>ML685839.1:5491123-5588926 GCA_007922175.1 Pelusios castaneus
AAAAAAAAAAAAAAAGTTCAGCAGGGAAATAAGGCAAAAGTCACCAATAATTCTTATTGATAAATAACCTTTTATTTAATCTGTATATTCACCCCAACATTCTAACATTATAGTAGTAAACAAAGTGCAAGGTGTCTGAAAGTCAATTCAAAGAAAAACAAAAACTTCTGTTAAGTATCTTTCACAGAACACAATCATCAGATTTTTCAAACCTATCACCTTCATAGATTTAAGGCCATGTTAGAACAATTAAATTTCTCTTCAAAAGCCTGCTACATTTTCTTTTATTGCTAAGGAATCTGAATTTGTTGCTACACTTTCAGAAGGAGTGATTAATTAACCTTTGAAAGCTCCACAAAATATTGAGACATGAAGTCATGAATCCATACATCAGTTTCTGGTAGTGAGGTGTCCACTAAGTATGTCACTATTTTTCGATCCCAGGAGTTTGTGCTTTCATTAACTGCTTGTATCAGTGCCACCAGGGGTTTCTTCTCTACATGATTTCGAAATACTATTGATGCCTCTTCTGACCACTGGTGGCATTTCACTCCTAGGACAAATATAAAGCAAATAAGATCAGTTAAAGAAAAGACTGATAAGTAATTCTAACCCCCGGCAAAATAAAAAAGGCCAAGATTCTTACTACTTCTAGGACTTGAGGAAGTAAGACCCTTAAGGTAGTGCTATTAAAGACAGGAAAGATAATAAAGCTCTGTAAAAACACCTTGACCCTCACTCTGGTTTCAGTGGCTGTTCTAGCTTCCCATATCAGGACTATCACTTATGTCCCCTTCTGAAACCTGATGGCATCTGGCAAGGGGGCCAAGAAAAGCATTCTTTTCACCTGAGGTCATAACAGGACCTGAACCTGCATTTCTGAAGTGAAGAACGAGTATGCTAACATTAACTGCCTGCCGTGGTCTAGATAGCGATTATTGAATACTTTACACACCTCTAACAACATTCTTAGTAAGGCACGTCAAAGAGGGATAGGTTCTTTGTTCACTGGTCCTGTGTTTTTGCAGTCACTGATCCTCTGGCCTATGGAAATGGCCTATCTTAAGCAGCCTTGTACTTTAGTTTCTGCAAAGCTGTGAAAATATTCTAAGTGTAAGTTTATTTCTGCCCCTAAAACAACACTATCTAGTAAGACACCTGCCACTTGTCTGAGCCCCAAGGTGGCCTCCACAGTGTGGCAGAGAGTAGAGGAAGCATTCAGCAATGATACATTCAACTAGCTAAGAAGCACTGCAGATGACAAGAAGATGGGGAAGAAGCCACCTTAAAAGCGTTCATGTGGACTGGTTACGTGCTGACCGTCCCTAATTCCTTGCACAGCAGTTGATGAGTTCAGCACATCATCTCGCCATCAGCTTATTTTTCATGAAGTCTCTGCAGGTTTCCAGGACTGTCCTTTATGGCCCAGGAAGCCTAGTATGATGTTCCTTCTACTCAGTAAGTTTGGAGACCCTAACTACCTAGGCTCATTTCAGCTTGCCTCTGAAAAAAGTTTGTAGCCTAACAGTGTCTCCGACATTTAAACCAGCTATTACTGGAAGTTTGTCACGACTACCCCATAAATCTTAAATCATAAATCTTAAATCATAAATCTTCAAAGCGTCTGACGAAGTGGGATTTTCTCCCACGAAAGCTCATGCGATAAATAAATCTGTTAGTTTTTAGAAGTGCCACAGGACTCTGTTTTTCCCATAAATCTGAAGTTATTCGCATACCACGCCACAGCCTGGCTCTGTTGAGAGTTGTACAGGTCAAGGTCCACACACTTTTTTGACAGGACTTCAAACCAATCTATGGATTTGGCCCCTCATCCTAACCTAGGCAGCCACTCAACAAGCAACAGAGCTACTTGTGAGCTCCCTCCAGGCCAACATATGCCTCCTTCCAGCCAAGCTAGCTCCTGTGCTGAGTTGCCAGTGCAAGCTCTGATTGTAAGGAGAGCCAACTCAGCACAGTAAGTACCTAGGCAGTAAGAAGAGGGGGCTGCACCTCTAGCATTAACAGCAATAATGAGCTCCCTCTGAAGGGCAGGAGGAGCAATACAGAAGACAAAGGCCAGGGAACTCATCTTCCACACTTGTAGCAACTGCCCCATTTAACGATAGGAGAGACGTGGAAAGTTTGAGGTAGAATACAGGTACAGAGAAGAGTAATGGTGCATGGAAACAAAATGGAAAAGGGGGATATTAAAGGGACAGAACAGAACATACACCAAAAAGACAATATTGCACGGGAGAGCACAAGAGAAAGAGCGAATTTTGAAGAATGGGAGGAAAGGAGATTAGTTTAGCCTGTCACTTCTGCTTTGACTGGAAAGCAGGCTTCACTGCCTGCTTGGTAAATTCCCTGGGCCAGAAGAATCCTTTGATAGCATAGGAATGTGCTCAAATTAGATCACCTACCACCCCAACGTAGGTAGGAAAGGCAGAGTGCCTATAGGCACCGTACTCCCTTGGCAACACAGCTGGAATAGGTTAGAGTAGCCCCAAAGCCATCTAAGCTACATGAGAGAACCGACCAGTGGAGGACCAGCTCTAGGATTGGACACCCACAATCAGCTTCTTTGTGCCCCCTTGCACCCAGCACATACTAGGCACAGCTGAAATCTGGGCCACTACTTTTCAAACACAGTGGAGGAGAAAGAAGCCATAGTAATTAAGGCAAATAGACAAGTGAGAAAGAGGTGTATGTTATAGAATGAGTTGGAAATTAGGCTAACAAATGTTATTTGATTGTTTCTGCTCATGCACTAATGGTGCTTCCCTCGATACTTACCGAGAAAATAGCAATATTATTGACTACGCTGGATGCCAGAGATCAGCAATCAAAGAAAAACACCTCAGGCAGAGCATAAAAATGATTGTTGGCCCTCTAAAAATCATGGAACTATAAAAGCTGAGGGTTGGAAAGGACCTTAAGTGGTCCTCTAGTCCACTCCCTGCTCAAAGCAAGCTCAACCCCAACCAAACCATCCCAACCAGAACTTTGTCCAGTTGCACCTTAAAAACCTCTAAGGATGGAGATCCGGCCACCTTCCTAAGCAACCCATTCCAGTGTTTCACCACTTTCATATTGAAAAAGCTTTTCCCAATATCCAACATAGATCTCCCCCACCACAATTTGAGACCATTGCTCCATGTCCTGTCATCTGCCAGCATTGAGAACAGCCTAGTTCCATCCTGGCTGGAACCCCCTTTCAGGTAGTTGAAGGCTGCCATCGAATCTCCCTCTGATTTCTTCTGCAGACTAAACAAGCCCAGTTCCCTCAGCCTCTCCTCACAAGTCATGGCCTAGCCTCCTTATCATTTTTGTTGTCCCCTGCTGGACTCTTTCTAATTTGTCCACATCCTTTCTATAGTGGGGGTGAGGGCAGGGTGGGGGGCAAAATTTGGCATAACATTCCAAATGAGGCCTCACTAGTGCAGAACAGGGGAATAATCACTTCCCTTGATCTGCGAGAAATGATCCTATTATTGCAGCCTAGTATGTTGTTACCCTTCTTGGCAATAAGGGCAGACTGATGACTCATATCCAGCTTCTTGTCCCCTGTAACTCACAGGTCCTTTTCTACAGAACTGCGGCCTGGCCAGTCAGTCTCCAGCTGCGCATGGAATTCTCCTATCCTAATGCAAGACTCTACACTTGTCCTTGTTGAACCTCATCAGATTTCTTTTGGGCCAATCCTTTAATTTGTCTATGTCATTTTGTATCCTATCCCTACACTCCAAAGTATCTATCACTCCTCCCAGATTTGTGTCATCTGCAAACTTGCTGAAGGTGCAAATCCACCCCATCCTCCAGATTATTAATAAAGATGTTGAACAAAACCAGCCCCAGCACTGATCCCTGGGGCGCTCCACTTGTTACCAGCTGTCAACTTGAGCTCAGTCCGACCTAGCCACCTTTCTATCCATCTTATAGTCCGTTCATCCAACCCATACTTTAAAGTAGCTAGGAAGAATACTGTGGGAGACTCTCAAAAAGCTTTGCTGAAGTCCAGAGACTGGCCCATAGGTCACATTTTAAAAGATGGTTATGAGAACATTCTGGGCAATGAGAACACAAGTTTTGCAGTCAATGAAAACTATGTAACAAGACCTTCTCTCTTACACCAGAGAACCTGAAAAACACGTTTCATTTAATTTCTCCCACTCCTCTCCCTCTGAAGAGCTATTCCCAGGGCTAGGTCAGATCCATCTCCAGGAACTTCCCCTGCCACCTTACTTCTGAGCTGCCCAGCCAGCAGATGGGGAGCTTCCTGCAGCTGAGGGAGATTCCCAGAGTGGATCTGACCCAGACCTAGGAATGGCTCTGGCAGGGGAAGAGGAAACCCTATAGCAGCTGGAGTGGAGCTCCTACAATTGCCAGATTTCATGGTCCATGATGCATTTTTCACCACTGTGAATTTGATAGGACCTTACCTATAGCTTTGTTCTGTTACACTGAAGTTCTTACCCACTTGATGCTCTTCTAATATTTAGAAAATTTTATCTACCGCATTTACAAACACTTGCCACCTACCTGCAAGCTGAGCTGTTATAGCTTGAAATGGTAGTTTTCTAAATGCGTTCATTAGAGGCTGCACATTCCTTTTGCTGACAAGCTCATGTTTACCATAGTCCAACTCATATACTGATACCAGCCCATTTGTCAGAATTCCTTTTATTAGCACTCTGTGCCACCTAAATGGTATTTTTAAAAAAAAAGAAAAAAGGGTAGATTTAAAGTATGATTCACACACAGTGAATGCAATCAGAAAATGCTTTAATTAAGATTAACTGGAAGTGAGTGATTTGAACAGACTTCTCAGGCATTTACAAGGAACTCTATGGGCAAGAGTTTCTGGCTGTTTTAATTCACCCAGCTGAGAGATCAGAAGGTGGCCCTCTCAGCAGGGCAATGTATCCTCACTAACCATCCTTTCTCCGGTCCATGCCCACAGCATTCTCTGCCCTAGAGCAGTCCCACAGCATAGTGGGTTTGTCTCCCACCGTTCCTAACATAGCTGCTCATTCATGTTTCCCATTGAGCTTTCTACTTGTGAAACAAAAGGTGTTAGAAGTTCCCCGATCCTCTGCCCCCCCCCGCTCCTTGCCCCCCCTTCCCCGATCCTCTGCCCCTCCCACCGCCCCCCCCCCCCACCCAACTTCCAGCTCCCCAACCTCCCTCTCCCCCCTGGCAGGCGGCTCCTTCCCTGTTCCTCTCAGCCCCTAGGCTCTCTTTACCTGGCCAGAGGCCCAGAGCTGCAGGGGTGGCCAGACTTGCCTGAGCATGCTCAGGGCAGGAGATTTGAAAATTCCCCAGCCTGGCCGCAGCAGGACAGAGCGGAACAAGCCGAGTCTTCTGCTTTTCCGGGCCCCGGAATGCTGGCCCAGCAAATCTGTGGGCCCCAGAATAGTGTTCCGGGGCGTTCTAGCTTACTTTAACCCCACAGGCCCGTAAAATCAGCGGCCCTAGGTGGCTGCCTAGTTTGCCTACCACTAAGGCCGGGCCTGGTTTTACTGGCCATGGTGGAATATGTTTTTGATGGAGTGGAAGAGCAAAAAAAACCAACCAAACAAAAAAAAACCCATACAGCTGCCAATCAGCACCCCAAGGACAAACCTGTCCTGTCCCTGAGGCAGCACAGGAGACCATGAAAAAAGCCACAGGTACAACAACAGTTTACCTGTTTGCATGGCACAGATGGGCATTGACTGCTTTCTGACACACATGCAATGACAGGTAAAACATTTAGAAGCACTTAGGTATTTTTTCAAAAAGTAACTTTGGTTAAGTATCAATGAAAGTCAATGGGACTTAAGGGAAAAAAAATTAAAGTGCCCAATAGGACACGCACAGGTCATCAAGGGCCTTACGAAAGGAAAAACAAGTAGATCATGTTTGGTGAGGTTGAAAAGGGGGAGTCGGTGGAAAGGGAACAACATGAAGCAACAAGGCAGGAAAATTTCTGATTGATGATTTAGATGAGTAAAAATGCACCCCTCAGGACAGCTCTAGGCTGACTTTTGCAGATTTCCAACACGTATTTTGGAACGGCAGTAGAATCGCATGAAGTTTTCTTCCACTAACTCGCACCTGCCTTTTGAACGCTCAGATTCTAACTGGGGTACAAAAATACTATTTTAAACAGAGACTTGATTGTTATAGCCAAGATGAACTAGCCCATTTGACAGAAACAGTTGTGATGAAAAAAAATCTTATACTCTCAGTGATATAACTAGCAAACAAGGGGCAAATAATTTGTGTATGAATGTACTGCCATCAAAAAGTGCTTGATTGACAGGCCTGTGGCTAAACTGGGCTTCAGATCAGATGCAGCAGGAGCAGAAGCACAGTGTTTCAATCACCATGTTCCAACTCTGACAGTTTACAACCTCATTCACTCTTTGGTCAGACTGCCAAAAGGTGGCAGGTTACTGAAAGTCTGAAATGTGGACATTCCCTCAGGAACTGAAGTGCGGCCAAACATTACCTAGAAAGACATAATTTATGTCGATCTAACTTTGACAAGATCAAGCATCAAGCAGGATTTCTCAGTGCACATCTCTAATGGTACTGCAAGGCACGTCACTCCCTAAGGATCACTGCAGACAACAGCCTCCCTCAAAATCAGAGAGCTTGAATAAAAGCATCTACTTACTTATTTTCCACTTTAGCAGCATACAGCTCATTCTTCTCAACAGAAATGAGTCTCTCCTCTGCCATACTGTAGTAGAGAATCATATCTTCCATGAGGACTTCTAGGTTATGTATCTCTTGCCAAGGCTGGATAACAAAGTGGCCAGGGTGACAAGCCACTGAAACGTAAACATCTATGTGCTCCCCAGGTTTCGGTAAGGGGAGAGGTGGTGGCATATCAACAGACGGCATCATCCTGCTGGCTTCTGGAGCTGGCTTAACTGACTCCATGAGGCCTCGGCCAATTAATTCGGGAACATCACTTTTTCCTTTTATAGGGCTAGCTCCACCAGGAGCAACACTCAAGAAGACATCCTTCTGATGCTTCCACAAGTCCTTCTTAGTGATCTGTCGATTGATGCTCCGATCAGGGTCAGGGAAGCTCTTGGGAGTAAATAAGTAAATATGGGCAATTCCCTTTGAGTCATCCAGTTTAACAACCTGTAAAGGAAAGAAACAAAGTAAACTCCAGCTATTAAAATGTATCTGCATCTTCAGTTTTGTGTAAAACGAGATTAAAGCATTTTACAGGAAAAAAACTGGAATGACTATATTACTAGTAATCTATTTTGAAATAAAAATATTTTAAAAATGTGGCACAAACAGTTTACGGCTATGGTAAAGCTAACAAAGTAAGCGGACAAAGGTATTCAATCGCGATGGCTGAAAACAGCAAGTACTGCAAAGTACTCAATATGAAAGAGCAGCACCATCACCACTGAGGTTGGGTTCCATTTTGCGCTTAATAGAAAGTTCAGCTTTGAGGGTTTGTGACAAAAGTGTGTGTTGGCCTCCAGCTTACAGCACAATCTCAAAGTTTAGAATTTTCAAGTAAATCTGTCAGAGGTCTAAACAATTAAAAATCGACCCTTAAAGGTCTCATTTTGAGTCACAATTTTTCAGACTTCCCCACCTAAAAGCCAGACCGCAAAAAGTCAGAAGTTAATATTTAGTGATAGCTCCAGAGGTTGTTAATTTAAAAAAATGTAACAGTTGTAGTCATCGTAAGTGAAGCCTTACAGCTAAACCAAAATCATGGTATGTGTTGGTTGCGATCATTCTTTGGCAAGGCACAAAGCGGCCTTTCAAAAAACCATTATGAGGAGGAACAGTACTGCATTTTGTCATCTGCCCTCACTTATGTCCCCCTGTAACGTTCCCTACATCCAAAAGGAGAGGGGTCTTAACAGCACTGCATAGGGAACCACATTTGCCACCCGGCACTCATCTGTATTGATCTCTTTGATAAAGGAAAAAGGGGGAGAAATCTGGTCTGTGATGGTGCTGCAATCTCCCTCCTTTAGGGCAGATGATGATGTTCACCCTGACATATGGTGGTTGTGCATCTGCATAGCAGAGTAGAAGACCCAGATAGTTATCTCTATTTTTTATTTCCTTACTTTTTAAGTTTTGTGTTAATTAGGGTTTTGTATATGTTTAAAACATTAAAATGCAAAATAGTACATGTTCATATCTTAATATGACTCATTGACCGTAACACTATATGCACTAATACATGGTGTAATTGCACATCAAGAACTTCAAAGACACTAGTACATTTTCATGATCACTAAAAATCTCAAAAGTGCTGTAAAACTGAATTGGTAAAAGCTGATTTTACCATTAACTCAAAAAACCAAGCTATTGTCAACAGATTTCCACTGTGAAACCATGCATCTTTCCTCCTTTTTAAAGTAAGTGGAATAAATAATAAAGTCCAAAGGAAGTGAGCATCTTAGGAAGTCAGCAGGAAGGGAGACTAGCTGGGTCTAGGACAGAAGTCAAGAAAGCAGAGAGGAATTAGAAAGTGAAAGCCTATTAAACATAGACCAAAATTTTCCAAAATAGATGCCAACAGTTAGACTTCCCAGCTTATACTTGGACCCCTAAATAAACGGCTTGATTTTTAAAAGCTCTGAGAACACAGCAGCTCCTACCAGCTTAGAAAACCACCTTTAGGCAACCATTTTTAAGTCTGGTGTAAGGGTTTTTGCTATGTAATAATAGTAATTACTTTGCTATGCAATAATATTACTGGTAACAATGCTTTGGAGTCTCAATTTGGCAGGAAAGATAACTGATTTCTTAAATATTAATTTGATTTCTCAGAAACCACATATTCCAGGACAGAAAAGTGGCTAGTAACGCTTTTACTAGGAAATGGGAGACAAGAAAAAACCAACCTATTATGGCTACAATGTCAATCTTCTGGCATCTCATGGCAGATTCTAAGATTTCATTTAAAGAGGACAACTAGATTCTAGTTCTCATAGTAGCAATTCCATGAGTATCTCTGCAAACTGGAATATCCAGAGTACTGTTACTCTCCCGAGTCTGTAGAGTGAAGCAATGGATTTTGATTCTTCTCTCTGAGGTACAAGTGTAAATCAGGAATGAAACTGCAGGCAAAAACAGTGGAAAACCAGATCCACATGGATTGACAAGTGTGAACAGCCCTGCCCCAATGGCTTTTATTAGGTTGCTAACAATGCTTGAAGCATCAGCATTTAGCATTTTATTGCCAGATCATCTTTGCAGATGAAATGGGGAAGGGAGTAGGAATTGAGAGTTCCTGCAGGGAGGGAACAAAGGAAGATACAGAAAGAAAAGGAAGATAAAAAGCATTGATCCTAAAGTTGAGCATATTTGGCCACTGAATGTGTACTTGTTCAGAGCAAAGAAATACTAAAAGTTTTGACAGATTTTAAAAGGATTTAAGAGGGTTAAGGTGCACAAATCCTACTGACTTTCTAGGGGCATTAAGTATAGAACCTCCTTGAAAAATTCCAACCTTACTCACGACATGAAGGCCATTGCTTCCCCTAATCTTTATGCAAACCTCTTGACATCACTGGGACCTCCCCTGTGAAAGTAATGAGTGGTGGTGGATTGTCTTACTGTGGCCACAGGCTCTTAATTCAAATGAGAATTTTACGTGGGCCCCCTTTGAAATGAACAACATGTATTGATACAATAGGGTTCACTACCATTGTGAGTGGGGAATGAGAAAGGCTTGCTGATCCTGCTGAGTCTCCATTAAGTATAGTCAGAATCCTAATCAAATTGAACTTAAAAGCAAGAAAAAGTTGGTACCATCTCCAAACCATAAAATCGGGGGTTGAGGGGGGAAGAGAATGTTTGGGTTGGTGGTCTAGGTTTGGAAAAGTCTAATTAACTCCATCCTCCCCCCATCATTTTGCAATATGTAGCTATGACAGACTGGACCAGTAATATTTTAAATGTGCAGTATCCAACACTATGGCTGACAATAAAAGGGAAAGTTGCATGTGTTTTTCAAATGTGCACTCATGGTGGGTTCTCTGTAATGAAATCAAAGGCCAGATTTTTCAGAATACCCCTGTAATGTACAAATTTTACTACAGTCTCTCTGAAGACTTGCTTCCCTTTGAAGAGTGCTCCCTGACAGTTAGGTAAGGAGGTCACACTACAGATGGTTGACTACGACTCAGCATATTCTAAAGAATGTGAAGTGAGTCTACAAATGGGACTGTAGTAAATTGAACTACATTGTGTTAGGGCTTGTCAACATGGCAAGTTACTACAACAGCAAGCCAGGGTGTGAACTGATAGCAGTTGTGTGGACAGTAATAGAGCATAGTGAAAATCCCAGAGTGAGGCTTAGTGGGACTCTCAATGCACTGCAGCCGTGTCCACACTTGACCTTACTGAACAGCAAGCTGGTGCATGGTTGATTCACAGCCTGGCTTGCTGTGTAGTGATCTGTCGTGTAGACAAGCCCTGAGACATAGAAGCAAATAAGCACAGCAAACTAAAAAATCCCTAGCCAGCTGGAAGAGTTATCTCCACCAGCTGGAGACATGAAAATAACTGAGCGGGGTCATCCATCCAGTTCCTTTTATATGGGGAGGCATGAGGAGAGTTTTGCTTTTTCTTGCCCTCATTTGCTGGCAAGAAGGAATTATATCCACTTGTTTTGACTGGCATAGGAGAATTTGAAAGGAAGAAAATTCTTGTCCTCTTTAAATGAAGATCCAAGTAATTTATGAAAATGTTTGCTGGGAAATGCAAGCAAATATACTTTGTTTCAACAGTGTCATGAAAAATAAAGGACTTCTTACTGCATATAAATATTAGGTGAGGCCACAAAGCTGCAAGTTGCCTAGTATAATAACTTTTCAAACAAAAATGATTTAGGTAAACATTTTTAAGTTTAAGCATTTTATTTTGTGTGCGTGTCAAAACCTGAATGTGTGATGGAGGGTGAAGGTACCAAGTTCTTGTAACTTTATGACATTTTATAATGTAACCTCAGAAAATTACAACTCTTCATTCACATTTCAATCCCTTATTCCATACAGTGTATTGAATGTCAGTTGTTTGAGACACTTAGGTTTACCTTAACGCTGCAATCAGGACAATTTAATACTCTCTCTCTCAGCCACAGGATAGCATCTGGAGTCCACATGCCAATGTTAAAGGGAAGATCGGCTAGGCAGCATTTCATGGCCTAAAGGACACAAATATTAGCAGTACAATATAATTACATGGCACTCTTCAACAGATGATGCCATATATTCATATTTACCTGCACAAAAGCTAGAAAGTTTCTTATAAGCTTTAACAGATATGGATTAAAAGAGTGAAAGAAGAAGCCTGTTATGCTCCAAGTTACTTCACCATTAAGAATGCAGTTGTCTGCAGAATGGTGCCCCTTACCCAACCAGTAAGATTACTGTTAATCTTCTGCTGTTAGCACACGGGATCGTGATCTGTATTCATTTACAGCTGTACATCATGAAATCAGAGTGCACAATAACACAATTATACCTCTACAGAACCCTGAAGTCTGGCAAAAGGGTGTGAGAAATGCAGAAAGCACCAATGTGTTTCATATTACTTGTGCTGTGTGGATGCTTATGGAGCAAATTAAAATCTAAGTTCACATTAATGGAGTCCTCTTCGAAAAAGGGCTATGCTAACGTGAACTTAGAGATCTTTTAGTTTGTGCCAGCAGTGTCCATGAGAATGTACAACACTTGAGTCATGTCAACACTTGCTGCACTTTTTGGCAGCAGTTGACAGGAGATACAGAAGGTACGTAAAATACTTTACTAATACCCACCTACCACCCCGTTTGCACTGCGCCAAGTCGACCAGAAACGCTGTCCGGTCAACTTAGCGCTACTCCAATTACAGGGCTCGAGTTATAGCGCTGAGCAGGGCCATCCCTAGGGGGGAGGGGAGCCTGCAGGGGCCCCCACCCCACCCCACCCCGGGGGGGGGTGGGGGGGAAGGGAGGCCCGGGTCGACCCGCTCCACCCATGGCAGCCTGGCAAGCTTTGGCTTCTGGCAGTGGCGCGGCCTTGGGTCCCCAGCTGGGGCAAGGCTGCCGCCGGCAGGAGCCGGGCCCGGCTGGGACCCCAGGCTGCTGCCACCAGTGCCCTGGCTGGGGAGTGGGACCTGAGGCTGCCATTGGGGGCCGCCGGCTGGGCCCAGCTGGGGCCGACAATGTGGGGCAGGCCGGGCCGCGTGAACTGCCCCACCCCTGGGTCTGCCTGCTCCACCCTGGGGGAGGGAGAACCGACCCAGGGCCAGAGGCTGGGCAAAGCCTCCCACCCCGCTGCCTTTGGCTCACTGCAGGGCAAAGCACAGCCGTTGGGGGGAACTGCAATGTGGGCCCTGCACTGCCCCCAGCGGGGAGCGGGACAGCGCGGGGCCCACATAACCGTGAGGCCCAGGGTGATCGCCCCGTTTGACCCCACCAAGGACAGCCCTGGCGTCGAGCCAGAGATCGACTGAGAGTGTCTTGAGAGACCGCTCAAACTGAACCCAGAGGAGTGCACTGATGGAGGTGAATTTGCTGCCATCAGTATAGACATACCCTTAGTGTGCTTTGCAATTCTACCCCGGTAGTCCATAATGCAGAACAGGCAAGATGGAAGTGTTTAAAACCATAAAGCATTGCAGAGCACATATCTAAAATTATCAAGACTAAGACATGGCCAAGAGAGGTAAGGAAGCAATCAAATCAGCTTTACTTAAAAATGATGTCTATACCTGAGGTGGTATTGCTATTAGTTCTCTCAGGAACTGTGAGGGAATATCTCGAAGCTCCGATACTTTTACAGAGGCAATTGTTCCGGTGTCCATGAACTGCACATCAAGTGCACGGCTACTGTGAACACTTGTTATCTGAAATGAGAACGGGAGTAGTAAGGGAATTTTGCCACCAGCAAGAGATCAACATAGTACCTTTAAAAAGCAAACGAATATTTTAAGGAAACAGAAGAAAATCATTGTCAGCGCATTTTATTTTCCATTTTATGATGTACACTTGGTGATATGAAATATGTTAAATGACAACACAATAGTATGTTGGAATATAGACTAGATCTCTATAAATGTATCAGCTGAAGTAAAAGATTACTTATCTGTTTACTATTTGAGGAAGTAGCCTATGTAAAATGACAGTACACATGCCATAATCAGACAAGGAGTCCTGTGGCACCTTTAAAGACTAACTAATTTATTCATTGCATGAGCTTTCATGGGAGAAAATCCCACTTTGTCAGGTGCTTTGAAGAATTAAATAACCAGATTTTTCACTGGTCTCCAAAAATAATCAGCTGGTACATGAGAAATAATTGAAAATTGCTGCTATTCTTTGAGCACCTGAAAGTTTAGTAGTGAAAACAACCACCTGTTGTTTCTTACCTCCACACGTGCCCATTTTCCTTTACAGTGGAACAAGCAGATTTTGCCACAGAAAGGTAATGAGATGAAATAGTCAGTTACCTGCTGCAATAAAGAAACAAGGGTAAATAATAAGTGTATACCCATTAAAATCTGACGGACCGCTGTAACCTCGCCAAGGACCAAAGGTGGGAAAAGTGCAGCAGTGACAACAGGTTTGGAACCAGTCAGTTCCATCTCTGAAAACTGATTGTGCCAAGACTACAAAATGAAACCCACCACTTTGTTCTTCCCTATCCGTTAAAAGAGGAAAACCACTTAGTTACCTGTTTCACAGAGAAATTACAAAGATTAGTACTTGCAGAGTACTGTGTATAAAGTGCTAAGAAAAATAAAAAAGAAAGCTTAAAATATGGGATGAGCTTTTAAGCAAAATCACTGACAAAAAGTACATGCCTATAATATTTGTTCTTTGAAAGCGGTAATTAAAATAGAAACATAGCAAAAATTATTGGAAAAGATTTGTTTCTGTCTGATCTTATCTCCTGTAATCTATCACTGGCTGAGGCACTTACTGGCCCTTGTCAGAACCACTAAATGCCTTGTCTACCTCTCTCAAGGTTTTCTGAGGAGGACTGCAGCAGTATTTGGGAGCATTTAAAGGAATTAGATACTTAAACTGAAGGTCTATTCTCAAGTGACTTTGTAATAAATAGCACCACGTCATTCCATTATTGAGTCAATTTCCACCTCAAATGTGATCAAGTTTACAAGTAAAAAGTTATGCCAGCTCTGCAAATTAGCACAGGATCTGAAAGTTTAGTTTGGTTCTTTCATTCTCACACACCACCAGAGATAAGGTTCTGCAGGTCATGTTATATTCTCAGGGGAAACCTCAGCTGCTTTCAAATAACATCTGGAGGATCTGCCTCATCTGAGAAGTGATATACCTTTGTTAGGCAGTTATACCACCCAGGACTGTTAAGAGGATTCTGTTCATCACTCTGGATCTGACCTAAGGGCCCTGAGGGATTTTTAAACAATATTTAAGATTGTATTCTCCAGGTAGAATAAGCACCAGAGTTGCCCTAAACCTTGACAGAAAGAGCTGGAGAAGGTTTAAAAATGACTTTTCTTCTAAACTGCACTGCTTTTCACTTTGATGGGGCATGTGAGTCTTGCAAATGCCTAGGTGGGTTTGCACCTCACCTCTACAAAAGCCTACCCCATAGAAGTCAGACAAGAATGAGAGGCACAGGTGTCAGAAGACAGCTTTATGGACTTAATGACTGATCTACATAGGAGCAAAATATGTTTGCTGTGGGGCCTGGGTCCTTATCCCTGTACCACTTTGGACACAGGTGAATGCTATTCCAGCTTTCTTCACTAAGGAAGCCTCCCCCCGTGCAACAGAATAAAATTTCACTCTACGGTATTGTGTTTTACGGACCTAGAGGGAGGCTCTGGGAAGGGAGAGTGTCACCCCCTACTGGCTACAGAAAGTATGGAACTTACATTTAGCTAGACCAAAAAATTATTGGAGTGTTTGTGTGTGGTAACGTACAGAAGTGTAATCATCATTTTGAAGACTTGTATTTACATATATACTAGCAATCAAGTTGGAAAGTCTGTGTAAGAAGTACCAGGAGATTTACTACATACAATTTACTAGCTTTTGTTTAGGAAGTTATTCATAAGCATTCAAAAGACTATTTACAATATTTTGTGTTTATTAAATGTTTTACTAAGAAATTGTCTGTACGGCATTCTGAAGCAGGTTGGGAATGGTTAGTAACAGCAACATTCAGGGTTTTACATTAACAGGCCTGATGTTTAAAAAACTTAGGATTTCAGAAGAGTCCTGGAGCACAGAACTCCTTCTCTGTACTTTTGTAAAGTTAAGCTGAGGTGCAGGAAAAAGAGACAGCCAAACATATTACCTCAGCACCTCTTTCCTCATTACACACCTTGTAGTGGAAGTAGTCTTCCAACTTCTGCAAGATCTCGTTGAGTTTGGCCAGGCCCTTCGATGGCACTTGGCAATATAGGGTTCCATCAGAGCAAACATTGGTTACTCTAACATTAGTATATAGGGCATCTGCCTGCAACCAAGAAGAGTTAAAGGAAGAAATTTAAAACGTTTCAGGTATTGTGCTCTTCCCCATGACTTAAGAATTTTAAATAAACAAGTATTACATCATAAATAAAATAGTACCTGAAGGTGCAGTTTGAGCGATTTGTCACACAAGGCCTTCAGACAGGTGACATTGATATTTATATCATCCTCTCCTGATGTGTCATACAGAACAACCAGTGGAATATCACTCTTTTCCAGTATTTCCACAGCGAATATTTTGCCACAGGTTTGTGTTTCAACAGTTTTCACTAAAACAGGATCATCATAAAAGACTTCCAGTCCTATGAAAGAAGCAGTTATAATTGCCACAGATCATCTTCCTTGAAACTTCCCACAGGAAACTATAGTAACTCTGCCTGCATTTGGGATGTCATCAGCTCCAAGAATCAGAACACAACAGCAGATAGATACACTGCTTCAGTATAAAGACATTCCCCCTTCCCTGATTTCCTGCAGCATTTCCTCCTTTGTGTAATTTCTCCTCTTAGATGCTTTTGCATCACACTTTCAAGGCTAATAATGCACCAAACAAAAATATTCTCCACAGTCACTCCTGGCCATTTCTTTATACAGAGACCACAAATGCAAGTTACTATATGGTCTAAGTTTTAAGAGTTCTGCAAAAAAGGAAAGTGGACCTTGAGCTCTCACTGAGGAAGACAATACCTTTTGGGCCAGGAACCAGGGAGGGCTGCAGTCTATAATGGCATCGCTGGGGAGGGGTTGACATTCTGTGAGTTTACTCTGGACTTTGGGTATCCTGGAAGGGGTGGAACTATTTTGTGATATAGCTGGAAGTCTAATGTCCCTCAATGTGGAAGGCAGAGGCTAGGTGGTGCAGTGAGACCAGAAAGGAGTCCACCACACGTCATAGCTGTGAAGAATTGACAACATAATTTACGATATAGTGAGAGGCAAAAACCACTAAAGATGCAGACCGTTGTCTGCTAGAGCTGATCAGGATTTTTTCCCCACAAAAAATTTTTTTTTTTTTTAATAATTTTATTATTTTTTTTTTTTTTTTTTTAAAAGCAAAAACGAAAAACCCACCTTTCATTAGAAAGATTTCTCAGGTTTGGAATGGAACTTTGGGACCCTCCCACACCCCTAAAAAAGATACCTTTCCCAGAAAAGTCAGTAGCTTAATGGTTAGGGCATTCACTTGGATGTGAAAAACCCAGGGTCCAGTCCCTAGTCATTCTGAAATATGTTATTGGCCATTTTGGGAGGAGAGAGAGATCACCCTCACCATATGTTCACCTCCATGTCACCAATACCAAGATCCAAGGAGCCTCCAATTCCTCCCCCAGCACACAACACTGGAATGAGAACAAGCATCTAAACCTCCAAACTTTTCATGTAACAGAGAAAATGGTTACTTACCTTCTCCAGTGCTGTTCTAGGTGCACTGCACCTATCTGCTACACTATAGGCATGTGTGCATCCTATGCACTGTTACAGGTTAGTTTTCCCTTACGGTATGCATAAGAGTGGCCACCCCCCATACACACTACTTGTGCTCTGGAGTGAGGGTACATAGTGCAGAACTGCCCCTCCACTAGTTCCTTTAAACTTGGAGACAAGGGTAGACTGATGTATTGGAAAGAAGAGCAGGTTATGAATGAACATATCCAACACAACTCCAAGAACAGTTCCAAGACAGCAAGTAACCACTCTTTCTTTGAGGGCTTTCATGTGTCCATTACACCATAGCTGACTCCTGAGTTGTTACCCCAGGCAGTGGGACCTGACACCTCACCAGAAGACAGATGTGGGCATTGGCAGGGCAGTAATGTGGTCTTCTGTCAATACATTCACCAGGCATCAAAGGAGGATACAAGACCACATTACTGCCCTGCCAATGCCCACAATCAGGACATGAACCATAAAGTTGTTGCTGTCAAATGTGCATCAGTTTCGTGTGCCGTGAGCCTGTCGGGAAGGGTTACCTCTTCTGCAGTATTACCAGCAACACCACAAGCTTTATCCATTTCAAAAGCCTATCAGTTGTGATTGCTTGGCCCCCTCTCACATTCTGCGTGAGAAACGAAGATTGAGAAAGAAACTCAAAAGGGTTTTATCATATTTAGCTACAAAGCTAACACTCAACGAACGTCAAGGATGTGGCATCTTTGTTCTTCCTTATGTATACTCAGCTTTGAGAAGGACAGAAGCAGGTAGATAGACTGATTCAGATGGAAATCAGAGGCCACCTTCAAAAAGAACTTACAGTGCAGCCTTAGCTGAATCCTGTTTGTAGAAAAACGTGGATGGGCAATCAGTGACTAACACGTTCAGTTGGTCCCATCCTTCTAGCAGAGGTAATGGCCACTAAGAAGGCTACCTTTGCCAATAGATATAGAAACAAGCAAGATGCTAATGACTTGAAGGAGGTCCCTAAAAGAAGGCAACAAATTTAAATCCCACAAGGTTTCGGGTTTCTCAAGCAGAAAAAAACATGCTCTAGAGCCTCCAGGAATATAGTTTTGATGGGGAGAGTGAAATGTCTCTGTTAGATGCACTCTGTTAGATGCACACTAATGGAGCAGAGATCTAGATCTCCCTGCTCATGAATCGGCTGTATGAATCTTATTCTGACTTGTTCATACATTGTGGGAGACCACCCAGAGGGAGAAATTCTTACACTTATTCAGGGAGGTAGCTCATGTATAAAGTTTTCTTCTATTAAGGAGAACATGCTTGACTGCCCATGAGCAACAAGCCTGCTCCACATTCAATCTCTGATGAACCATTCTGCGAGGCCCAGCACCTGGCCATAGCTGTGCGGCAGTAGACCTCTGGTTATCAGCAATCTCTGAAGTTCTCAAATAGACGGTCTGCAGAGATCTGAAGAAGTATGCCTCAGCCAGATGAGAGCAATAAGCATCATGCTGCCATGATCTTGAGAAAGACCCTGGGAATCAGGGTTACCAAAAGGTACATGTAAGACAGGTCTTTGTCCCACTGAAAAAGGACAGAGTCCAATATTGACTCAGGGCTTTGACCATGCCCTGGTACAGAACCAAAATCAGGGATAGAATCTGTTCTGTCAGGTCATGAAGAGGTCTCTGGACGCATTCAACCCAGAACATTCATGTTGAGAGACATTGGTGGTCCAAACTGAAAGACCTGCTCAGTTGATCCACCAGCCATTCTGGATTAATGACAAATGAGATACTTTGAAAGAGAGATTGAGGTCTGAATGCACAAGTTCCACAACTGACTGCCCCCTGACAGAGGCTGTTTGACCTACCTCCCCCTTGCTTGTTCATTGAACTCCATGCGGTAGTGGGGCACCCATTATCAGTCAGATCTCAGAGGGGGAGAGGAGGGAAGTCCCTTGTACATGCTGTCTTGGCTTAATGGGCAGCTTTATGAACAGACCATAAGTTTAAAATGAGCAAAAAAGTTTTTCTTCACACAATGCAATCAATCTGTGGAACTCCTTACTGGAGGATGTTGTGAAGGTCAAAACCGTAGCAGGGCTCAGAAAAGAATTAGGTAAATTCACAAAGGATAAGTCCATCAATGGCTACTAGCCAGGAATTGCTGTTTGCCAGAGGTTGGGAGTGGCTGATGACTTGACAATTACCTGCTCTGTTCATTCTCTCTGAAGCACCTGGCACTGGCCACCATCAAAAGATAGCATACAGAGCTAGATGGACCATTGGTCTGACTTAATACGGCTCTCCTTATGTTTCTCATCCATTATCCTGGTTAGGACACATCCTGTGTGGGATGTGTACCAGCTTGTGTAGGTGGTGAACATACAGACATGCTCTTGCTCCTTCTTGATGCAGCTTAGGAAGGGTCTTGAGAGTTAACGGAACAAGAAGCTTGGCATAAAGAAGGGCCCCTGTGTCGTGGTGTTACCATGGAATCCTCTAGACAGCCATAACCACGACCTCCCTTGGAGAAGAACAGGTGGCATTTTTGTTTTGTTCAGGGTGACAAAGAAGTCTACCCCAGTCCTGTCAGATGCTGTCTTTACTATTCTTGCTATCATAGCTCTTGGTTAACAAATAATTTTATTTATCATAAGCATACCTCAGTGTAGTTATATTAACCAAAAAGCTGGTGTGCATGCAAACTTCAGAAACTAGAGAAAGCAAACGTGGTAATTTCTCTGAGCATCCACTGGCAGGGGATGGATGCCACAAGGAAAAACTTCTGGAGGGTTCAGGAACTGAAGTACACAAAGGGTTAACCTGCAAAGCAAAAGTTAGAACTGGTGGAGCCCTGTTGAAATCTGTGGGGCTGGCTTCCAAAAGAGGAGCGGCACAACCAGCACTCAGGCTGTGTCTAACTTGTCAGCAGCACAGCACTGCTCTGCTCTGCTCCTAGCCCCACCTCCAAACTCCAAAGCCAAATGCTCCCTGCTTGGCTGCAACAGGGCTTTTTATCTGGTGTGGCTAATTTCCTTAACTGGTCTCAGGTGCCTTAATTAACCCTATCCTAGTTACCCTGGAAACAGGGATTTGCTGATCCTGGGACTGACAACTGCCATCCACCCCCTGCCCTGCAAAACCACCCTCAGCCATTGCCATCAGGCCTGGCTCTGTCACAGTACTTAAACCTGCTCAGATGTTTTTGTGAATCGTATGAGGAATAGATCTGCATCTTTAAGAGACTAAATCCCTTCATAAGTCTGACCATCCGTTCTCTGGGCCTCAGTTCCCCATGTGTAAAATGAAGCATTTTCACCTTCTTTTCTCTCCTCCCTTTTCTGCCTGTCATTCATTTCGGCTGCAAAGCTCTCTGGGACATGGACTCTTACCATGAGTTTCTACAATGTGAGCCTAGTACAATGGGGCTCCAAACTTGGAGGGTAAGGAAAATCCACCCAGCAACATAAATAAGATGCAACAAGCCAGTTTAATAGAAAAATGAAGGATGAGGGTACTCTAGTTTTTTCCATTACAAAAATACTAAGAAAGCCATCTTGTCTTTTTGTCTTAAATCAAGCTTCTACCATGAAATATACAGACAAGATGATCACTCTAGAATCAAGAAAATATATATATATTTTTTTTTGGCAAAACAAAAGCTTTGTGAAAATAGATTCAGCTTTAATAACTTAGTCAAAACAACAGATGAAAATGTTTTTATTTTAACCTGATTCCTCCCTATTCCTTACCTTTAGTCTCTGACTTAGGCAGGAAGGTTTTTCGGGTAAGGGTTGTTTTCCTGCTCTCATCTCTGTTAAGTTACATGCAGTTACTAGGTAGTTAATAATAGTTCTCCCCAAAAAAGTTTCTCTTACCTGCTAGTTTACATTTTGTAGCTTGGAATGGAAGTGAATAGAAGTGTTTGCCTAGTTTGTACACTTTGTTGTTTTCAATAATTTCACTGAAGCCATAGTCAACATAGCATACCTAATAATTGAAAAGGAAAAATATTTTTCATATTACAAGTATTTGGTATTATTTTACAGATTTATCCATAAAACATAGCTGGGGCAGGTATATTATTTAATGATTACACTTTTAGACATACACACCCAGCTGTTAATAAAAATCTGTTTCTCATTAACATGACATATGATATCATAGAATTATAGGGACCTCAGGAGGTATCTAGTCCAACCCCTTCTCCAAGCAGGACCAACCCCAACTAAATCATCCCAGCCAGGGTTTTGTCAAGCCGCACCTTAAAAACCTCTAAGGCTGGAGATTCTGCCACTTCTCTAGGTCACCCATTCCATTGCTTCACCATCCTCCTACTAAATATGTTTTTCCTAATATTCAACCTAAACCTATTTCACTGCAACTTGAGTCCATTGTTCCTTGTTCTGTTTTCTACCAATACTGAAAACAGCCTAAAACTCCATCCTACCAGGAATCAGGTAGCTCAAGGCTGCTATCAAATACCCTCTCATTCTTCTCTTTTGCAGATGAAACAAGCCTCATTCATTCAGCCCTCCTCAAAAGTCATGTGCTCCAGCTCCCTGATCATTTTCATTGCCCTCTGCTGGACTCTTTCCAATTTGACCACATCGCTTTTGTAGGGCCCAAAACTGGACACAATACTCCAAATGTGGCCTCATCACTGTGAAATAGAATAGAAATCTGCTGGCAATGCTCCTACTAATGCAGCCCAATATGCCGTTAGCCCTCTTAGGAATAAGGGCACACTGCTAACTTATATCCAGTCTGTTGTCCACTCTAACCCCCAAGTCCTTTTCTACAGAACTATTGCCTAGTTGGTCAGTCCCCAGTCTGTAGCAGTGCATGGGATTCTTCCATCCTAAATGCAGGACTCTGCACTTGTCCTTGTTGAACCACTTCAACTTTTTTTTCGCCCAATTCTCTAATTTGCCTAGGTCACTCTGTATCCTATCCCTACCCTCCTGGGTATCTACCACTCCTCCCAGTTTAGTGTCATCTGCAAAACTTGTTGAGGGTGAAATCCAGGCCATTCCCCAGATTAATAACGATGTTGAAGAAAACTGGCCCCAGAACCAACCTCTGGGGCACCCTCCTTGTTACCAGCTGACAACTAGACAATGAGCCCATAATCTAGCTATCTTTCTATCTACCTGTTTTATAATCCATTCATCCAACCAACCCATACTACTTTAACTTGCTGATAAGAATACTGTGGGAGACCACATCAAAAGCTTTGCTAAAGTCAAGGTATATCAAAGCCACTGCTTTCTTGACATCCACAGTGCCATTCTAGAAGGCAATCAGGTGGGTCAGGCATGATTTGTCCTTGGTGAATCCATGCTGACTGTTCCTGATCACTTTCCTCTCTTCCAAGTGCCTCAAAATGGATTCCTTGAGGACTTGTTCCATGATTTTTACATGGACAGAGGTGAGACTGACTGGTCTAATTCCCTGGAAAAATCATGCAATCCCTTACATGAAAATTCTCAGACTAAAACAATGCCAATAAAAATGTTTGGGAAAAGCGCTCCACTCCCTTCCTCTCTTTCCTGAAATCACTGCAAGATAGGTTAGCTTCTCCTTGAAACACCAGTAGTTCAAAAGATGCACAATGACAATGCTTCCTAGTACATATTACCTCAAAAACCACACAGAAGATGGTAGTAAAGTGGTAGTTCTGAATTTCTTGTCTTTTGTGGGTTTAAGCCAGACCCTTTAATATTATTTCAATGCAATTTTTATGCATTTCCCTTCTGTTTTTATAATGAGAATATAACCTTTTTTTATTCTAATTTCTCCTAATTATATAGCCAGAGAATACTGTAGACTTCAAACCATGTAGATAAGGAAATTGGTTAGTAAGTTGGAGAAAATGGCTGATGGTGGTTGGAAGAGACATGTTTCATGATGCTTTCCAGGAGCTCACTCTCTTGTTTTTCTGAACTACTGCACCATGCTAACTTCTTGCAAATCACCAGGCTCAGAGATAGTGATTTAGAAAGCTTTCTGAAAATCTGATGTGCAAGACAGACTCTCCAGACTTCAACAAGAAATCTGGAAACGCTATTTTAGAAAGCGGACTGTTCTTGCACTGTACCGCCGTTGGCCTCCCTACTGTGCAGCCCAGTGCAGTTAGCTATAGCCTGAAGAGAAATTAGAGGTACATTAGCTAAACACTGAAGTATTGAATACTGGACAGATCCCCCTATCCTATGATTTCCCATCTAAATGAGAATGCCCACATTTTTGGAACGGATACATGAAACTGTGTCTCTCCACTAGACTACTCTGTGAAATGGAGGAGTATTAGAAGCGTGTTAAACTGATAAGCAGATCTTAGAGAAAGTGTGTGATGCTGAGTAGGGAAGTAAAGATTACAAAAAATGAAAACGTACAATTTAAGGTTAATTAGTATAACCATATATTGACTCTAAGACACAGAGCACATGAAATTTTTCTTAAAAACTCTTCCAGTTCAGGCACATTCTAATTTTCTAAAAGTAGAGCCACCAAAAATATAACCAACTCTACAGAAGGAAAGGACAAGACGACAAACTGTGGCAGAGTGAAGAGTTCAGTCATTTTGTTCAAGGTATTTTAGGAACCAGCATGCTAGGTACCATAGCAGGAATACTCAATCTGCTTAAGTAGTGGACGTGAGCCTATGCCAGGGGTCGAAAATCCAAGAGATAAGAAGAGCCATTTTTAAAAATGTATTCAATAAAATGTCTTCAATGAGAACCATAGTGGGTATAACCTCCTGGTGGGGGGAGCTGGGCCAAGGTGCCTACTGCGAGGTCCTCTGGAGGGTGAGGGAGGGCAAAGAGCCTGGAACAAGGAGCAGGCCTCCCACAGGGTACTTCGGTTGTGGGGGAGGCAGAGCCAGGAGCGGGCCACCCGCAGGGTCCCCTGGTGGTGGTGGGGGGCGAGGGGTGGAGCCACAAGGAAGCAGCCAAAAAGCTGCATGCACCTCCAGAGCCACGAGTTGCAGACCCCTGGCCTAAGTGCTAGTGTAAACAAGCTGCAAAAAACTGCACTAGTACTGGACTCAAGAGATCAGCATTCTGGTCATCTATTAGCATTTACGTTCTACATCTGGGTGATAAGAGACACTGCTCCCAATACTAATAAGGATATTCAGGATTCATTTGCTGATGTATTAGAGATATTACAGTGCTGACCGACAGAACAGAAACTCAGGAAAAATTGAACAGCTCATTTACTTCAGCTGCAATGCTCTAATTATTTGAAAAACACACATTTTTCATGTAATTGAGAGCAAAAGCAATTTGCAGCTGAATATTAGAGTGATTCTACTATAATAAATGTTATTACCTGTATTATCATTATTTATATTAAATCTTTTTCACGGAGTATCAAGAACAAAAAAAAGAGTTGCTTGCCTTTATTCTGTTGTTTTCTAATGAAGTTATCTGTGCTCGCAACCATGCATCTTCCTCAGCATGTACAGCGACAAGTTGTCCAATGCTTACAGACTGCATTAGCAATATTGTGGGATTCTGACTATAATATTCTTTCATCTCATCTTCCATTAGTTCTTGAGCAGCAGAATAGTCTTTGCCCACATACCTACAATATGTTAGGGGAAACAAATCCACCAAAGGGGTTAGTATAGGAATAGAAAAGCTGAGCAGATGCAAAAACAAACAGAAAAGCATGCATGTAGCTACTTAGTCACATCAGCACCTGAACTTTCCTTCTCCAAAAATGAGGGCACAGAAAGAGGTATACTATTTACAGAAGTGAAGAATTAGTAGTACTATCTGAAGCTAGATGAGTCTAATAAGAAATCCAATACAAATATTTGTGACAGAAGCTAGATTTGATTTCAAGTGTCCACCAAAATAAATAAATAAAAAAATGCAGATGGAACAGCCCATTACCTCAGTATACTGCCTGAACTCTGGAAAACTTGAATGTTTTCAGTGAAAGTCCCAGCATTACTAGTAGTGAAGGTATATTTGATTTTATAACATGAGTGGTGTCTTAAGTCAGACATGATGCAACCTGGAAATTGCAACATTTATCATCTTTGAAACATTAAAGGATTGCGACCCTCCACATTCATGGAAATGTTGGTGAAATGGGACTGATTTTACTGAAGTTAAACATTGTGCAAAGGACATTTCCCCACATAAAGCTCAGGGAAACTCATGCAGCTTTAGGCATCAGCTGTCAGACCATCTGCTGCAAATTCTCTCTGGATCCCCAGATTTGATTCCTAATACTAATCTCCATCCCTAGGCAACTGGTTTCCCAGAACAAGCTGTTCTTCAATTGCCTGAGATTCTGATCTCCTAGATTTCCCCCTCCAGCCACTTCCCTTGGCTGTGACTTGTGGAAAAAATGAAGTTATTTTCTTTAACTATGTATCTCTAATCCTTTACTCATCATTCATGTGCCAGTCCAGCTGTTACAGTGCAATCAACAATCACACTGTTTCCTTTAACTTGTCAGTGAAACCCTGCCTGTGGCATAAAGTGGCAGATACAGCAGTCATTGCTCTAACAGCCCAGCTATAAAGATAAAGTTTTATATAAACCCAAGCCAAGGGTGGAAGGGTGCCAACTTCATTTAAAAACTGTTAAAAAAAACTATGCCACGGGATCACAGGGAATTCTTTCTTTACTAGTTTCTGGCAATATTCAAACATCTTATTAACAGAGCTTTACACATTTTTGGTTTCTCAAAGTTGCTGAAGTATTGTAAGTTCACACCCGGGAGAGAGATTTCCTTTCCCTGATTCTTTTAAAGCAATCTTTACATATCATTTACTTAGAAAGCAGAATCACAATATTGAACTGTATGCTAGGGCTGGGTATGCATAACCTTGGGGGTACACAGAGGTATTCCAGGGGGTACATCAGATTTGCCTAGTTTTACAGCAGGCTACATAAAAAACAATAACAGTCAATACACATTAAAATTTCATACAATGACTTGTTTATACTACTCTATGTTCTAGATACTGAAATTTAAGTGCAATATTTATATTCCAATTAATTTATTTTACAGTTATATAGTAAAATGAGAAAATGAGCAGTTTTTCAGCTGTGACACTTGTCTTTTTATGTCTGATTAAGTAGTTTTTAAGTGAGGTGAAACTTGGGGTACACAAGACAAATCAGATTCCTGAAAGGGGTAGAGTAGTCTGAAAATTGTTGAGAACCACCACGCAAGGGTGTCCATCTTTATGTTATAATCATACAAACTATCTGTTTTGTATTCACGGTCCTTGGGGACAGAACTTTGGTCAACTCAAATAGGATCTGAAATGTATTGAGAGCATCCTGTATAACTTAATTCCCACTTCAACACTATCTTAGGCCAAGTCTACACTGATGGCCGCAAATTTGCCACCATCAGTTCGATCTCTCTGGTTCAATTGAGTGGTCAGGGAAGATCTACTCCATTGATCTGGAGTTCGACTCAGTAACTCATTCCCATAAGAGTAGCGTGAGTTGAAGGGACGGTATTTCCCTTTAACTCAGCACAGTGGAGCCACGGAGGTAAGTGGGCATCAGAAAGTCAAAAAGAGATACGTGAGTTATTTTACGTCGCTTGGTGTCTACCTTCGAATACTGCCGAAAACGGTGGCAAGTATAGACCAGCCTTAGGTTTAACACATTACATGCTCTAAAGAAGCCAATTTTCTAATGGAGATCCCTTACACCTGAGATCAGAGGCAAAGTAGTCATCACATAAATACAGTACATAATAAAGAAAATTCTCCATCTTCTCTATATCAGATACAGTAAGCGTTCCTCTGACAAATCATAAGCAAGTTCAACTGATAAGAGAAAAAGCTTGATCATCCTCAACCTGAGCCTTAAGGGAAGTTTCTGTAGTATGTACAGGCAATGAAGTAGGATTAGCTATAGAAGTTTCTGTTTTAGGTTGGAAATATGAGAGGTCACAAAAGTTACATTTCTAGTACAGCTTAAATAGAAGAGATATGTGATGGAGAAGTCTAAAAATTGACAGAGGATAAAGGGCATATAATTCAAGGAAGTGATTTAAAGTTTTGAATGCAGGAAACCATGTTGATATTCATGGTCATCAAGCAGTCCTCACTGAAGAGAGGAGTAAGTAGTTGGTGCCACATTCTGTGTGGATGTCAATGTGTGTGACAAGCAGAGATGGTCTCAGTCTCTGAATACATTATCCTGATGGCTTGGAGAGCCTGTGTTCAAAGAAGCATTGATTTAAGAGTTGAAGTTGACTTGATGCTCTCAAACACTGAAGAGTTCTGAATTACTCCTGGAGGAGGAGGAGTTTTCCCTAGCTCTTTCATTGTTGACTCCATAGCAGGAACCTAAGAAAAAGGTGTCTGTCTTTGAAAGTGCCACAGGACTCTGTTGTCTTCCTAAGAAAAAGGATCACTGATCTGAGTTGATGCAGTAGATCCTAGATTCCTATCGCCAATAGTAAAACTGACACCCAGGTGGAAGTGTGAAACGGAAGGAGCCAAAGTACATGCTGCAAAGTATGAAATGCCCACTGAAACTATTTTAAAAACTATTTAAACTCAAAGGCATTGCCCAAAAGGGCACAACTCTGTCTCTGAAGGAAAAAATCCCACCCTAGACCCAGTACTTAGAGTATGCTGCTTAAATGTGAGCAGTACTCAAAATGTAATTCCACATTTCTTCGTATCAGAATCCACACACCTTGAAGAGTTAAGCTCAACAGCTAAAAATTAAGTGACAATTAAGTATACAGTAAATTATTAATGTTGTCAGAATTAAAGAATGAAAAGGAAAGATGCGTTCAGCGTGGATTGGGATCAGACAAAACATGAACCTATGGTTAGAAAGCCTGGCTCGGTTCACCTCCTTTTATTGGTGCAACGCACACAATCTGCTTTGGTTGATTACTTCAATATTGTAGCTATAAAACCAAGTCCTTGCTTACAATGGCCATTTTGGGAGAAAATCATCCCACAGTTGCTGCCACTAATTTAGATTCATTATCATCTTTATTTCATTATTTAAATAAGTTAATCTGAATGTAACTGAACTCTGAGAGGGGCTCCCTATATTTCCATTAGGCTCAGTCACAAACTAAAGTGGTCTTTCCTTTATTCTGTTCAGTGATTTCTCCACTTAGAGTCTTGTATACCATCTTGGTTAAAGGCTTTGGCATAGACTACTCTACTGTTTCAGAGCCAAGTTCACAATTCATTTCCAACCAGGCCGCTGCAATTAATTGTAGCAATTAAAATCTACAATACAGAGTAACAGCTTGTTTGATGGATTATACAGGTGACCAGTGAGAAAGAAAAATGTTGTTGCTCTAGTCATATTTTGCTCATAACCCTGAAGTAGATGGATGTTTCTGATACTTAAAATATCAAACTTATAGTTCTATGATTAGGCTTCATTCCATTTAGAAAAGTTTCCATCTTTTTACACACCATCACTGCCTAAAGATACTTAAAATTCTCTCTAACTAAAAGAATTAGAATTTTTTGAAATCCAGCAGAAACTGGTAGGGGACCAGTGGGGAACTGATCTTTTTTATAAAATGTTTAAATGATTTGGAATCAAATTGTGCACAAAGTTAACCTATTTAAATGAATGTTCTTATTACTGTTACCTTTGGTCTCCCCCTTTCCTCTCCTCTCTCCTATTGCTTGCCACGTCTCATATAATTAGGCTAGTAAGCTCTTAAAAGATAGCCTTTCCCCCAAAATATTTGTAGAGTGCTTAGTACAACAGGCCTCAGATCCTGATTGGGGCTTTTGGTGATCACTGGAAAAAAAATTAAATGAAAATGTAAACTCTTCAGAAGTGATTGAGCCATGAGAAGAGTGTCGATACAACATTCTGCCTAGTACCTGCTCAGTTTAGCCTCAGGTGCTTTGTACAGTAATTTCAAAGGTTTGTAACTACATTTTTTGGATAAAAAGTCAGCCCAGGCACTGCTATATAAATATGTTTTTTCATACAGATTAAATGTCCTACATTTTAACACAATGCAAACAAGATTAGTAAAGCTAACAGGATTTCCTGACTCAAAGCAGCCTCTTCATATACATAAACATAGCAACAACAATCCTGCTTCAAAGCAGATGATCTATTTTACTATTGGTGCTGAGTGGACTAAGCCACAAATTAATGTACAATGAGTTCAAAGCACTATTAGATTATTTCTCGATGAAAGTGCAAATTTTAATGCAGTGTCATTGTCCTTATAATATTTATGTTACATTGCAGTTTTCTTTTACATTTTAAGAAACACAGCTAGCTAAAAAGTCAAGTATAATAGGAGAAGGTGATATTGGGATAATAGGAAGGAGGAGGATGATGACAATTTAAAAACCCTGTTTTCCAATGGCAGCAAAACTTTCTCAGCCCATCAATTCAATATATCTTCATTGAACTCCTTTCTGTTCACTTTTGCAGTAGCAAATTAAATGTTTTTATAGTATTTTAAATATGTTAGTATTTATTATAAGCTATCAGTGGAGTTTTCCACTGCTCTATTTTCTTGTTAAAATATGCTTTTTGTGAGCAACGTAGTGAGGAAGCTGATTGCGCAGAATGATTTTGAGACAAAATGAAGAAAAACACACTATGAAATAAAGACTTGCCTAATAACAACTTCATTAGTGTTGTTCAGTTCTACTACCAATACTGAGGGAGATGTTTCTGCTGGAATGACTAAAGGAGGGACCGTTTTATTTTCTGGGCACTGCACTTTGGTCTCTTCCATTAACTTAGAACAGTCTTGCTCAACTACTGTCTTCAGCCCTTCATCGATATGGACATTGTCCGTAACAATCAGATTCTTGTCAATGCACTTTTGTGGTTTAGCATAAAGGATTGCTTTTCTAGGGCTGTCACTTATCTGGGTGACAGTACATATATCCAATAGTAAGTCAAGATTCTGTAGAACACCCTCAGGAAATTTTACTTTGTATGTGTCTTCATACACCTTTGGAAGTGCATTAGCCCAAAGACCATTGGAATACTTAAGTAAAATTTCTGCAACTTTCTGTTTGAAGTCACTATTAAGAGAGGCTGATTTGGTCTCCATAACTGGTTTTATCAAAGGAATTGCTTTTGAAGAAGTAAGGTTCTGAGATGCTCTTTCATGGTCTTTGCCACTCTTCACTAAGTGCTGCGTTTTCTTAGCAGGATAAAGGAGTATGTCTGTATGTCCATCAGTGCACACTTTTTCCACCTGGAAAAGAGCAAAGCAGTCAGATAGTGACCATTTATAAGTAATCTAAATATTTTAGGAATGAACAACTACGCATTTTATGCCATTTCAGGAAGACAGGGATCTAAGCAAGAGCTATTTTATTTTGTGTGAGCAATGATTTCCTGTAACATCTTTTCCCTTTATAGGGGACCATGTGACCAGGATATCAAGACTCATGGCCTTCCCAAAGTGAACCCTGGATTTTCTTATTATGCTAGGAGATGCTTAAAAGGTAAGTTTCTTCTCCCGCCACTGTAAGAGGTGGGGCGGGGGGGAGGGGGAGCGGGGCGGGAAGATAATCCAGTTGACCCCCAAATTGAGTTTTCACAATCTTGGACTCTAGAACTCATTATTTTTCATAACAGCAAAGTCAGCACTGATCTGATCTTCATTAGCATTTAGCAGAAATAAGGACCAACTCAAGAATGAGATATGCTGCCCCGTTCAAGATCACCCCTATTCTAGGACTGACTTTTACTGTGTCTACAAGGGTACTTTGGAGACCTATCAAATCTACAGGGGGCCCCACACCGCTCCACAGGGGAAAAATATTAAAATATATCAACCCCCATTGATGAGAGATTTAGTAGTCCATTTTTAGAGATATTGAAGCCCACGGGGGGGGACTCCTCTTTGGAGACTGCCTGCTGCCACATGGAGGTGAGACCCTACCTGTGGGTTAGTGGAATAGCTCATTTTCAGAAGCCCAGAGATGCTCTGTGCAGGAAAGGGACTGTTTAGCCCAGAAAGCCATCCTATTAATGAACACACTGGCATTTAGAGACAGCAAAACCAGAAACATAGGCAGAAGAGCCAAAGAAGAGATTGAAATGTGAACAAAGATACAGAGGAAGCAGAACTGTAGAAAGAAAAAACTGACTAAGATCACCTGCAGATAGATTAATTTGAGGGATTTAATGAGCTGTGAAAACTCCCATTTGACTGAAGCAGAGCCAAAGTGAAAGGCAAAGATTAAAGCAGAACATAACTATTGCTATAAATGGCACTTTGTAGACTCCCATTTGAAGAACATATCATTTAAAAAAAAAAAATCAGTGAGTCTCAATTTGTAATGACTGTTGGAAGTATGGAAGAGTGATCAGGTAGGTACTCAGGACACTTCCTACTCCACTAAACACTGAGGCTCAGGCAGCCCAGGAGCCCTTGTGGAGCACGGTATGTCTCTGGAAGTCACGTGACTATTTTTGTGAACTTTCCTTTACACTTGTTCCAGGGTGATTCGCACTTCTACCAGAAAGAATGAGAACAATTCATACTTTTTGGTGTTTTTCTCATATTTTGGATTCAGAAAGGAGGGAGGTACATGGAGTAAGTCACAATAAAACAGGATACTAACTTCCAAAATGAACACACTACAGGGTATTGAGTCAACCTTATAAATGCTTTTCTGAGGTAGTGACTCTGGTGCATCTTTAATGACCAGGAGTTGGAGGAAATTTGAGGGGCCAGCCATAATCTGAATAAGATGGTATAGATGCAACAACAAACTTCAGCATTTTCGTGAAGTATTCAGAATTTTTCATGTAGTTTCTGTTAATTTCTTTGTGGTTTTGTTTGAATGGCAGAGTCCATGCAGGGCCGTCCCTAGCATTTGGGCGGGAGGACACTATCCTAGGGCAGGTCTATACAGCGGTGGGATTTTGGCAGCTGCAAGGTTGGCCCAAGGGCTTGTTTGCCTGTGGCGCCCTCTCCCCACATGTTATAAGAGATAACATATTCATATATATTTTTAAATAGAGAAAAAAAATCACTTCCATTTAATTTGGCACCCCTTAAAGCCTGGGGCCCTTAGGCGACCATCTAGTTCATCTGTGTGGTTGGATCCACTCTAGTAATTATTGTTGGGGCAAGTTTTTTGGCATGTTATATAGAAGGTCAGAACAGAGTATCATAATGGTCTCTTTTGGCCTTAGAATCTACTGAAGCAATGATGATTGAAGCTGCTTGAGCATCCCTTTGACAAACGTCGTTTTCAGGCCTGCAGGTATAACAGTACATCCTAAGCTAAACAAACAAGGAGTCTGTCACTTATTTCTCTCAACTCATTCAAATATCCATTACAAAGTCCCAGTTGGGAAAGAAGGCATGGGAATCTGCATAGGTAGATTATTCACTATTTAGTATTTAAAGTGATCTTCCTCACTTGAGGATAACTTTTGCAGATCTCACTCAATGGTACAATACAAGGAAAGGAGGGCAGAGAAGTACTAACTGATGTGTTGAAGAACTGCTCTTCCAAATAAGATGCTGAATCAAGAACATAACATGAACTGAACTCCAAGTTCCATAGTACAGTCATGCTAAGACGTTAAACATGCCTTGCAAGTGGGGCCTGAGCACCTCTCAGAGGAACATAAGCTCTATCGTAACATATCTGAAAACAAGGTCAAACCCACCTAAGCCAGAGTTAATCTTCACCCAATGACATTAACCCCCCAAACGACAGAGAGCCTAGAAGGCCTTATAGGGCACCTTTTCCCTTTTCAAATGGAAACAAATGCTCTTTGGTCAACAAGTTTACACAAGTCTCAAACTTCCAGAAGTCCGAGATTAGGAAAGAAACTTTGTGCATAACTGAATTAAATCAATGTTATCCAACTCTGTTCCAGACAAAATGCTTTGTGGCCCCTCCCTCCTTTCCCAGTATGTCCAATTCCGAGCATCAGCAGGCAATTTTTTTTTTCTTTTAAAACTTTAACCATCCCAGAAACTACTACAAATGAAGTTTCTAAAAGCAATTTTGATTATAAGGTTCAAAATTTTAAGCTATACTAAATTTCTTGTGCTGGATGAGTGAGCCTATCTTGCTACGGACAGATGTTCTACTGTGTTTGAATTGAACTGAATCTTTAGGAATCACAGAATCAGGGTTAGGAAGACACAACATACATTATAGAACAGACACCTGCCTCAGAGATATGACAATATTCAAGGCTTCTGCAACTAAGCCAAGTATTTCTCTGAGTGGGGAAAAACAAGACCTGCCAAGTTCCTGGATAAAGAAAAGCAAATGCAGGTTCTTGTCACTGGGACACCAACTTGTCTTGCAAGGCCGGTCAGTGTTGTCCAGTTAAGTGCATCCTGAATGAAGGTGTTATTGGACCCACATTTTTTCCTTCCGTCAATCCACCAGGGCAACAGTCCCACAATTTGGTCTGAGGTTCCTTCATTCTCTGACTTATTATTTTTTTGAGGACGTCTACCAACAAGGGAAAAGGCTTCCATATTTCCCTCCATCAATTAAAAATAAAAGTCCAACTATCTAGTTTTCTGATGAATACATCTATGCTGTCCTGCATGGGCAGGACATTTCCTCCCAGGACTGGAGCAGGAAAAGACTTTCTACAGATGCATGCACTATTGTGCGAGTCAGAAATACCAAAGGAAATGCCTGAAGATCACTTGTGATCACTGCCAGCCTAGGTATCCAGATCTTGGTGATTTTTCAAGTCTTAAGTTTCTTCTGTGAAAAGTCCTCGTGTTTATCTTTCATTGACAAGTGTTTGATTTCCAGATATTGCAACAACTTCACATGCATTGGTAGCCAACACCTTAAAACACAATGCAATCTCCAATCAATACAAAACCACAAGTCATACTGGTCACTGTATTTTTGAATTTTCTTTTGTCTGAGCCAAAACTGCAACAGCTTACCACTGTCTTTGTCACAAAAGGATCCATGTTTACAAATAACCTCATGACCAGGGTACAGCTCCAGTTAAAAATGAACATACACACAGTGTAGTTAGTTTTAGGAGACTCAGCAGTACCTTTAAAGACTTGGTGATTCCAGTCAACGCATTGTATATCCCAATTCAGTGATGTTTGTTAGGGGTCCTTACATTTTGTGTCCTACATAAAAAAGTTGATTCTTACGAAAATAACTAGTTCCGGCAGGAATGTTGCCTCTACATCATATCCACATAGGAGAAGCAATCTCAGTGGGGCTGAACATGGGGCCACCCGAATCCACTCTTGCAACAACAAATGGTCAGAGTCAAGTTATAAAAGATCTCGTGGGCCCAAAAGCTTCAGTTCCTTATACAAACTCCAACTGTGCTAAAGAAAGGTTGGCAAGCACCATTAACAAAATAGCAGCATCATTCTTCAGTGACACAGGCTACTACAAGCCCATCAGTTCTGTCCTCTGATTACTTTATAGCTCCACATAAGAAAGTTAACTCAAATCTCATCTTCAAAGCACTCCATGGGCCCAGAATATCTGAGACCACCTAAAGATCCAGGATAATGACTGTGGACATCTTTGCTCCTCAGGCAAAATGACTCTATCACAAGGGTAAGCTCAACTGGCTACGCCCTGGTCTACACTGTAAGCATTTTTCAGAGGCAGTTGAAGGGAGATGTGCAGGTTATTTCAAATAACTTGCATATCTCCATTCGATTGCTTAACCCCTGCTTACTGTGGCATGTCTACTGTGCTGAGTCAAAGGGAAAGACCCTCCCTTCGACTGAGCACTACTACACTTGAGGGGGTCATCTTCAGGGATCAACTTTCCGATCGACTGAGTGGGTCTTCACAGACTCACTCAGTCGATCGGGAAGTTCAAACTGATGGCAATGAATTTGCCACGATCAGTGAAGATCTGCCATGAGAGAGTTCTCTCAGGGGCTGGTCCAAGATTGCAGCAAGCTTTCACAGGGATTAAGGACAATCATAAAGCTTACCACCTTCCAACCCTGATCTTCTATGAGTCTATAACTCTGCTCCAACTGTAAGGTTATTTCTTCTATCTTCCCTTTGCTAATATAAACACAATACACTGGATATACAATTTAAAACGAACGTTCAGAGTTTTCCCCAGGATAAAGAATTAATTACATGTGACAGATGCTGGTAATGTCACTTAATGCACTTTATCATAGAATATTATGGTTGGAAGGGACATCAGGCTGTCATCTAGTTCAATACCCTGCTCCAAGCAGGACTAACCCCAATAAATCATCCCAGCCAGGCCTTTATCAAGCCACACCTTAAAAACCTTTAAGGATGAAATGCCACCACCACCCTAGCTAACTTTTTCCAGTGTTTCACCACCTTCCTAGCAAAAAATCTTTTCTCAATATCCAACCCAGACCTTCCCAACTGCAACTTGAGACCACTGCTCCTTATTCCATCATCTACCACCACTAAGAACAGTCTAGCCCCATCCTCCCTGGAACCCCACTTCAGATAGTTGAAGGCTGCTACCAAATTCCCCCTCATTCTTCTCTGCTGCAGACTAAATAAACCCAGTTCCTAGTCTCTCCTCCTAAGTCATGTGCCCCAGCCTTCTAATCATTTTTCTTGCCCTCTGCTGGCGTCTCTCCAATTTGTCCACATCCTTTCTGTAAGGAGGAAGGGGGTGGTGCCCAAAACTGAACACACTACTCCAGATATGGCCTCACCAGTCCCAAATAGAGAGGAATAATCACTTGCCTCGATCTGTTGACAGTGCTCCTATTAATGCTGTTAGCCTTCTGGCAATAAGGGCACACTGTTGACTCATATCCAGCTTGTGGTCCACTCTAATCACCATGTACTTTTCTCTACAAAACTGAGGCCTAGCCAGTCGGTCCCAGTCTGCAGCAGTGCATGGGATTCTTTCATCTTAAATGCAGGACTCTGCACTTGTGCTTGCTGAACCTCATCAGATTTCTTTTGACCCAATCCTCCAATTTTTCTAGGTCACTCTGTAGCCTATTCCTACCCTCCAGCATATGTACCACTCCCCCCAGCTTATTCTCATCTGCAAAGTTGCGGGGGGTGAAAGCAACTCCATCTTTCTTATTAATGAAGATGTTGAACAAAACTGGTCTGATTTCTGGGGCACTCTGCTTGTTACTGCCTGCCAACTAGATGTCAAGCTGTTGATCACTACATGTTGAACCTGATGATCCAGCCATCTTTCTATCCATCATACAGTCCATTCATCCAATCCACACTTCCTTAACTTGCCAGCAAGAATACTGTGGGAAGACTGTATCGAAAGGTTTGCTAAAGTCAAAATACATCATGTCCTCTGTTTTCAAATATCAGATGGAATATTAGAGAAAATGAAGCACACTACATTTTTATCTCAAGGTTCATGAGACCTCATTCCCCTGGAACAGGAGGTCTTCTACATGGCCTTGAGCCTCATGTGAAAGGCTCAATGATTTTCAGACAGTGGTACTATCAGACACAGATAACGTAACCATATAGGATAACTATACACCCCTCGGTCGCCAGCTCCTTTTACTGAGTAGCAGAAAAACAGCAGGCACGCAGAGGGAACTGGTTTTCCCAAAGATTAAACTACCTCCTTGACATTGCGCCATATGACCAGTTAAGATGGATTAAGCACATCATTAGTGGGTAGAACAAGTTCCCCCTCTCTCCTTGGACTCCAGGATATCAAACAAAGCAATATCTCTTTTCTTGGACAACTGAAGTTTCCTATTCAAGAACCTGTTACGTTTTATCAACTTCTGGACCTATCTGAAAACATCAGATGGTGAGACCATTTCCTCAGAGGCCAAAAGATGAAATACTTCCATTTTTGCTGGTCATAGAAGGATTGTCACACTTTTGTTACCCCTTTCTTCCTCCTCTGAAGATGGGCATTAGAAATACTGCTCAGAGGGCGATGAAGTCTTGAGAGAGGAAGGCAGCTAAAGAAGTTTCATGGGTTTTTTTTCCAAAGCTATTTTATGATGTCCAAAACAGCACCCCACATGGGGAAGAGGACTCTGCCAGAAAGCTCGCACAGCTCATGTGTCAAAGAAAGGGCAAAACAAAAGGTGCCCAAGAAGCAGTATCCCAATTGCCAGAGATAAGAGTGCTCCTTGGGCATCTATGGGAGAACGAGCGCCCTGGTATGTCAAAAGCAGCCCCACTTCTGAAGATCGTCTTGACAAGCATTGTTACCCATAACATCCAACCCTTCAAACTGCTTCACTGTCCTGATGAAAGTTGATTCTTTTTAAATTGGTTCATGAAATAAGATGTACATTTATCAGAACTATGTTGTTTTAAACCAATGATAATTAGGAAGATTAACGGTCATGTTTATTTCCAGTGGGACATGCCATTTCAGACAGACTAAGCTCCCTCAAAAACAATACTTTTTCCAAACAGAGCTAAATATTCATTCACAAATCCACTGATCAGTCAAAAATTTTGGACTATAAGAAAATATTTTCTTGGAAAAAATCTGTATAAAATTGTATAAGAGCTATTATATAAAAGAGCTATTAGGAAAAAAATTATCACATGCATGCTGTTAAAAAGACAATGTTTCTATTAAAATATTCTCTACAGGAACACCACCAAAAACTTACCATGCAAACATGAGGCCAATATTCAAGTTGTTGGAGCAAGGCTGTATTAAGTTCCTCTTCGTATATCTCTCTGTAAAATTGCGGCATCTTTGACAACCAGATACCATTACTGTACTTATTCAAAATTTCTTTAATACGATTCTGAACTTCATTTATGTTAGAGTTAGAAGGACCCATAGGGATGCTGTGTGTTTCTGAAACTGGCTTATTCAAATTATCTGTAAAAGAGGAAAAATTAGAATTTTACAAGTGGAGGATTGTTCTACACTTTGTTTTTAGAAGAACAGTAGCATTTAACTTCAGAAAGGGGAGCTACATAAAAATGAGAAAGCTAGTTAAGCAGAAATGAAAAAGGTACAATCCCAAAAGTGAAATGCCTACAAGCTACACAAATTTTTTTTTAAAACACTAACAGTGGCTCAAATTAAAGGTATACCCTACATTAAAAAACATAGTAAGAGAAAACCAAAAAACACCCGCCACTGTGGCTAAACAACAGGGTAAAGTGGTTAAGGCAGAAAGGCATCCTTTAAAAAGTGGAAATTAAATCCTACTGAGAAAAATAGAAAGGAGGGTTGAAGGAGATGCCCACCATAATCTTGTATAGGTCACACCACCAAGTTAGGGAAGTAAGGACTGTAAGAGGAATAGGGACTCGTCTGCTGAGGTGGTCCTTTTGCAGGTCACACACCAACAGAAGCCACAGCTGAAAGTATCTCGTATGAAAGCATGCATATGGCGTGACTGCTGTGCATATCGCCAGATGTTCCAGGTGTGACAGACAACATTTTGGAAGGAATGCCTCTCTTTCACTGGAGTCCAAGTATGCTCCTATAAAGGCAATTTTTCTGGTTGGTATGAGGGTGGACTTCATCTTGTTAATGCATAAGCCCAAACTCCTCAGTGTGCAGATAGTGGCAAGGAAGCAATCTCAGGATGATGCCACAAAAAGTCAGTCATCTAGGTAAGGAAAAAAAAGAGTTACCCAAGCTTCTCATCTGTGCTGCCATTGGAGTGAAGACAATTGAGAACACTCCAGGGTGGTGGCAATTCCGAAGGAGTAGATGGAATTGGTAATGGAAGTGTCCCATTGTAAAGTGAAGAAATTTGCAGTGGGCAGGGTGGCTGTCCACATGTAAGTATGTGTCTTTCATATCAAGGGCCACAAACTATGCTACAGTGGGAAGGGAAGGAATTATTTGGGAGAGTGTAGTCATTTGAAAGTGGACTTTGCAGACAAATGGCATTAGTGCCTGCAGATCCAAGATGGTATGAGAAAAACCAGGAGTAGAAGCCATGGATCTGATAAGGGTGGGGGACCAGTTCTATAGTTCCTTTTGCAAAGAGGACGGATGCTTCTCTTTGCAGGAGGTCCAGTTGTGCTAGGTGTGCACAATGGGCCTAGGGAGGACCATGATTGGGAAGGTGTGGCATTCTATCAGATATCTTGTGTGCATGATGTTTAGTGTCCATCAGTCAATGGTAATCTTGTTCCAATTATGAGCAAAAAGAGCAAGATGGCCCCCAAAGATGATTGAAGAAGCTGGAGAAGATTGGGTCTATATGCAGGACTCAAAAGGAATGTTTTTGATGGTCATTGGTAGGAGGTAGATACCATATAGAGGTGGAGGAAACAGAGAACTTTGTATGTGGTGACCTCTAAGGTTGGTGTGGCTGGTCTTGTAGGCATGATGGTGGCGTTGATAATTGGGTAAAGCTGGGTACTGAGGATGAAGGATGGTTTGTTCTGGTAGCAGGCAGGGACTCAAGTATATAGGTCCACTGATCGCAGTGTGGCTCATGGGTCCTTGAGCTAGTGCAGGTATGCATCTGTCTTCTTGCAGAAAAACTTCTGGCTGTCGAAGGGCAGGTCCTCTAGCTGTGGTTTGTCCTCCTTGGGGAATCTCAATGTCTGTAGTTAAGAGCCTCGTATTAGCAAGACCCACAAGGCAAGGGAACACGCTGCTATGCCCACTGAATCAACCGCTGCCTGGAGAGTGACCTCAACCCCTTCCTACTCTCATCAATGAGGGATCTAAAAGTAATTTTGTCCTCCAGCAGGGACGCTTGGAACTCTGCTAGCTTTGACTATGACCTGAAGTCGTACTTCACTAGCATGGCTTTGTAGCTGATGATTCTGATGATTTTAAGCCTGCCAAGGAGTAGACCTTCCTCCCCATGAGGTCTAGCTTTTCGGCTGCCTAATCTTGTGGGGTTGTCTGAAAGCATTGCTGCCTGGCTCATTGCCTGCACCATGAGACTGGTGAAAGAATGAAGAAAGTCTGTCTCTTCACCTGGAACAAAATAGTACTTCTATGCATTTAAGTGTAGGAGTGCAGGATGCTGAGGCATGGCAGATTGCCGGTGCTGCTTGAAGGATGAATTGTAAGTGCAACCCATGAGGGAGCTGCAGGTTGTAAGATATCCAAGAACTCGTCCTGGAGGTCTTTGACTTCCTCTGTTAGGAAGGTAAAGGCTTGTGCCATCTGCTAGAGGAGGTCCTGGTACTGCCCCCGATTGTCTGATGGAGGAATTAGTGCCTCATCCAGGGAAGATGTGCAGGTACCAATTGGAGCATCTTCTGCTGGCTCCACTGGTGCTGGGGGCATAATTATGCCAAGCGGCTTTTCATAGATGGAGGGAGTGTACTCTGATGGAGGCCTATTTTGGTATAATGGTGCTCCACAGCCATAGTGGGCATTCCAGGAAGACCAAGCACGTTGGTACCTTTGCTTCTTTGTGCTACATGGAAACATCCAGTCATCGTAAGCTGGCAATGGACAACAGACGATGGATCACTCGAAATTTCCCCGTTTTGTTCATTACCCATGAAGTGTTTGACGCTGGCTATTATCAGCCACAGGATAGTGGGCTAGACGGCCATGGGCCTGATCCAGTATGGCTGTTTTTATGTTTAATCAGTTTAAGGTTTTTTTAAAAAAACATTACTAATTAAGCAGACTGTTTTAGACCAACCACACCAGAACATAGTTTGGGTGGATATATTGGACTTTAACCAGTCTTTCACCTGTTAAGAGTATTGTCCTAGGTACAAACCAAAAGGCTGTAAGTATGGTTCATGGTACGAATACATGCCTATCCCAAGGTGGAAAACCCACATACCATTTGAATCCACTGAAGAGCTTCTGGTCAGATGCATCTGAAGTTCTTTCTGAAACCGTGGTGGAAGAGTTACTCTTTTTTCAGGCCTAAAAGATAAAAGGAAACCTCTTTAAATTCTATTTCCAGTCTAACCAATACTACAACATCTGCTCAGAAAAACAAATATACTCATTTATAAATATTTATAAACATTTTTTGTTTAATATTAGGATTAAAGTATAGTCCACATTTAGAACATGGATTAAGAGCTCTATTTGGAGGTAAAATCACTTGCAGTTGTCAAATTCATATAGCAAGAGACAAAGGAATTCATTATTACTATTTTTAGAACTAAAATGTGTGAGAAGGGGCGGGGGGGGGGGGGGGGGGAGAGAAATGTGAGCTACTCATAAAATTTCCAGAGGGGTAGCCATGTTAGTCTGTGTACAGCAAAAACAACGAGAGTCCCGTGGCACTTTAAAGACTAACAAATTTCTTCAGGCATAAGCTTTCAGGGGGCTCCAACCCACTTCGTCAGACGAAGTGAGTTGGAGCCCCCCGAAAGCTTATGCCTGAAAGAATTTGTTAGTCTTTAAGGTGCCACAGTACTCATGTTGTTTTTGCTCATAAAATTGCTATTCTTTGAAGAACCACATTGTGGAAACTCAAGCTCAGTCGACTGCTACAGCATGAGATCAATACAGAAGTTTGCCAAGTTAAAAGTTTCAATTGTAGCAGGGAGTGTTTCATGTCACCCTGAAGCTGACAAGGTGAAGGCAAAACAGCAATCTCTACCTCTCCTCAAAAAAATGTTCCCTCAGGTTCTCAAGCTTCTGTTAATCACACCTCCTAAGGAATGCTCAATAGACTGCCACAAATCAAGGACAGAGGTGGATATTCTCATTGTGGTATCACTGAAGATGCTTGCATTTGATATCCATTTATCTATACAAGTGAAGAATGCATGACAAAAATATGGCTAGTTTATACAAAGTATTAGAAATTAGTTGCCTAATTTAACAAGTTCAGGAAAAACCCGTTACTAACCGTCCATAACTGTTGTTGTTCAAAATATGCATTGCTTATGTCCATTTCACCCCAGATGTGGGGCATGCTACCTGCACCATTACCAGAGATTTTTCCCTCAATAGCATGTTAGGCTGGCTCTAGCATTCTCTGGAGAAACATGAATATTTGTTTGCATAAGGGGTGCAGCTGGTCCTGGACCCTCCTCAGTTCCTTCTTGCTGCTAACTCTGACAACGGGGTAGGAGATCAAGTCATGGAATGGACATGAGCAACACATCTGAAGAACAATTATGGGAGGTTAGTAACTGTTTTTTTCCTTGTCTGCTTGCTTATGTCCATTCCATGTGAAGCGTTCAGGCGAAAAATCACATTGGGGAAGGAATGTACTAGAGCCTCTTCTGGGATAATACTTGGGGTGTGCTTCAGATCAACAGGATCTGATATGGACATGGATCGAGACTTCTAACGCTTTTAAAGGAAGTAAATACTGCTGAGAGTTATGTGACTATGGGAGACCAACGTCCTCAAGTCTATATCCAGGGAAAATGCTAGCAGTAATAAGGCCCAGATTTTTCTGGATGCAACAGCTAACAGATTCCTTCACCAAATAGTTACTGTACCAACAAGAGGGGATGCCATTTTAGGTTTGGTACTGGTGAGCAGTGAGGACCTCATAGAAGAACTGGTTGTAGGGGACAACCTTGGTTTGAGAGACCATGAGCTAAATTCAGTTCAAAGTAAATGGAAGGATAAATGAAAACTGATCTGTGACTAGGGTCTTTAACTTCAAAAGGGCTAACTTTAAAAATATTAAGGGAATCTGACAGCAGAAATCACAACATTCAAAAACCAACAGGGGAACACTTCAATCTCCCTGCTCACTCCATTGATGACTTGTTAATAGCTGTGCTCAAACAAACAAATAACAAATCGCAGCTTCAAAAAGAAACTGCAGAACTGGAATTTATATGTAAATTCGATTCCATTGCCTCAGGGTTAAGACAGAGACTACAGTTTTTTTCCTCATTACAACAGGTGATTTAACCTCACCTTCCTCTGTATGCTGTTCCCTAGTGTTTGAATCCCAACATCTACTTCGATTTGCTGTTGTTACAGCCTGACCTGATTTTATGTCATACACTTCCCTGCATTTAATTTCCTCCCATTCTTTAAGTTCCCCATCTTCAAAGTGTCTGACGAAGTGGGATTTTCTCCCATGAAAACTCATACGATAAATACATTTGTTAGTCTTTAAAAGTGCCACAGGACTCCTTGTTCGTTTTTAAAAAAAAGATTACGGGAATTAGTTAGAGAAGTGCATTAAATGAAGGAACTCACAGATCTAAAGGCAGAAGAAGCTTTGAATTACAAGTGAAAGTTGCAGGAACTTTCTGAAGCCTGCATTCTAAGGGGTAGGGGGGTGGAATCACAGGCAAGAGGTATAAGACCAAGCTAGATGAGCAAGCATTGTGGAGAGGTTATTAAAAGAAAGCAGACAGCCTACAAGGAGCAGAAGATGGGAGGGATCAGCAAGGAAAGCTACCTCTTAGAGGTCAGAACATGTAGGGATAAAGTGAGAAATGCCAATAGCCAAGTAGAGTTGAACCTTGCAAAAGGAATTAAAACCAATAGTAAAAAGATTTTATAACCATATAAATAGGTAGAAACCAAGGAAAGAACAAGTGGGACCGCTAAGTTCTGAGGATGGGTGGAGTTAATGATAATGAATCTAGGCAAGGCCCAATATCTAAACAAATGCTTTGCCACTGTTGATAATGAGGTTAATGAACAGCTTCTATGGCAGCAGAAATTACCACATCTGAGGTAGAAGCTGAACTCAAAACAGCTTAATGGGACTAAATTGAGGAGCCTACCTCATCTCCCTCCAAGAACATTAAAGGAACTGGCACAACATTGCACGCCCACCAGCAAGGATTATTAATGAATCTGTAAACTCCGAGGTTGTACTGTATGACTGGACAATTGCTAATATTTTTCCTTTTCTTAAAAATTAGAATTAAGTGCTTCAGGTAACTATAGGCCTGTTAGTTTGATCTCAGTAGTATGCAAGGTCTTGAGGGAAAAAACTGAAAGAGAAAGTAGTTAAAGACAACGAGGTTAATGCTAATAGAGACAAAATATAACAGTGCTGGTGAGATGTGCTCCTGTTCCATTCTTGTGTCAAGCAAGAGTCCAGTTTCTGAGGGTCCTGGTGAAAAAACTGATGGGGCTTCAGTGGGAAGTTTATTTGTAGTGGATCTTTCGCTGTGTGGCCTGTGATGTCTTCCGTAGTATGGAGAATGTGGGTCTCTTTCTCTCCTTCCTCTGTGATATGTCCTGTGTGGGTAACAGCAAAGAGGAGCAAAGCATGAATGGCAGTCATAATGGCATCTTGGGGTATAATGTCTATGTTCTGTCTATGTTCTTGTTGGTGATGCATGCTCAGAAGCGAAATGAGCTCCATCTTCCATGTCAGCCTAAGGGCACCAGGGTGAGTGAGGTGATGACAGCTGTAAATGTGCAAGAGATCTGTAGCTATGAGAGTGAGGCAGCAATAGGTGGTGCTGTTTCTGAGTTTTCTTACCATGCCGATCAGCTGAAGGAGCTGTCACTGGAACTCTGCTTGGAGAGTTACGATCTCACAGTGCCGTTGTATTTTGAGGCATCAGTGCCAGTGGTTCCTGCTCCTGCTCCTTCTGCACTGTTGATTTCTTTGGTGCTGGAGCACTGGAGAAGTGTTTACTTGCTGAGCTCAGTTCCTGGGAAGGACAGTTCAGGTCCTTCGCTTTCCTGGCAGGTCTTTTACCTGAGGAACCTGAAGCCAGGGGTATTGCCTCTAGGGGATCTCTTGTAAGGCAAGCCTCCTCTGTTTGAAGTTGTGGATCTGGCTGGGGAGGAAGTTCTCCTCTTGTGGTCCCAAGTTGCTTTTTGGTGATCAGGACCTGGGTCGGAGGATGGTCTCAGGGACTTCTCCATTAGGAGGAGTTTGAGCCTCAGGTCTGTCTTTTCACGCCCTTGTACTGAGGCTGGCACAGTAGGTACACTTCTGAGAGACCTGTGTTTCTCCCAAGCAGCGGACGCATTGAGAGTGCCCATCTGAGACAGGGATAGCTTCATTGCAGGTCAAGCATCTCTTGAAGCCCAGAGAGCCCAGCATTTCTCAGAAAGTCTAATTAGCCAGAAGAAGGAGGGATATATAAGAGAAAACTGTGTCCAAACTAAGCCGCCATTTTTTATTTTATTTTATTTTTAAAGACTTAAGCTAAGATAAGAAAAAAGTAAAGAAGCTAACTAATTTTCTAACTGTTTTTAGGTCAGAAGAGAAGGGAAGGGCTGAGTGCACTAAAGCTCAGTTCACGCCCGAGTGTGGTTGAAAAGGAACTGACAGAAGGGGGTTGCATGCTGCTGAACCCACATTGGGGCCGTCGTGAGACACCTTCAGCATGCACGCGACCGCGAGGACAACTACTAAAAGAGCTCCAATCCACAGTGCAAGGATGCACCTGCACCTAATGTGGAGCACCATGGAGTCATCACTCAAAGAAGAACTTTTAGTTTTAAGCACCCTCTTTCCATATTTAAAAGTTTTTGCTCTGTATTTGGAGCAGTTCACCACTAGGTGTCACTAGTGCTCCATATTGTTGACCAACAATGCTGTTTTACCCGACTTCATTCTGCTATTGTTGTAGGCAATTTGGCTGACAAATTATGGTCAAATGCCGACAGTATTATAATGCTTATTAGAGCAAAATATGCTGGCACACAAGCAGGAAGTTTTAAAGCAGAGTGTTAGGCTTTGTTAGAATATAAAAAGGTAATATCAATCAGTGTAGTTGGCTTGATATTTAGTTGAAGTAGGCCAATGTCATAGAACTGTGCAGTCCATTGATGACTTGCTAATAGCTGTGCTGAAAACAGATGACTGACAAATCACAGCTTTAAAGAGAAACTGCAGAACTCGAATTTATATGCAAATTCAACTCAGTTGCCTTAGGGTTATACAGGGACTACAGCAGGGGTCGGCAACCTTTGCCAGCCGCACCATCAGCAGGTGCCAGGGGTGGGGCCAAAAGCGGGTGGGGCCAAGCTTCAGGTGCCCTGCCGGCCAGGGCCAGGGCCAGCATCTGCCAGCATCTGCCAGCGGGCGGCCTCCGGTTCCCCGCCCCGGGGTCTGCTCCCATCCACCGGGGTGGCACAGGGCTGATGGCCCCTGTTGGCCCCGCCCCCTGCTGGACGGCAGGAGGAGAAGGGAGCGGAGCAGGTCATGTTGCCCCGGCCAGCCCAGAGCTGCGCCGCTGCTGGCAGGGCTGAGCCGGCCCCAGCCATGGCTGGCAAGGAGGCGGGTTGGCTCAGCCCCCCCAGAGCCACCGCTGCCGGCAGGAGCCGGGGCCAGGAACCGGAGGCCGCCCGCCAGCAGCGGCGGCTCCAGCTGGGCTGAGCCAACCCGTCCCCTTGCCATGGCCAGGGCTACCTCTGCCCTGTTGGCAGCAGCACAGCTCTGGCTGGCCGGGGCGATGTGACACAACCCGCTCCCCTCCCTTCCCTTCCCCTCCTCTCCTGTTGTCCAGCAGGGGGCGGGGCCAGCAGGAACCCTCAGCTGCATGCCGCAGCTTCTGGCCACACGGTTTGCAGGGCTAGCAGGGGAGCCTGAGCAGCACTGTGTGCCGCTCAGCCTTGGCCCGTGTGCCAGCTCTAACACGCATGCCGGGGGTTGCCAACCCCTGGACTACAGATTCTTGTTACAACAGGTGATTTGACCTCACCTTCCTCTATATGCTGTTCCCTAGTGTTTGAATCCTAACATCTATTTTGATTTGCTGTTACAGCCTGACCTGATTTAATGTCATACATTTCCCTGCATCTAATTTCCTCCCATTCTGTAAGTTTCCCATTTTCAAAGCATCTGATGAAGTGGGATTTTCTCCCATGAAAGCTCATGCGACAAATAAATCTGTTAGTCTTTAAAAGTGCCACAGGACTCTGTTTTTCTGCAATAGACTAAGACACCTACCCCTTGGGAACATGAATTTTGAATTGTTTACAAGTTCCAAAGCGGTAGCTGTGTTAGTCTAGTTCAGCAAAACAAACAAGGAGGCTGGTGGCACTTTGAAGACTAACAAGTTTATTTATCGCATGAGTTTTTGCAGGAGAAGTCCCATATTGCCAGATTTATGAAGCAATACATTGGTGCAAATAGATTGTGTTAGTACAATCACCCAGAATCCCATACAGGTATTAAAGGCCAAACCCAAACTATATTACATTCATGGAAATGGTCAAATACGGCAATGAATGTGATTAGTTATAATGAACAAGGGTATACGAGTTCTGGGTATCTTCCCTGATAATAGGTGTCTGGTCCCCTATGTGGTCAGGATCCTGTCTTCTGATGTGCTCCACTAACTGATTTCTTCCACCTTCTTTTCCATGAATCTTACTTAAGAGCATGTACTTATGATAAGAATCTTATAAATTATTTATCCAGCTGTAGCTTTATGGTGTTTGGTTAAGTTAATCAGTGGACTTACTGGACATTAAGTAAAGCCTTCATCTATTGCTCTGGGTCTCCTCAATCCCCTACTTACTCCTCCCAACTGCCTGTGCTCCATTAGGCAGCCACTGAATGCAGGAAGGAAGGCACCTTAATCTTAATTCCAGTGCCCTGCACTAGTCCTGACCAGCAGTTACCGGGAAAGTCACACAGCTCTGGACCAGAGCACGGTCAGTCACTCTAAAGGGATGGCCCATCCACAGTCTCATCAGTGCTAGCAGCTGTGAGGTGCTGGATCATGCTCATTTGTGGATGGCATCTGAGACTGATCTAGAAAACCTCTAGGAAGTCTAAGAATACGTAGCGTTCTCAATGTTTTATAATTTGGCCAAATTTGAGCAGATTTTTACAGGAAAAACAAAAAGGTACATCCTTGACACAGACGCCCTCTGCCAAATGCTAAGTTCCTCTTCCAGAACATAAGACCATTTCTTTAAGAAGTCCTATCCCTTGAATTTATTTAGTTTAAACACTGACAAGACAATTTATTTCCCCAACATTTTTGGAAACAGCTATTTGGCCTGAGGCAGACACCCAGCATGAGAAATTTCAACTTTAGTGCTTTGCCAAACTTGAACCATTAAGCAGCTAAAAACAGGGTCTTAGGTAATGTACCAGACAACCGTGGTAGGTAGCGCTGCTAGCCTTATCTACAAAAGTGCTACAGCTGACATGACATAAGCTCTGGCTGCCAATCTTTGGGTGCACTTTACAACAGCAGAGCTTAAACATGTTCACCAGACTATCTGCACGGCCCTTAAAGCAAGGGTCAGGATTAGATAAAACCCTGTTCTCTGAAGAGTGACATTAGCTACTGCTGAAAAACAACAGAGTCCCGTGGCACTTTTAAAGACTAACAGATTTATTTATCGCATGAGCTTTCGTGGGAGAAAATCCCACTTAGTCAGATACTTTGAGGCTCATGTGATAAATCTGTTAGTCTTTAAAAGTGCCACAGGACTCTGTTGTTTTTCTGCAGTAGACTAACACGACTACCCCTTTGGAAATTAGCTACTGCTGATTTAGTGAAGAAGATTCACCTGTCATACTGACATGTATTGTTAATGTCGGTCTTAGGGGAAAGTAGCACACCACTCATTTTGCTTTAAGTCAATGCTTAATTATAGGCTAATCATAAAACTGAATATTATCAATGTAGTCTAACCACAATGGTAGAACACGGCCATTATCTGCATCATCATTTGATGCTCTAGTTCAGCAATAAACAACAAAGAGAAATGATGGTGCAGCAGTTGTTTTAGCCAAGCTGGATTTTAGATAGTTAAAGAATAGATGAAAACCAATGGGTAATGCTAACCCAGCAAAAAGCCCTCATCTGAATTCATCCAGATCTGGTCATGCTGTTGCCGGGATTCAAGAGCACAAAAGAACTAAGCAACAACAACAAAAAGACACATTGTACTATATTAAAAATACATCAACTTTTATTTTAAAAAGGGTTCATTTGAATTCAGCTTTCAGAAGAATCAGTTTAAACCAACATGCAAACAGAAACACCATTAATCTCTAGTGTTCTGACAGTTACCAGTGAGATGAACTGACAGTTTCCTATGAAAAGGGTATGTCAGTCAGTCTTCATGCTAGCTTAACAGAAGACTCAAAATTGTAGTGGACACATGTAAATTACATATGGTCGATTTTTAACAGCAAAACCCCACCAGAAAACTCAAAATGTTGAGTTTTTCCAGTTATATACACTCCATTGAAAATTATTTAAAATTCTGTATTTCTATGCTGACACTGCGATCCCAAGGAAAATACTTTCCTAGACTATCAGTATGTACTGACTCAGTGACACGGAGCATTTAGTAGTGTAATGCCATCACTCCTACTTAGCCTTAACAGATACATTCAAACTTTTACTTGCGGTTCTCCCAGACACATTTCTAGGTCCTGAAGTGAAATGGATAGATCTATTGTTCAACTTATTGCACAGAAGCATTCTTCAAATACAGTCATCCCATAGATATACTAGAGACATATATTTAATATTCAAACACTAATTGATGGTCTGATTTACAGAGATGCCAGCTTCAGCAAGAGATGTGGGTCCTCAATATTGCTGGAAAATCTGTTAATTTTTCACTAATTAAAGATACTTGCGTACTCACAAATAAAAGTTACCAAAATTATCTTCATCTTATCTTCATGTTTGTCTGAGCTCTTAGGGTGTCAATATACAAGCAAGCAATTACTCTTCACTCTTAGTGTATTTAGAAAAGCCAGCTTTAGTAAGCATAATCATTTGAAGTCTAAATCCTTTCACAGCAGCCTGCATGGATTAAAGCGTAATTAAAGTTCAGGTCAGAAAACACACCTTGAAGTGGGAGGTGGAGAAAAGGACCTGACTTCCATTCCTAGGCTTTATCACTGGCTCACTAAGTAACTGAGCAAACCACTTCCTGTACATGTCCATTTCCCCACTATAAAATTGGGTACACACACACACCCATTTTTGCAGTGGACTGTGAGATCTACATGTGAAATCACTGACATGCTGTATCTCAAAGTAGCACACTGGAATCTCTATATTCACCACTGATATGATTAGGATAAGCTTGATACAAATGCAAGCCTTGTGAGGTGTCATTTTAAAATGTCTAGATTTGTGAACACTAATATCTTGATGGGTTGTATGTAAAGTTATGAAATACTGCTATATAGGCTTTTGAAATGTGTTTGAGGTTGGAAGCTGTCCACAGCCAGGCTTTCAATAAAGGACAAAGGAGCACCCATCATTGGCTAGAGGGATATTGATGGCCCATCAAAAAAGAATCCACTATCCCAGTGGTTCCCAACCTTTTTGGCTCTAGGACCACAGATATTTTTACAGCCCTCAAAGGCCACCAGTTTCTGCCAGCAGGCCACCCCCCACTGCAGCCAGACAGGAGGTCAGTAAGGAGGCTGCCTCCACACTGCTCTTCTGTCTCCCTGGCTGCAGAAGAGAAGCTGCAGGCATCCTCTTGTCCTGCATGCTCCATCTGGGACCCTAGGCAGTGGCTCCCTTCCGCAAGATCAGTGCTCCACTCCCTCTGGCTTCAGCAGGGACCACAGTGCCTATAGACCCAGGCAGACCACTTTGCTGTGCTCCCTGTTAAAGCCAGGGGGAAAGGAGCACTGGTCTTCCGTTCCTTGGCTGCAGCAAGGAGCTGGCACCTGTCTTGTAGCCCCGTGTCAACACACTCTGCCTGGGTCCTTAGGCAGCGATTTCCTTTTCCAGCCAGAAGAACGGGAGCTACAGGCCACTTTGAAAGTCCCTGTGAGCAACTTCTGGCCCCCAGGTCACTGACTGGGAACCCCTGCACAACCCCAAAGGTTCCTCAGAGAAAGCATGCATGCAATAGACACAGCTTGGCAAATAGGGACATGACCTGTGTCATAGCAAGAATCTTTCTAGCAGCTGGTAGAAGGTATAAAAAGAGAAACAGTTGAGGTACTTGGGGAATCTCAGCTCAGACTACCAGAACTGGTGCACATCCATTTTTCTATGAAGAAGTTGCAAATTTATTGATCAGTTTGCACTTTCCAAGGAAACCCTGTGCAGTGTAAGATTGTATAATTCTGGAGTGTAGGGCTGAAGCTGTGGGGGAAACTGGCTGGAGCCTCTCTAATGATGGTTTGAGTGGCTGAGAGATCATTCATGTAACACAGGTGGGTTAGGTGTCACTGCCTGAGAACGGATGCGTGAATTCAGTGGTTTCAGGGGCTTGCAGCTTGACATTAGCAACACAATGAGAGACAGCTCATGTTGATGGGCCTGAGGGGCTCAGCAGTCCCATAATCCAGACTGCAGGGACCTTGTCACAATCACTAAATATTATTCTTAAATCTGCACCCTGCATGTAAGCCTGGCTAACTCTGCTTACTTTTCTGACCAGTAAACTTTATTCTTCATAATACTGCAAAGCCAGAGCAAGCAGGAGTCTTTTCCGGTTCACATGTCGACAGTACTGTTAAATATGCTCCTACTGCAGAATCTTTTACATCCAATTATGCTTAATCAGAACAACAGTAAAGCCAACTTCTCATCCCAGACTCTCTTTGCTAGGCTGGAAGATAGCAGGATGGAATCCTCTATTATAAACTGAGCAAAATTTGAACTGCAAGTCAGAGAGATCCTAAACAAAGAACTGCATGTCATTTTTTTTTTTTAGTCACTTCCAGTCTCTTACCAGAACCACTTTGTGTAATGCCCCTTTATGAGACTGAAGGCAGTTGCCACCTTCAACTCAATCACCTGTGCTTTAAATTATAACCATAGATTTCCCTGCAATACCATAGCAAATGCCACTTAGAGGTGAAATGGGCCGTTCCTGATACTTACTTTTTTGCTTGTGATTGAGAGTCTTAAGTTTTGGGGGTTTTTTAACTAATTTTTTTAAATAGTCTTTTCAGGCAATTGAGCTGTGCCCAAGATTTGATGCATCCTTTCACAGATGGTCTTAAAGATGTTTTTAGGGAGCTATTATTTAGCAATTTCAAGCAACTCTCCCTCAAGCTATAATTCATCTCAACACAAAGCACAATATATTAAGACAGTGGGCCCAATGAAACAGGAAGCGGCAAAAGGCAAAGTGCTTTCCTCTCCACAAATGCCAGAAGAGTATTCCTGTATAACCCACTTCTTGATAAGAGTTGTTGCTCTTGCGCTTTAAGAAAAATAAATGTTTTGGAAATGTGGACGGTCCTAGATAATTCAGCTGTTCCCTGAATGCCAACAATTCAGGACTTTCAGCCTACAAAAACTGGTTTCTGTCCAGCATATTTTATAACCATGACACTATACACACTAACCTGTTTATCACTGTGACATGTCTCTGCATTAGAACATCTTTGGACATTCCACTGCCAGGTACAGGGGGCAAAGCATATGGAGCAATTTCGATGCTGGGTTTCACAATCCCATAAGAACTTCCTTTGCTTTTCGGCAATAGGGGTGTCACTCTTCTGCTGCCTTCTGTTGTAACCATTAACCCTGGCTGTCTCAGGGTTGCTTTTGGCTTTCCTAGAAGATAGGCATATAAATAAAAACAAAAACAACAACAACAAAGACTATTACAATATCAATGTAGAAGATTTTCACCCAGGTATATTCTTTAACGACAACCTAAAATTATATCCCTAAAGAAATTATGCTTTTAATACTTATTTTATATAAACTTTAAAAATCTTATACCTAAAATGCTCATTCCTAGGCACATTCTTTGAGGCATCGGTTTACGCTCAAGACACCAAAGTCAAGATCAAACAAAATCACCATAACTATGTCCCATCCAAAAGCAGAGCAAGATTAATTAGACAGGTTTAAAGGATAATAAATGGTATGCAGTCTTTTTTTTTAAAAAAAACCCAAAACCCAAACCCAAAACAATTCCCGGCTAAAATTTTTGTGGAAAAAAAGTTCTCAAATGTGAGCTACTGTATATCATTACAGCCAGCATGACTGCGGACTCAATAGCAGCAGGTTTTAGCAGACCATCCTCCCAGTGGATACGTAACTGCTGGCTTCAAGAAAGTGCTCTTGAACCTCTGTGGTAAAAAGGGCTCTCCTCTTAAACATTTAACAACATTACATGCTACCCATATAGCATGTAATATTCGCTGACTGAAAGTTATACAGTAACCCACGGTGTTAGAATCTCAAGGAAGTATGTACCTTAATGTGCTTAAAGCAATCTGAATATTGTATGCGAGCAAAAAAATTCAAACTGCATAGGTGACTAGACTAATTTTATTAAAATGTATAAAAACTAAGATCTCCTTTATACACTGCCTTTGAGCACCAATTTTAACTGAAAACAAGCTTTTAATGCTTAAATGCCTTTAGGCTGTAGAGTTAGCTGCATTATGTTAAAATATATTGATAAGCTATTATTTCCCAGAGATAGAGAAATAGAATGCTTAAGCTGCCTTGCTACGATATATTTTCAAGTAATATCTTAATGTTTATTTTTATTACATTGCCACTATCATCAAAATGTAGGTACGGTCAAAGAACTCTATTCAAAATTCAATTATAGCATTATTATTTCAGAGCTCTCATCTAGATGAGAAATGTAGCCACTAGTCTACAGGTAGCAAAAGCTTGGCAGAGTGAATTCCTTTACAGCATGAACCTATTACACCTATGCAGCTGCAGAACAGCAAATACTAGATTCACAGTGCAAGTGTTGGTTATTACCACACACTTAATCTATTTTGCTTTTATCATTAGTAGATCTCTCTCCCCTACCTACCATCTTTATTCCACCTAAAAATGATGTTGGGAAATGCAAATACTCGTGAGCACTGAGGTAGTAAAAGATTATGTTGGTTCAGCTTGACAGACACCACCAGTACACAAATAAATTAGCTTATTTAAGCTATTGGATTTTACCTGAAAGATCATTTAATACCAGAGCAAGAAACTTTTCCTTCTTGTAAAATGGGTTCTGTGTATTTCCATGTCACTAATCAAGAACCAATTAAGCAAGAGACTGACAAAAAGCTTTTCTATCTGCAGCAGCTCTAATCACTGGCACTCCTGCATCTATTTAAACATTTCTCCTCCCAACTACAAGCTCAGCACGAAAGTACATCAACCACTAATGCAGGCTGTCTCCTACACTGGTAAAAGGTAACAAAGCCCCATTTTAGAGGTAGGACCCTTTAATGCTCCCAAGAACAGGAATTCACAATTGTAAGGCTGTTGAAAAACAGTGAGGAAGAAGCTATTAAACTGTGTGAAGCCACAAAATGTGGATGGACACTAGTGAACAGTAGTCTCAGTGAATAATCAAACACCCAAATGGAAGCAGCTGGTGTGTACCATCAGCGTCACCAAAGACTTGAAAAGTTTCTCAAACTACAGTTCCCTGTTTAAAAGTTTCATGAAGTGAGCAAGAAGTCAGCTCAACCAAGCAGTGGACTCTGTCAGTCAACCTTGTGACCTTGAGTCCACCTACATTGGGAACAGAGTTACTTTGGCAAGGAAATCTCCTCATGCCTCGAGAAACCTCTCAATTACCTTTAATAAGTTCGATCCATTCTCTCGATCTTTGCAGATCTAGACAATGCTCACAAAAGCACAGGCACCAAAAACACCCTTTCCCTTTTTATTTTAAAAGCTGACTAGTTAACAATGAAGATCCCCACTGGGGGTGGGGGTGAAGAGGCGGGGGAGACCAACAAGGAAATCATGGAGGCACTGGGCTGTGTTCCAATCTCACTATAAGAGCTGGTCAGTGCTAAAAGGAAATTTCAGAGCTGTTGCAGCCACTCCTGTCTTCATACCTTCAGCATCCTGCACAGTGTGTGTGTGGGGGGGGGGGGGGTGGGAGAGTGAGGAAGGAACATTTGGTCCAATGGATACTGCTCTACAATGTTTCGATCTCACAAGGCCAGGGAGCACCAATCATCCCACAAGCGGGTATGTGCCAGGGCCCCCTCAAAACATCATTTACCTGATTTGAGGACTTTAATAACTCAGTCATAAGTTAGAGGTTCATTACAGGAGTCGGTGGGTGAGGTTTTGTGGCCTACATTGTCGTCAGACTAGATGTCGTCAGACTAGATGATCATATTGGTCCCTTCTGCCCTTAGAGTCTATGATTCTGCTTCTCTAGATCTATCAGCTCGCAGGAGTGATAGCTCCTTATAGCACAGGGCTGGCAGAGTTCCTGCAGCTCTTAAGGTTCTGCCTACACCAGGCCCCAATAGCTGCTACATGACACCTTCTGGACATCACAGTCAGTTCCTTCAATTGACTAGAGGGAAAGCTGCCCCAAAGAAAAGCAACTCAAGTTAGTCAATGCAAGACCAGAAGTTATGCCTCAGATAACAAAAAACAAAAACAAAAAATCAAACTGCACAACGCTCAGAAAAGGTGGGCTCCAAACTGTTGGAGTATGTTCAGGCAAGTGAGCATACTGCAAGGAAGCATCTTTAATTTTCCTGTCCTCAAAGACACTGCTATAAAGAATTCTCACTCTTGCAAGTACAAAGCTTCAGGAATGTCCCAAATGGAAATAAAGCTATCCCATCCCTTTTCTGGTACGTAGTCTCAGAGCATGTTTACAGTGCTGGGGCTGCACAGATCAGGTGAGCAGGCTATACCCACTCAATCAATCCTGGAAGTGCTCACCAGTCAACTTCATGAAGCCTTCCCCCCGCACCCCTGAAAAGAGTAAGGCTGCCTTGACTGAAGGGTGTCTCTTGTCAATGCAGTGCAGTGGAGATGCTGGCAACATAAGTGAGTCTATGGCAAATATGCAAACTATATAACACAGCTTGCATGTCTCTCGTCAACCGCCAATGGGAGTGTATACCAGTCCTCAGACTTCAAGGTCACAAGGGATAATCTTGATCTAGTCCAATCTCCTGCACATTGCAGGCCAAAGAACATCACCCACTCACTCCTGTAATAGACTTATAACCTCTGGTTGACTTAAGTCCTCCAATCATGATTTAACAACTTCAAGCTAAAGAGAATCCACTACTTAGGGCGGTGGTTCCTAGATGTTTTGGCTTGAGGCCACATACATCATTTTTATAACCCTGAAGGGCCACCAGCCTATCAATTTATAATAATGTACTGACATATACCCTGTTAAGGACTACAAGTCACACTACTTAAAGTAAACTTGTTGACACTACTGTGCTCATTTTTACATTCACTATTTCACACCTCCAAATTACGCACAATGTGTCACACACACAGACAAAGCACTAAGGTAGATCAGAGACTGTCACTACACACTGAAGCACATAGCTTGGCAGCAGGCCACCCACTGTGACTTCAAGAAGTGCAGGCCACACCGGAAGACAATGATTTTTTAGAGTCCTGCCCCTCCTCAAGCATGGTGGGTCCTGGCTGCTCTGCCAGCCACCCTGACTGCAGGCAGATGGAAGTTAAAGGTTGCCTCCACACTGATCTCCAGTCCCCCCAGCAGCAGCAGGGAAACTGAATGAATCCTGTAGCCCGATGCACTTCGAGTCTCTAGGCAGTGGCTCTTTTCTTCAGCCAGGGGGATGGGAGATCAGCGCTCCACTCCACCAGGGACCCCAGTGCCTACGACTCAGGTGGAGTGCATTGTTGTGCTTCCTGCTACAGCCAGGGAGGGGAGTGCTGATTTTGTAGCTTTGTGGAAATATGTGCCTCATCAGTTCTTAAGCAGCAACTCGCTTCTGCAGCCAGTGGCAGATAAGTGGTGGGCCACTTTGAAAGACCCTGTGGGCCACAGGCTGGGAACCACTGATTTAGGGTATGTATTCACAGCTACAGCAGCAGGCATCAATGCAGCAGCATCGATTGAGCGGGTCTGCGTAAACCTGCTCAGTCGATTGAAATAGCACTTGCTAGTAAAGTTAATCCACCTTCGCAAAAGGAGTAAGACTGTATCAAGAGGAAGGTGCCTCCTGTCGATGCAGCGCTGTGAAGAAACCACACTTTGTGAATGTAAGTACACAGATGGGAGATACACAAGCTACGTTACATAACGTGTCTTTCCTGTCAACTGCTACAGCCTCTTTAGATCAGCCCTTACTCTAGTTCAAACCAGCAAGACACCTGCACCCCATGCTGCAAAGAAAGGTGAAAACCCCTAAGGTCTCTATCAATCTGATCTCCTTGGGAAATTCCTTACTGACCCCATATATGGTGATCAGTTAAACTCTGCACATGTCAGTGAGACCCACTAGCCAGACACCTGGGAAAGAATTCACAGTAGTAACTCAAAGGCCTTCCCATCTAGAGCCTGATCCTCAGCCTTTGGAGATGTTTGCTACTAGCAGTAGTACGTGAGCCATATACCATTGCAGGCAGTCTCATCACACCATCTCCTCCACAAGCATAAGCAGCTGTTCCAGATTTTCACTACTCTGATGTTTCCAAACCTTTGTCTAAGTTTATTGATGGCCAGTTTAGGACTTAAATAACTCCTCTCCCTCCTTCCCACAGCCTTTTCCATTTGTGTGGAGACTCTGCCTTGTTTGATGAGCGGGAGCTTGGTGCCACCAGTTTTGAGCACAGATATAGTGACTGCATCAGGGAACCAAAGCCTGGTGGAACGCACATCTTTCCTAGTAGAGTGTACCTGCCCGGGATGGAGGTGGGGGGATGGCTGCACCAATACAGGGAGTACTGGCAGCAGGTTTTAGTGATCAAATCTCTCAACCAACTTACACTTTGGCTTTAAGCCAATCTCATGCTTAATTTACAGGTTTTGGTGGAATGTTTCAAATAAAGGTTCTTGTTTCGTCCCTTCTCAGTGTGACATGTGCAAGTGCATCTGGCTCCTCTAGATGTTCTGGTCTTCTCTGAATCAGACAATGCAATCAACATGGTTTTTAAGTCTTCAGTGCGTTCTACCACCTGGACAAGTTTTGAGGCTGCTGAGCAGACTTCCTTCCTCCTAAAACACCATATACCAAATAAAAAAAGAAAATGGGTACCCTGTGCACTTAAAGGAGTCACCAGACCAATATACACAGAATTAGTGCTGAGCTTAGTAGCGTTAAAGCGTTTGCCAAACTAACTCTGATTGGAAAGACGCATACTACAATAAAGAGGTGAAGATTTGAAGCAAAGGCCAACAATGAACAGTCTCCAGCTAATGGCTTATTCCATGACTGTGGTCAAGAAACAGCTAACAGGAATGCTGACATTTTTCTATTTGGTCAAGTGAAGGCTAGTAAGGCAGCCTGATTCATAGTCTAACTTTTTATGGCTATTTTGAAGGACCAAAAACATTTAGGGGTAGAAAAGTTTGTGGCAAGAAGCAACAATCCTGCAGAGATGTCATCTTCAGAGAATTTCATATTACAAACTAATGTGATATTAGAGCATCTCATTTTTTAGTCAATCTTGCAGTTTCGCCTCCTCCACATCTATCTGCTTTATTGTCTTCTACTATTTTTAAGCAGTGGATAGAAATGTTAAGTACGAAGCAGCTTCTACTGCAGCAGTCACCTGGCCCACCTCACAGGGTCTTGTAGCTTGCGCTCAGGCAGGAGCCCAGAAGTCTACACTACAATAAAACAGCCCTATAGCTGGAATAAGGTGGCATGGGCCAGCTCCAGATTTTTATTGCCATGTAGAAATTCCCAAAGATAGCTACCCTTCAAAACTGTGCTTCAGTTACATCTTGGCATATCGGTAAGCAAGAGCATTTCTTTCATATTGACTTACTCATATGTTTATTTAAAATTACTGCCAAGCACATATATATTTCAGCACTATTTTCTTCTCACGTGACTTGGTTAACAGCATACACAATTCACTGGAATAAAAACAGAACATTTCTATGGAAAAAGGTCTGCCACAAGTTACTGAACTCAGTATTCGTCACAAAGCCATTTCCCAGCTTACGAATACTTACCCACTAATGCGAATGGAGCAGTGTTCTTTAATCTCATCTGGCAGTTCACCTGTCGTCCCATTTTCCTTTTTGAACTTCTCTGGCGAGCTACCAATTGAGCAATTCGCACAGTCTCAGCACAAGCAACAGCATGGCAAGTGACCTGCTCAAGGGAGAAGAAAATGCCAAAGAGAAATAATCAAGAAGGTCCAAACTTCTCTGTACCCCATGAAAGAAGTTACATAACATTTATCTTTACTTAAATTCTATTATCTTTAAATTGTAGAAATGATAACATTTATAAAGAGACTACAGTGAGCTGTTCATACATGTAAATGCTTAATATATTGTCTAGATTTCACATCCTCCCAGGAACTGCCACTCCCTCCATGACCTGCTTTGGGAACTCTGACAAACCACTCACTCCTGGTAATATCCAGTCAGACTGCTGCTACAGAAAGCAGAGTTTACCCTATAGAAAATGCTACCAAAGGAGACCGGGGTAAAATAAATGTTGCCAGATTTAAGACAGACTACAAAATTCTCTCTCTGCAAATATAGCTCCTAAATAATGGAACCAAAACCAGAAACTAATGACTAAAACATGGGAAACCACTGAGACAGTATGCTCTTCTGTTCATACATTATTCTATTACCTGTAAAACTTCTACCGCAATTTAATTATGTGATAAACAAGTAAGTAGAACCAAAAATCAATCTTTAAGACAGAAATTACAGTACAAGAGAATTAGTGAACAGGGGAGTTTCACAAGGGAGCTCCTCAGGTGATGGAGGAGCAACTACATGATTTTTGGGGTAAGTTTGCTGTCTCTTTTGTGCCTGTGCGTAGTGTACTTGCTGCTCAATTTGAGTACACCATGTGGTCTGTTTGGGGGACTGTGTGCTGATCCTAGTGGCCTGCTAGGCAAGGCTGAGAGCATCTTAATAAGGCTTTGATCCCCAAGCCCTTTAGTACCCATCACCCTTAATCAGAGGGCAGGACTACTCAGAGAGAACTAGGGTTTAAAAAGTCACTCAAGTGACCCGAGGCAGCTAACAGGGCTGCTTTGTGAGGGAATTTAAAAGGGGAATGGGAAAGTAGATACATTTCATTAACATTCTAGAAATGAGAAACAATAAATCTTCTCCACTCCTCCAATAAAAAACAGAACAATAAAGGAAAGAGCTGCAGGAGTACAAAGAGAATGCAGACCGAAGTCCAGCATCAGAGTGGTGGCTATCCATTTCATTGCACTGAACGCAATATGTGCTATTACCTGCCCTGTTGGGGTGTGGCATATATGTGCATTCGGTGCAAGGAGCTCCTGGCCCTCAGACCGCATACAGGCTTTGGAAAACAGTGGCTGAATGGGAGGAGCTAAGGGAGACATAGGCTTTTCCAGACACAGGAGACCAACCCCTTCCCTGGTCTGACAGCATCTAGACTTTTGAGGTGGATGAAAGTCTCAGGGAAGAAGAGCATCAAACTGGAGTGGAGGGAAACGATGCCATAGTTGTGACCCTTCTCACAAATGACATCATGGTATCATCTCATACTGAAGATACTACCCCAGGGATATTAAGAAAACAAGTAATAGTAACGGGCGATTTGATCATTAGAAACAGATAGCTGGGTTTGTGATGACCAGGAGAACCACACGGTGACTTGCCTGCCGGGTGCAAAGGTTACAGATCTCTCAAGACATCTAGGCAGACATATGTGTAGTGCTGGGGAGAAGCTGGTGGTTGTCGTACATGTAGATACCAATCACATAGGGAAAGATGGGGAGAGATCCAAGGCCACATCTGGGCTGCTAGGTAAAAGATTGAAGTCCACAGCCCCCATGGTAGCATTCTCTGAAATGCTTTCAGTTCCACATGTAGGACCAGTTAAGCAGAACTACAGGATCTCAACATATGGATGAGACATGGTGTAAGGAAGAGGGATTTAGATTCATTAGGAACGGGAGAACCTTTAGGGAAAGGGAGGGTCTACGCAGGAAGGATGGTCTCCACCTAAATCAAAATGGAACCAGATTGCTGGCACCATAAAAGTAAAAAAGACCATGGAGCAGTTTTTAAACTAAGGGCTGGGGGAAAGCATAGAATCAAATGAAATAAAAATCTGTAATGAACCAAATTGCACCATAGACCCTCTATGGACAGTAATTCCATACTTGAATAGCAGTAGGGATATATTACCAACCTCCTGACCAGGATGGTGATAGTGACTGTGAAATGCTCAGGGAGATTAGAGAGGCTATATAAATTTTTAGAAACTCAGTAATAATGGGGGGATTTCAACCAATGTTCCCTCTAAGCTGATGATGCAGCTGAGCAAGTTACGGTACTTGTTGAGCAGCGCTTTGTGAGGCATGGTGCCAAATGGGCAACAGTTTTTTTTGGCACTGGAAGCATCAGGATGCCTAAGTACCTTAATTGAAAAAAAAAAAAAAAAAAAAATTAAAAAAATGCATAGATGTGGTCTTTTCATTCGAACTGTAATAAAAATGTTAAACTGAAATACTACAGTTTTATTAATTTACTAAACAAATGTGAGACGATGACACTTGCTGCTTATCTAGCATCTACTGGCTAGGGAGAAGACACGTGGGGTCAGGCAACCACATTACAGTCAGCTATAATAGCAACCTGTTAGGAGGACGGCTCTGATGCCATAACAGCAGAGCTATGAGACCTTTGATCTCGTAATATAAATGAACCGCCACTCAGAGCTGTAAACTAACCAGTAGAGTCCTTAGTAGCTTTTGATTAATGAAAATGATCCCCCTTCTGGCTACTGATAAAGCTATGTTGCTGGTGTTTAGAATTACGTATGCACTTCCCTCCTGCCCCATGCCTTTTGATATTTAGTGGGAGGATTTTTTTGTTTTGTTTTTATATTACTGTCATTACTGTAACATTGAGAGAAGTTCGATAGTGTTGGCATATAATGATGAAATTGTTAGACTGTGCTACTTTGCTATCCAGTATTATCCATACAACTATAAACATGCACACACAATTACATTATTTTTAAATAAATCAATTCATAAGATAAATAAAGCAAAACCACCACAAGAAAATAATTTTGGAAAAAAGCAATTAGTGTCTGAAGATTTCTTAATAACCCTTGAAAATATTTTCTGGAATATACATACTTTTAGAGATGACAAATATAAATATTTGTGTCAAACTGAGCAATCACTTATAGCTTTTACAGCCTTGCAGCTCATCTTTTAACTGAGCTCATAACATTTTATCTTCAGAAACGGAAACTTAACAGCATCATCACCAGAAGATCTTTTATTTAGAAGTAAATGAAGCTTTGTGCCAAGTTTCCTGGAAGAGGTTCTGTAGGGGCAGTGGGCTGGGGACAAGGGAGAGGAGAGGCGGGGATCACCGGGCTGGGGAGAAATGACACTGGGTCGGACTGGGAAGAAGAGACACGGGGTGGGCTACACGGGCCTCTGTGATAGGTGCCCAGGAATGCGACCCGCGCAGCTTAGAGGGAACATAGATTTCAACTATCCCCCATGCTGACTGAGTATATACCACCTCAGGACAGGATGCAGAGATAAATTTCTTAACACCTTAAATGGTGGCGTCTTGTAGTAGCTTGTCCTGGAACCCACGAGAAGAGAGAGAATTCTTGATTTAGTCCTAAGTGGAGTATAGTCTCTGGCCCAGGAGGTGAACATAGTTCAACAATTTGATAACAGTGACATAACATAATAAAATTTAAACATCCCTATGGGGTAAGAGGGAATACCAAAGCAGCCCACCCTGGGAGCATTTAATTTCAGAAAGAGGAACGACACAAGAACAAGAAGTTAAAACAGAAGTGAAAAGGTACAATGCCAAAAGGGAAATCCCAGCAAGCTGCATGGAAACTTTTAAGAGCCACCATAATAAAAGCTCATTTTCACTGTATACTCCAAATTAAAACCTATATAAGATGACCAAAAAATGCTATCTTGGCTAAACAAAGTTAGAGGCAAAAAGGCATCCTTTTAAAAAAAAAAAAAAAATGGAAGTTATATCCTATTGAGGAAAGTTGAAAGGAGCATGAATTCTGGCAAGTAAAGTATTGTAATAATGCAATTAGGAAGGGCAAAATAAATAAAGAAAGAAAGAAAGAATTTGAATTACAGCTAGCCAAAGACTCAAAACTAATAGCAAAATAATTTTAAGTACATCAGAAGCAGGAATCCTGCTAAACAACTACTGGATGACTGAGGGGCCACTGGATGATCAACATGGCTATTGCAGAGAAAGTAAATGAATTCTTTGCATCAGTCTTCAGGGCTGAGGATGTGAAGGCATTTGATGATGAAGAATTGGGTTGCAGCCCACGAAAGCTTATGCCCAAAGAAGTTTGTTAGTCTTTAAGGTGCCACAGGACTTTCATTGTTTTTGCTTTATACAGACTAACACGGCTACCCCTCTGGAACTTAGGAAGGGATGATTACTTGTTCTATTAATTCCTTTGAAACACCTGGCATTGGCCACTGGTGGATAGCAGGATACTGGGCTAGATGAATCATTGGTCTGATCCAGTATGGCTATTCCTATGGTCTTTCAGAAATCTCAAGAGCTAGATTTCTCTACCCCCAACACACGCAGACAGAGAAACAATGAGAGACAGACTCATTCAGTGCACCTGTATTTCCCCTTCCAAGGTCCACCCAAGGCACCTACTCCAGGCTCCCAGATCCTCAGCTGTCCCCACTCTTGAGCAAAGATCTGCCCCCTCCTCTACTTTTCATGGGGGGGGGGGCAGTGTTCAAGACTGAATAGTCCCTCCCTACATTGGGATATCCCCAGAAAGCCAGACTGCCTAACAGGCCAGTAGCTACACTCAGCTTCTGCTCCAAAAGCTTCTTAACAGTATAAATGCCAGCGATTATAAGTTAACACATAGCTCTTTGTAAGGAAGCACATGTATTCTTAAGGTAAAAGCAACCCATAAAAACATTTAAAACAATCGATGTTTCTTTATGCATGCTGAAAGCTTACCAGACCACCCAGTAAGCCTTATGGAGCCACAGCAAGCCAAGATTTTTTTTTTTCAACCATTACCACAAAGGCTTGAAAACACCTTTGGACAGAAAGTAGTGTCCATTTGCTGGAGCAGAAGGAAGGCCCTGAGTCAATTTAAATTCAGGCTATTTACCTGAAAGTCCTTTCTTTGTCTGCTGGTCTCCAGAAAGTCCAGTGAAAGACAAGTATACGCAAACCTCTCCAGGTGCTGGGACATCTCTGGAAGTTTTACAACTTAAGTGAATTTGCCTAATCAAGTCCACTGTTCTTAGATCCTGGACAGCTATGATCCCCCTCTCCCATACGGTCCTTGGTCCGCAATATCTAACAAACTTAATAAAGAAAGCTCTCCTAAAAATATTGTAGAAAACTGCCATAGATAAAACAACCACTATATTACTTAACCGCATTCAGAATAAGACTAGGCCACACAGTAAAAGACGACAGCAGTCATGCCCGCCCCATTACTAGTACTGGTGAGAAAAAAGTTTGCAAGACCAAGAGTGCAAGATCTCCCTAAAAAACTTCCAGGGGGTAGCCATTAGTCCTGTTCTGCAAAACAAACAGAGTCCTGTGGTACTTTTAAAGACTAATACGTTTATTTATCGCACACACTTGAGAAAAGCCCCCAAAGTTATACAGTTTGTTACAATTCCCAAGCCACTGCTACACATCTGTTATGAAACTTTTCCTACCTCGCCCATTTTATTAGTTTCTATTCTGACAACTCCTGGGATACTCTTCAGGTATCCTTCCAGTGTAGAGTGTCCTAGCTGCTTGAAAGGAATCCAGTCCCCTGTCAAGGATTTGTATTCCCCCTGCAGTCGTGGCAAGGGTATTCCATTTTTATTGGACTGGAGAACAGCACGAAGCATCTTTGCAACTAGGTCAGCTTCCAGCATCTTTATCTGTAATCAAAAATAAGCATTTACATAATGACTGTTTAATAGATTCTTTCTTGCTCAGTTACTCATCCCACTCTCCCTGCCCACCAATTCACTCGTTAGCATGCAAGATGAGTGAAGAAAAGAGAAGAACAATGACAGAAACCCTGACATCAGAGACTAAAATGACGGCAAAAAGACTAAACAGAAGCAAAATCAACCATCAGCATGTTGTGGCTTCTACATAAGAGAGAAGCAAAAGAACAGCAATGCAAAATAGCCAGAGAAACAAAATGAATTTGTTAAACTATAGAACAAGGATATATGAACACCACTGGATGATCAGTTAGGGGGTCTATCTAGTCCAGTAATCGTCAGACGCTAGTTAGTAGCAGCTGCTTCAGAAAAAAAAGGTACAAAAATAGTTACGGAAAAACTTACAGATATAGAAGTTTCTTCTTAACCTCCCTCAGTTCAGAGGGTGGCTTATGACCTGAAACTTGGAGGATTTATACTCCTCCCCAAACACTCCTCCCCAAACACTTGACCTTTCTAAAAAATTTTTAACATAACAGAGTTATACTAGTCATCCCTATCAGTCCTTTCTAAATTCTCAAAGCTCTTAATTTCAACTGTCTTGTCTATAAGTTGCATATTACATGAAGTATTGCCTTTTATAGGCTATTGATGGTGTAGCATTTTCTTCACAAGTTCAAAAATGTCCACAACACTTATGAAAAAACTAGTATCGTAAGTGAAGGCAAGTCTGTACTGATAGCGGCAAAGTTGCCGCTGTCAGCGTGATCTTCAGTTTTTGATTGAGGCATCTGTGTAGACATGCTCAATCGAAAACCAAACCGGAGCTGAAACATCAACTCCATAACTGCATTTACACTACGCTGACCGGATGTCATTTCCGGTCTGCTTAGTGTAGTGTGGATTTAAGAAGTTGGTGGGAGACATGCAAGGTATTTTATGCATCTTGCGTATCTCCTGTCGACTGCTGCCAAAAATGGCAATAAGGGTAGATTAGGGCTGAGTCACACCGGTCATTCCAAAACACCACCAATAAACCTTTACATCATCACAGCTTTTATTTATGTCATATACTTTTTTAAAAAATGGTATTTTGGAGGACAACGTTTTAAGAGCATATTGAAATACTTTGCACAACTCCCAGACAAAGATATGTTAAAATGGAATTATATTTAAAATTATGTAACAGTAATTTAAGGCAAAAATACATTACAGGGATGAAACAAACAAGGAATCTTGTGGCACTTTTAAAGACTAAAATTTATTTATCACATGAACTTTCGTGGGAGAAAATCCCAGGGATGAGTAATCCCTAACCCAAGCACCTATAAACACAGGAAATTCAGAATTAAGGATAAAACATAGAAACTTCAGACACGAAATATGGAAATGCATAGATAGGGCATCCCATCTGCCTTCTCTCTGTTCTGTATTCACCCCGTGCAATAACCACTGGATTATGATTACAGCATTATAATGTTTGATCTCAATTTGGATTTATCTAATGTCTCTTCAAAAATACAGCTATTTCTTTTTCCCTCCAGTGCCGAGCTACAGCTGTTTGGGTGCCTTTACTGTGTCTCTCCACACTTCGCCGAACCAGCACACACCAAGGATAAGAAGGGGCATCCAGGTAGTGCTTCTCTTCATCTCTGATACAGATAGCAAGACAGGCCCTGCAGACAAGCATCTAAACAGTACAGATACTAATACCAGTCACTGAATGCCGATATGCACTGTGCAACACAAGTGTCGATTCCCTGAGAACACCAGTACTAAGCCAGGGGTCTTAAGGGCTGCCGAAAGCATTTTCTCGGCAGACATATAGCCATAAGATGCTGACACACAAATACATTGGAATGGAAGCAGAAACCAAAGCACAAGACAGGCATGGATAGCTGCCATTGAGCATCAAAGACAATGCACCACAAGAAGGATATGCTAAATGGCAATCCATCCTGAAACACTTGGAGGAAAATAGAGTGATCAGGAACAGTCAACACAGATTCCCCAGGGCAAATCGTGCCTGACCAACCTGATTCCCTTCTATGATGAAATGACTGGCTCTGCGGATGCAGGAATAGCCGTCAACATGATATACCTCAACTTTAACAAAGCTTTTCATACAGTTTCCCACAGCATTCTTGTCAGCAAGCTAAGGAAGTATGGGTTGGGTGAATGGACTGTAAGATGGACAGAAAACTGGCTAGATCATCAGGTTCAGCGGGTAGGAATCAATGGCTCAATGGCTAGTTGGCAACCAGAGGTCAGTCCTGGGGCCGGTTCTGTTCAACATCTTCATTAATGATCTGGATGATGGGACAGATCGCATGCTCAGTAAATTCACAGATGACACCAAGCTGAGAGGAATGCTGGAAGGCAGGGATTGGATTCAGGGACACCTAGACAAATTGGAGCATAGGGCCAAAAGAAATCTCATGAGATTCAACAAGGACAAGTTCAAAGTCCTGCACTTAGATGGAAAAATCCCATGTACTGCTACCGGCTGGGGACCAATCCATTAAATACTAGCCCTGTAGTAAAGGACCTGGGCTAGGGGTTATGGTGGACGGGAAGCTGGACGGGAGTCAACCGTGTGCTCTTGTTGCCAAGGAATAGTGTGTCCAATTTTGGGCTCCCCACTACAGAAAGGATATTGACAAATTAGAGAGAATCCAGCGAAGGGAAATGAAAATGATTAGGGGGCTGGGGCACATGACTTATGAGGAGAGACTGAAGGAACGAGATTTACTAGACAACCTTTATATTAACTTCGCTTTGTCTGTATATGAATGTGTATTTTCCATGTGCTTTTCCATCTTCCTCCAACAGACGGTGTAATGTTTATGTTTTTAATGGCAACCTGCACCCAGTGCAAAGTCTGCCAGACATCTGCCCCTGTAGTACAGGAGCTAGGGGAAGAGCCTGGGAACATAGCAGTCACTGGTTTGAATTCCACCTGGAGTTGAAAAGCTGCTGTGCACAGGTTTTGATCTGATATACTTTTAGTCTTGATTGAAAAAATACCAAATCAAGTTTTGTTTTGGTTTTTTAATAACAGATGACCTTAAACCCACTGCATTAAAAGGGACAAATTAAGTACAGATGTAATTCAGATTGGTCAGACTTTTTTACGAGGCATTTTAAGCACCGTGAATGCATTTGTGTGCAAAAAGTTGGCTGGCCAATCTGAATTACTTCTGTACTTGGTTTGTCCCTTTTAGTGCGGTAGTTTTAAGGTCATCTGTTCTATAAAACTTGTGGTTTTTTATTTATATATTAGTCTGCAGAAAAGAAGACTGAGGGGGGGATTTGATAGCAACCTTCAACTACTTGAAGGGGTGCTCCAAAGAGGAGGGAGCTAGGCTGTTCTCAGTAGTAACAGAGGACAGAACAAGGAGCAATGGTTTCAAGTTGCAGCTGGGGAGATAGAGGTTGGATATTAGGAAAAACATTCTCACTAGGAGGGTGGTGAAGCATTGGAATAGGTTACCTAGGGAGGTGGTGGAATCTCTGTCTTTGGAAACATTTAAGGCTAGGTTAAACAAAACCCTGGCTGGGATGATTTAGTGGGAGTGGTCCTGCTTTTAGCAGGGGTTTGGACTAGATGACCTCATGAGGTCTCTTCCAACCCCAAGAGTCTATAACACAATGCAATAAACTACCTCATGTTACACGCCAAATTTAGTGGGTTTAGTGGACACACTCTCTCTATAATGTTTACTTTTAATCTCTCTCAAATGATAAGAATCTCATAGGACAACATTGGGCTCCACAACAACAGATTAGGGCATATATGTAGTAGTTTAATAATGGAAAGTTCACAAAAATTATGTGGGCAATGTAGTCAATTTTCAGCTCAACTTTGTTGAACCACCCATTCTTTTTTCTTATTTGTTGCTGAATGTACTCTTCAGTAAACTACTTGCCATATTTCGTAGTGCTGGGGGGAAAAACCTGTGGGTTTTGTTTCTCTTTCTCCCACCCCAGGAAAGAAAGTATTCATCCTCAAAGAACTCAATCCACCTGAGAGGATTTTCCACAAACTTTTTTTTAAAGTTACTTCTAGGAAGAGACTAATAATTAGTGAGTTTCAAGTCAAAAAGTGTTTCTTGCAAAGAGGAACATGTGGAACCAGAGAAAAATAGAAACTTGCAGAGCAAACTATCCAAGATTATTTCTCAACATTAGGAGTTTGTCCTGAGACTTTTGATACATTTACGGCTTTCTGCTTCCCAGCTGTTTTCCAGTCTGTTCATATAGAATTGACTAAAGCAGCATGTTCCCAGCTTGCAGTACTGTAAAAATGTGCATCTCATGCATTGAGTGGTCCTCCTATAAGAAATACCATCAAACTCAACGAAACAGACAGATTGGTGAAACATTACCAAGGCTGTTCAGCTCCTCAAAAGAAGCTTGTTATTCACACAAGGTCTAAGAAATTGAAAAGGTGCATAAGCAACTATGGAAGCTCTGCTTGTTAGAATTTAGACTAGGAGTCTGAGCCCCGGTCTACACTGCCAGCAATCAATGGGAGTTAAGGAAGCTACAAAGAGTAGCTTGCGAAACTCCCACTGACTTCATAGCTCCCCTTTAGCACACCATCTTCACTGCACTGTGCTGACGGGGAATGCATTCCCACTGATGCAGCGCTACGCCACCTTAGGAAGTGGTTTTATTAAGTCAATTTCTGGCTCAACTGAGCGTGTCTTTACTGACCAGATCAACTTTTTCAATTCAGCTGACGGATGGCAGCAAACTCGTCACCATCGGTGTAGACATACCCTGAAGGTATCACTACACTGCAATTACAAACCTACGGCTAAGGCTAAGTCAGTTCAGACTCTAGGGGCTTGGGCGAAGGGGCTGTTTAACTGAGATGTAGACTTTTGAGGGGGGGGCAAATCCCAGAGCTCTGGCTAGCCTGACAGTCTACGCAAGTCCAAGTCAGCTGACACAGACCAGCAATGCAGACATATACTGAAAACTTTCCTTCCCTTTCCATACACCAATATACACATCTTTATACTCCCCATGCTTAAGAAAAGAGAAACTTTTGCCTACACTGACTGTTGAGCTCCCATTTAAAAAACCACAAGATGTTTATATGAAAACTAAACTTATCAAGTACTTCACAGACCTGGGCTGCACTTCATAAGTTTGCCCTCAGAGTACTTGTAGTGTAAGGCTACATCTTCACTGACCGTAGCAAATTCGCCATTGTCGGGTAGATTTATCCAGATTGATTGAGCGGTCTTCACTTCCGTTCAGTCAATCAAAAAGCAGTGCTGTCGAAATAGTATGCATTTCCCATCAGTCCAGCATAGCGGAGAAGGCACACAGGACTGACTTTAGGAAATCAATGTAAGTTATACCAGCTACTCCATCACCTGCGCAACTCCCCAAATTTGGCGGTAAGTATAGACAAGACCTAAGTGATCAGACTCAGACATCTGATTAGGGCTCATCCACCTCACAAACTAACTGAATATAGAAAAAAAATTAGGTTACAGTTGAGATTGCTAACTGTCTGTAGCTCTGAAGATCATTAAATATATTCATGCTAAAACCAAAAGTTTACAATACAATAACCACAAGCTTTGATTATACGACCAATTTGACATAGCCCTTAATACTCAGCTCACACAGCCAATTAAACAGAAAAGTTCAGTATTTTATGACCCAGTCACATTTCAACTGAAATCAAGAGTAACTAGATTTTCACAAAAACAACAGAGCCCTGTGGCACTTTTAAAGACTAACAGATTTATTTATCGCATGAGCTTTCATGGGAGAAAATCCCACGGCATCTGACAAAGTGACTCTGTTGTTTTTCTGCAATAGACTAACACGGCTACCCCTTTGGAACTAGATTTTCACAAGAATGGTGCCAGGCCTTTTGACCCTTCAAGTCTAGATGATAGCGTGTGTACATATTAATTCTATATTATTGAATCTGATGGTTTATGATGGGTTGGCAACCTTTGCCAGCCTCTCCCACAACCCTTGGCAGGTGCCACGGGCAGGACCAATAGGCGAGCAAGCCACCACACGCGCAGCTTGTGCAACCCCAAGCCCTGCTGTAGAGTGGAGGGCAGCAGCCACAGTGTGCTAAGCAGGACCGCAGGCCCAGGAGCCCTGCATGCTGCTCAGAATAGGCATGCGTGCCAGGGGTTGTGACCCCTGGTTTATGACAGTTTGCTCCCGTTTTACAACATGCATTTTTATGACATACCATAAGAAATTTTTTTTTTGTACAATACCCTATTGTAGCTGAAAGCTAAATGTCTAATTTAGATGAATGAAATTATTTTGCTCAGAATTAAGGGCATTTTAAAATATGCTTATATACTACTGTCACAGTGCTAGAGAAACGTTGGAAAGTGATCATCACTAGGAGCAAATCGCAAAAGAGGTAGAAATATGGCCCCTACCCTCATTTCCACCTACAGATATTACAGGCACACAAAATTAATTCACAGAGCTGATAGAAGAGTCATGGGGAAAGATGGAGAAGATGGGCTTATACACTGAGTGTATTCAAAGCCAAACTTTCAAAAACAAAACAAAAAATGAAAAAAAAAAAAGCAGGTATTAAAGACATATGCAGTTTTGGGAGAGCGCCATGGAATGAATGAATGAATACAGTTCATTTAGACTTTGCCGCTATGACGGTTTTGGTACACAAGGAGAATTAAGATTGTCTATTTCTTATGAGAATTTTTGAATATTCTTTATTAAAAAAATTTTGTTTAATATCTGTATGCGTGACCTGATTCTCAAGGTGTCAATTTATGGGTCTTCAACTTGTAATTTCTAAAGTTTTAAAAGTATGGTGCTTCTATTATGAACAAATCTCTTGAATTACACTTCACAGCCTTAACTGAAATTTGACGTAGTTATTGCTCTCATTTCCTTGGTTCTGTTTTTTATACAACATTTAATAGTTAATTAACAAGTGGCAAGTGAGAGAAAAAACTATGATGGGGAGAAAGATCTTCAATTTATTTTCCCCCAGTTCTACAGTCAAAGAAAGACACAAAATTTGAGAAGAGTTTTAATTACATTTCTCTTGGTTTTTTCCTTCATATTCCAACAGACAACTTCAAAAATTCACTTATTTTGAATGATACTAAGAATTAGTTGAAGCAGAAATCAACAATGCGTGATCAATTATACCATATATGGAATTTATAATCTGATGTGTAAATCCAGATATTGTTACAATAGAAGAAAAATACCACAAGTGTTAAATAACTTTTTAAAATGACTATTAAGTTTGAACATGACCTTATTTTATTCTTATTTTGGAATTCTTCCATTTCAGAAGTTCACCAGAGATATAAATAAGAACCAAAAAAATATTTACAACTCTATCAGCTGAGAAATTATATAACTCAGGATTTGTAAAACATTGTCATACAATTCATTCTGTACTTGTTAACAGCCTTAAATTTGGCAAGGACACCATATTAGTCACACAGACTGCATGCAAATGAACACAAATATAAGAGTGGAACCAGGGCACCTCCAAAAAATAGAATACATCATTTTATAGTTCCTGCTCATGTAACTCAAAATGCATTTTTCCAAAATCATTGGACCATTTAAAATATACTTAACTGCTTTTGTAGTTTTCCTGTTTGTGCTTCCACTGAGAATAGCTAGTTGTGCTACTGTTTATAAACACCATGCACAAGAACACAGTACAATGCTGGGGGTGGGAGAAATCAGACACACATGGATAGGAAGTTTAATAGCCTCCAACTAACAAATAAATACTTGATAAGTTTTTACCCAAGTCATGCCCTTCTCAATTACAGGCTTCAAGATTTTTGTATCGGGGTGGCCAACCTTAATGACCCTTCAACCACAAAGAATAATCTTCAGAAGTTTGAGAGCTGGAGCATGCCTGCTTCAGTCCTGCAATGGGATGGTGGGACTTAGGGATTCTGCCTCCCAGGGTGTGCCTGCCAGGGCTTAGGGCTTCTGCACCATGGGCTGGGCTGCAAGTCCCTCTGCTGCTGACCTGAGCCTCAGAAAGTCCCTGCCTACATCACTGAAGCCCTGAGACCCAGAAAATGTACTCTGGGAGTCTTAAGCCCCGGTATCTCCCTCCACGCTGGACAAAAGCCTCTAGCCCCATGACCCAACTGTGGGGCAGAAGCTCCAGACACCCCCACCCATTCTGGGAGGTGGAGAATGAGGGAGAAACATAGGGGGCTCCTTTAATTGTAAGAGAGCTGCATGTGGCTTATATAGCATATATAGGCTTATGTAGCCTAGCTCGGCTCCACTAGATACCCTGAAGGAACATAAATTTGTTTTAGCAGCTGGCAGGGAACAGATTCTCAGTTTGTCCATTAAAATTTACCTAAGCAATCCTTTTCTTAAATATAAACAGCCTCCATGGTTCCCCCCAAACATTACTTAACTGCTTTCACAAGAAGGCCACTGCATTAAGTTTGTCAAATTAAAGCCAGCATGAGTTTAATCTATGATAGATGCTTTGAAGACAAAGGCAGCTGACGAAGTGAGATTTTTCTCCTATAAAATCTCACATGATAAATACATTTATTAGTCTTTAAAAGCACCACAGGACTCCTTGTTTTCTTGTCAGAAGAGGATCTTCAATTCCCCATGCTGATCAGAGGCCTCCTTTCCTAAATGCTCTGACAGGGACAGGAGTGTGCTAGGAAGAGGTTTGGGGGAGGGGGGCAGTTACTAGGCAGACTCTTGCTGTGCAGGGAGCCCTGCAGCACAGCGTGTCAGTAGCACATCGCCATCGCCTGTCAGTCGGGGAGCTGCTGGAGAAGGAGGACACACGGGGGGGAAGAAGGGGCGACTTGGGACCGCACTAGCTGATGTTGCTGGCAACCTGTTGGGGGGGGGGGGGGGTGTCACAAAATTGCACTGCCATGCAGGCGGCGGAAAAGATGAACGGCCGAGAGGAGCTGGAGAGGACGGACATACGGACCGCGGGGGAGAGATTTAACCCTTGAGCGCGCTGGAAAGAAACGAGGCCCGGGAAACCGAGGCACCTCGCCGGGCTCTGCCAGCGGGGAATGCTGATACACGCGTCCCCGGCCTGTCACCCAGCACCGCGGCCCCCGCGCTCCAGCGAGCCCCGCTCCCTCCGGTGGGCGCCCGGCCGCACCACGCCCCCTGCAGCGCCACCCCTCCCCGCTCGGCCGGCAGCGGCTCGCCGCGGACTAGGCCAACAAGGGCGGAGGAGCCGGCCGGCGAGGGGGAGGACACGGACACGCTCAGCAGGCAAGACCGAGTCTTTGGCGGCGCGCCCCTGCCCTGCTGCTAGCGACTCACCTGCCTGCTTACGCCCGCGCGGGGCGCGACCACTGTGCTCGCGCCGCACCGAAGACGGGGCGGGCTGTGCAGCTGGCTCGCGGCCTTTTAAGGCCGCAGGCGCCGCCCTCTTTAGGCGTCAGTCGCCCCGCCTCCAGCTTCCTGCGCATGCGCCGCTCCCCTGCCCAAGCGGCGGAGGCTCGCGCTGTTGCTGCGCCCCTCGCTCGTCCCAGGCGTCCGCGCGGCGAGCGGCAGCGCGCGACCTACTGGCACCGAGGCCCGAGCTGCAGGCAGCGCCGCCCGGCCCCGCCCCTCCCCTCGGGCCCCGCCCCTTTCCCCGCCGCCGCACCTTTCGGGCAGGAATGGAAAGCGAAAGCTCAAAGCGGCCATGAAAGAACATGATTGGGGGGCGTGGCCGGGTCCCTCCCTCCAGCGCCCTCGAGCTCACCACGGCGGCCCCCGCCCAGCGTCTCGGACCCCGCCACGATTGATCGCCGCCCCCTCCTCACCGTCTCGCGCGCTCCGCTGTAGTGTTGCTAGCCGCCAGGCTTAGCACATTCTGGCCTCTGCAGGTGCAAACTGGCCTGGCTGCTTTGGCCCTATGGGAGACTGTGACTGTGATCGCCTCTCAGTTTCCCCGCAGAATCTCACACAGTTCGTGGCCTCCCTGCCAGTGTGTTTGAAGGGGCTGTTGTAAGCAGGGTGCCACATGCACAGCTTCCCCCAGACCTCCATAGCTCCTGCTAGGTATTGGCACAAGAGATCAGAGCCTCTGGCCATGCCCCAAAATTACATGTACAGAGTGGGGGGCTAGACTGTATTGCTGCCACCACAGAGCTCTATCTGGAGACGAAGAGGATGAGGAGGGAGCATGTGTAATGTATTAAGAGTAAATAATGATCAATAGACTTAACAGGCTTTGGAGATTGCTTAGCTTTATTCAGCAAGTCTGGGAGGGACTGCTGGAAGAAAAACAGGTTTACTCAAGCACTCAACAACCCTCCCATTTAATGCTATGGTAATCCACAATGGCCCCAGTAACCTGAGACACCACATGTTCCTCCTGCTCAAATGAAAATGACCTCCTCCCCCACCCCAGAAATAAACATTAAATAGGGAGATGAGGGTAGCCTGCCCCGCTCCAGGGGAACCCCCAGGGAATTATTCTGACCCATGTTGAAGGGGTCGACCCTAGTTAAAGATCCAGCTGACTAGGAAGCCTTCTCGTTCTAGGTGAATTGTGGTGAATTTCTGGTGGACCCACACTAGAAGGTCATATTGGTTGCAGTGTGACCACAGGTGCAGGAGAAGTAACAGGATCCAGAGAAGATGTTGTGTCCAGTTGGGCCATGGTGGAGGCTGACAGTGTTGAAGATGTGGCGGGAGTAGGAGAGACATGAATCACTGAATCATGACTCGATGGCACATCAGTGATAAGAGTGAAGTTAAGTTGGTTTGAGATGCATCCTCAGGACAGGTATGACCTGGTAGCAACTGATCAACATGCCACCGCCAAGACAGCTTATCCACTGTCTGGATAGAGTAGGAAACAGGCCCTGTTTTGGCGATGACTATTGCTGGAACCCATTTAGCTACCGAAGCATAGTTTCGAGAGAGGACAGGCTGGCCAATTGTGAACGTATGGTCCTTCATTCTTGGTGCATGTCTGATGACCCGGTCCTACTGTTAGCGTTGAACCACTTGTTAAAACCACAAGAAATGTGACAAATCAAAGCAAGAGCGCAACTGCCGTCCCATCATAAGGAAAGCTGGAGATGCTTTAGTCGTGGCCTGTGGAGTGTTTCTATAGGATAACAAGAAGTTGTCCAGACGTTTCTGAAGGGGGGATGTCCCCTCAGAGATTTTAGAGCTTGCTTCATAGTCTGTATGAATCTTTCAGCAAGTCCATTGGTGGATGGATGATATGGTGGTAACCTGATGTGATGTATCCCGTTGGCCTTTATAACATTTTCAAAATCCTGAGAAATGAATTGCAGTCTGTTGTCACTCACCAGCTGCTCTGGGAGACTCTAACGACTAAAGAAGCCATATAGGTTTTGGATAGTGTTTTCTTTAGTAGTGGACTGCATTATAGAGACTTCCAGCCATTTGGAATGGGCATCAACAGCAATTAAAAACATACATCTTTCTAATGGGCCAGCAAAATCAACATGAATACATTGCCATGGCCTTTCTGGCCAGTCCCACGGGTGAAGAGGTGCTAACTGAGCTGCGTTCTGGATGCTCTGGCATGAGGTACAAGCTGTAGCCATCTCCTCGATGGCCCTGTCCAAGCCTGGTCATCAAGAATAGCTTCTTGCTATTTCTTTCATGCGCACTATGCCACAGTGACTGGAATGGAGCTGTTCCAACAAATGTGGTCTTAATGAAGGTGGAATAATGACATGCATGCTCCACAACAAACACCCAGACTGGGTTGATAACTCCATCTGCCTAGACACATGCGGTGGAGGTCAGATGTGACCTGGGAGTCAGTTAATGATGTTCTGTGCATCATGAGAGCCATAACTCAAGACAATAGTGGGTCAATGCGTGTTGCTGTCCTTACTTGAGTAGCCATAATAGGTGTATTTTCCACCTAATAAAAGTAAAAGATTCCTTCCTGGCCCGAAGCTCTACGGGGTACTGGTAATGGTAGTCTTGAAAGACCCTCTGCATTGCAATGCAAAGATTATTTCCTATACTTGATCTTGAATGTATATCCAGAAAGCATCAATGCCCACCATTGCATACGACTAGCAGCCAAAGGTGGAATGCGTGTGTGTGGTCCCAAAATTGATGTTAGTGGTCAATGGTCAAGTGAGGAGCACGAAATTTCTTTCCAAATGGGTACTGGTGAAATTTCCAGACATCAAAAACAATTCCCAGTGCCTCACGTTCTATTTGGACATAATTAGTCTCTGCCTTGGTCAAGGTGCGTGAAGCAAAAGTGATGGGCCTTTCTTCTCCTGAAAGCGTAATGTGGGAGAGCACAGCCACAGCTCCGTAAGGGGGGGGCATCGCAGGCTAGCTTTAGAGGTAAGGACGGATAAAAATGTGTCAGAACCCTTGAATTAATCAGTGCAAACTTAGGCTTGTTGAATGCAGCATCACAGGCTTCAGTCCAATTCCAGTTCCTGTTTGACCCAAGGAGCTCATGTAACACTTTCAGAAGTGTTGCTTACTGTGGAATAAACTTGCCATAATAGTTCAGTAACCCTAAAAAAGAGCAAAGTTGGCTCACGTTCTGACATGGTGGTGAATCCACGATTGCTTCATCTTGGCTGGAGACTTGTGAAGGCCAGCAGCATCAATTATATTACCAAATATTCAACAGAGGGCCGAAAAAATTCACATTTGTCTCGGCGAACACGTACGCCACACTCCTCCAGTCTTTGTATGGTAGCTCTTAAGTTCATAAGGTGCTCCTTTTCATTCTTGCCGGTGAGCAGGATGTCATCAAGATAGCACGGTACTCCCGATAAGCCACTCAAGGTCTGGTCCATGGCCCTCTGGAACAAAGCTGGGGCCGAAGCAATCCCAAAAGACAAGCGACAGTATCTGTACAGCCCCTTATGTGTTACAATAGTCAACAACTCTTGAGATTCTTCTTCGACATGCCTCTGTAAATATGCTTGCCTCAAATGAATCTTGCTAAATTTTTGTCCCCCAGCCAAAGCCATGAAGAGGTCCTTTATGCAGGGAAGGTGGTATTGTTCTGCATGTAACACTGGGTTAATGGTGACCTTAAAATCTCCACAAATCCAAATGGAGCCATCTTCACTATTGGGACAATCGGTGTCGCTCACTGGCTGTGAGTAACTGGCACTAAGGTTCCCTCCTTGACAGGTTGCTCCAAATCTGCTTCAGCCTTGGATCTGATGGCAAATGGCACCGGTCTGGCCTTCAAACATTTCAGTTGTCAGTCAGGTTTAATATTTAACTTCACAGTGATTCCTTTTATGCTGCCTAAGTCCTCTCCGAAAACAGCAGCATGTTTCACTAGTATCGTTGCCAGGTTTATTTCTTCTTCTGTCAATTGATGCACTTCTGCCCAATTGAGTTGGATCTTCCTAATCGAAGACCTTCCCATTTAGGCATGGTAATTGCCTTTTATCACAAACTGTGTTAGGTTTGCTGTCTGTCCATTGAGCTCTACTTTCACATTAGTAGTGCCCAACAGGCGTACAGCCTCTCCTGTGTACGTCTTCAAAACAGCTGTTGTCGGTTTAAGTGGCAGATGTCTAAAGTCCTTCTCATACACAAGGTTGGAAACTAATGAAATAGCTGCACCAGGGTCCAGTTCCATGCATACACATTTACTGTCCAACAGTGGTGTCACCCAGAATTTTTATGGGCCAGCTATTATAGACAAAACATGAAGTGATTCTTCCTCTTCCGAATGGGTGTCGCCATGATAACCTTCTGCCTGCTCTACTGCATGTAGAATTTCTCTCTTGTTCCCTCGGACCACCTGCTCATTGTTCTCCAGTCTGCCTTTTTTGCTTGGCTCAGTCCTCTTTTGTTTGCATGCACGTTTTTACTTGCCATATCGTCGACACAGTAGTTCCTTACACCACACTCTGTTGTCTGATGACCCAGTTTTCCACACCGGTGACATTCCTGCCTTCCTAGAGGCTGAGTGGTAGGTTCTTTGGATACCTTATGCATCCCTGCATTTGCCCTGATTAGTTGTGTCTCCTGTGTGGCCTGTTCCATAGAGACTGCAATATCCATAGCTTTTTGCAAGGTAAGCTGAGCTTCGGTTAGCAGGCATTTAGTTGTTGATTCACAGTGCAGGCCACAAACTAGCCTGTCACGTAGCATTTCATCTAACATGTTCTTGAAATCACAATGTTCTGCCAGCTCCCTTAGAGCTGCTACGAATTGTGCTGTGGATTCACCTTCACCTTGATTCCTGTGACAGAACTGGTATCTCTCTGCTATTACCAGTGGTTTGGGGGGAAAAACGTGCTCCTAGAACTTCCACAAGATCATCATATGATTTTGCCTCAGGTTTCTCCGGATAAAGCAAATTACATAGCAAACTATAGGTCTTAGCTCCTATAATGAACTAAAAAACAGGTACCTTTGTTTCATCATGTATATCATTCGCTAATAAGAAGTTCTGAAAGCGTGCTATATACATTTTCCTTGTGGAGTTGGCAGCATCAAAGTTTTCCAGAAAAACCAGTGAGTGAAACCATGGTTGAACCAGTGAGTGGAACTATGGTTCCCTCTTGTGGTTGTTTGTCTCCCGTGGAGCTATGATTCCCTCTTGTAGTTGTTTATCTCCCATTGAGCTATGGTTCCTGCTTGTGCTTGTTTATCTCCCGTACCTTGGCTTCACCAAACAAATAGATCAGATTTCAACTCCAGTCAGCTCCATCCCCCTCCAGGGACATAGCAAAGGCATGTAAACAGTGAGAATCAGATTTCAACTCCCGTCAGCTCCATCCCCCTCGAGGCACACAGCACAGGTATGCAAACAGTGAGAAGAAACTTCATTCTTACATAGCTCACGATTTTCTGGGTTCACAAGATGTTATCTCATCATCCCAACCTTGTCACCAGTGTCATGTATTAAGATTAAATAAAGATCAATAGACATAACAGGCTTTGGAGTTCCCTTACTTGGCTTTATTCAGTAAGTCTGGCAAGGACTGCCAGAAGACAAACAGGTTTATCCAAGCACTTAACAACCCTCCCATTTATCACTATGGCAACCCCCAATCGCCCCAGTAACCTGAGACACCACAGGAAGATCAAACCAAGACTGGATGTAGGAATCCCTGGGCAAAGTCTCTCTGGCCTGTGCCGCACAGGACGTCAGACCAGGCAATTTCAATCGTCCTGTCTGGCCTCAGTATGACTGCAGCCCGGTCTGAAAGATCTAGTGTCCAGTCCGGGCAGTATGTCCCTTCCTACTCTTTTGCCTCTTTCCTCTCTGGTTTTCTGTGTCCACTCCTCCCTCTCTTTCCTGCTAGCTTAGACGCAGTAGCAACCCTCCACTCTCTGGCTCTGCTGCTGCCTCTCTCATCTGGGATTTTTCTCCCCTGTAATCCTGTTAATTTTTTGTTCCTATGTCTGATGACAACAATTCCTCTGTCTCTGAGGTATATACAACTTTCCATTTATTATAACTCTCCTCCTTTCTCTCCTTGCTCTTGCATTTCCTGTCCTGCATGTGGAATCTGTGCCTTGCTTCTTCGCTAAAACTCTTGGGAGTGTGTCCTGGTTCTGCTTTTGCTTGCAGTATCTCCCTTCTTTCTGCTTCTCTGCATGGCCCCAGCATGCTGTGACTGGCTGTGGAAGCCCTTTCTGCTTCTGGCCTTCAGAGCCACAGAAATGCAAGGCTAGGTTTTTAACCTGATAGCATCCGGTGCTTTGGCTGGATCAGGGCAGCTGTATGCTGTGTTTTGTCTCTAGGGCACAGCGGGGAGTGGTGGTTACTCGATCTGTGTCTAACCTAGTGGCTCTTTGGCTTTGGAGCTCCAGCTGTGAGAGATGGTGGCTACGTGGCAGGCCCAGTTAGAGACTATGTCTGGCTCTTTCGCACCTTCAATTTGTGCGTCTCAAAGCGCTCCACAGACGTGGATTTGGCCTCTTGGGCTATGTCTACACTTACCAAAGTTAGTTCGAATTACCTAATTCGAACTAATTTTAGTTAGTTTGAATTAACTTAATTCGAACTTGCATGGCCACACTGGAAGTTCAGTTCAAACTAGCATGTCCATGCAGGACATTTGCAAGTTCAAATTAGGAGTGCCCCATGGGAAGCGTGGTGTTGGGGAATTTTAGGGGGGCCCTCTTAGGTCAAGAGGACCTTGATAGGCACCCCCCACCCTGAGGCTCGTTCTCCAGCTGAGACCAAATAGACAGAGACCGAGGGCGTGTGATCAGGCTTTATTCAGCTGAATGGCAGTCTGACACTCAGAGTATAACTCCAAGGTAGAGAGCCCCAAACAAAGGCTGGCTTACACTTTTTATACATTTTTGGGTTACATTTGCTAATATTGACAGACGAGAAGACAGAACTAAAACTCTTTGTTCTATAACTATGAGACATATACATGTCAATAGATGACGGATATATGCAAGATGTTTTTACTAAAGGGTAACATTTGTTCACCGGTTATTCTCACAACTTGTTCTAAACACTCCCCAATGTTATTACAATTTACGGTACTCAGTAGCCTTGACAAACTTTTACCGTGCTGATGGGGAGGGAGTCATACAGAAAAGGATTCATTCTAGTTTCTTAACTATGCTTAATGACTGAAAGGAGACAGTAAGTCTAGCATCCCCATCATTCTAACAACAAGCAGAGCAGAATCAATTTACAGGCCAAGACAGGGTCAGAACAAGACAGACTCCATCTTGGATTTCCTTCTCAGTGGCAACATGGCAGCTGAGAGGGCCCATTTTCCCAGCCAATCCCAATAAAAGGAGAAGTGACATCAGCAGCCTCCATTGTGCCTGGCAGCATGCAGCAGGAGGAGGTCATGGACCACATTCTGCTCTTGCAGCTCATTAGGACGGTGAGGGACACTTGCTACACAGTGCCCAGCGCTCTCTGGGGGGGTGGTCCCGGTCCTGGACATGGCCTCCCCTGGTCCTGGGGCGACGGCAAGGAGGGACGCTGGGGTCTGGGGCAGTGGCACCCTTGGAAGGCTGAGGGTGCCAGCGTGCCTGGAGGCTCACGAGGGCCTCTGCCTGGTGCTCTGTGGCCAGGCTCTGCTCCTCCAGCATCACGGTCTGATGTTCAACCAGGTCCCCCATCCAACAGCGAGGTGGTCAGAGACCTCCCGCTGCCAGGCTGCCTGGCGCGCCTCCGATTCTCTGGTGAGGCAGATGAGGTCCCCCAGGTGGTCTTCGCAGGAGTGCAGCATCTTCCTCCTCCTCCGCCCGGTGGCAGCTGGCGGGGGTAGCCGGTGGTAAGGGCGCCGGAGCTGCTGGAGAAAAGCAGAGAAGAGCGTTCCTCTCATTAGCTAGCTCGCAAGCGTGGTTTGCAGCCTGACAGCAGCTGCTGTGCCCTGACCGTCCCGCTGCTTCCCAATCCCTGTCCTTTGGGACGGGGCTGCCTGGGGAGAGGCTGCTGTGCTCCACTGCCCGGGTTGGGTGTGCTGCCCATGGTGGCAAGCTGCAGGGAGCCCTGCCCGGGGGATGTCTCCTGAAGCCACGTGCCAGCAGTGCCGGGCGCATGCTGTCTGGCCTTGACACTCCTGACTATGGTCCCCCTCCCCCATTTCCTGACATGCCTCTGCCCTGCCCAGGTCTGGGTCCCCCCTGCCACATGACCCCCCGGCTCCTCTGCCCCATGGGAGGCCCTCCATGCCCCAGCTTGTCCCCGGGACCCTGCCCATCCCTGGGCCATATCCCCCCATGGTGCCTGTCCCACAGGCATGCCCAGCCCTGCCTGCAGGGAGGGAGGGAGAGAGGGAACAGTCACCAGCAGGTGCCACAGGTGCCTGGCGCACTGTCCCCTTGCTCAGGTCTTCTGCCTCCTCCTGTCCGGGGCTGGGATCAGCTCCAGGCTGGTTTCAGGATCTGGGTCTGGTGGGATGCCCTCGAGGTGGCTGGTGTCACCCAGCTCCACCACGATGTCCTCTGCCACTGAGGCCTCCTCCTGGTCATCACCAAGGGAGGGGGGCTTGGTGGAATCAAGGGTACGGGCTGGTGGGCTGGTGCCCCCCCCCACCCGGAACTCATGGAGCTCCCGGTAATAGGGACAACTGGTGGCGGAGCTGCCCCCGGGCGCAGCCTCTCCTCCCGGGCCTTGGTGTAGCACTGGTGTAGTCCTTGATTTTCACCCGGACCTGCTCTGTGTCATGGGTGTGCCCCCTCTCTGCCAGGGCCCGGGAGATGTCTGCGTACACTGCCTGATTCTGGTGGGTACCCCAGCACTGGGCCAGCATTGCCTCCTGCTCCCAGATGGTGAGGAGGGTGAGGACCTCCTCGTGGCTCCAGGAGGGTGCCCTGTGGCAGGGCTGGCTGCCAGTGCTGCTGCCCTCAGCCATCCCTGCAGCTTAGACATTCCTGTGATAGCCCAGGGCAGGCTCTTCCTGGAGCCAGGAACCCTGGGAGGAAGGTCATTCTGCCACTTAGTTTGAACTAAGCGCTTAGTTCGAACTAACATGGCCACATTGGGTTAATTCGAACTAACTAGTTCGAATTAACCGTTACTTCGAACCAGGGCAATTACTCTTGGAAGCTCATTGAGAAACCCAAATGGGTCAGATGGAGAAATAGCACTTCTGCACCCTGGCCACAGGGTTCAGGGTGTGCCAGGCAGCAGCCTGGGTTCTGTTTATTTCAGGATCTTGCCTGGCTGGGGCACAGGGAAGCTCCCCCACAGCTCTAGAAAATGGGGGTGGCTCATGTGTGCCAGCAGCAGGACAGCCACTGGGTGAAGCCAGTTCCCTTAAATGCCCACCAGAACAGACCCAGCGAAGTCAGGATCTTTACAAGCACCAATCAGGCATAGAAATGTGGTATGATCCTGTGTGGAGAGTGGGCCCCTCACAGTCTGTCTCTGGTTTTGCTTCACTTTGAAGCCCATCCAGCAGGCCCTGGGGGTATCACAGGGTGGGAATCTGGCTTTGTCCTGGGTCATATAGCCAGCTAAGGCTCTTGTTCTCTTTCTTGTGGAAGGGGCCTCATTAACCCAGTGGATGGTGCCAAGAGTGCCCGGATGGCCCCACTGCAGTTTGTCTCCGTGGCCAAGGGACATGGGTGGATTTTGGAGCTTTCCCTGGGGAAAGCAGCTCCGTGGATGACTCAGATCCCATACCAGAGTTTGCAGCATAAGCCTGAGTGATCTGACTGGGGTTAATGTCTTCAGTAAGGTCACTTTCAATATGTAGTAAACACATATCTGACAGTCTCTTTTAACCAGTATTTTCCCCAGGAATTGAAATTAGGGGGAGGGTGTTTGAATTTACATCCTTCTGGGTTTTTTTGTTTTACCAAGGATCTTACACAACTGGCAACAAAATGGCAGATGAAATTCAATGTTGGTAAATACAAAATAATGCACATTTGAAAACAGAATCCCAAGTATACATATAAAATGATGGGGTTTAGCTTAGTTGTTATTGCTCAAGAAAGAGATGTTGGAGCCCATTATGGATAGTTCTTTGAAAAATTCAGTTCAGTTTGCAGTGGCAGGCACAAAAGGTAATTGCACGTTAGGAACCAATAAGAAAGGAAGGGGATAAATAATATGACAGAAAATATCATAATGCCACTATATAAATCTGTGGTACTTCTACAATCTTGAGTATTGCATGCAGATCTGGTTGCCACATCTTAAAAAACATATATTGGAATTGGAAAAGGTACACAGAAAGGCAACTAAAATAATTAGAGGTATGGGCTTCCATTTGAGGAGAGCTTAATAAAACTGGGACTTTTCAGCATTCTGGAACAAGGTCACTAAAACACAGTTGAACAACCAAATGTTCCTTTGATGTGCCTCTCCCTTCTCCTTCCACTGTACCCCACTCACCATGTTGTCCTCCTTGGTCAGTACTGGATGGAGACCCACAGCTCAGAGGTGCATTTGCATAAGTCCACCTTCCAGGGAAAAGGGGAAGAAGGCACTTTCTGTTGCCACCTGCACACTGTGACCTAACCTTTGTGATTTTAGGTCTCTCAGTGGGGGAACTTATGATGATGTAGGCTGGCAGTCTCTCCACAGAAACCCTCTGACTGTCCCATAGCAGGTCTAAGCACTAGCACTTTACCAGTGATTTCAGCTATAATGGTCACTTAAAATAACAAAAGACTCTGAATGAAGTCTAACTAAGAGCTACAAGCATTATTTGACCAGCCCAGTCCTTGTTAAAAGATAGAGCTGATTCCTAATCAGTTTGGCTATGTCTACACTTACCAAAGTTAGTTCAAATTAGTTAATTCAATCTAACTAATTCAAACCAATTTTAGTTAACTTAATTCGAACTAGCAAATTTTAGTTCAAACTAAGCAAGTGCCATACATGGCACTTGCTTAGTTCAAATTAGCGAATTGCATTGAGTTCAATGGGCCGGTTAGTTCAAACTAAGTAATTAGTTTGAACTAACATGGCCACATTGGTTAATTAGTTCGAATAGCATATTCGAATTTATTAGTTCAAATTAAGGAAGCCCTTAATTCGAACTAATGAAAGCCTAGTGTAGCCATGGCTTAAGTTAGTTCGAATTAAGCTTCCTTAATTCGAACTAACATGCCAGTGAGGACATAGCCAAAGATAATTATCACCTAATTTAGACCAATGGGTTGCTATTGTTATGTGTCTATTGGTATCACACATAGCTTGCTCCTGCCTCTTGCTATTGCCTCTGCAGTAATCTGCAGGCAGAGAAAGCAAGGAAAAATACTTTTGCAAATTATGCTTTCCCAGCAGGAAGGGAGGCAAAGAAAGGTTTTTGGGGAGCTTTGGGAAAGACTTTGGGGAGGCATAGCCTTCCTCTCCAGATAATAAAATCTGCCCGTGCTGAGGGACACTCTAAGCCTGTTCTCTGCATGGATGTCAGTGATGAGCTGTTCTTCTCTGGATCCAAAGGTGAGGAGGTTGGTGGCTGAGCTCTGGGTGTGAGTATGTCATCCAGGGGAATGGATGAGCACCCTTGAACTGCATAGATGAGACAAGAGCCTCCTGCTTGGACAGCACTGGCCCCACCCCCTTGCATGCCTGAACATGCCCTAAGCCCCAAGGCTGTGCAGTTTTCAGTCCCCTTGTAGAGGGCCGCTGCTGGGAACTCCATCAGCATCTGGGAGCTCAACAGGTCTGGGTGGGTCTGCCATTCTGAGGCTAACAGTCTCAGCAGCCTGTGAGAAAGGGGCACGAGCAGTGTTCCCTCTAAGCTGCACGGGTGTGTGGCCGCGCAGCAGCCATTGCAACCCCCGCGCAGCAGAGGGACCCCCACGCAGGCTGGCAGCTCCTACCGTCCCCTCCAAACCCCCGGGGCTGCGGCTTTGCCGTGGCAGACCCGACCTGAGCCCAGCCTCTGGGCTGGCCCTCCCCACCCCCAGGGCGGATCAGGCAGGCTCAGGGCCAGGGCATGTGCGCACGCCTGCCTGTCTGCCCCATGCGGCTGGGGCAGCGGGGCAGCCGCGGCCGGGGCAGGCTCCCGGGCTCCCACCCGCCGGCCGCCTCAACTTCCCGGCCCGGTGCCGGGGTCTGCTCTGCTCTGCCCTGCCGGCGGCCTCCCGGGACCGTATTCGGGTCCCTGCCGCCAGCGGCCTCAGCTTCTTTCTTTCTTTTATTTTTCTCCTTTCTCTTCTTTGTCTTCCTTTCTCTTTCCTCCTTTCTCTTCTTTGCCTTCCTTTCTCTTTCCTCCTTTCTCTTCTTTGCCTTCCTTTCTCTTTCCTCCTTTCCTTCTCTCCACCTTTCTTAGAATCATAGAATAATAGGGTTGGAAGGGACCTCACGAGGTCATCTAGTCCAACCCCCTGCTAAAAAGCAGGACCACTCCCCCTAAATTATCCCAGCCAGGGTTTTGTCTAACCGAGCCTTAAAAATCTCCAAAAAAAATCTCTTTTCTTCTTTCTCTTCCTTCTTTTTTCTTTCTCTTCTTTGTCTTCCTCTTCCTTCCTTCCTTTCTTTTTTCTCGTCTTCCTCTTCCTTCCTTTCTTTTTTCTCGTCTTCCTCTTCCTTCCTTCCTTTCTTCTTTCTCTTCCTTCTTTCCTTCTCTTTCTTTCTTTGCTTCCTTCCTTTCTCTTACTTCTTTTTCTCCTCCTTCCTTCTCTCTTTTTTCTTTTCCTTCCTTCCTTTTTAAAAAGCTTTTTAAAAATTAACTTTAAATAAAAACCTTTCTAAAAATTAAATTTCAATTAAAAATTCATTCAAATTCAATTAATTAAACACAATTAATTAATTCTGTTTATAATCACTTTAAAGTCAATTAATGCCTATAATTTCTGTCGTGTGAGTTTGCACAAAAATTTTATTCAGAAAAAGTTTTGCACGTGGCTTAAAAATTTTGCACACAAGCCGCCAAACCTTAGCGGGAACATTGGGCACAAGTTGGCCTGGGGTAGACAGAGCTTGGTAGGTGCCCTATTTCTGAGCCCTGTCCCCTGTGAGCAGATCTATCTGATCTCCAGGCCCCTCACAGTTCCGTTGTGGTGCTGGGTAGTGCTGAGACACATCAGCATGACGAAAAGGGAATGTGCACTGGCAACTGGAGCTGGGTACTAGGAGGTATGGCTTTGCTGTGAGATGTGGCTACTGTTTTCAGAAGCCTCCACTGACTTTCTTGGGGACCCTCTGATTTGAGGAACCTACCATGTGCCATGCGTGGAGCTGCGTTGTTGTGAGGGGCCAGGACCTGTGGGAGTCCACGGGCGCTGCGGAGGCTCCACACCTCTGAAAATGAAACTGTCAGCCTGCCCCACAAAACGGATCTGGTTGCCACTTAAGGCTGCGACCATCTCCCCCCTACCACTCCCCCATAGTTTCTCCCTCTATCACATGGGGCTGATAGAAAGAAACTGTTCTTCCTATTGGAGCGGTAAGGTTGATGGCAAACAAATAGACACACAAGCTGGGTGAGGGAATATCTTTTCTTGGACCCACTTCTGTTGTGGGAAGGGACAGGTGTCACCGAGCTCCATACCTGAAGAAGGGCTCTGTGAGCTTGAAGATATAAACTCATAGACTAAGGTCAGAAGGGACCATTATGATCATCTAGTCTGATCTCCTGCATGACGCAGGCCACAGAACCTCACCCACCCACTCCTGCAATAAACTTCTAACCTAAGACTGAGTTATTGAAGTCCTCAGATAATGATCTAAAGACTTCAAGGCACAGAGAATCCACCAGCAAGTGAGCCATGCCCCATGCTACTGAGGAAGGCGAAAAAAACACAAGGTCTTTGCCGGAGGAGCTGGAGTGCAATAAAGGGAGCTGTTTCTATTTTGGGCAGACTTCTTGATACCCAGTGTGGGGAACCAGAAGCCTGATTGTGACTGATAGGGAGACTGGTTTAAGTACCACCCATCAGTGTGTGGGGAGTTTGGCTCCCGATTTTGCAGCTTGCCCTGATTTTTGCACATCCAGGAAGGTATCCCAGGAGGGCCCAGTCACAGTCTCCATGAGCAATTGTCTCATGGGGCATAACCATCTTCTCTCCACACTGAGCTGCTTCAGTAGGCAATCAGAGAGCCCTCTTGTCTTGAATTCAAATCCCTTGCTACTTTATGATGAGAAATTGGGCCGAGTTTAAAAACTTCAGATCCAGATTTCAGCCACTATGAAATTCTGGGTTATTTGCATCAGCCCATTATACACCTAACAGCCACCTACAACATCTGGGTTGGGTGCTGGCCTGACTCTCCTCTGAGCCTCAGGGTCGGTTTGGGTCTTGGTGGGCCCTGGTTGGCAGTGTGGGTCATGTTTGGTTGGCACGAGGCTGCTTGCTAGATCTGCCCCATATCTGTACCTTCCAAATCCTTCCAGCAAATTCCCAGTGCGCACAAGGACTGGGTCTGTGCCCTGGCCTTTGTCGCAGGCTGCCCCATGCTACTGAGCACCTGCTGCAGAGGCATGGTGAAGGTCTGGAATGTGGATAACTTCACCCCCATTGGAGAGATCAAGGGCCATGACAGCCCCATCAATGCCATCTGTACCAATTCTAAGCACATATTCACAGTTTCCAGGTGAATGCGGTGGGGCTGGAGTCTCCATTGAAGGGTCCTAAGTTCCTTGCGGTGTTGGGGGGAGATGGGCCTAGCCCCTAAACTCATCCTGGTTCAGCAGAGCCCCGGGGTAGAGCTCTCCGAACCTCCATGTGGAATAGTACAGGGAGCAAGGGACAGGAATAGGGCTGGAGCCTGGCTGCAGGTGGTTTGATGTGGGGTAGCTCTGGGACGGGGGACATGTAGCCATCTAGCTTCTCTTCTCCTCCATCTCCTTTTGGCTACTGTTGTTCTGTTCCACAACAAGGCTCCTTTTTCCCATTCCATCTTGCTCTTTGCCGTATTCCTGACCTGCCCCTGACATGCCTTTGGGAGGCTGCTCACCAAGTCGGTTGACATGCCGGAAACAGCCTGGCTGCCCTCAGCACAGAGAATGGGCTTCCTGCCCACCAGGCACCCGCTCCTTCTTGAGGGTTCCTTGCAGTCTCCAGTGAGAGAACTGTAGCCTCTCCTGGCACAGCCCTATCCCTCCACTCCATGGCCCAGTGCACAACCTTGGCTCCTGGAGAGGGCTCACAGGCTCATATCCCCCCTTCCTTTCTTCCCCGGCCTCCCACGCACAGCCCGGCCCCCAAAAAGGCCCCTTGGGCCCCCACCTACCCCTCTCGTTGTTGGCACTGTCTCTCATCTCCTCTTTTCCGACCATGTCCCCTTTCTCCTTTCCTTTCTCTTCGTCTTTCCTCTCTCTCTCTTTTCCTCTGTGTGCTCCAGTGACTGCCAGGTAACGTTATGGACTTACGTGCCTGGGCTCACTCCCTGTCTTCCTCGACGCATCCTTGCCATAAAGGGCTGTACCAATTGTGACCCGGGCCTCCTGGGATAACCTTCTGAATGTGCAAAAATCAGGGCAAGCTGCAAAACCAGGAGCCAAACTCCCCAAACACTTATGGGTTGTACTTAAATCAGTCCCCCTATCAGTCACAACCAGGCTTTTGGTTCCCCACACCGGTTACCATGAAGCCTGCCAAAATAGAAATGGCCCCCTTTATTGCACTCCAGCTCCACTGACTTCCGCCTAGCCACACAGTCCCTTAAAGATATAGGTTCTCCTGACCCCAAATGGCCAGCCACATCACACAGAACAATATAGGTTTGGATCTTACCCCAAATATCACACTGGTAGTCAGTCCTTTAGTAACTACAACTAAAGGTTTAATATAAAAAAAAAGAAAGAAAGAAAATATGAGAGCTGTTAAAGGGTCAAAGTGAATCACATACATACAAATGATTTAGAGTCCATGTAAAGATCAACCACATGGCCCCAGCCAGTCGCTTCCAGCCCCAGTGTTGCACCGGGGCACCTCACAAGGGTCTCCGGCAGCAGCTCCTTTGCTATTTCTCTGGACCAAATCCACAAGCCCCCAGTCACTGTCAACCTCTGTATCTCCTAGACTTGAACTCCCAGTTCCTTCTGAGCCAGGGTTTTCCCTCTTCTGGGGAGAAGGAAACTCACGCAGCTGGAAAATTCTCCCTGGGAAACTCCAAGGAGAAACAGCAACTCTGGATCTGTTCACCTTTGGGCACCATGCCTTCCTTCCCACCCCAACCCCAACTGAGCCTTGATCACACATCTGGTCTGTTCGCTGTTTCCTCTCACTCACGATTTGGACACCTGGCTTGGTGCCATATCTGCTGTGCTTTGGACTAGGGTCTTTCTAAGCTTCTATAGTGGGTTTTTTAAGAATGTTTTTAAGCCCCCTTGAGAATGGAGTGGGAGCTGGGACTTTTTAAGAGCCTGGCAAAGCTATAATGCAGGGGGGAAAGGGCTGAGCCCTTTGCACCATCACATAGGAGGGTTTGGGGTTTGTTTGAGGCAGTTCCCTGTGGGGCTGGCTCAGGAGAGTCCGCAACTAGAATAGTTGGAAAGGTGGGGCAAGACAGGGGAGTGGTTTATGGTCAGGAGAGAGGGCCATTGGGAAAGGTGTGGGATGCTCCAGATAGGATCAGTAGCAGGGAGTGGAGGAACTGGATGAAGGGAAGGACTGGGATAGTGGGCAGAGGAGCCCACATGAGACCTGAGGTACATTAGCAAAGCCAGGGCAGGGGGTGCCCAGCACCTGCCTGTACTCTGCGTGCCACCCTCCTGCACTGCTGTTATGGCATGAGTCCCCAAATCACCACGTTCATTCCAGAGATGGGTTTTGCAAAAGTGAAAACTCCATAAGGCCTCTCTCCACCTTTTCCTGCCATGCCATGTTCCTCTGGGGCATCCACAGCCAAGTGGCTGCAGCTGCCAGAGCCACATGGGCACCCCAGAGTGCTGCACTTCCCAAAGCACATTGACTCACTTTCCCTAGTATCTTTCTCTGCCTTCATCTCCCTCCTCCCCTTTTAACGACTGGCTAATGAGTCCCTATCTCATGCACCAAGGCCCAGTACCCAGGCAGTAGGAACCTTCTTCAGCCCTCTTCTTGCTTCTGCTTAATGCTCTTGGAGCACAGAACTTGGCATGAAATGGCCCTGAGGAAACTGCGGCAGGCTGGCCATTTTCCCCTAGTACATTTCTTGCATTCCTTTGCTCATCACATAAGAGCAGTGATTTGACTGGTTTCACAGGTTGATCCCTGCTGATGTCCTGGGGCTAGTGAAGTGCTGGCTTTTCAGCTAACCTCATCAGCAATGTCTTGTGTGTCGGTGATGGTTCCAAAACTTTCGCATGTTCACCAGCAATGCTGATTTTTCCCCCCTGGTTTCTTTCTCTGTGATGATTTGAAGGACAGTGGCAAGGCGCTTTTGCACCCCATCGTTCATCTACTTTAAAACCGTTACAAAGAGGATGGGGATTTCTTTCCAGTTTCTAAACAGCAGCCCAGCCTCTCTCTTTTTTTCTTTTGCCGTTTGATAATCCAACCCCCGTGTCATCCCAGCGGGAAGGGTGATGGGTTTGTAGCAATGTTTGATCTCCCTCTGCTGGATAAGTTTGAAAATTGCATCCAACTGCTGGAACCAGTGTGTGATTTCCCCCCAAGTACAGGAAAAAGCACAGCTTTAGATCAACGTTCTTTTGGGGATGAGAACCTTATCTCGGCCCTACATTTTAAATGTGAACAGCTGTATACAGAAGTCTAGACAGCAGCAAGGGAGCAGACCCAACCTTAGTCACTTAGTCTAACCCTTACCCTGTATCTATACCGTACACGTGTTGAAACAGCAGGTGCCTTTTCTTGCCCTGATATGTTTTGATAGATGTCAGCGCTTGCTAGGGCTCATCTCTTTGTTTGATCCAGCTCCGTGGTCTGTGGTTTTGTGGATAGGACAAGGTGTGTATCTATTTTATACCTACTGTATTAATTGTAAATAGTTTCATTTAAGCCTAATGCTGTACATGGTTTTGCCAATGGACACATCTTGTTCCTTGCTCCGTCTTCATAAATAAATGCACCACGATGCAATGGAGGAGCGCGACTGCTCTGTACAAGAGGGTGGGGGGAGGGGTGTTGCTGAGGTAATGAATGGGCAGCCCAGCAGCTGACGGGGCTGAAGCCGCAAGTGGGCCTGGGGGCAGGTGACTCCCGAGTAGACACCAAGGGTTCCCTTCTACTCCAGTGGGCTATGGCACACAAAGCCCTAAAAGGAGTCACAGTTGCTGTTAGCACAGCTGAAGCAGCCACCAGCTTCAGAAAAGAAGGTCGACCTGGTGCACATGAGTGTCAGGCTGTGGACCACTGTCCCATCATGTGCAGCAGGAATTGGATTGGTTCTTTAAGATGTCCAGGATGAGGATGGTCTGAGTCTCCAAGCATCTGACAGAGGGACTGCTGTCCTGCATCAAGCCTTTGAAGGCTAAAATTGAAAGGACGGAAGCAGAGATAAGAGCCACAGCATGTGGGAAAACCCCAGCTAGCACTATCCCCCTCATCCCATGACAAGGAAGCAGCATGCCGAGATGATGGGAGGCAACAGAATAACAGGAACAACCAACTAAATGTCCCCACTGCCCTCCAGAGCTAGGGGGCCTGCTAGACACAGGCAAGGAACCACTTCAGTATTTCTATGATTCCCCCATCACTACAATATCTGAGTACCTCATCCTCCTTACTCTAGTTACACTCCTCCACACACTTTTTTCAGGGCTATTATGCCCATTGCACAGATGGGAATATAGGCCCAAGAAGGGTTAGATCCGCACAGAGGACTCAGGCATGGTAAGGCTATGCCTAACTTTTCGGTAGAGAAATCCTCCACTAAGAGTTAGGTACTCAGGATCCCCAAGGATTCCTGGGCCCTGCCCATCTGGGGCATTTGGTTAGTGATTGCAGTTGGGATTCCCAGCTGCTCAGCTGCTCCTGGCGTTAGGAATCTGAGGTGCATCCACTTCCTTTTTCAATAACAATGGTGGAGGAGAAGCAGCCCTGCTCTGCAGTAGGTCAGGGCTCCAGGCACAGAGGGAAGAGACCTGAGTTCACCTCTGCCTGACTGGGAGCAGCGATCTACAGCACTATGGGGCAGCTGATAAGGAGTTTGGAGGGATCCACAATTTGCAGTCAAGTACCTTAATCCCTTTGTAGATCTAGCCCTAGGAGCCTTGCCCAAGATCACAGTGTTAGCATAGAAGCTAGACCCCAGGTGTGCTGAGACCCCAAGCCCCTGGGCCCTTCCTCCCCTGTAGCACTATGTGGCCAAGCCGGGGTTATCACTCACCATAACGGATGGCATCCAGTTTGTTCTGGTTCCTGTTGCCCAGCTGCCAGGCAGAGAGGCCTAGACACACCAATATCTCATCACATCCCTGCTTCCCCATCAAGGGCTTCAAATTGCCTGTCACCCTCCAAACAGCAGAACTTTCAGATGCTCTGGCTGATCTGGGCCGGCTCCTGAACCCTCCAGAGGAAAATGAGAGTCCCAGGGATGATTGTGGATCTCATTGTCAGAGGAGGGCATTGGGACATGAGGGTCCACTAGGAAGAGCCCCTGGTGGCAGGGAAGGGGAGGATGGGAACTGCATGGGGAACAGTGGGGCTGGAGGGGAGGGGAACCATCATGATCAGGCTGGTTTGGGGTGAACTTGTTCCTGTGGGTTTCTGCCAACCCTGATCCCTCCTGAAGAAAATCAGGACTCCAGGGGTTAGTTCTTGCTGCCAGCAGGGAGTGAGCAGAAGTTGGGAATGGCTCCAGCTCCCTCCAGTCAAGATACCCATGTGATCTGTGCTTACCGAAGAACCTGATGGCTGCTTCTCGGATTGAAGCCTGTGGACTTCCCAGGAAGGCCAAGGTCTGGCACAGGAAGCTTTCAGCTCTCCGCTTATAGCGCTCCAGCTAGGAAGCAGAACAAGGGAGCACAAGATTATTAACGGTCTCTCGCAGGCCAGGTTCGGCAGAGTGCCCTCAGCCTTCCTCTGCCTGGAGAGGGAAACATCACGCACAGCGACTACACCCAATGCCCGGCATTGTCCTGGGGATGGGGCTCAGTATAGACAAAGGGCCGGGCAATGGGGACTGCACGATACACCTGTCCCCACAGTCCTGGCAGTGAGGAGTGTGCAGTGACTGATCCGCAGGGTTCCCTCACCAGGCAGTTACAGATTTGCAACATCGACTTGTTCTGGACTAGGCCATTAAGTTGTTGCCACCTCAGAAACAGCACAGTGCGGGTGAGAGTCTTCCAACACACCTGCAACACAAGAGAGGACAGGATGAACCAGCCACGGTTACAGACACTGGAAACCAACTATCCTAATTATCCTGAGAACAGGGAGGCCTTGCTTGCGCTCTCGGCCCTTCATGCCCTGAGCCGTGGTTGTCACTGACTGGAGACCTAGACTCTGTTATCAGCTCTGCCACAGAAGCCCTACTTTTGGGGCTCTAGGCCGTAAATCACTCTTTGCCTCAGTGCCCCACCGCAGGGGGAGTTATGAGTTTGAATTCTTTAATGTTGCTGGCATTTGGATTCCCAAGTGATGGAGGTCATGAAAGCCCCCAGATGGCTAGCGTGCCTTGGGCATTTTGTGGCTATTAATGACTGTCTGCCCCTATTGAACAAAGGCACATTGGGTCTGGAGAACCATCTGGACATGGCTAAACTCTGTTCCTGTTAGACAACGTGTCCAGGATTATGTTTTTTCCACTGGCTGGGGCCACTAAATCTCAGCCTGCCTGCACAGAGCAAGGTGTTGGGCTCAGAGGATGAATGGCTGGATGAGCTGTTAGATTCAGCTTTCAAGTGACAAGTGATTTTGTGCCCCTGACTATTATAGCAGACCAGACCCTTTAAAGGAGGTCCACTCCTCAAATGATTGGTCATTGGGGAAAATCCCTGCCATGTGGTCCAGCTCCCGTGTGCCAGGGCCTCACCTTGGAGACCTTGGGATTCTTATCATGCAGGAGGAGCACAAGAGGGACCAGGCTCCTGAGTACATGCTCCTTCATCTGCCACCTGTCTGTCTCCTTTATAACCCCCAGCAGGCCCCTGAAGTGGGCAATGGAGAGTGCCTGAAGTTTGCTGGACTCCTGCAAGAGACAAAGCCAAGAGGAGCCAGTCAGTGACGATGGTTCTCACCCAGCGAGGCAAGAGATGACTGACCTCCAGAGAGTATTACTAATTCTTTGCAACTATATCCCGGTCTGCTTTGTATAATCGCTCCTGGATGTCAGGAAGCAGACGCTGGAGTTTCACCACCTGAACAAGGGAAACAAGGAGTTGCTCTGAAAACCACCCTCCTGTTACCCCGTGCCTCAGTTTACCTGACTGTATTTATGAAATTTATTTAGAACTATTAAATGGAGGTAATTTTAATGTGGTGTGCTTGCTTAATGGCCTAAACCTTAGGAAAATATGACTACAGCCTGTCGATCAAGAACAGACATAGGGCAGGAAATTCTTCCAAAACAAATCTTATCTTTTATTTGATAAGCGTTAATACAATAACATTGCAATAGTGAGTATATTTTGGCATAAATTAGATAAGCGGAGAGTCAAATGACCGTTAAGCAGTCAAATAGAATGTCGCAGCCCCGCTGGACCCCTTTATCATATGAGCATTATCATTAAAACTTACACTCTATACCTTATAATGACTAAAAATCCTAATCTCCTATGTCATTCAGCAAATGGTGATCAGTCATTTGCTGGATGGGTTGGAGATGAGCCCTTCTCACACAAGCCGCAGTGACTCAGCTTTATTAACACGCAAGCTCCACAAGCGCAACCTCTGTCATACTTACAAACCCCTGAAATTGCCTCTGACTCGTCTTAATAGCTCCTTTTCTGTTCTGTCATTTAGGCAAAGGTAGCCAGAATTTGGGCAATATAAATCGGAACTGAGTTAGCCGAGTTTGCCTCAAATCCTTAACACACTAATGCCTTACCGATAGGTCGGTCCAGGCTGTAAACAGGATCGGGTCCAGGAAAAGCTGCTCCGGGCTGTGGATGACCAGTCCGGGCTGTGCACAGGAGCGGCTCCGGGCTGTGGCAGGTCCAAGCTGTTGGTAGAAGTGGCTCCGGGCTGTAGCAGGTCCGAGAAGTAGCTGAGAAACACACACACGGCCGGGCTGCAGTGAACGCGTCTGGGCTGTGAGGTGTCAGTCCGAACTACGGAGGCTGGTAGATTGGTTGACAATTGGTTTCTTGGACTACTGATCCGTCAGTAGTTGCTAGGCAGGTTGCCTGGTCTGGCTTGAAGTTCTTTTCTGGAGCAGCCAATCTTGGGTCTCGGCGTTCCAGCTCATCACCAGTCGCTGGGCAGACTGGTACCACCTCCCCAGGCTCTCAGTGTCCAACAGAGCTTGCCTGCAATTGGCTGCCCTTTTATAGCCACAGGGGAGGGTGGGAGGCAGCGTGGGTTTGTGTGAGTGTGGGAGGGGTGAGGAGTGAAAACGTGCTGGAACATCAAATAAGAGGGGGTAGGGGTAGGAGAGGGGTCACATGACAATGAGATCATCCCTAGAGGGGTGGGGGAGTGAGTGGAAAAAGAATGGAGAAGGAATATACCAACACCAGAGAAAGGGGAAGAGCAATTAAAGGTCAATTTTAAGGCTAGGAGGGAGAAAAAAAGAGAATAAAAGTTTGATCTGGTAAAGAGATATAACATAATTAAGTAAAGTATGAATTGACCTGTAGGTGTGCAAGGTTTCCCAAATGGTAGGAGAAAGGGCTATTAATGGTTCAGACCTAAGTTTCCAAAAGGTCCTATCTACATTGCTATCTAGGGGCTAACTATCCTAATTGCTCAACACAAAATGTTCCTTGCTACTGTTGCTACTTTGTAATTGTTTCCAATTATCACCTTACTACCTTGTAACTGACTCTAATTACTGTTGATACTTTGTAACAGTATAGAGCTCTATGCTACTGCTAGCCTGCTGGAATTTAAACTCCTTCTGAGGCTATGTACACACTACAAATTTGTCCCGCAATAAAAGCTATTGCGGGACAAGAAAAGCACTATATTTATAGTGCTTTGGTGTGTACACACCTGCTACTTGAATCGCAAAGGAGCGTTCACCGTGTGAACGCTCCTTTGCAATACAAGAGCAGTGCATGGTGGTGTGGTAGACAACTTAAACAATTAACCAACAAGGATTCAAGCAGCACTACCTTTATTAATCGCTTTTTGCAAAAAGAGGGTGTCCATAGTAAATAGGCACACCTTTGAATTGAATTTTACTATTATTTAAACCCTATACCCAGCCGCAAGATCCCTCCTCTTTGTTCCAATTGGGTCAGAACAAGAGAGTTTACAGTCTTTTGAATCCGCCTACTACATATATCCCCTTAACATGTTTCCCCCCTACTACATACATCCTATGACCATTATAATGAGCAATGACCCCTTTAGGGGTGGTAAAAGTAATATTTATGAGTTCATTAAGCATGCGTAAAGAAAGCAAGAGTTTGAAGGTTAGAGGTAAACAGGTTATGTTGATTTCACATTTCTAATGAACTTCTATGCCAGACATCCTTTTGTCTTAAGACATTACTTTGTCCTGAGGAGATTAGGGCTTCTCTTTGGTTTTCTGTGGAGACTATTAATGCTTGTTAAGTGTCTTCCTTATGTTCTGTGGAGGCTACAATTAAGCTTGTTACTTACAGTGGGCACCTGTCCCACCATGCACTGCCTACAGCCAGCCCTCTAGCTCAGCCCTGGGGCTTCGGGTGGCAGCAGGGGCTCCCGCCGTCACCCGAAGCCCCGGGGCTGAGCTAGGGGTCTGCAGGGCTTCGGGTGCCAGCGGCGCCGCAGCTCCCGCTGCCACCCGAAGTCCCCTGGCTCAGCCCCGGAGCTTCGGGTGGTGGCAGGGGTGCCCAAACTGGCAGCCACCCCCTAGTTCAGCGCTGGGGCTTCGGGTGGCAGCAGGGAGCCCCTGCCGCCACCTGAAGCCCTGGGGC
>ML685839.1:5589026-5615571 GCA_007922175.1 Pelusios castaneus
ATTTCACTGCTCAGCTAGAGCAGTGAAATTGACATATTTGACAGCTCCAATGTCCCAGAGTGGCCCAGTTTGGCACTCTGGGACATTTCCGGAGGCTGTCAATGGCGCAACAAGTGTCCACACAGGCTGTACCATGGAACAACTGTTCCGTGGTAAGCCTTACCACCCTCATTTGGGGTGGTTTACCTGTTGCGCGGCAAGAGGCTGTTGCCGCGCAACAAGAAGCTTTCATGTGTGGACGCTTTGATAATTATTGCATGGTAAGGAGCCTTAGCGCGCAATAACTCTGTAGTGTGTACAAGGCCTCAGGCTTTTCTGCCAATTGCTTCTCCATATAGAATCCACAGCTTAGATATCTTGGGGCAAAAATCTCTGGTCACAAATCCCCTCCTTGGGTTTGTAATTTTATTTACAAGTCCAGCACATATTCTGGAGGATTTTTGTCCAAGTTGGACTGAAAGTTTTCCTCTGAGGGAGACTGAATTTCCACATCCTCATATAGGCACAACTCCTCACATGCAATCCATCTCTTGAGGTCCTCGTCCAGTTCAGACTCAATGCTCTCCTTATTGGGAGACCGAGCCATCATATCTTCATACTGGCACAATTCCTCATCCATGGATTTTGTTATAATTTTATCCAATGGGGAGCCGAACCATAATTTCTTGCTTATGTTACAACTCATTAAATTTCCTTTTGACCCAAAACATTAAGACTAGGAGTGCGATAGCCATCATAATTTGGGCTATCAAAAGCATCACAATGGGATGCACAAGGATGTTTAAATACTTTTTAGCAGTAGGGGATAATCCTTGGAATATCCTCCACCAACTATGTTTAGTAATCCCCTTAATTCGTTCCATCACCTGCTTAATCTGTTTTGCAGAATGATGTACAGTAATTAGAACATTCTGTGCATTTTCTTTAGCTTTTTCAACTTGTTTCTGCAATTCCGGATGTTCTATTAATTTTCTGACTAAACTAATATTTAATCCTAAAGGGATTGGGCTAATTTGTTCATACAATTGATATTGATCCTGAATTTCATCATTAATAGTCGCGGGTAAAGTAAATTCCACATCACAACCTACCAATGATGAAACATTGCATAAACATTGATTTTCATAGGGATTATGAGTAATGTCATATACATGGTTTACTTTAAACATTGTACACCAACTTTGAATAGATACACATTCTCCCAACATATACAACCATTGATTCATTTGAGGAACGTGGATCTAACTGATAATAACACTCTCCCTTATTCCTGTTAAGACAAACGTCACAGGACTGGATAGCATTATTATTACAAACATAACCAACATCTGATTCCTCATTACAAGCTTCGAGTTCTGGAGTTCTCCAAGTATTATTTTTCTTTATAGCCCATAGTTTATAACCAATTGGTTGCATTACACTTGAATTTAAATTTAATCCAAGAGCAATTATTGGAGATATCCATTTTCTTTGTGCTTTGGATATCATAAGCACATATACAATAATTTGATCATTTTGTGGATTATAGGTGAAGTTGATCATTCTCCACCATTTATACAAATCTGTCTCAAAATCAGACAGATGTTTCTACATTGCATTTTTTACCTCTAAAGGTAAAATTCCACTCAGACCATCCCTAATAACATCTTTTATTACATCATTGGTCCATGCTTGTGCCTGCATACAGGTTAAAGCCAATGATAAATCACTCTGTGGTACTTCTACTGTATCTAAAATTTTTGAATGATCAGCTCTCTCTGAGAGCTTTCCCACTCCGGGAGTATATTTGCAACTAAATGCTGACTTGTACTCATTTCTGTTAAGGAATTTTTCAATGGTTTTGCCAAATCGCCCAATCATTGTCCTAACATACTTATTAGCTAATATTTCGACATCTATACTATTTAGTAATCCTAATCCTGTACCTGCTCCTCCTAGAGCAGTATCAATTATACCTCTTTTCTTCCTATTACTAGGAGTACCTGGGAACACCTGTGTGTATAACCATCTTTTCCATCCTTTATCTAATGGTTCTGTGTATTTCGGGCACTGGGGTTTAATGGAGGAGATTGGTGCTAGATCCATTATCACTTTCTTCAAGGAGTATGTGGGGTCTATTATTAATTGTTTTCTAATATCCTCCTTAACTACATAAGGACCAATACCTGATACTTTTGATTCTGTTATCCATGTGAAAGGAAAGGGGTAACTGAAATCAGTGCCTTTAAGCTTCCATGTTCCACTCCCACGTTGTCTTGTTATGAAATCATCTGTCTCACAATAATAATTGTATAATATCTGCCCTGCAGATTGTACATCACATACTTCTTCATTTACAATACAATAATACCAAAATGGATCTGATCGGGACAACTCTTCTTTAGTTAAGATTCTAACTTTCAGTTGACACTTCAATCATATGATGTTAAATTAAGTCTATTGTGATACCATTGTATGTGCATTGGCACTTTATCTTTTTGACTCCATAGTGGTATGCTCCATACTAAAGTACCACATAGAGATTCCTTTCTTAATACTATAGTTCTTATTTCTGATCTGCTTACTACATTTGGTCCTTCTATAATAGCACATTGCTAATCTCCAGGCATTGCTATTCTGCCAGATATTTTTCCTTTATTTAGATCATTGTCCCATCCACATGTCGAAGTTTTAGGGGCTGAATAATATTGAGGATGGGTTATGGATCTTCCTTGTTCCTCCGAATCGAACATTATGGAACATTTGTGTGAATGTTGTACAGCTATCTGTTTTAGGTTGTCCTTTTGTGCAATGGCTTCTAAAGTTCCCATCATAATGGTAAAGGCTTTTCTTTCAGTTACTGCTTGCACTCTATCTTTCTTTTGGATCATGAATTCACATCCTTGAATGTTAACAACTACATATGTTCTCCTATAGTTTATCCATTGAATTGCTGTATCTAAATCTTGGACTTTTTCTGACTGAGCTGTTTCTTCTGTGCTTGGTAACACAGTTGATTCAAGTAGAGGCATTGGTAATTCCTCACTAACCACTTTATTAGGTGTTCTGGCAATAATTTTAAAATTTTGCACAAGTGCACATTGCCACGGTCCTGGTTTAATCACCTTTCCTATTATTTTTCCTTTCCCCCCTTCATTTTTCCATCTACAATCTGAAGGTTGTGGCATCTTTTCATCTGACCTTGCCCACACTAAATGGCTTCGCTTTGATTTATCAAATAGAACATTATACTTATGTGCCTCATCAGTAATTAAGGTATATCCTGGTTGGTTTTGAGTTATAAATTCTATAATTCTAACTGGTCCCATAATCACTTGAACTAAAGTACTATTGAGTTTAGGAAGAGTGAAAATGCATTCTTCTATACTTCCGGACGGGATGATATTATCACCGTACATCCTAACCCATTCAATTGTTGGAGTCACAGCAACTGTCTTGTTTGTATTCACACCACCACAATAGGAGTCCAAACGTGCAAAGGCCCAGAAAAGCCAAGATGAAAACCACTTCATCTTCCATTCAATTGTTAAATCTGTAATGAAATAAAAACAGAGTCTTTGCCTCTTCTAATAACTATTCTTTTATTAACTTACATAAATCTTACCTATTTTAACAATTTTATTTTCTTAACTAAATTTTCTACGATACTAAATTTTAAACATTAATGATAACTAAATTTTATGCGTCTAAATTTTAAACATTAACAATAACTAAATTATGGATTTTATTTTAACAATATATTTTAAACAACAACAAAATTAATCAATACTGTACTTTTCTTCCCTGATTATCATTTTATTCAAATCAATTACCCCCCCCATCTTTCTTAACATATCCTCCCCCAAGACCCCTGGTTCCCTTGCCTCCAAATTTATCAGTCTGAATCGATGATTAATTTCTTTCCTCCTGATGGTTACACTAATAGGATGGCTCTTTCTAACTTGGGTGTTTTTGTCATATGAAATCGTTTGGGTAGTTTTGGGGGGTGGAGGGTAATAGCCATTAATATTTATGAAAGAAAAAGGGGAACTTGGGCACAACTTGAGATACTGTAGATACGTATGGTCATTAAAGCGGATGAATACGGGTACAAGGATTTCCTTGGTGTCATAGTCCCTTGTTAATTGTACCACAGGATCCTCATTTATTCCTAAACCACTGTCCAGTGATATTTCTCTATCCCAGTCCTCATTTTCTCTTTCCGTTCCTCTATTCACACCGTCTTCTTCATTCAACATTTCCCTTTTAATTCTTTCTAATAACTCTCTCCCTGCATAGTGTTGTTCATATGCCATTTTTCTAAAATTAAAAAAAAAAAAATTTTAATCCCTTATTAACATATATATTATTTCAACTTAAAATAATAATTTATCTCATGACACATTTAGTTTAATTTTAACACCATCCTTTTTAAGTCAATCTGACATTTCAAAGTTCCTAACACATCCATTCCCAAGTATCCATAACCGTTTTCATGTAGTTCTTCCATTCCTACTCTTAGTCCATAAACTGTTCTATCTGCAATTTGAATGTCAATTGGAGTAGTTAAAGACATGTTGTATGTAATCATTTCGAATCCTATCATTGACACCGTATCCCTACCCGATAGTAGTGAATACGCTTGTGGGTTACTTCTTGTGTTTAAGATGGTCATAACTGCTCCTGTGTCTATTATAAAGGCATGGCTAAAACTACCCATTCTAGAATGGATTATTCCTTTTATTATTAACTGATCAAGTTCATCTTTCCATATTGGTATCTCATGAATTCTTGGTGGATATTCTTTTACTTTCAGCAATCTATTATTCCTCCATTTTTCCATTGCGTCCTAAAACTAAAATATAGAATAACACTTATAAATTCCTAACCTTATTACTCTATTTATGCTATCTACCTATTTTTAACCATTTTAATCATATTCATCTCCTTCGAGGAGCATCTTGCCTTCTATGTCAACTACACATTTCATTACTTTTAGTGCATCTATTCCCAGAGCACTATGCTATCCTGGACCTAAGTCCATCAGACCAAAACTTCCACGCAATCTCTTGTCTCCAATTTGTACTATTATTGGTCAACTTATGGGGACTTCACCCCAGCCACTTGTCGAATGTACCCATTGTCTCTCTTCTGTGGCTAATTCTTCAAGGTTTAATCCACTTGTATTTAAAATTGAAAATGCTGCTCCCGTATTTATGGTAAAGAAAGTTTCCACAGGATTTTCCCTTATATATAGTGTTGCAGGGATAAGCAGTCTATGTTCAATATCTTCTATTAATTGAACGATTTCTCCTGGTAACAATCCCTCTTCAGAACTATCATATCCACTGTCTTCACTGGGGTAGCCGTGTTAGTCTATTGTAGAAAGACAACAGAGTCTTGTGGCACTTTTAAAGACTAACAGATTTATTAATCGCATGAGCTTTCGTGGGAGAAAATTCCACTTCGTCAGACGCTTGAAGTGACGAAGTGGGATTTTCTCCCACGAAAGCTCATGCGATTAATAAATCTGTTAGTCTTTAAAAGTGCCACAAGACTCTGTTGACTGTCTTCACTGTCACTCTCCATTTTTCCCAAAATAAAATTAACTAGCTATTTATATATTTATCTACATCTATCTTCTATATACCTTATGTCTATCTAAAATTTCTTAATTCTGAATTCATTACTTTATTTTTTACATCAATTGGAACATTAAACCTTTCTCAAAATCAATGGAGCATTTTAATGCTTTAAGGATTTCTATTCCTATCACACCATATGGGTGTCCTTCTACTTCCATTAACCCAAATCGTACATTTTCAACTATTTTATTCCCTATTCTAGTGGCTAAAGGAATTGTAGTTTCCAATCTTTCTGACATTTCACTAATTTTTATTTTTACTCCTGACCAATATGCAAGGATCTTTTTATTTAAAGTTGAATACTCAGATGTCGGATCTATATAACAAACCTGACCAATTTCCCTTTTATCTATTTTTATATATATCATTACCAATAATTTATTGAAATGATCTTTCAGTAAAGGGGTAATGACATGCAAAGTGTACTGAGTAACATCTTGCATTTCATCATTCTGGGTCTGAGTAGCCTTTTCTTCTAATGGCTTTAATACATATTCACTTCCTAATTCTAATGAATTTTCTAATATGTCAAGTTTCCAGTCTATTGGCCCTAATTCTATTGTGTCTTTTAGGAAGCTATTTTTCCAATCTGACTGAGCTTCTTCCTGCTCATACTCCTTAAGGAATTCTTTAATGTCTATCTGTGATGTTCCTTCTTCTTCTTGTTCCAATAGTTGTAGTAATTCATCCTCCTCTATGGATGCTACTTCTTTGATCCAATCTCCCATCTATATAAGAAAGATTTCTCATATAACTATAATTATCTTTCTATTTTACACTATTCTTACACTATTTTTCTTAACTTATTAATATACTATATTCATGTATATTTATTTAATCTAAGTCCCCTTTCCATTTCTTCATTTGTGAAGAATGGAACCATTTTGCTACTTTCTTCTTCCCTTGCTGAACTTCTAGCTGATATACAGTAGGGCTGGCCTTATTAACTATTCTTACCAGCCCTTCCCATATAGGACAAAGCACATGATCCTTTTCTTTAAACTGTCTATACATTACTCTATCTCCTATCTGCCATTCTTGTGGGTGCAAAATTGGTCCTAACTTTTGATCCATCTGCTGGGTCTTTACCTTTAATGCAATTGTCACTTGTTTATGTGTTTCAGAAACTGATTTTAAAAGTTGCTGCATCCACTGATCAGTTAAAATCCTAGGTTGCAGCTCATCTGGTGGATTTCCAACTATCCAGCATTGCTCTGGCAATCTCATGTTTTGTCAAGTCATAGCTTTAAATGGTGTTACTCCATGAGATGCTATTGTACTTCTAAGGGCCATTAATATTAAAGGTAATTTCTGATCCCAGTTTTTACCCTGTTGATTTACTACTTTTCTCAAAGCTGTTTTTAATGTTTTATTTGTTCTTTCTACTTGTTCTGAACTTTGAGGATGCCCTGCTATGTGCAATCTTTGTTTAATACCAAATGCTTGGCATAACCCTTTTGTAATTTCACCTATAAAATGTGGACCGTGGTCTGAATCTATTTCTTTAGGAATTCCCCATCTTGAAATAACTTGATCTACTAACATCCTAGCAGTTGTTAAAGCTGTATTATTCTTAGTAGGAATGGCTTCCACCCATTTAGTAAAAGGATTTATTATTACTAAACAATATTTGTTTCCCTTGGGAGTTTGTGCAAGTGGACTTATATAATCAATTTGTAATCTGGACCACGGGCTTTCAATTCTAGAAATGCCCAAGGGTTCCGGTGTGATTGTTGGGACGGGGTGTCTCTTTCATCCTAGGAAAGCCTTTCAGAGCTTTTCCATCACTCTGTAACCCCTCTCTCGGGCAGCTCAGCTGTGGTGTTGATAGATTTTGGAGGCAAAGACCACACAAAGCCAAGGACAGGACATGAATGCCAGGGTCATAGTGGGGCTCAGTGGAGGACACAGCAGATCCCACTCTCCTCCACACCTCTCCCCATGCAGACATTTCTCAGATGGAGTGGGGGCTCTTGGTCCTCCAGCCCAAGAACCTTTGTATTGAGCATACTGTGAGGAGCAGAAGGCATGCGAGAGCCCCATTCTGTGGATTAAGTGAAGCCATGATCACCAAGTCCCACCCCAGTTAGAGGACTAGTTGCCTCCAGACTTTCAAGATGTTTTGCAGCTTCACAATGTTGGGCATCTCCTCCTCCTCCTCACATATCAGCACCTCCAGCAACCCATCCATGGCCTCCAGTCTGCATGCAGAAGGGAGGAGAAGGCAGAGTGAGTGGTATGGTCCAGCCAGGTACTGACCTAATGCCCTGGCCGGGGGACACCCCCAGGCCATGGCAGCCCCTGCAATTCTAGCTCACCTACTCACTCATACCCACTGGGGACCTACTGCCAACACCTCCTGGCAATAGGATCCTTCCTGCATTTGTTGTCCCCGGGGAAAAGGTGATAGAATGGGGTCACCATTTGCGGTCAATGCACACATACTCACTGGAAGTATCAGAAAGGACTCAGCTTTGGAGGGGAAGAGGAAATCTCCAGCTAAGCGTTGGCTCCCCTGGTCAGTGTGCAGCTGATGCACCTGATCTCAGACCATTTCCTCCTCCTCCTCCAGCTACACACCAGAGATGAAGCTTTCATAATGTGCTCATTAAGGGAATGCCATGCTCCCCACTAATTGTTGGTGCATGGCAAGGGTAAATGCCTGACACTGCCCCCTCTAATAGAGTTACTTCATAGTCTCCATGGCTGGGGCCTGTGCTTTGGTGCTGAAGTTCCACCAATGAGATGTCATCATTATACCCTTGCACCAGCACCAATAACCCAAGAGGCAGGAACAAGAGACTCTGGCAGGAGTCTCACATGGCTTGGGGTTGCTCCATGTGGCTGGCTTTCAGGTTACCCTGTTGTACAGAGCAGCCTCCAAGTTGTTCTTGGTGACTGGAGGAGGCCAGGAGAACACATTCGAGGAGCAGGTAGTGAGCAGGCTGGATTGTTCCACGTCCTCCAGGGGCGGCTTCACTTTGCTGAGGGAAGAGACACACACAGATTGGACTCAGTTGGGCTGAGGTGGGGTGGCAGAAGGAGCGGTGCTGCCTTCTCTCATAATCACAGAGAGGGGCTTAATATTGCCTGTCTGCTGCGATCCCACCAGAGCTCACCAACAAGGCATTTCTAGCGAGATCTAAGCAGCCAGCCTATGCTTCAGTTAGTGAGCTGCCCTCCAGGCTGCAGAAAGTGCTGTGGTACACCAAGAAATGATACCCCATGGAGAGCATGGACAGGAGACAGGAACCTGTGGCACCTCTGAACACAACTCTCACAGTACAAAGGAGTCAGTCAATACTGCCCCCCTGGGGGCAAGGAGACCTCCTCCTGCTGCAGCCAGCTGCCCTGGGCTGTGCAGACAGAGGGTGCATTGGGACCCAACTAATCAGGCAGAATCCAGGGCAGGGATCCAAGCCCTGATCCCCACCAGAAGGAAGCAGATGGAGGAGGAAGGTGGGGAGAGCCCAAAAGGCATTAACCCCTTCACTCCCACTCTCAAGAAGCCAGTGTCCAGTGAACAAAGCCACTTCTGCTTCTGCCCCTGCACTTGGAACCCTTTTCCCCAGAATCATTGCCTATGGGGTCTCAGAGGGATTGGCCTTGCCCAACCACCCTCCTGCCAGGCTTCCTTCCCCACATCTTCATGAGGCACCAAAGGACTCCTTGCCAGCAACCCACTGATGACATCACACAGGCACCAACACTATCATCGGGTGTCATGTGCCCAGGGGGACTCAGGAATCTCCTGGTGCATCTAGTTGTCTGGTGCACACAGGGCTGGCTGGGGCTGGGGCTGGGTCAGGAGGCTGGATACCTCAGCTCCATGAGGGCGAACATCGCCTGCTGCTGCACCTCACGGGCCAGGGAGTCTCCACACTCCTGGTGAATCAGCACCTGGGGAAACAAGATGGGGAAATGACAGGTCGGCTCCTAGTTCCCTTCGGCTCAGCAGCCAGATTGTCCTACTGGGAGCTTGATCATCCGCAGAGCTCTAGGCAGGGAGCGCGGTGCAAGGGCTGCAGTCAGTGCAACAGTGCCCACACGCTCTAGGTCACTGCAGTGGCTCCAACACCGTTAGTTGTATTACAGTGGTGCCTAGAGCTTCTGGCTGAGGTCAGGCCCCCTGGCGCCAGGCCGCACATAGGCTGTGTCTACACTAGTAAATTAAGTTGACTTAAGCCTGTTTAAGTCGACTTACTTTACTCTGCGTCTACACTACAGTTTCCTTAAGTCAACTTAAGGAAATTTTAAGTCGACTTTATTAAGTTTTATTAAACCCAGTTTTAAGTCGACTTACTGGCTAAGTCGACTTTATTAAGTCAACTTAAGCCAGTGTAGACGTGGCTTAGCCCTAAGTTGACTTTAAGGGTCCCCAGGGCTTCCCCACTGACCTCCCACAGGGCAGGACACAGCCCTGCCCACCCCGTTCCTATACAGAAGACCCATGAGAATGATTGAAAGATTGAGAAACCTGCCTTATAATGATCAACTCAAGGAGGTCACAAATACGTGATAATGGGCTCTTCAGTCCAACAGACAAAAGTCTAACAAGACCCAATGGTTGGAAGCTTGGAAGCTGACGTTAGACAAAGCCACAGGGATTTCCAACTGGGTCACTAAACCTGCCAGGTAACACAGACCCAGTGTGTGACTCACCTTTATCTTCTCCACTAGCAGGGATCTGATGATAAAATCATTGAGGTTTCCCTCTGGGCTTCTGTTTCTAATGGCTCTACTGAGGGTGCTGACAGAATCCAAAAACTTCAGTATCTTGTCTTCGTCCTACACCCCCCCAGATCAGACAACAGAGTCTTGTGGCACTTTTAAAGACTAACAGATTTATTAATCGCATGAGCTTTCGTGGGAGAAAATCCCACTTCGTCAGACACTTTGAAGATAGGTAAGTTACAGAGTGGGAGGAAATAAAATGCAGGGGAGTGTATGACATAGCATCAGGTCAGGCTGTAACAGCAAATCAAAATAGGTGTTAGGATTCAAAACACCCACAATATGCCAACATCTTTATGGCCGACTTAGAACAACGTTTCCTCACGTCTCATCCCAAAGCACCTCTACTTTACCTACGCTATATTGATGACATCTTCATCATCTGGACCCATGGTAAAGATGCCCTTGAAGATTTCCATAGAGATTTCAACAATTTCCACAACACAATCAAACTTAGCCTGGAACACTCCACACAAGAGATCCACTTTCTGGACACTACAGTGCAAATTAGCGATGGGCACATAAAGACCTCCCTATACCGCAAACCTACTGATCGGTATAGTTACCTACATCCCTCGAGCTTCCATCCTCGACACACCACACGATCCATTGTGTACAGTCAAGCCCTAAGATATAACCGCATTTGCTCTGACCCTTTAGACAGAGACAGACACCTTCAGGATCTCTACCAGGCATTCTTAAAACTACAGTACAAACCCGCAGAAGTGAAGAAACAAATTGACAGAGCCAGACGGGTACCCAGGAGTCAACTACTGCAGGAGAAGCCCATGAAAAACAACAGAACGCCACTGGTCACCACCTACAACCCCCAAGCCAGACCTCTTCAACACATCATCAAAAATCTACAGCCTATTTTACAAGATGATCCCTCACTCTCTCAAGCCTTGGGAGGCAGACCTCTCCTTGCTTTCAGACAGCCCCCTAATCTTAAAAGGATACTTACCAGCAACTACAGATCACAGAGCAGAAACACTAAAGCAGGAACACAGCCCTGCAGCAGACCACGCTGCCAACTTTGCCCTCATATCTACACTGATGACACCATCACAGGGCCTAATCATGCCACCTACTCCATCAAGGGTTCGTTCACCTGCTCATCCACCAATGTGATTTATGCCATCATGTGCCGGAAATGCCCCTCTGCCTTATATATTGGACAGACAGGACAGTCTCTGCGCCAAAGAATCAATGGACACAAATCTGACATCAGAAATTGCAACACTGAAAAACCTGTAGGGGAACACTTCAATCTCCCTGCTCACTCCCTTGACAACTTGTTAATAGCTGTGTTGAAACAGATGAATAACAAATCACAGCTTCAAAGAGAGTCTGCAGAACTCGAATTTATATGCAAATTTGACTCAGTTGTCTTGGGGTTAAACAGGGACTATGGATTTTTCTCGCATTACATCAAGTGAATTGACCTCCCCCTCCTCTATGTGCTGTTCCCCAGTGTTTTGAATCCTAACACCTATTTTGATTTGCTGTTACAGCCTGACCTGATGCTATGTCATACACTCCCCTGCATTTTATTTCCTCCCACTCTGTAACTTTCCTATCTTCAAAGCGTCTGACGAAGTGGGATTTTCTCCCACGAAAGCTCATGTGATTAATAAATCTGTTAGTCTTTAAAAGTGCCACAAGACTCTGTTGTCTTTCTACAATAGACTAACACGGCTACCCCTTTGGAATTTGCCCCCCAGATCAGTCACACATGGGAAGGTTAGTGGGTAAAGGAGCTGCCAGTGGGAGAGATATCAGACAGCACCCCATAGCTGTGCTCCGGCTTTGATATACTTCACACACAAAGGCAATTCAGCCGGCATCAGGAGTAAATGTCTGGGGAGGGCAAGGTGGCTCTGTGTGAAATGGAACCAGAGAGGCACCAGATCTGGTAGTGTCCAAACTGCAACGTGATGGCTAAGCAGCTAGACAATCTTACTGAGGGCGCAATAAAGTGAGAGGAACATTCTGGGACTGGCCAAAGCAAGTGGCCACAAGAACACAAAGGTCTCACACGGCCCAGAGCTTGGAAATTGAAAGCAGATAAATTCACTCTGGAAGTAAGCCGTAAATTTTTAACAGTAGAATTAATTAACCATGACTTACCCCGAGGGGTGGTGGATTCTTCATGAATGATCATTCTTAATTCAAGATGGGACATTTTTAAGAGGCTCTAGTTTAAACAGGCATTATTTCAGGGCTGTTCCCTGGCCTGTGTTATACAGATGGTCAGCCTAGGTGGGTCTCAGTGGTACAGCACTGGAGGATTCAGCTCCAACCCCAGAGCTCACAGCTGGCCCCTTCCTCCAGCCTGCAGTGGCTGAGCTCTCTGTGGTGGAGGAGACAAGTAAATCCACTAGAGCTCCTGGGGACCAGCTTTCCCCCCATCTGCAAGGCAATCTCTGGCTGGGAAGGGAGACTGCCCACTTCTGGTAGCTCCATCACCCAGATTTCTGAGAAGGAGCCAGGATCAGTGCTCAGGGGTAGCGATCACAGCCCAAAAGAGCACTTTAGTCTGGAATCCCAGCCTGATGCCTCAGCTACCAGCCCATGCTTCCTTCCTCGCCTTTCCCCCCTGCCCTGCTAAATCCGCATCCATCTCCATCCCTGCTGGGCTCAACTGGCCATCTCCATCTGTTTGGCCGCCCCAGGCTCCATCCTGTGCCCACTGATGCCAGGCACTTGGAGAACAGAGGCCGCCCAGCAGGGGAAGGCTCTGGTGTGATTTGCAAAAGCAGAGGCCAGTCACTAGCCGAGTGAATTCTCCTACCTGGAGTCAGGAGTGGTTAGAAGTCAGTGAGTAAATGGGACACTTCTTACTACAGCTGCCAGAGTCTAAGCTGAAACCGCTGACTCTGAGAATTCAATGTTCCCAGCGACACAAGCCACCTCTTGCCCTGCCAGTATCAACCCCTGGCAGTGAGGGGGTGATGCTGGGCCAGCTGGCAGGGGGAATGTCATAATGGGCTGGCGAATCACAGGCCAGCAAATGGGTGACTCAAAAATGGCAAGTCACCAGTAGTGGGACAGACCAGCCTGATCTAGTTCTGGCCTAGCCAGGACTTTAGTACCAGTTCTTCCCCAGGGAACATTCAGGGAGTGTCAGGGTCATGGGAATGTCCTTCTGGTCCCACAATCAGACACATTAGGGCAGAAGGGACCCCCCTGGGTTATCTAGTCCAGTGGTTTTCAACCAGTGTCCAGTGCCACATTAGTATGCCGTGAGAGAAGATGCTTTCATAGCAGCCCCTCCGCCCTGCCGATTCTGAGGTCGCACTAGCAGCTCAGGTGCTGCAGGAACCAAAAAGCTAATTGCAGGGTGGGTCTCTGACCATGGGCTACTTTAGAAGAACAGAGAGTAGCAGCATGTGGAAGACAGAGAACCACAGAGCAGAGCGCTGCAGCAATCCAGTGGCTGGCTGGGGCCCTAACTAAGCCCTTCTCTGAACCAAAGGCCTTATATTCCTTTTCCCACTAACAACAGGATCTATATCTTTATACCCCTCTAATAATAAACTAGATTACCTCATTCTTCCTTACCCAAATATGGGTCCTCACCCAGAAATTGTTGGGGTACCTTCAGATCATTGGTTAAGGGGTTCATGAGTACAATTGACATATTTTCCCTACCAGAATATTCCATATCACCTTCCCCCTTTCCTTGTTTATGACTTTTGTGGGCTTTGTGGTGTTCTATCAAAATGTCAAAAGTCTTGCCTAAAGCGTTTATTTACCTTTTGACATATATATTAGGATCTGAAAATGTCCTATCAAAGTGAAACAAGACCCACTCTGATATTTTTAACATCACATCTACTCCTATTGCAAAGCTCTTGCATACAGACTCATCTAGTAATTTCTTACAATGAGGCCTGTAGGCCTCTTGCATTTCAGCTACTAATATAAAAGTTATGCTAACTTACCTACTTATACTATAAAACCAGGATTTCTTATGAAATAAGATATATGCATACAAGCCAAGCATAGAATGCATTAGAAGCATCTATATGCTCTTTGAGTCCCTCTCTTTCTTCCCCTCTCAGACACAATATTGGAAACATGCCCACCAAGGCAGGGTTCTGGTAGCTCACAGCCCTTTAAATCAGAATAACCTGGTAGTTTGAGATGAAGCTTTGGAATGGGAAATCAGCTTAAAGGTCAATTGGCCAATATCACATTGCCATTTGTATTACACCGGTATCTAAACCAGAAGATTAAGGTTCTTAGGTACTATGGCATGAGGCCACATTGAGACAGAAATGTGTAAAGTTACTCATGTAAGGGCATGTTGCTGTTCAGGGCAACTGTACTTCTGTACTTGTATTCCTCCTCAATGGACCCTCAAGGGCCCAAATTCTAGGCTCCTGGCTGCCCAGCAGTCACCTCGTTTGGGAAAAGACTTACAACTTTCTCCCTCCTGATCAGGGTTTGCTGCAGAGTTCCCTGCCTATGGTGTGATATCCCCAGCAAGCTAGACTGCCTAAAGGGGGCAGTGTTTGCACTTTGCTTTCTCTCTGAAAGCTTAAGAATAATGTAATTTCCAGCATTTATAAGTTACTACATAGTTCCTTCTATGCAAGCACATGTATTCTTAAGGTGAAAGCATTCTGGAGAAAACATGAAAAACAATAAACATTTCTATATATATGCTAAAGGTTTACCAGAGGCCACTCCTCATGTCTTATTGAGCTTCAATATACTGAGTCCTTCCAACCTCTCATAGGAAGGATTGGGCTTCTGTCCATATGCTGGATCAGAAAGAAGGCCCTTAATCAGTTTAAACTCAGGCAATTTATCTAAAAACCCTTTCTCTGTTGATCTCAAAAGTATCCAGCCTGAACTAGCGAGTGTGAGCATCTCTAGATGCTGGTACTTCCCCGGAGATGTTACAATCTGAATGAATTTGCCTAATTACCCCCCCTCCCATCCCACACCCCCACACTGTTCTTAGTTCCTGGAGGTGCTGTTGTCACCCTCCCCCATGGAATTACATACAATTCCTGGCCTAAAATGATACCTAAACTTAATACAATTAGACCTCCCAAAGATATTGCAGGAAAGTCCTGTATCTGTCCCAGTCTACTCTGGAAATTTAACAAGATAGTTATTTCATTAAATTTCCAAGTGTAGACAAGGCCTAAGTGTTGGCCAGATTGTACCCTTAAGGCAAATGTTGTAAAGCAGATGACAAAGGAAGAGATGTTGGAGAGAAGGAAAGGTGAAGGGTTTGCAATATAGATGTATGGTGATTTTGACTCTGGATGAGTTGCAAGTGTTTATATTATTGCCAACCCTAAAAATTCAAAGGAGTTGCTTTTAAAAAAAGAATTAAATAATTTTGACTCCAGATTTTACTTCTGATAATTACAATGCTGCCAACTCTCATCATAACATAATTCTGGCCCTGCTGAGCGATCTCCTTAAAGGGCCTAACTGAGATAACTTTGCTAGGTCCTCGATAAACTTATCGTGAAGGACAGTTCTTAGTCCCAACAGCTTATAATCTACTGCAAACTATAGTCATGAATATGGGGACATGGAAACTGGAACTGCAAATTTCTCAATAGAGGCTATCAAACTTCCATTAGATGGGAACAACTTCTAATTCCTGCAGAGATGAGTTGGGTTCATGTAGGTAGCCAGTGGGTGATCAGTGCTGATGCTCACTAGCAGTGCTGTTTGACAGCGAGTCCCCATACATTTTTACATGTGAGGGAGGCTTGCCTTCTGAAGAAAAACATTGATTCAGTTGGATCCTGACCATCCTGGAATGGCATATTCTTCCAGTCCCTGGCAATGCAGGGAAAATGTCCCACAGATGGTGCGCTTCATCTGCCACACCCTTCTCCAGCAGCAGCCCTCAGCCCACTGGGATACACAGTAGTAGCTGGTAGTTTAATTTACAAAAGGGAGGTAGTAAGCATGATCATTTTAGCCTCAGGTTTCTGAAAAAAGCAGTCACACATGAGATTTAAGGAAAGCCTTATATTTGCCTTCTACTTTGGAAATCTTAGGCATCCATTCAGTTTATATTTTCTAGCGGTTTTCAGCAATCCTGAGAGACAGAAACTTAGTATATTTTAGCTGAGATTCTCACCTAATCACTTATCTCCAGGATTTGGGGCTTTAAACACAAGACCTAATATTGTGAGGCTCATGAGAGTTGGCAACACTGCAATTTCCAGATTGTTTAAGGAAGTGGCATCTCTGATAGTCAAGGTGGTCTTCCTCTGCATTGATCATGACATGAGGCTGACGGCATCATTACAATAGCTGAGAAATGGCCTTACTGCTTGGTGGAAAATTTAAAGTCCCACACAGTGCATATGCAGGAGATGTGAATGAATGTAGGACTAATTGGAAAGTTCCAAATCAGTGGAACAGAGGCAAGTTTTTGCCATTTTGACCAGCTCTACCCCTCTCTCTCTCTCTCTCTCTCTCTCTCTCTCTCTTTTTTAATTTCCTGCTTGCATTTAGCAACAGCAGGTATATGAACTCTGCTCTTCTCTAATACATCCATTCTGATCTTAACTTTCAAAAACAGACCATGTTGCACTACAGAGGGGAGGGAGGTGGCAACAGCAGATACAGAACATGCCTACAAAACAATTTAGCTACATCAGAGAAGGTACATGACCAGGGTTAGGAGGCCTGGGTGGAGAAATAGAAGGGGGGAGGGGGATCCTTAAACACGTGCTGAAGGGTCAGTCAGTAATGTGCTCAGCGGTAATCTTAGTGGCTATGTCTACACTGGCAAGTTAGTTCGAATTAAGGAAGCTTAATTCGAACTAACTTAAGCTTTGGCCACACTAGGCTTTCATTAGTTTGAATTAAGGGCTACCTTAATTCGAACTAATAAATTTGATTATACCTTTCGAACTAACCCTTTATTTGAACTAGTGAGTTCTAATTAAGTCAATGTGGCCATGTTAGTTCAAACTAACTGCTTAGTTCGATCTAACCGGCTCATTGAGCTTAATGCAACTGACTAATTCGAACTAAGCAAGGGCCATGCATGGCCCTTGCTTAGTTCGAACTGAAATTCCAGTGGGGCCATGCTAGTTTGAATTCAGTTAATTCGAACTAACTAAAATTAGTTCGAATTAGTTAGCTCAAATTTGTTCGAACTAACTTTGGTAAGTGTAGACATAGCCAGTGAATCCAGGGTCCTGGGCAAAAGTCAAGGATGGGCCCCCCCACGCTGCATGGAGGGGCTCCATCCTTGACTTTTGCTCCCTCAGGCCTCGCCGCCGGCTCCCCTTGATAGCCCCCCAGCCCTGCCACTGCCCCACCACCACCGCACTGGCCCCATCAATGCCATTCTTATTTTCTCTGGATGTGTGCTTGCAACCCTGGCGGTTTATGTGCTGCTGGGTGCTAGCTCTGATTGTCTCCTCCCTGTGCCATGTGAAATACATGGGAACATGTTTCACATCTGTACATATACATGGTGCTGCGGGAAACATGACACCGTGACAATAATGCAGAGCATGTTATGAACATTCAAAAAAGGAACCTTGCATGGCATATATGGCATCAAACCAGACAATTACATTGCAAAAGTATCCTGTGACAATATGCTAATGGACCCTGTGCTGGAACAGGCCTAATCTTTGCTTTGATTGCTCTCAGATAAATGTGGCACCTTGCTGGGTGGCTCTCAGGCAGCCTCTATCAAGCAGCAGCAAACCCAGACTCCAGCTGAGGGCTCTCTCTCTCTCTGCCATAATTGAGTGGAGGATAGATGGTTCTGAACTGGCTTCCATAGTGAAGCACCAGGGCCCACCTGAGGCTGAAGTGGAGCAGAAGGTAGAGGTCTTGTGCTGGGCTGGATCAAGATGGGGGGTGGGGAGAGCGGGGCTGCCCCCCTTTGTGAGGCCCCCTATGGTGGGGTGCAGGGTCAGCAGCGCCGGGACCTTGGCCAGTGCTACTATGGGCAGCTGGAGTCAGGGCGCTGCTAGGGGGTGACTGCAGGGGGAGCCTGCTGCTGGGGGGGTGTGCTTTTGCAGGTCAGGGGTGGTGGATGCTGCTGGGGGGCTGACTGCAGGGGGGTGCGCTTCTGTAGTGGGAGGGGAAGCTGCACAGGGACCACACTGCTCGGGCCGGATTTCCTGGCCTGAAAGGCGAGCTACACTCACCTTCAGGCTGCCTCCCCTTCCCAGGCTGGCTGGTTGGCTCCCAGTCACCAGCCAGTCAGGGGGTAGGGCAGGAGTTACCCAGTCGCTGGCCCGCCCCCTCCCCAGGCTGCCTGCCTCCAGCAGCATCGCTGGCTTATGCCGGCCTGCGGCTCCAATCCCCAGTAGTTTGGCCCCTGTGCAGCCCCCCTGCCGAAGCATGCCTCCCCCCCCAGTCACCCTCCAGCAGTGCTCGCTGCCCCCGGCATTCAAATGTGCGCCCCCAGTAGTGCCCCTGCAGAAGCAGGGCCCCCTCCCACCGCCACAGCAGCACCAGCCAGGGCCCCAAAACCCCTGACCTTGCTCCCCACTCTGGGGAAAGTGGGGGGCCCCACAAAGGCGGGCTGCCCCAGGCCTTGATCTGGCCCTGCAGACTGCTGGGGGTTGGAGCCCCAGGCTGGCATAAGCTGGCACTGCTGCTGGAGGCAGCCAGGCTGGATTGGGGGGGGGTCACAGGGCCCCCTTTTAGGCCAGGGCCAGGAGCTTACGCCCCTAAAGCCCCTGCGGTAATCTGGCCCAGGTCTTGTGGCATAGCAAAGTGTCTTTAGATGTACAAGAAGTCACTAAACACAGCAGAGACTATGCATTAGGAGCATTAGACTATGGCAGACGTCCTCATGCCTTTTCCCACCATATTAGAGGTGATAGAGTAGCTCTCCTGGGTAGAGAAATAAGCAGTCTATGGCCCCAGGCAGAGCAGGGATGAGCGCCAAACACACCCTACGGGTTCACAGGCAGGGGTGAGCACTAAACACAAGCCTCCTGGCCTATGTGGGGGATTAAATCTTCCACATTAGAGGCAGGATGGAAAGGGGTAGGGGAACTCGGCCCCACGGTACTTCATCGGGTCCCAGCCCAGGGTTCTAACGGTGCTGAAGGTGTTGCACAAAGAAGTGTCTGTAATGTGGATTCCAAGAAAATAATCTTTATAAATGACCTCTTCCTCCCACAGGTTCTTTCCCTACCCTGTATCCACTCGCCAGGAAGGAGAAATGTGATAATCATACTGTTAAAACAGCATGTAAGTCTATAAACAAACAGAAGTATAATTAATAACAGCTCAGAGGTTTACCAGAAAGGCTTACAGCAAAGTCCCCAATATCACATTAAAAAACAAACAAAGAAAAAAAACCTCTCCAGGGGTAGTGAACAAGTGAAAGAACAAATCAGTACATCACCATTCCAAAAACGGAACAGGATCAGTCCAGAATCAGGTCAAGATCAGGCTGGAAACAGGAACAGGATCTCAGGAACCACCAGATCAAGAAGGAAGGAATAGGAACAGGAACCAAAACTGTCTCTCTCTCAATATTTTTCTCATTCTTTGCACTGCTGCCACCATGAAGGACAACCCTTTGCTCAGGCTCCCCAAAGTCTTAAGTATTTCCAGGATCATCCATTAAGGTGCCTTCATTTTTCCCCATGGCTCTGCCCTCCACATTAAAGGTCTGCACATGGCATAGCACATTTTGTGCACCGCCTTTCAGCCCAGTGCACCCTTCAGGGTGGTGCACCTGATACTCTAATGCAGTGCACTCAGCACTCATCTGTTTTTGCACCCTACACTATAGCTTTTTACATAACAACATGAATGGGGTTTCTAACATTTAACAAAATTATAGTGTGCATACAGAGTGTTCCATCTCTGGGTCAGCGTAGTTCCAGCCAAAACGCAGCAACCAATCCTCAGGTAGGAGCAAAGAGAAACCATAGTCAGCTATCCGTGGGCTACTTCCTCCTCTCCTCTTGGGGTGTACCTGCAAACAGAGGTCATCATCCGCCTCTGTGGGACAAGTTGCCAATGATAGTCCCAGTAACTCCACGGCATTTGAGTTGTCAGGCAGCTCAGGGGCGTAGGGCGAATCCTTGGTACAGCCAAAGTTCTCTACAGATTCCCTGTCCAACAGCAGGTAAAAGACACCCTTCTTCGTTGGCGACTCTCCCAACTGAGCCGGAGAGCTGACCCTTTATACTTCCGGTTCCTGTCTTGCCTTTTTGCTTCTGGCATGGTGGCCATGGGCTTCCTGGCTCTGCCCAGCAGTAGGTGGATGGTGGCTTCTTCTTGTTAGTCTCAGAGGGAGACATCCCCCTCCCCTTGTTATATCCTCCTGTCTTCTGAGAATGAGAAGACTGTAAACGCTCATGGTATTTACTGACCATAAACAGAACTGGTTGAGTGAGTGTGTCTGGTTTTGCAAAGAAGATGAAATTGTAAGCTGGGGAATGGTCCCAGTATTGTGGGGATCTTTCCTGGCTTATACATTACCCCTGTGGAGTTGGCTAGTGAAAGGATCTGAGTCCTCACTCCCATTCCCTTTACCCGGGGGCCTGCCTGATGGCGAGGGCTCCCCTTCCACGCTCCTGTTTGGTGGGGTCCCAGTAACCCCAGCGAGGTGGGCCAAGGATTCTTGGGAGCTCAACCTCCAGTCTTATCATGGTCACTTAGAACAGGGGCGTGGTTAGGGTGTCCCCACTCTGGGATACTGTCTCCATGCTGGACGCCATCCTGACCCACTGATCATTGCATTTGTTTCAAAGCAAATACAATTTTTTAAACAGCAAGCAATTAACATATAAGAAAAAAATGGAAAAGGTTCAAGGAAAATACCCCATGGGCCAGGGTCACCCCACAGAATCCTGGGAGATAAGAGACCTTAATATTCTGTTTCTTCTCAGGCTTTGGCTATGCTGCAGGGATGTGGCGGGTCAGACACTTGCTCTGGCGGTGGTCACACTTCCTTAGGAACTAGAAGACAGGGCCCTTTTTACCACTCTCTCTCAGGGTCACGATCTCCCTCCCCATCCAGCCTGCTGGGTTTCTTGGTTTATAATGGCTTCAAATTTCACTTTTAACGGTCCTGAATGCATTTAACATACACGTGCATTTGTATAAAGATGAAGGCAGACAGTACAGTGAAAACTGGATTCCTTTCCCAATGAGAAGCTTCGCAAAACCAAAAAATAAACAAAAAACCCACCAATGAGTAGCTGCTTCCATGACCTGTGGGAGAAAGCACCAAACTTATTGGTCAGTAAATAAGGAAGAGATTACTTAGTTTCCTGAGCTGCCACAGAGTCCAGAGTCTCAATCTAATAGGATATTTACTTTCAAAGTGAGCGGAAGTGGGAGGGAGGAGTAGCGCAGCACTTTCCCTATTGTGGCATTTGCAGGTGAAGAGACTGCAGCCCTGTGGCTGGGAAAAGAGTCCTCCGAGGGCCAGCTCTGTTCTGAGATCTCTGACACATACCACTGGGGAGTTATTGCTTGTTCATGTCTGCATGGAGCAGCACAGTGCATTCACTCCTCCTGGAGATCACTGTTGCACAACCAAGATGCTCTCTGCAAAGGCGTGGTAAGTGTAAGCAGGAAAGCTGGGAGGATGGGCTTGCTCTGGGGGGTTAAGTGCAGATCCATAGAGGGCGGATTTGAGACTGTACTTTCAATGCTTTGTGAAAACAAGAAGCGTGAGATCAGCAGAATCTATTCTCTTTTTCTATCTGTATCACTGGCTACTGCACTACTGAGTCCTCCATTAGTGAGGAACTAAAACAAGTCCAATAAGGAGCAAAAGGAGATGCACAGCAGTGGGCCTAATTCTGAGTTTGTGCTGCTTTTACCCAGCATACCTTGGATTGGCTTCCATGAGTCACTCCTGATGCATCCTGTGCAAGAAGAGAATCAGTGCCCAGAATCAATGGTGGAAGTAAAACAGTCACAGGCACTGGCTCCATTTCAACAGAAAGCATCAAACATTGCTTTTGGCTGCACCTGGGTTCTGCTGCAAAATGTACTCTCAGCTAAATCCCTCCCACATGGACACAAACGGGGCCTTTTAATCATTTCTCCCAAAACTCCAGTTGAGAACTCTGGTCTTAAATGACATCATGCTCTGTGGAGATCCATTCTTTCTTCTGGGTATTTTTTCAGTAAATGTGTTACTGTTATCCGTAGATTTTATTTGCCTTGATTTTGCAATAATTGTGAAATGTGTGCAAAATCAGTGCATCAGACAAACTGGCAAACAGTTATGCATGAAAAATAGTCCATGGTGCTATAAAAACAAAAAGTGGAAAATGAGTACACAGCAAAGTAATTGATACTATTCTAGAACAGATAGTTCATGAAATTTTTGAACCCCCACCACATATTTTATAAAATACGGTCAGAGCTAGCTGGACTACAAGTCATAGACTTCTTGCAGGAATCACAGAATATAATTTTCTGGCCTGTGTTGCACAGGAGCTCAGAATAGATGAATGTTACTTACAGCCCTTTCTGGCCTTAAAAAAAGAAAAGGGGGGGAAAAAAAAAAAAGCAAAGCTATGAATCTATAAATTAAAGGAGCATCCAGCACAAAGTAGAAATTACTGTGTCAACAACAGTTATAATCAGGAGAACAAAGGAGATATAGGAATATTACAAGCTGTTTGCATGATGAAAGAAATCAAAGGACTTTCTCTTCATTTGCCAACCTATCCTCTTTTTTCAACAAAGTCCACTCTCTCCCTAAGAGCAGAATGAAGTAGATCAGCGGTCCTCAAGCTTTTGCGGGTCACGACACATTTGGCAGTATTTTGCAAACCTAAAGGACACACCAGATCACCCTCCCCAGGCCAAATTCAGCCATCTCTCCTGCTCTCTGTGACACACTGCTGTGTGGCAACACAGTAATGTGTCCCGACACAGTGGTTGCAAACCGCTGAAGTAGATGATGTACTAGGTCCGCCAGCTAATCTGTCCCCAGGGGTAAGCGCTTAGGGTGTGTCTACACTGGCAACTTAGGTCGACTTAAGGAGGCTTAAGTTGACCTAAACAAAGCCCCGTCCACACTGGGCTTTTATTAAGTCGATTTAAGCATTTCCTTAAGTCAACTTAAGGAAAGCTTAAGTCAACTTAATAACACCTGGTTTTAGATAGATTTAAGCCTTAAGTCGACTCCTTAAATTGACTTTAAGCCAGTGTGGACGGGGATTAGTGCCTAAGTTGACCTTATTAAATCGACTTAAAGCATTAAGTCAACTTAATAAGGTCGACAAGGGGCTATGTCTACACTAGAAAAGTTAAGTCGACTTTGTTAAGTAGACTTTAATTCGACTTAAAGTCGACCTTATTAAGTCGACTTAAAGTTGACTTAACTTTTCTAGTGTAGACATCGCCTTAGGGATTTAGAGGGTCGATATTACTCTTTCTGCCTGTGACCGTAAAGCCATACAGGCTAAGATGAACACCCAAAGGAAGTGTTGATGTAAAGGCCCGTCATACTCAAACACAAAGTGCCAGGTGCCGTTTAGCAGTTTATAAGATTAGAATTCACCAAACAGGACCTTTGCCTTTCTCTTGATTGCACTGTGCTGATATTTAACTAGAGGGGGAAGTTTTCCATCTGTTGTTTATTGATGATGTTATATGGGCCTGTACAATGGACTCCAAGGTACGGTGCAAGCCCAGTATTTTCTGAAGACAGTGCTAGATTTGTCCAATAGAGAACCAGAAACCGCCCCCCCCCCCCTCACCTGGATTCAGACCCACCACATTTCTGGGGGTTCTAGAGATAAAGCTGTCCCAGTTCTCACTTGGAAAGTCAATAGAATAGGCCCATCAGTAACAGCCATCCATGAGCACATCTTAAAAACAAGCCCAGATACCTTCCGTGAACCTGAAAAGTATTCTGGGTACTGCAGTGCAATGAACACACTTTGCTTCAGGCAAAGAAAGAGCAGGGCCATCCTTTGGTGGGGGGTGAACGGGGCGATTGTCCCAGGCCCTGCCGTTACGTGGGTCCTGCGCTGTCCCGCTCCCAGCAGGGCAGTGCGGGGCCCGCGCCATGGCTCCCCCATGGCCGCGCTTCCCCCTGCTCCTCACTGCCTTTGGCAGTGAGCCGAAGGCAGCAGGGCGGGCCAAGAGTGATTCCCCTGGCCCCTGGGTTGGCCCTATGCCCCAGCCCCCTGGGCCGTAGCCTTGGCTTCCCGTTGCCGTGGCCGTGGCTCCCCACTGCCCGGAGCCGCCACCCAGCGGGTGGCCTCAGCTTCCTGGCCCGCAGCTGCACTCCCTGACACCTGATGGGCCGTCGCGGCTTCTGGGGCCGGCTTCCTGGGGGGTGACCGGGGTCCCTGGGGGGGTGGAGCAGGCCGGCCCCCCCGCACTCCACCCCCAGAATGGGGGGGAGGGGGGTCGCCTAGGCCGATTGGCCCTGGGCCCCGTTCCCTTCTAGGGACGGCCCTGAGGAAGATGCAATAATGGTCTAAACTGCAAGGACAGATCCTGGCAGGGTTGTTCTTATCTTAATCCTCCCAAGGTAAATAAAATGCACCATTAGAGTGAGCTCTGGGGATACCTGAAATGAGAACTTACTGAAGGTACTGACCCTCTAAATCACAATTCAAAATGATTTGGACAAACTGGTGAAATGGTCTGCGGTAAATAGGGTGTAATACAATAAGGACAAATGCAAAGTACTCCACTTAAGCAAGAACAAATCAGTTGCACACATACAAAATGGGAAATGAAAGTCATAGACATCAGTGTGAGATGCAACTGCTTAGCACCTGAGGCCATCTTTGTTTGTACAGCTCAGTGTGGGTTTAGGAACCTACCCTCAGAAGCCCAAGTTTGAAAATTTGGGCCTTGAGTTTTAGTATATAACAGGCCAATATTTACTGTTATATCAAAGATACTTACAATGGGAATAGACACACACAGCTAATGAACCATATGGAGATGGGAAAATATACTAAATATTTTCATACAAAACAAAGAGGTGGAATATTTTAAATGCAAAACAGAACTCAGCCTCAACTATGGACTCATGACCTTCTAGTCCCATGCCGATAAGCCTGACAGGACAAACCTTACTCCTGGTTACACACATGGACTTAGCAAACTCTATTCCAAATGTAAGAGGTATTGAGTTTACCCCTACTGAATATGGGAACTCTGAAGCGAACTGGGGAACGTGGTTTGCCTCTTTGCATGTCAGAATCCAGCATTATTGTCCAGCTGGCTATTTCATAGCTGTATGATTATCTGAACTACAAGAATAGCCTCCAAAGATTGGACTTTCTTGCATATGCACATTGAGTTTTTTTCTACAGCCAGTCACAACTGAAGGTATGCTATTCAGAGAGCATATAATAGGAGAGGGGTTTGTATGTGCTAAACTAACATGTTTATTATCTGCTCTCATGTCTCAGGGACTGGCAAACAAATGTCACTTGTGACAATTCAGTAGACATGGAGCTGTTTCTGCATTACTCCCTTATTCCATCGGTAAGTAAACCAAGTCCACAGCAGCCAAGAGCTACCATGCTCAGTAGAAGTATTGTTTTAGGTATCTTGGTCATGTGCAATAATGGATCCATTCCCTTCCACAATCACTGCTCTCAAGTCAGAAACAAGCTACAACAGCATTAGACACAGAAATGCTGCACAGCACCGACAGGAAGCTGCAAAACACTTCCACCAAATTTATATGGGAAACAAGTCATTCAAATATCTACAAGCATACATGTGTCACATTTCAGTGTTCCCTCACACTGATTTTAAATATACTCTAAGACTTCATGTACTCACACAAATTGTGTGTGGATTTACTTAACCTTTTTACTTTTATAGAGTAGTATACTTTGGTACTTTACAGTCTATTGCCTTAGGGGACTTGATTCAGTCATGTTTGCAGGCATGTGGGGTTATTCCTGGGTGGGCAGGATCCTCTGCATCTTTGTTGGAGCTCAAAGGATCTCTGCTTTTCATACTCATGCCGCTCCTTGAGCCCAATTGCAAGGAGATTCTGAAGGTCAGGTTTTTGTGGGCGTGTTCCCAGAATGAAGTGGCTGATCAGGCTGAGCCAGGAGTGAATCTCAGGCCCACAGACAGAGCAGAAAGAGGGGCAATTGCCCAGGGGCCAAGCAATTTAAAAGAGCCCATGAAGGTGGGAGGATAGATATGTATCCTCCTTTCCCACACACACACACACACACACACACACACAC
>ML685839.1:5615581-5712883 GCA_007922175.1 Pelusios castaneus
CACACACACACACACACACACACACACACACACCCCTTCTGCATTCAAGCTCTCCACCCCACCCCACCCCTGAGCTGAGCTTATTTATTATGCACCATGCAGGTTCCTGTGTGACTGAGGAGATGGTATCTGCTACTCAGCTTCCCTGGTTCATCAGTAACTCCCTGGAGAATCCAAGGGACCTGGGAAACTGAGTAGCAGATACTGCCTCAGCCACTCGGAAACCTGCATGGCACATAAATAAGTGAAAACTTCCAGTGGAAGCCCACTGGAACCTCAGCCATCCCTATCTGGGGCAGGGGTGGCGGGGGAGAGCATTCTGCACTGGGGCCTGGAATTGCTCTTGGTGGGCCTGGTGACTCTGTCCATAAACTTACACCTTAAGAGGGCTCAGTAGGAAATTAAAATCACCTCCACTCACCTCACCGTTGGATCTGTCTCCCTGTACTGTGGCACTCCTCTTTGCACAGAGGACTGGATGGGATCCTCTTTTGGAGCATGTCAATGTCCTGCTGTAGTTGGGTAGAAGAATTGCCCCATGAGGAAGTGGCTAGGGAGAGAAATCAAAGTCAGGTGGTCTTCAGCCCAAGTGGAGGACAAGTCACACCCAGGTGAGGAAAGGCCTGCTTTGAAGTGGGGAAAGGGAGCTAAGGGAACCTGCTTAGACTTTACTGGTAGCCTAGCAACGTGTGATAGCATCAGCACAACATCTGAGAGCAGGTGATGTCAGAAAGGGGCTCAGAGATGCATTGCTAGTGCCATGGGCTCTATGATTTAGCGCACCTTTCCTATCTCTATGGTCCTAGTAGGCTATATTCTTTCCTAGTCACACACAGTCATTCTCCTTTCCTTGCAGTTTGTCATCATTTTGGTGCTTTCCTTTCTTGAAAGAAGAGTGAAGAGGAAGCAAATAGATGAAAAATGGCATCTCCTCAATGGCCACTTTGGAATCGTGATGTGAGTCTGAGCACAATTTTGTTACTGGTATTCCCTCCCATTTCCAAAGACATGAACTCTTGCAGGAGGCTGCTGCAGTCTAGAGAGGTGGGACGTGGGAGGAGTGTGAGATGATAAACTTTTAATTCAGGAAACTAAGTTTGGAGAGGAAAGACCTCTGCAGCTCTTCACATGTCCAAGTCTCTTTGCTGGGTTTCACCAGAAACAAGACTGCTTTAATCAGCAATTCAGATGATCTCTATATATCTGTCTATCACAGAAATATCAGTATTACAGGCTTGATCTCCTGTTCACTGACACCTGATTTCCGCCAGGGTCACTCCATTCAGCTCAGCAGGACTTGCTCTCTGTTCACAGACCCTTGGATTTTGTTGGGACATTCAGCAATCGATGGTCATTTGGTTTTGCATTTGGAGCTACAGCCAATAAAATTATGTTCCTGTTCTCAGAAGGCTACCAGCCGCTACAAGCGCCCCACTGGGCCCAAGGTATGATACTGCTCACATAAACAAGGCTAGCGAGGTGTTATTCCTCCATCCTTCCTCTTCTAGCACTTCCGTCTGGCTCTTGGAGCATTCTCAAACTCAGGGAAGGGGTCACCTTTGCATGGCAGCCTGGGCACCCATGTGAGGCCTGGGGGCTTTCTCATGCAGCAATGCTGCTGAGCACGTGGTGGCTTTGGTCAAGCCTGGGAATGCGGTAAGGGTGCAGCTCCAGGAAGCATTAGGGTGCTCTGGATTTGAGCATTAAGAAGCGGTGGTAGCTTGGGGGCAGCGTGGCTTTTCCCCTCTACCCTCACCCCTATCCCACCACTACAGCAAGGACAGCCTGTCTTTAGGACACATCTCATATTAAAGGTTTAATATAGCTGTGGTCACTTGGCCAAAGAAGATCATTCTCGTCCCCAAAGCCAGTGGTCTCTGCTATTTGCAAATGGAATAACTCCAGTTAAGATAGTACAGTTACTCTGGATTTAAAGTGGTGTAACTAAGATCAGAGTCTGAACCTCTGCCTCATGACCTAGGGACATATGCACAGCTGTAGCTACAATACGAGTGGAGATGCACTGCACCATTGTAAATTCAGGCTGGCATCAGTGTGGCATAAGCACATCTCACCACTGCTAGCTCATGTTGCACTGGCACATTGCATCTGCACTGAGGTTTGCAGGGGTGTTGTTACTTTGGTACATGTGTCCCCAGCATAGACAGCACCACTCCTAGGAACTATTATAGCCAGGGAATCAAAAGATCAACTTCAGAGGTTAAGCAACATGTTTTTAACACACACATTCCAAAGCCCTAGGGTAGACAGAGTATACCTTAACATGTAAAAAACAACGAGAGTCCTGTGGCACCTTATAGACTAACGGATTTTCTTCGGCATAAGCTTTCATGGGCTATAACCCACTTCGTCAGATGCAATCTGATGAAGTGTGTTATAGCCCACGAAAGCTTATGCCAAAGAAAATCTGTTAGTCTATAAAGTGCCGCAGGACTCTCGTTATTTTTTGCTGTACACAGACTAACATGGCTACCCCGCTGGAAATTTCTACCTTAACATGTGTTGACTAGTCCCCCAGGAAAAACGTGACAGAGTGCCCCCAATAACGGAGCTTTGGAACTACTCGGGTTGAAGCCAGACAGGACTCGAGTGGAGTGGGTCTCCCCCCAGGGAGAATCTGGCTTTGGCGCATTCAGCAACTCTGCTCTGCTGTGAGCTCTCTTCAGTGAGTCCCCCTGGATGGAAATCTTGGGCGCTCTTACATGCCCCCAAAGGGACCAGTCATGCACAGCCCCCCGCTTGCAGTCAGAAGCAATCCACAGCAAGCGTGGAAACCAGAAACGTTTATTAGTTCTCAAGGAACACAGCAAACAACAGGTTTTGTTAGCAGATGAATTTGAAAATTACAACAATGACCAACTGGGGAAGTTGCAGAGCTCTGCTCTCAAGGGCTATGTCTACACTTACCAAAGTTAGTTCGAATTAACTAATTCGAACTAACTTTAGTTGGTTCGATTTAACTTAATTCAAACTAGCATGGCCACACTGGAATTTTAGTTCGAACTACGCAAGTGCCATGCAGGGCACTTGCTTAGTTTGAATTAGTCAGTTGCATTAAGTTCAATGTGCCGGTTAGTTCGAACTAAGCAGTTAGTTCGAACTAACATGGCCACATTGATTTAATTAGAACTAACTAGTTCAAATTAAGCATTAGTTTGAACGGTATAATCGAATGTATTAGTTCGAATTAAGGAAGCCCTTAATTCGAACTAATGAAAGCCTAGTGTGGCCAAGGCTTAAGTTAATTCGAATTAAGCTTCCTTAATTCGAACCAACTTGCCAGTGTAGACATAGCCAAGGATCCCCCACAGGGGACTGGCCTTTTGTGGCACCAGTCTCAGACATGCCTCCCTTGCTCTTCCCTAGTCTTTTCGCTCTTTCCCAGGTAAGGTAGTCACCTCTCCTTGTTTCTGCCTGTCACAGCAGTTGGCTCAAAGGAAGAGGGGTCCTGGCTATTGTCTGTGTACATGCAGATAAAGGAAGGCCCACCTACCCGTGTCTAGTCAATGATCATACATCCTGGTCCCATCACCAAAATACATGAGTAACCTATAGTGGAAACTGAGGCACACACACAAAGTTTTCAGAGAAAATATTAAGAATATCTCCACTTCATCACAATTATTCAAAGGAAATCCTAGGAAATAGCCATGGTTACTACACATCCCGCTAATGTGTTAAAACAACACAATTTGCCCTGTCTACCCTAGGCTTTCAGAAGGTGTTAGCATGCACATTTAATAAATCTCTCTTTTATTGTAGTGTGGACAGGCTCAAGGGATATGTTTACACTTGCACCTTAAGTCGACTTAATGATGCCGAAGTCAATCTATAGCACACTGAGTCCACACTGGGTGCTTCCTTAAGTCGACTTAATAATTCCACCTCTGAAGGTCGACTTAATGCCTAAGTCAACCTTATTAAGTTGACTTAAGCCACTGTGGATGGGGAGTGCCCTTAAGTCGACCTAATTGGCCTCCAGGTCCCGGTGCAATGTGGGACAGCTACCCACAATGCACCACTCTTTGGTTGACCTAGCAACTGTCAGTGTGGCCATAGGCAGTCAACTTAATTTTTTAGTGTGGACTCTCTAAATTGACTTAACAGAGTTGACCTCGTTAAATCGACTTAACAGAGCCTCTAGTGTAGACATAGCCTTGGAGGCTTGCTTTAGTGCACACCCCACTCAACTGCTTTTTCTGCTATACTGCCCCACCCTCCCCTTTGTCCTAGACCGTACACTCACGGCCTGAATGCTCCCTGCCAGGCACCTTGTGCCATCATTTATGCCAGTGCAAATTGTGTGTAAAGTGCTATTGTTCATAGAATAATAGGGATGGAAGGGACCTCATGAGGTCATTTAGTCCAACCCCTGCTAAAAGTAGAACCACTCCCACTGAATCATCCCAGCCAGGGTTTTTGTCTAACCGGGCCTTAAATGTTTTCAAAGATGGAGATTCCACCTCCTCCCTAGGTAACCCATTCCAATGCTTCACCACCCTCCTAGTGAGAAACTTTTTTCTTAATATCCAATCTAGACCTCCCCAGCTGCAACTTGAAATCATTGCTCCTTGTTCTGTCCTCTGTTACGACTGAGAACAGCCTAGCTCCCTCCTCTTTGGAGCACCCCTTCGAGTAGTTGACGGTTGCTATCAAATTGCCCCTCAGTCTCGTCTGCGGACTAAATACACCTAGTTCCTTCAGTCTTTCCTCATAAGCCCTATAGCCAGCTTGCACTCACTGGGCGTGGTGTACATGACGAGCTAAGTCACAGGGCCCTGAAGACTCAGGCTCTCACCGTCCGTCAAGTTAGTGTAATGCACCCTGCTCTGTGACGTATTCCTCCCTCAATATCTATTCTCCAGCCCACATATAACTGTTTCCACTGTGTAGATCACCAGTAGATGAGGCCCAGGGATCTCTAAAAGTGCTGTACTGTACTTCTACCAGCAGGCAGGGATTTAGCCTAGTAGGTTGCTGAAAGAAACTAGGACAGTGGTTCCCAACATTTTTGGCTTGAGGGCCACAGATATAATTTTTACAACTTTGAGGGGGCACCAGCAACCCTCCCCGCTATCCCCACTGCAACCAGATGGGAGTAGTTCACTGAGTTCAGATCTCCCTTCCCCATGGCTGCAGCAGGGAAACCACGTGCGTCCTATGTCCTCCACCTGGGTCCCTAGGCAGTGGCTCCCTTCTGCAGCCAGGGGGATGGAAAATCAGTGCTTCCCTCCCTATGGCTCCAGCAAGGACCCAGCACCTCTAGAGCACTTTGCAATGCTCTTGCTACAGCCATGGGGAGGGGAGCGTTGCCCTCCTGTCCCCTTGGCTGCAGGAAGGAGCCTGCACTGGTCTTTTAGCTCTGTGGAAAAGGAAACACACTCCACCTGCATTCTTAGGCACCGGCTCCCTTCTGCAGTAGGAGGGGAGCGGTGGGCCACTTTTGGGCCCTGGGCCACAGGTTGAGAACTACTGAACTAAAAGGTGAGTGAGAGAATTAGGATCAAAGGGGTGTGGGTGGGAAAGGCAGGGATGGGCTCAGCCAGGTAATGGCCTCTGGGGTTTCTCATTCTCTTAAGGATTTCCTGGGGTTTTGTCACCTTCCTGGCAGAACTGATAACCTTCCTGCTCTGTCTGAGGTCACTTAGCTTCCAGGAATCCTCAGCAGTGAGAAGGTGCCTGCTTGGCAGCTCGTTCAGCCAGATGAGGAGACAAGGGGATGGAGTCTGGTCAGGGTTTCATTATTACCACATGGGTGTAACTCCACTGACCCTCAAACAGAGTCCTGTGGTGCTTTTAAAGACTAACACATATATTTATCGCATGCGCTCTCGTGGGAGAAAATCCCACTTCGTCAGACACTTTGAAGCTATGCGATAAATAAATCTGTTGGTCTTTAAAAGTGCCACAGGACTCTGTTTGTTTCTCTGCAATAGACTAACACGGCTACCCCTTTGGAACTCCACACACCCTTTGGAATTCACAAACTTTCCCCCAGCTGCATCGCTAACTAGTGAGAGGAGAAGAGAGCTGAGCCTGTATTGACCGATGGGTGTTCACGCTTATCAAGGATTTCACACCTGACAATAACAGCCTGGCATCATTTGCTTTCTCTCCAGCCATTGTGCTTCTCATAGGAGGCATTGAAGTGGGCCTCTCCTATTTCCCTTTCTTCGCCTGCCTCTCAACGGAATCCCAAATCACAGGATCCGTCCTGGGGTTCTTCTACTCTTTCACTTGGTAAGCCAGGTTTTACTCTGAGATACAGCCCCGCAAGTTTGGCCTTAATCCTGCAAAGCTCTGAGCATTGACTTCAGTCGGCCTCATAGGGCCTCAGTGCTTTGTTGGATCAGGCCAGAGTGCTCAGCACTTTGCAGAATGGAACCATAGCCCAGGCCACTCAGCTATTCTCCAACAGCAGTGTTTAGCAGCTGTGGTCTGTGAGCAGCGTGAGGGTGCCAGGTCAGGGACGCTGAGAGCAGCATTTGGTGTGGGGTGGCAGGGGAGTACTGGAGAAGGGAGGGCACTGGACAGCTGCATGTATTATGGTGAAAGGGTAGGAAGACACTGCAGAGCAGTTGAACTGAACAAGCCTGAGCCCCTGTCTATACTTGCCATGATTTTCAGCGGCAGTCGACAGGAGATGATACACAAGGTATGTAAAATACTTCGCGTATCTCTCACTGACTTTCTAACTACCCCTTACACATGGCACTAAGCCGACCGGAAATGGCGTCGGCCTGGTGTGGTGCTACTCCAGTTACAGAGCTGCTATCAGTATAGACATAGCCGTAGAGACTGAACTCTCCACTCCCATGCTTAGAGGTGGCGCCTTTAGAGTCGGGCTGAAACCTGTTGGCAGGGCAGAGGGGGAGGATATTTGGTGGATAAAGAGGATTTCAGCCTTTCCTCAGGTGCTTTTCAGGAGTATTTCAGCCCCCCAAGGGTGTTCTGTCCCACCTCCCATCTTGTGTAGGTTCCTGCAGCGCTTTGCTGGGGGGTAGCATGGCTGAATGTCTCCCTGGGCAGAGCTGGGTTCAGCCTCTGGTGATGCAGAGCCATGACACTGTGGTAGGGTCACCTGAAGAAATCATTTCATAAATAAATTAAGAAACAGGATGGTAATCTTATACAAGTATACTGAGGATACTTGGGATGAGAGAACCTGCAACAAGAGGCCAGGCTGCGCATGGTGAGATTGCATGTGTTATAACAACTGCAGAAGGAGTCCAGTAACACCAGTGTGTTTTCCAGGTTCATAGTGACCACCACATACATTTGGCAGTGCCCACATGGACAAGTAAGTTTATATTTCTGATTGCTGATGTTATTTTGCATATTACCAATGTTTATAATGCCATCTTGGGCACTTTAACTCAGAGTTTTAATGAGAAAACCAAATCTACCAAAATTTAATCCATTGCTAAAGAGAATAAATGTGTTCAGCCTCCTTGCTAGAAGATCCCTGGCCTGAGGCTTGGATGGGCTCCCAAGGGGAGTGAATGTCACAGATGGGGTCCTCAGCTGTGACTGTCCTTATGCCCAGAGGAAGAGCAAGAAGTGTAGAGCCATGCACAAAGATGACCATGTAATTACTGAGTCCTGTGACTGCACGTGCAAATCAAATACATACACAGACACTTGGACAGTCCGATGTCAAATTATTCTCCCCCCCCATCTAGAAATTCACAGTGTGCAGGCAATAACAGTGATTCTCTGGACAAATTAAGATCCCCACCCTTGGGCCTGATCCACATGAAGCCTCATTGATTCTAGTGGGACTCTGTGCCAATGTGAAGTGTTTCCTAGTGTGGATCCAGTTGCAGAATTAGGGTCAAGGAGGGCACCTTTTATGTGCCTGGCACTATAGGTCTCAAGTTGAAAACCTGTCTTGGATGGTTTAAACTCAGGCTGACCACACTTCCTGTCTCATCTGTCTGCTGTGGCTGGGTAAGGCAGTGAGACAGGCTGGCAGATAGTCCTACATGAGGTGGAAAGTGGCTGTGATAGCACTCGTCTTTTGAGCTGAGCTCAGAGCCGGACAGGGAGCCAGCTGCATCACAGCTTTTCAGAGAAATGAGTTTTGGTTTCCCCAGACTATGCCCCCTCTGTAGCAGAGATTAAGAAATTAATAGTTGGGCAGCATCAAACTACTGGTGTCTGTGATGGAGCCTCACACCCAGTACCTGGTGGGAGTGACTCACTTCCTTGAGTGCCTACTACAGAGTGCAGGCTGCCTTGCCTTCTGGGGCTGAGAACACAGTGTATCTGTGATGGACTGGCAACACTCACCACCAGATGGGCACCTCCTGCTGGTCATCCAGGGAATCACTCAAGCCGACACTCCCATCCACAGCCTGTGCTCCATCACTTTTCCTTAGGGTCTACTGGTAGTCCCTCACACTGCTGTCAGGAGACACAATGTCTTCTTCTGGATTCAGCCCCTCCGCCCAAGCCACAACTTGCATCTTACCCTTCCCACCTCCTTCTAGGAGATTCAATTGTCTTGGCTTTGCCATTCACTTCAGTGGCCACCGCAGTCCACCATCATTCTACTGGTAGTTTGGAGGAGGAACCCAGCCCTGCCCACTTCTCCAGGCTCTGCCCCTTTTTTAAATGCAATTTTAATTAAAAATTTAAATTCAATTCATTACATTTTAAAGGATTAATTAGTCATAATTAAAAATTAATTTGAATTCGATTAATTAAATTTCAATTTGATTTTAATTAAATGGACGCGTGGCCCTTCAGCATTTTAAAAATTATATCTGTGGCCCTTAAGCCAAAAAGGTTCGGAACCACTGCATCAGAGCCTCCAGCTCACACAGAGCCCCACCAGTCAGCTACTGCTCTGTCCAGGATGCCACCTTCCTGTACTCAGGAGGGTGGGTGGGCAGGTCGGCCCTCCTAAGCTCCTAGATATAACTGCCTTGTGCTGCTTTGCCTGCTTGGCAGCTCTCTTTTATACTGGGCTCCTGGGCCCTGATTGGTTCTCCTGAAGCCCCTTCCCATTGGCTGCCACTCTCAGGGCCTTCTTAACCCCTTCTTAGCCAGTGTGGGGCAGATTCCACGCAACAATCTGTAAGATGCCAGAACCACAGCATTGAAAGTTGAGAACACAGTTACAGCATGATATACAAGGTTTTCCTTCTGAGGGCCAGAGCCCTATCATGGAGTCAGTAGTTCAGTCTCTTACTAGTCCAGCCCTCAGTGGACTCAGAGTCCCTGTCATAATGGAGTCCTGAGTCTCATCTCTATCTGGAGACACAGTACAAGGCTGACTGCAAGTAGATAGAGGTTTGAAAATATGTTTACACTAAAACAAACCGGAAGGGTTACAATAATTGTTCCATTTCTCCCGAAACAAGACAATGTGTGCTGTGCTGCTAGCTAACATGAGAGCTTGTATGTCACAGTTTCACACCTTTTAAGGCTAAAAGGGGCAATTATGATCAGCTTGTCTGACCTGTCTAGCTCAGGTCAGATAAACTTACTTAGTAGTTCCTGGATCAAATTCAGAACTTATGGTTTCCCTAGAGCAGACCAGAACCAGAATAACCAAGGGACTTTAGGGGCTGCAGCCTCAAGTCCCATAAAAATAAATCGGGCGCTGGCCAGCCTGCTCACTGCCAGCTCACACCACACATGGGTTGGGCTGGGCTGCTGGGCCCCACTGTCACCCTGCCTCCACAACTGGCTTGTCTGCAGGCCCTGGACCCTCTGTGCTGGCTGGGCCCCCTCCAGTGCCAGCTGGACCCCAGCATCAAGCACTGACCTGCCCTGTTCCCAAGGCTGGCTATTCTGCAGGCTCCAGTGATGTAGATTTGCCTCTGGTCCATGTTCCTTAGGATTTGTGCCACTGGTTGGTTACCTGTGCTGTCAGACAAGTGAGCCTTGCTCTACATTCTCCCTTTGCTTTCTTTTCCCTTGTCCTGCCATTCTCATTGGCCTGCAAACCCTGCATGTGCAGAGGGAGCAGCAGTGACTTGGGTCCTGGCCCGGCAAGGCATACAAGCACACATACAAGCCCATTCAAATCAGTGGGAATAGATATGTGCTTAAACGCGCAGTTGGATTGGGGCCCTGAGGCTAGATTTTTAAAAGACATTTAGGTGCCAGAAGAGGCAGAGAGGTGCCTAGGGCATTTTCAAAAGTGCCTCACACTCAAATCTGGCCATTAGTGCTCTTGTCTCACCCAGCAGGAAGCACCAGCAGTGGGATGCAGAGGTAACAATTGGCGCGCCAACTGGCACAAAGCCTCTACATTGTCTCTGTCCCTGTGCCAAACTGAGCACACAAATCCCATGGTGATGCAAGCGGTGCAAAGGCTGGAGACAGTGAGAGAAGCAAGGAGACAGACAGGCCTCCTGAAGTCTTGCTTTGGTTTGGCATTGGAGGCTTTGTATAATAGAGATGGTGATAACTGACAAGACACAGCGTGTGGAATGCAATTCCACATGCATGCACAGACCACAAGGCAGGGGGAGACAGAATTCACCCCACGGGGAACATAGGTTGGCCAGCTTTGGTTCGATGTAGTCATAGAATCATAGTGTTGGAAGGGACCTCATGAGGTCATCTAGTCCAACCCCCTGCTGAAAGCAGAACCATTCCCACTAAATCATCCCAGCCAGGGTTTTGTCTAACCAGATCATAAATATCTCGAGAGATGGAGATTCTACCACCTCCCTAGCTAACCCATTCCAATGCTTCACCACCCTCCTAGTGAGAAAGTTTTTCCTAATAGCCAACCTCGACTTCCCCACCTGTAACTTGAAACCACTGCTCCTTGTTCTGTCCTCTGTTACTACCCAGAACAGCCTAGCTCCCTCCTCTTTGGAGCACCCCTTCAAGTAGTTGAAGGTTGCTATCAAATCCCCCCTCAGTCTTTTCTTCTGCAGACTAAATAAGCCTAGTTCCGTCAGTCTTTCCTCATACATCATGTGCCCCAGTCCCCTAATCATTTTCGTTGCCCTCCACTGGACTCTTTCTAATTTGTCCACATCCTTTCTGAAGTGGGGAGCCCAAAACTGGACACAGTATTTCAGATGCGACCACACCAGTGCCAAATACAGGGGAATAATCACATCCCTCGATCTGCTGGCAACGCTCCTACTGATGCAGCCTAATATGCCATTGGCCTTTTTGGCAACAAGAGCACACTGTTGGCTCATATCCAGCTTCCCATCCACCATAACCCCCAGGTCCTTTTCTACAGTGCTGCTACTTAGCTGATTGGTCCCCACCCTGTAGCAGTACATAGGATTTTTCCGTCCTAAGTGCAGGACTTTGCACTTGTTCTTGTTGAACCTCATGAGATTTCGTTTGGCCCAGTGCTCCAATTTGTCTAGATCTCCCTGAATCCTGTCCCTGCCCTCCAGCGTGTCTACCATTCCCCCCAGCTTGGTGTCATACGAGAATTTACTGAGAGTGCAATCTATCACATCATCCAGATTATTAGTGAAGATGTTGAACAGAACTGGCCCCAGGACAGACCGCTGGGGCACTCTACTCGTTAGTGGTTGCCAACTAGACATTGAGCCATTGATTCCTACCTGCTGAGCCCGATGATCTAGCTAGTTTTCTATCCACCTTATGGTCCACTTGTCTAACCCATACTTCCTTAACTTGCTGACGAGAATGCTGTGGGAAACCGTATCAAAAGCCTTGCTAAAGTTGAGGTATATCACGTCAACGGCTATTCCCACATCCACAAATCCAGTCATCTCATCGTAGAAGGCAATCAGGTTGGTCAGTCACAATTTGCCCTGGATGAATCCATGCTGACTGTTCCTGATCACTCTATTTTCGTCCAAGTGTTTCAGGATGGATTCTTGGAGGACTTGCTCCATGATTTTTCCAGGGATTGAGGTGAGGGTGACTGGTCTGTAGTTCCCTGGATCCTCCTTTTTCCCTTTCTTGAAGATAGGTACTATATTTGCCTTTTTCCAATCATCCGGGACCACCCCTGTTTGCCACGAGTTTTCAAAGATAATGGCCAGCGGTTCTACAATCACGTTGGCCAACTCCCTCAGCACCCCGGGATGCAGTTCATCCGGCCCCATAGCCTTGTGTATATCCAACTTCTTTAAGTAATCCCTGACCTGACCTTCCATCACCAAGGGCTGCTCTCCTTCTCTCCATTTTGCGTTACCCAGTGTAGTAACCTGGGAGCTGACCCTCCCTGTGAAGACTGAGGTTAAAAAAAGCATTTAGTATTTCAGCCTTTTCTGCATCATCCACCACAAGGATACTTGCCCCATTCAGTAAGGGACCTACACCATCCCTGATCCTCTTCTGGGTATGTCTACACTGGCAAGTTAGGTCATAGAATCATAGGGTTGGAAGGGACCTCATGAGGTCATCTAGTCCAACCCCCTGCTAAAAAGCAGGACCACTCCCCCTAAATCATCCCAGCCAGACTTTTGTCTAACCGAGCCTTAAAGATCTCCAAAGATGGAGAATCTACCACCTTCCTAGATAGCCCATTCCAATGCTTCACCACCCTCCTAGTGAGAAAGTTTTTCCTAATGTCCAACCTTGACCTCCCCAGCTGTAATTTGAAACCATTGCTCCTTGTTCTGTCCTCTGTTACCCTCGAGAACAGCCTAGCTCCCTCCTCTTTGGAGCAACCCTTCAAGTAGTTGAAGGTTGCTATCAAATCTCCCCTCAGTCTTCTCTTCTGTAGACTATATAAGCCGACTTCCTTCAGTCTCTCCTCATAAGTCATGTGCCCCAGTCCCCCAATCATTTTTGTTGCCCTCCGCTGGACTCTTTCTAATTTGTCCACATCCTTTCTGTAGTGGGGAGCCCAAAACTGGACACAGTATTCCAGATGCGGCCTGACCAGTGTCGAATAGAGGGGAATTATCACACCCCTCGATCTGCTGGCAATACTCCTACTGATGCAGCCTAATATGCCATTGGCCTTTTTGGCAACAAGGGCACACTGCTGGCTCATATTCATCTTCCCGTCCACCATAACCCCCAGGTCCTTTTCTACAGCGCTGCTACTTAGCCGATCGGTCCCCAGCCTGCAGCAGTGCATGGGATTTTTCCGTCCTAAGTGCAGGACTTTGCACTTGTCTTTGTTGAACCTCATGAGGTTTCTTTCGGCCCAGTGTTCCAATTTGTCCAAGTCTCCCTGGATCCTGTCCCTGCCCTCCAGAGTATCTACCATTCCCCCCAACTTGGTGTCATCCGCAAACTTACTAAGCACGCAGTCTATTCCATCATCAAGATCATTAATGAAGATGTTGAATAGAACCGGCCCCAGGACCGACCCCTGGGGCATTCCACTCGTTACTGGTTGCCAGCCAGACATCGAGCCATTGATTCCTACCCGCTGAGCCCGTTGATCTAACCAGTTTTCGATTCACCTTACGGTCCACTCGTCCAACCCATACTTCCTTAACTTGCTGACGAGAATGCTGTGGGAAACCGTATCAAAAGCCTTGCTAAAGTCAAGGTATACCACGTCATCAAAAGCCTTGCTAAAGTCAAGCCCCCTTAAGTCGACCTAAACAAAGCCATGTCCACACTGGGCTTTTATTAAGTTGACTTAAGCACTTCCTTAATTCAACTTAATAAGAGCGTAAGTCGACTTAAACCAGTGTGGACACCCTAGGTCTACTTAATTGGTCTCCAGGCCAGGGAATGGGCTGGGGAGAAGGGAGTCCAGCTGGGGGAGATGGGCCCTGGGGCTTCAGCCGTGCGGGGTTGCCGGCTCCCTGCGTGGCAAAGGAGCCCCAGCCGTGGGGAAACCCCTGTGGCCCCTGGGCTCCAGCCACATGGGGTTGCCACCTCCCCCTGGGGCTGCAGGGGCTTCCCTGCGGCTGGGGCCATGGGGGTTCCCTGCGGCTGGGGCTCCTTTGCCACACGGCCGCGGCTTTCCCCAGCTGCATCTTCCCCAGCTGGAGCTCTCCTCGGTCAACCTAGCACCTGCCAGTGTGGATGCAGGCACTCGACTGGAGTGTTAAGTGTGGACGCTCTAAGTAGACAACTTTTCTAGTGTAGACATACCCCTTGTTACTGATGTTCTTGTAGAACCCCTTCCTGTTATCCTTCATATCCCTTGCTAGCTGCATCTCCAATTGCCCTTTGGCCTGTCTGATTTTATCCCTGCAGTCCCGAGCAATATATACGTCTCCCTAGTCATCTGTCTGAGTTTCCACTTCTTGTAAGCTTCCCTTTTATGTTTCAGCTCACCGCAGAGTTTTCTGCTAAGCCACACTGGGCACCTTCCACATTTGCTGTTCTCTCTGCACATTGGAATGGTATCTTCCTGTGCCCTTAACAGGGTTTTAGCTCTCTTGGATGCCTTTCCCGTTCAGATTAGCCTCCCAAGGGATCCTGCCCATCAGTTCCCTGAGGGAGCCAAAATCTGCTTTTCTGAAGTCCAGGGTGTGTGTTCTGCTTCTTTCCTTTCTTCCTTTGATCAGAATCCTGAATTCTACCTTCTCATGGTCACTGCTGCCCAGCTTGCCATTCACTTCTACTTCTCCGATCAATTCTGTTTGTGAGCAACAGGTCGAGAGGTGCAAGGCTCTAGTTGGTTCTTCTAGCATTTGTACCAGGAAGTTGTCCTCAACACTCTCCAAAACCTTCTTGGATTGCCTGTGCACTGCTGTATTGCCCTCCCAGCACATGTCAGGATAATTGAAGTCCCCCATGAGAACCAGGGCCTGCGATCTGGAAACTTCTGCTAGTTGTCCATAGAATGCCTCATCCACCTTCTCCTTCTGGTCTGGCGGTCTGTAGCAGACACCCACCACGCTATTTCCCCTTGTTGCACTCTCCCCTAAACTTAACCCACAGACTTTCAACTGGCTTGTTTCCGCTTTCATAGTGCAGCTCCAAACAGTCATACAGCTCTTTTACATACAGCACTACTCCTCCACCTCTTCTTCCCTGCCTGTCCTTCCTGAACAATTTATATCCGTCCATGGCAGTGCTCCAGTCATGCAAGTTATCCCACCACGTTTCTGTTATTCCAATTACATCATAGCTCCTTGTCTGTGCCAGTACTACCAATTCTTCCTGTTTCCCAGGCTCCTTGCATTTGTGTAAAGGCACCTACAATACCAGACCGATTGCTCTACTTTCCCCTGTTGATTATCTCTCCTGTTATATCTTCCTCCTTGCATTATCTCCTGGTGTCCTCCTTCCCCACTCACCTCAGGTATTAGAGCTTCATTAGGACACCTAAGACAATGATTTGATCCCCCTCCTCCTAGTTCTGACTCCTCCTAGTTCTTACTAGTTTCTCTTTTATCCCTACTGTTACAGTTCCGGCCCCGGCACCCCCCCCCCCCCCCCGAAGTGCCACCCTTTCCCCTAGGTCTCCCTCATTCTGACTTACCTGTGGGCTTTGGTCACCTTTCCCCTTCAAACCTAGTTGAAAGCCCTCCTCACTGGGTTAGCCAGTCTACTTTCAAATATGCTCTTCCCCTTCCTCGATAGGTGGAGTCCATCTCTGCCTAGCAGTCCTTCTTCTTGGAACAGCACCCCGTGGTCGGAAGCCAAAGCCCTCCTGGTAACACCATCTTCGCAGCCAGGCATTCACCTCCAGGATGCATCTGTCTCTGCTCAGGCCCCTGCCCTTGACCAGAAAGATCGAGGCGAACACCACCTGTGCACCAAACTCCTTCACTTGTGCTCCCAGAGCCCTGTAGTCACCTTTGATCTGCTGAGGGTCACCTCTCGCAGTATCATTGGTTCCAACATGGATGAGTAGCATGGGGTAGTAGTGAGAGGGGTGGATGATTCTCGACAATCCCTCTGTAATGTCTCGGAGAGTTCATCACGTGACAATCTTTAATGAAAAATAAACCTTTAATTTCTGGCAACTCCAGAACAATCCTGGAGGGTTGGCAACCCTATGGGGCTGTTACTCTTGAAAGGGATACCTGGATATTTGGTTGCACTTTGCTGTACAGTGTCTGCTCCTGTACTTCATTCTCCCCTCCATAATCTTTGGACTTATCCCTCTCATCAGAGGTTTAGTGACATTTGTACTTTGTTTTTTTTCCTATCCAGGTGATGGGAGACTATGGGAAGATCATAATTTATTTGCCTTCCCTATTCTGTCTGGTTTTTCTACTGGGCCGCTTTGCCCTGATGTTTGTGAAAGCGCTGAGGGTTCGATTAAAGATGGATGTGCCAAATGTGAGTATTTATGGGTAACTGCTTCCAATTTACTAATCTCTCCTTGAAAACCTCCTTCCATGAACCTTGGGATTAAGTCAGATTTGACCAGTGCACAGGAATTATGCTGTTGCATTTCTGCACCTGGGTGACTCTCACCCTCGGCCAGGAACAGCAATTGATTTCACACCAGAGAGCTTGGCACATGTCTACAAATCACTGCCCACCTGACTGAAAACATGGCAGAGCAGACCCATGGCCCCATTGAAGAACTCTCCGAGATCCCAGGGACAGAGCACAGGGAGTTGCAGTCACAGTGGATGTATCTACATTGTAGTCACCATGACAGCAGCTCATGTAAACCAAGCCAAGCTAGTTTTAACGTATCTAACTTGGGTAGGAGTCACAGCGAAGGTGCAGCAGAGGGCTAGTCACACAAGCCATTGCCCAGGGTTCTGGACAGGCTAGTATTCTATATCCCATGATGGCAAGGTAGACATACCAAGTATTACACCCCAGGAGAATGGCCATTTGTCACTTTTGCTATTCCTGCCTTTGGCTATGTCTACACTTGTTCATTTAAGTCGACTTAGCAGGTCTACACTTAAATTTTAAGTCGACTTTGGGGGGGATCCTATAAAGTCGACCTAGAGCGTCCACACTGGATGCCTAGGTCGACTTGTAGGGGCTAGGGGGACCTGAGACAGGTTCTTGGTGGCAGGGGGGGCACCCCTTGCCAAGTACCAAAAGTCGACTTAAAATGAGGTTTAGTAATGTTGACTTAATTTTCCTGAAGTCGACTTAAGCAGCTGCTTAATGCTTAATGCTTAAGACAGGCGGCTGTATAAAACCATTGTGTCCTTAATGTTAAGGAATGTGCCAGCTACAATGGGCACAGGGAGTAACCTGATGAGCCATTAAGGACACAATGGTTGTCTTCCTTATGTCCTTAATGGCTCATCAGTTTACTCCCTGGGCCCATTCTACCTGGAAAATTCCTAAACATTAAGGACACAATGGTTTTACACACCCGCCTCTCTCAGACGTTTCCATAAAATCACACAAGTTAAAGTATAGATATAACACCAAATTCCTACCTAAACTAATTTCTAATCTGAATTCAATTCCTAGACATAAACTATATAATCATTCCCAGCAAATTACTACTTTTCTATTGATACCAAACATGACATAGCTCCTATGGATTATAGCATTTATGAGATATCCATTGAAAATAATATCATAAATGCTTCCCTAAATCCAGACAGCATCACACCCTGCCCACATGCCCTGCCAGGGTCCCTGGCCCCCTTTGCCCCATTGCACACAAGGGGTTCCCCCCCCCCGCCACCATGGACCTGCCCAAGGTCTCCCTAGCCCCTAGAAGTCGACCTAGGCGTCCAGTGTGGACGCTCTAGATCAACTTTGTAAGTTCCCCTTTAAGTCAACTTTAATTTTAAGTGTAGACACACTAAGTCGACTTAAAAGTGCAAGTATAGACATAGCCTAGGACTGGGGGCTCGTGCCCCCCCTTGTGCCCAGCGCCAGCAATGCCCATGCTCTCCTCTTCTGCAGGCTAAGGAAGCCTAGTTCCCTCAACCTCTCCTCATAAGTCATCTGCTCTAGCTCGCTAATAATTTTTGTTGCTCTCTGCTGGACTCTTTCCAATTCTTCCACAGCCTTCCTGTAGTGGGTGGCCCAAAACTGGACACAGTACTCCAGAGATGGCCTCACTAAAGTGGAATAATTACTTCCCTCGATCTGCTGGCTAATAGCCATGGGTGGACCTAGCCTCCATGAACTTACCTAGTTCTTTTTTTGAACCCTGTTATAGTTTTGGCCTTCACAGCTCCTGGCAACAGGATCCACTGGTTAGATTGGCCTTATACATCATTCAAAGGGGAACACTGAATCTGTATGTTTGAATCTGCGGCCTTTGCCCTATTGGGACAAATAACATGCTTTGACATGCTGACAATCCCTATTCCTTTTAAACAGGAGGGAAATCATTTCCTGGAGGTGCATCATGCTCAGCATGTCAGGCGTTTGATCAGGAAGCCCCCAGCACGGTAAGCATGGCATGTTCATTTCATATCAGGCACACCAAGCCACAGAATGTTCTGCTTTGGTTCTGACAAGCCTCTAAATGTGCTGCTTCTTACTGATTGACATGAGCACCGTGTCCCTTCCTGTTCCCCTGGGCTGATCCAGGGACAAGACAGCTTCTCTTGCCACTGGGATGATGGGCAGGGGGATGATACCAGATCATGACAGGCCTGCCCCATCTTCCCTTTGAACTTCATCCATAAGCAGTGCACTAGAGAGCTATGGGATTGTGGAAGGCCCTGATGTGAGCCCCCACTGGCTTCATGCTGGAGGGCAGGCAGGCTGCTGAGAATGGGTGGGCAAGAGAAAGACTGGCACCTGTTTGGGCTAGGTAGTGCCACTCCAGGAATCCACAGTGGGAGAAAAGCCTGGGGTAGGAAGGTGTAGTAGGTTGTTTTTATGAAGAGGGAAAGAGCCATGCTAGAATAGGGTTTGGGCTTTGACGTGCGTAGTGCAGCTGTCTATCCTTATGTCATCACCAAACATTTCAGGTCTGTCCATCCATTTTCATTCATTCACAGGCAGGCACAGAAATCTTGGTTCCAACGCAAGGTGTATGAATGGGACCCATGCTTTCTGTTCCCAAGCAGAATGATTGGCACATCTGTGCTAACCTTAATCTGCCTGTACATCGTAAGTAAATTGCACATTTATGTGTCACACCGCTTGTGTGCTTTGTAAAGATTTCAAACCAGCTTACTGGAAAAACAGCCCTCCAGTAAATCACTACTATAAAATTAAAACAGGGACTGACAATGCATCTAGCAGAGTGATTGGCTCCATTAAGACCAGAATCCATAGTCTACTTGGTCCTTGAGCAAGTTATTGTCCAACTAGGCCAATGGGTGTTTGGGAGGAATTTCTCTCCTGATAGGTTGTCAAAGATGCAAGCAGGAGAGAAAAGGCTGCCAAATTGCATGTGTCACCTGAGATACATGATACTCATGTGAGGGTGTATTGATATTATGCTGTTCTTTCTGAATACTTATGAGTTAGCTAAATTATAGGCATCCTGGCCTTCCTGAGTGTCTGGTTCAAAAATCAATGAAGATTAACTCCACCAACATTCTTTGATGGACAAAATTTGTCTCTATCCACTTGCTGCTATTTAAAGATCAAGAGAAAAAGCCATATATGTGTTTCAACGCAAATGTAACAAACAGCTCAGATTCCCATGGAGTAACATCAGGGATAAATGTGACCAGCATGTAGTGCTGTTCTGTAGAAATGGCCAGTGCCAAGATTGCTAAGATGCGATTTTTATCTATTTTTCTGCAGTTGATTGTTATTGAGTTTTACTTTTACAATCAAGCCTCCCAAGGCGGGAAGATGCTGAAGAACAGATTTGAAGAATACGTTAATTCTAGCAATGACACAGTAATAATGATGCCAATTGTCCTGCAGTTGGAAGAGTTTATTAATGTCATTCAAGGTACAGACAAGCCATTTTTTAAAAAAGGTGGAATGTGTATGATAAATTTTAAAAAAGCAAAGTGAACTCACAGTTCTTAAGGCCAAGTCAAAGTCCATTCTAGTCAATGGGTTTCCTTCCATGATTTTAACACTTCAGTTCCAAATAGGAATGAAAATAAACAACAAAAATTCTGTTCCACAAATTTTGGGGCAATTGAGATGGAGAATGTCATTTCAAAACTGACATTTTAAATAAAAATAAATTTAAAAATTTAAAATGAAAAGTCATTTCAAATTGAAAACTCTACTCAAAGTGTAGAAATGTAATATTTCCACGTTATCAAAATGCTTTTTTCCCTAGTTTTTTTCCAGATCAAAATTTCAACAAAATCATCTCAGTCCCAGAGAAGTTTTGGTTTCATCAAAACATCATTTTCTGATGGAAAAATCTTCCACTGGAAATTTTTTTACCAGCTCTAGTTAGATCCTCACTCCCTAGTACTGAAGCAAAATTGTCACTCTACCTGATGTCTAGTGTGTTAGTAGTTGAACACTAAGTAACTTTGAGTTTGACAGTAGAAGGATCAGGACTCCACATGGGTGGAAAAAGGAGTACACTTTATCCAATTCTGGAGGCCCTGGAGGCCTCAGCCTGCAACCCCCATTACTGGGGGATGGGAGGGAGGAGGGCTGTATTACAAGTTTGTACTGAGCCAAAAAAATTATGCTTGGGCCTTGGGAGGGATGGCAGACAAAAGAATATGAGAAAAATGGTTGTGTGCATTCTTGTAAACATCTTTGCTGAAATTGGCCATAGGAAAAAGTTTGGGTGGAATGGCTTCATTGAGCTATGGCTGGTGTTTGAGAAAAGCTTTATTTTTATTAAGTAAAGGAATCTAAAACCATTGGTTTTAATTTCATAGACTTAAAGGTCAAAAGGGACAATTCAAACCATTGAGTCCTCCTGTATAGCACAGACCCGCGATTTCACCCAGTTATTCATTCATTAAGCCCAAAAGATACGTGTGGCTAAATTAGAGCACCTTTTTTAGAAAAACAACTAAAGACTCCAAGAAAGGGCAAATGGTTAAGAGTGGGGGTACAACAAAAGAGGTTCCCTCTAAATCACCACTTTGAACTGGGCCCAAGTTTGAAGATGCAAAGAATCTGAAAGCTGTCCAATGTTCTTTGTAAAATGAATTGGAGATCACAGTCTAGACTCTACTGGACAATTTTCCATATTGCAAAAAGCACCATCACAGACGACATGAATTTCAGTTGTTACCGTTATCAGCTGACTGTCTCAGCAGAGAAATATGGAGACTGAGACACTGAGCTATGTGTTAGGAGCATAGTCTAGGAAAACTTGCACTTCCATGTTTTGACATGTGTTAATCCAGGGTCTTTGTTCTGCCCACTATAAATTTGGATTTGAATACCTAATTCCAATTCAAGGGTTTGGTTTGGGCTCATCTGTGTAATTAAATGGTTAAACATAACTCTCAAAGCATTTCTGAGTGACTGGGCAGTATAGGCATTGGGCTGATAGGCAAAAAATGTTCCAAATAGAAATGTGTCCAAGCAGAGACACTGGAGATTTTCCAAAGGAAACTGGAATGCAATCTGTCTTGATGATTTAGACACAATAAATCCTACATCTTGGCAGAAGGTTAGACTAGATGACATTTACAGTCCCTTTTAACCTTATGATTCTATGTGTATACAACAGGGGTGTCAAACTCATTTTCTATGTTGGGTCAGATTTGACTTAAATGTACTTCAAGTATGTACCATAAATCGAAATACTCTCACGGCATCATGGAGCACTTTGTATGCAAACCTGCACTCCGTGATACCACTCTCTCTCTCTCTCTCTCTCTCTCTCTCTCTCTCTCTCTCTCTCTCTCAGGGTGTGTCTACACTTGTAAATTAAGTCGACTTAAGCTTGCTTAAGTTGACAATTTACTCTGTGTCTACACTACACTTTCCTGAAGTTGACTTAAGCAGCTGCTTAAGTTGACTTAAGGAAAAATTAAGTCGACTTTGTTAAACCTCCTTTTAAGTCGACTTTCTGCTTAAGTCGACTTTCTAAAGTCGACTTAAGCCAGTGTGGATGTGGAGTAGCCCTAAGTCGACTCTAAGTCGACTTAGGGGCCTCCAGGACTCCTCCACTGCCCTCCCTGCCGGGGGAGGGGTGGCACAGGGAGAGCCTGGCATGCCCCCCCACAGGGCAGGGCAGAGCCCTGCCCCTATACCCTGCCAGGGTCCCTGTTCCCCTTTGCCCCATTGTACCCAGGTACAATGGGGCAAAGGCTGAGCCCCTTGGCACTTGGCAAGGGGTGCCCCCCCCGCCACCGTGGACCAGTCCAAGGTCCATCTAGCCCCTAGAAGTCGATCTAGGCGTCCAGTGTGGATGCTCTAAGTCGACTTTGTAGGGTCCCCTCAAAGTCAACTTAAAATTTAAGTGTGGACATGCTAAGTCTTCTTAAATTAACAAGTGTAGAGATAGCCACTGTTAGGGACAGAGTGTGGTTCCGTGGTGCGCTGTCACAGGCTGGATGGAAGAATGCGGGCCGTGGACTGCATGTTTGACCCCCCTGGTATAAAATATCTGTGAACTGTGTGCTGGGTTAAAATGCTTTAGTAATCATGTCATATAAGTTGTGAAGAAAATATTCTGAACAGAAGATGGTTGCTTTTTCTCCAGGTGTCTGGATTTTCACCATTTTTGCTGCCTCCCTGACTTGCGTGAGCTACGTATTTCACATCTTAGCTTGCTACAGGTATGGATACACAATAGATCAGGGGTCAGCAACCTTTGCCGGCCCCTGTGCCAGCCCCGCCCACCGCACCCTCAGCAGGTGCCGGGAGTGGGGCCAAAAGGGGACGGAGCCAGACCAGATGTCCTGCCGGCCACAGCCTGGGCCGGCATCAGCCGGCGGGCGGCTTCCAGTTCCCGGGGCCCTCAGGGGCGGCGCGGGGCTGATGGCCCCTGCTGGCCCTGCCCCTTTGCTGGATAGCAGGAGGAGAGGAGAGGAGAGGGGAGGGGAGGGAAGGGGAGTGGGTCACGTCGCCTTGGCCAGCCCAGAGCCGCACCGCTGCCGGCAGGGTGGAGCCGGCCCCGGCCATGGCTGGCAAGAGGGCGAATCGGGTCGGCCCACCCAGAGCCGCTGCTGCCAGCGGGAGCTGGGACCAGGAACTGGAGGCCGCCCGCCGGCAGCGGTGGCTCTGGCCAGGCCGACCCAACCCACCCTCTTGCTGGCCATGGCTGGGGCCGGCTTTGCCCTGCCAGCAGCGGCGAGCCTCTGGGCGGGCCAGGGCGATGTGACCTGCTCTGCTCCCCTCTCCTCCTGCCGTCCAGCAAAGGGGTGGGGCCATCAGTCATGTGCCGCAGCTGCTGGCCTCGCGGTTTGCGGGGCCAGCAGGGGAGTCTGAGCGACTCCACGTGCCGCTCAAGCTCAGCCCGCGTGCCAACTCTGGCACACGTGCCGGGGGTTGCCAACCCCTGCAATAGATCATCAGTTGATTCTCAGCGGTTCTGAGAGTCCTCAAGTACCATGGAGTTTACTGGGAGTTGAGGACACTAGTCAACTCAGAACAGGCACTTGTTAGCTTCCAGGATTATCCTTTAGAACTCTATCCTCCATTCTATCTGCACATAGTGGGAGGTTTCTCTGTTATCTACTCTGGACTCCATATTAGTTCATGGCCCTGAGATGTGGCGAAGACTCGTTAGTTCACACATTTCTCCAATTTTATAAACTATATATTAAGCTAAACAACTAAAAATAAATCACAAACTAGTCAAATTAGAATAAAGCGTGTTAATATAAATTTATCAGATTAATCTAATTATCAGGTTAATTAATCCAAAATGCACAGCAATTCCTTGTAAACTTTATCTAATAATGTGGGAGGGCAGCAGGCTTTGTCCTGCTATCAGCCTTCAAAAAACCAGGCATTATCCATTTCAGTGTTAAATGATACTTACTAATATTCCAGACAAATAGCTGATAGAGGCAGAGCCAAATCACACCTCTGCTTGAAATGAATATTTAGACTATAGCTCTGATGCCACTTAAGGCAGACTGCACAAAATATACCTGTTGAATGACAGCCAGTGTCTCTCTACACAACACAAGGTTGTACCAGACTTTCCAATACAAATCAGGGTAATGCTGGTTGTTAAATTTAACTAGCAAACAAAAAGTTAGGTGAAACTGAATTTCTCAGGATTTAAACACACACTGCTTAACCCATAAATTTTGTGAGTGTTCTTTTAGACCTTGAGCCTAATTGAAGGCTATTTGAGAAACCCTGCTCAGATAAATTGTGCTCTAGGAATATAAACACTAGTAGGCTGCTAAAGTTAAAAGGACACGGGTGAGATTCCATTACCTATGGAGATGGTGGAATCGCCATCCTTAGAGGTTTTTAAGGTGTGTCTTGACAAAGTGCTGGCTGAGATGATTTAGTTGGGGTTGTTCCTGCTTTGAGCAGGGGGTTGGGACTAGAGGACCTCCTGAGGTCCCTTCCAACCGTAATCTTCTATGAGTCTACGAATGCCAACGTGGAGGTGTCCCTCTTCTCATAAAAACTGAAAACCGTGGCATCGCCGTTGCTGGGCACACAGGGCATGTGCCCCAGCTCTAGTGCCCTGAGTCTGGTGGGGACCTGGGGGCTGACTGCCACCAGTGGCCCAGTGTAGCCCCCACCGGGGCCAGGGACCCGGGGCTTGATCTGGCCCCTGCCAGGGCCAGGGACCTGGGGCCCGGCTACAACTGCAGCCTGATGTGGCCCCTGCCAGGGCTGGAAACCTGGGACCTGATCCGGCCCTCATAAGGGCTGGGGATCCAGGGCCCAGCCAGCACTGGTGGCCCTATGTGACCCCACCGTAGCCGGGAATTTCCCAGGGCCAGGGCCAAGCCACAGGTTGACAGCAGCAGGAGCCTGATCCAGGCTCCTCCACCATCCCAGGAGATGGTTTCCCCCTCCCCAGGGGGACAGATTGGGTCCAGGGGTGGGGCCTGGGCCCCAAACCTATTTTGGGGGCAGCAACACCCCTGCTGAAAACAAAAGCAAAAGAGAACCCTAAGCAGATGGTTACTTACTCATGAGGTTTGCTGTGACTCTCGTGGTTTCATTCAGTTTCAGAAAATTAGTACATGATTGGGAAGAGTAGGTGGTGGTTTTCTTGTCCCAGCTGGCTAATTCAACAGACTTGCTGGCTGGCTAGAGGTTGCTTGCTTGTAGATGCCAAATCGCAGATAGTGTGTGTTGCTGAACTCTGATACCGCATTGGCTTTCTGAGAAGGAGAAGGAAGCACAAACCCTTTGACAAGCAAGATGGCATCATCACTCCAGAAGCTAGAAGCCAGAGCCAATGTCTTCTTCTTTCCCTTTCATTTATGAGACAGTGGCATGGCTGATTGCTCCCCTTTGGCATGGGGCATTCCCCCTCTGAAGCCATAGACATCACCCAGTGGTGCTTGATTAGTTACTGTTATGCAAATAAAGAACTTTTCCTTGCCAGTAAAACATTGGTTTAGGAAAAAAAGTCAGTCAGTCAGCAGGCCTCAAAACATTTTCAGACATTTTAGGAGATAAAATCAACACTTCCAGATTATGGGTCAGTCCATAGACTGTGCTAGAACTCTAAATAAATGGGAAAACATAGAAAGCTACCAAAATATTGCCATCATAGAAAATCAATCACTCCTATTCATCCAGCCGCAAAACAATGTCATTTATTCTAAGATTAAGCAAGCGTCCCTAGTCTACAGACAACTGCTTCTCTTTTTTGTATTTTGGTACCCAGTCACTTTAAGCAGTTCAACTTTAAACAGGAGTTTTGACACACAGAGTCTTGGTGAAAGATTAGACTTTCCCTCTGTAAAAGTAAAATGTCTTTTGCCTTTGAAATTGTAATTTTGGGTTCAATTTTCATATAAGGCCCCTGTCATAATTACAATACTGCTCGCCTGTAAATAGACCAGATTCTATTTTACAGATGGACTACTGAATCGTATGCAGATAAAACTCCTATTGAAGTAAAGGGTTAGCCTTCAAGGTTGTATATTGTATTAGGTTGTAATAAATCAAAACTTGTGCTTGGCGTGGCATGCCCAATAGCACACAATGTGCGTCATTCTTACATCATTGCTCCCCTTGGCTCTTAGTTTATTGCCTTAGTCCACGATGCCTTTAGCTCTAGAGTGCTGCCCCCTTTGACATTAAATCAAGTCATCTGGTCTGTGTAACCTTTGGGGGGGCTAAAATTAATTCTGCTGCCTTTCTCCAGTGCCTCACAGAAATACACCCCAATCCCTGTGGAGAAAGCAGCTGGAGACCCAGGATCCAGTCTGTATGGGACTCACAGCAAAGATTGTTCAGTTACCACCCCACATTAAAATACTACTAAAAACAAACATAACAATGAACTTTATTAACTACTAACTAAATAAACCTTATCCCAAGAAAACAAAATACAATTAACCAAGAACAATCCCTACAGAAACCCCCACATGAAAGATACCCAAGAGTCCCAAAGTCCAGGTGGAGTCCACCCAACTCTCAGCTACAGTCTCTTTTCCAGTGTAGAGGCTTAAGTGGCAAGAAATAGTTGTCCTCTTCTTCTTTCTTTGCAGGAATCTTCTGTAGCATTCCATGCAGGCTCTTCCTTCTCCTTTGGAACCAGCCCTCAGTCCCATATGCATGCCTGCAAAATCTGTTGTAGATGACTCCATTAGAGGGAGAAAACATCTTGTTCACCCTTGGCTCAGCTTCTCTCCTGAAAACTGAGCACATGGGCTCTTCTCGAAGCAGCTCCTCCCTGCCCGTCTGCACAGACTGCTGCTCTCATGTGATCTGACTGACCACACCACATCACACCAGCAGGGCACCCTGTGGAGCATGCTTAAAAATGCTACCACTCCCTGCCTCTAGAAGTTTCTAGCTGTGGGTAGCTAATCTGCCCAGCAACAGTAACCCACCCTCAGCAGGTCTCTTGAAGAGAGGCATGTGGGTTACACTAGCTCCTCTGTGATCAAACTTTCAAACAGTTATAAAGTTACCATGTGAATAAAAGCTCCAATTTATCTGTGTGAAACTCTCTAAAACTGATTTTGACACCTTTATTCAGGAAACACATAAAGCGGCTGTGGGCAGGGGAGAAAAATTTCCTTCCACTAAGATCTCGTGAGCCTTCACCTTCTCAAAGTGTGGTAAGTTCCCTCTGTTCTTCCATGAAAATTCCTAACCAGTAGCTCTGAGCCTGCTAACACTTGGAATTCAACAGGACAACTCGTGACTGTAATCTACACACTTGTGCCTGTATTTTGCAAGAGGAGGCTGCAGTTTTAATAGGTCAGTGCAAATTTCCATGGGCCAGATTCAGGAGCATGCAGATCTCAAAAATAACCTGCAGTGTTGATTCAGCAGTAGTCCGACTCAGAGGTAACGTCAAATCAGGCCAAACATACACCAGCTGCTGCTACTTAGAAGCTGCAGTTCCAGTGCTCAAGCAAAACCCAGGCCACTTTTTCATTTTGTCCTTCAATTTTTTCCCCAGACTCTGTTCATATCAGTGGAGTCAGGAGTGTCCTTGTTTCACACACCTGTGATAAAAATCCCCATTCATAGCTTATGAATACCGTGCAGCTGGAGATGAAGGCGTGTCTACACTTGAAATGCCACTGCAGTAGTGCTTCAGTGTAGATGCTGACAGTGAGCATTTTTCCCATCATTGTAAGCAATCCAGCTCCCCAAGAGGTACTAGCTAGGTAGATGGAAGAATTCTTCTGTCAACCTAGCTTTGTCTATACCGGAGATAGTTGGTGTAATGATATTGCTCAAGGGTGAGAATTTTTCACACCCTGGGCAACATAGCTGGATTGACTTAACTTTTTACTGCAGCTCAACTTTGAGACTGTTGCTGTTTGTTCTTAACCTTCTTAGGCCATGTCTACAAGAGCGCTTATGTCAGCAAAACTTTTGTCACTCTGGGGTGTGAAAACACTTGCCTGAGTGATATACGTTTAGCTGGCCTAAGTGCTTGTGTACACAGCATTATGTCAATGAGAGTCACCCGTCCATTGACACAACTATTGCAGCTCGATGAGCTAGTTTTATTTTGTCAGTTGGAAAGCTTTCTCCCACCAACATAACACGGCCACACAAGAGCTCTTACAGCAGCACAGCTGTGTTGGTACAGATGTTCCACCATAAGCTTGCTATATCTGAGGGCTTGTCTACTCCTGAAATGCCACTGCAGTAACACTTCAGTGTAGACACTACCTATGCTGACAGGAAGCGTTCTCCCATCATTGTAAGCAATCCAGCTCCCCAAGAGGCACTAGTACGTGTTAAGTGTAGATGTGGCCTTAAGATACGATTAAAATACTACAGTAGTACAGCTGCACAGCTCTCCGTGTGGGTACGCACTACAGAGACGGAAGAGGTTCTCTGTCCCAGAGAGCTAATCTACTGTAGAATTCCACAGTGAAGATGCTCTAAATGTACAAATTAAGCACTGTATGCCCGGAAGGTCACTGTCAAGTTTTCAGGGAGGGACGGTGCACAGAAGGAGAGTCGCTCACTGATTACACACATTACATTTTACATATCCAAGCTGCCCTTGTGCAGGAGCAGTTTAATTATCTGGTAAAAACACCATCAGTGGTTTGGTTTGTAATTCAGAATGATGAGGCTGTCTACAACAACAACAGAAATGACATCTCTTCAAATCGACTTGCGTTTTCAATTCTTGTATCTATGTTCTTCAGTGTAGACATGTTCGAAGGGTTATAAAGGCCACTTTAACGGCTGCTTCTAGCAGGCTTCTACAATAGGTATTTTTCCAGCAGACATTTTGGTAAATGCAGTTTTGTTCATACCCCTTGTACAGGAGTCCCAGCCAAGCTGACTTTTGCAGGCAAAACTCTCTAATGTAGACCAGCCAGCCCTGAAATGTGCCACAAAGGGATGAAGACCAGACTCAGGGCCTGAGAATGTATGCAGCATGTAAGAAAACACGCAGCAATTCCAGCACAGTAACTTCCGTCCTTTTTGTGTTAAATTCAGGCAGCAATAGCAAGATACTCTGGATGGCAAATTGCATACATATTATGGGGTACGTGCCAAGCCTACAGCATGAGCATATCTTCTGCCAAAGTTAGAGCAGTTGCCCTTTTCCTCTCTATTAAGGAATGATTTCTCTCTTTTCCAGGGTACTTGATCCTTCATGTGGTGCAGTTTCTGTTTGGTGTAATGATCATGTACAGTTTCATTTTGCCAATACAACATGGCGAAGGGCTGGAAGTGGCAAAAGGTTTGGGAATCGCAATGTAAGTGTTTTGGTTTGACACATTTTTGGTGTATTCCATTACTTTGCATCAAGTTAGCTTTATAGTTCTATAAAATAACAAGATGCCTATCTGAAAACTTGGAGTGCCTGTGACAGATACTTACAACACAAGAAATGAAGCAGCAGCAACCCCACAACATACAGTGATATTGAATAACCGTACCACGTTAATAACACAAATTTAGCATTTTTTAAAAATATAGTCCTGGCAGCCCCTCCTTTGAAGATCTGCCATGCAACAATCCCCAAAGGTCATCAAATCTTTAAACTTGCTTTCCTTGTGGGGAATTTTTGAGAGACTTGCAAGCTAAGCACATTGTTTTCCCATCTAAAGGAAAATGCTGACTATGAGGGGACTGGCTGACAATGGATATTCAAAGGGTAAAAGGGCATGGCCGCTGAGCCAAAATTCAGTCCACTCTTCACAATGTTCCACCTTCATCAGCAATGTGGCACAGGGAAACTACAGTTCCAGAAAGCATTGCTCCATCTTGATCTGATGCCCTACCTGCTCAGTCTAAAGGAAGCATTGCATTCTGGGACCCATCCTGCAGTCTCCATGGCCCACGTTTCTGCATTAAAGGTCAGGAAGTTGCACCCTTCTTCATTTGATGCAACTTTAATGTGTCCTTCAGCCTCTTGGCAAATCGTCAGCACTGTCCTCATTGGCAAAGTTGGCGATCTCTGTTACAAAGCTTCATAAGGTGTAACAGCTGATTGCTCTTCCTGAAGGCAGAGCTGCCAGCCCACTTATCTGGGTCTAGGATCTGCATTTTTCTATTTTGGCCTGGCCAATTGCACATTTTCCCCAGGACCTCAGGAATCAGGAGTGTCATGAAAAAGCATGAAAAATCTGAGGGTGAAGGGTGGTAAAGTTGTGTCAGCACCGGGAATACTATATACAATTATATTCTATCCAGCGAAGTCAGGGTGTGGGAGGGAGGGAGTAGGAAAGGAAGATATAAGAAGCATATAGATCTATGAAAAATCTGGGGACGGGACGGAAAACCAAAGTTGACTTAACAGCCGTCCACACTGGCTTTGAGTTGACTTAATAAGATCAATGTAGTGCTATTCCCCATCCACACTAGCTTTAAGTTGACTTAAGAGGTTAGCTTAAGGCTTAAATCAACCTTCAGAGGTGGTGTTACTAAGTCGACTTAAGGAAGCACTTAAGTCGACTTAATAAAAGCCCAGTGTGGCCGTGGCTTTGTGTAGGTCGACTTAAGTGTCCTTAAGTCGACCTAAGTTGCCAGTGTAGACGCACCCAGGGAGCTGAAACTGGCTCCTTGCAGCCCTCACACTTTCAGCAGCCAGTGGAGCTACTTGTGTGGTGAGAGACTGCCCCTTGTGTGCCAGGTTATCACAGTCTAAGCCATGCAGAGGTCAGGAAGAAATTTCCCATAGGATAGAGCACAGGTAAATCCAGGATGGCAGCACGAAGAGGGTATAAAACTCTGCAAAGCACAAAGGCGGCATTTCACACTTGCATTGTTTTGCCTTTGCACAGGGGACTGGGGAACCAAGGCCCAGGGGCTGGCAATCAAATGCAGGTCTCCCATCCCGTTATGCAAGCTACTTTCCCAGCTCCTTTCACCACAATATCCATATTAAAAGAGTCATTTCTCTTTTCCTTTTCCTTTACAGTCTCACAATTGGGATTGCCGCTGGGCTTATGATAACACAAATCTTGATCGCTGCCAGCTTTTTCCTTCAGCCAAAGATCTTGCCAGATGATAAGCAGAAGCCTTTAGCTCTCAATAACAGGTTAGTGCTAGGAGAGAAACAGACCTTGTGGTCTTCCATCCTCCAGACAAGGACCTCCTGCAGCGTGGGGTTTTGAATGTAAAGATCTCTGCCTGCACAGAGAAGCTTGAACCAATTCAGGTACAAATAAAGAGAGAGGGTCCCGCCACAGGATTTGTTTCAGAGTCTTAATTTCAAACCATGTGACTAGGAGTGTGTGGCTATCTGGGCTAAATCCAAAAGTGGCAAGGGTGGTCTATAATACGCAATGGTGGGTGGGGACTGTAAGTGAGAAGACAGTCTATTAGGCTCAGGCCAGCAAAGAGGAAGAGAGGGAGTGGACCTTAAAATCTCCCATCACTGAAAAATTGCAGTCCAAGGACTCTGCAAGTCCAGCATAAAATGGACTCGGGGCCACCAAAGTGGGTGGGGAATATTGCTGGGCACTCCAGCTGTACTCTGTCAATGGTCCACGTTCATGAGGCACTGCTTCCCTAGGCCTGTGCCAATGACTGGTATTAAATGATCGTTTGTTGCCTTCTGACAGCGAAGACAAACCCAGGCCAAGTTGTTCTTTTTGTGTCCATCTGAAATGGCTTCTGGCTACTGGTCTGAGTCAAACCTTGCTGTGGTGGAAGATGGCAGTTGTTTAAAATAAGAGGTCGCTGTCTAGATGCATATGGGCTGTAGTTGTCCTGGACTTGCAATATAGTCACAGTTGGAGAAGTTAGGCACTGTGGGGGCTCTGTGTTTATTCTATCCTGGATCCCAGGATGAATCTGCTCGTTTTAAAGGTCTCTAGGTACTTCTCCGGCTGAACCACCACACTTTTGAGGTTGGAGTCACCTAAACATTTGTACACTATAATCCTGCTTGCTCCAAAATATATCTCCTAGCATTGTGAGTGAATTCCCAGAGATGTAGCTAACACCCCACATCCTCTGCCCCAGCACCTCCAAACTTCAACAAAGTATGACCTGCACCAAGATCTAAATCTTTTGTGGCTTTGGTCCATCTCAGTTAGCTCCCTATGAGTTGTTGTGGCCCATGGAGGCCCCCAAACCAAACCCAGGATTGGGCAGTGAGTGCAAAAGTGGATTTTTCCCTCTTTTGCAGGAAAGCTTTCCACAACTTCAATTACTTCTTATTCTTCTACAATGTGCTCCTGGGCCTGGGGGCCTGTTTGTTTAGACTGCTCTGTAGTGTCATCTTGGGAACTTGGCTGATAGCACGGATAGACAGGACTATAATGCAGAAAGGGTACGAAGCTGCTGACATGGGTAAGTGTACGAAACCTCAGCGCACTGCATGGACAACATGTATTGGGATTTGCCATTTGGTGGCTCTCTCATAAGAAATATTGGAACTTTTCAAGCAAATATAAGATTTGTCTACAGGTAACCTCTTCTTGCCCTACACACCTGCAAAGGAGGAAGACATAATATACTACTAGCCATGCTCTGTGGTCTTAAGGGCCTTGGCCTTCTACATGTATACTAGAGCTAATAGTGTAACTATTGCTTGTTTGAATTCAAGATGTTCCATGTTAAAAGCACAAGCCTCTAGAACTTGATTGCTCTAGCTAGGAAATCCTACACTCATTAAGTACTTCCACTGGCTGGACACTAGAAAGGGACAAAGACCCGCTTCTGGGTAACATTAGCAGCCACAATGGGGAGCACATGATGCTTCTTCTTGAAGCACTATACAGCAAGCTCCTTTCTGATGCCATCATAGACATTACGGTGATGGATGTAATAGAAAACAGTGCTGGCAGATAGCTCAGAAGCTGTGTTCAGATGCTGCCAATTCATTTCTCCCCAGGATTTTGTCCTTGGCTTTTTTAAAATGAAAAACTACACAAAAAATTTAAATCCTGAAGCATAGATTATACCTCTCTGCAGTTATGGAATTGAGCCAATTACTGCCATTATTGGTTTTAGGATGGAGGTATATATATAGAAACACAGAATAATAGGGATGGAAGGGACCTCACGAGGGGTATGTCTACACTGGGGAATTTAGGTTGACTTAAATAAGTCGACTTTAAGTCGACCTTATTAAGTCAACTTAGAGAGACCACACAGAACTCCTAAGTCAACTTAAAGTGGGCCTTACTAACTTGACTTAGAGAGTCTACACTAGACTCTCTAAGTTGACTAGTTTGGTCCAAGGAGAGCCAGCCCTGCAGCAAGCCCCTGAGCGGTCCGGGGGGAAGGGAGCGTGGAGCTCCCTTCTGTCTTGGACCACTCGGCTCCCTTCTGCTTGGGACTTCTCAGGTCCCAGGCAGAAGGGAACCCTTCTAGCCTGGACCGCTCGGGTCCCGGGGAGAACTTCCGGCAGCTGGAGTGGGGATCCTGGGGAGAAGAGACCGTGGGGCTCCCTTCTCGCCGGGACCACTCAGGTCCCAGCGAGAAGGAAGCCCCGTGGTCCCTTCTTGCCGGGACCTGAGTGGTCCCAGCGAGAAGGAAGCCCCACGCTTCCTTCTCCCCGGGACCCGTGCTCCAGCTGCCAGCTGCCAAGCAGCTGGAGCGTGGGTCTCGGGGAGAAGGGATCCCCATGCTCCTTCCTAGCCAGGACCCTGCGGCAGCTGGAGCGTGGGTCTCCCGTGCTCCTTCCTGGCCACGACTGCTCGGTCTGGCTAGGAGGGAGCGCGGGGCTCCCTTCGGCCAGGACCACTTGGTCCCAGCTAGGAGGGAGCCCCGCACTCCCTCCTAGCCGGGACTGAGCTCCAGGTCATGGGACGCCTCCGGAGGCTTCCCAGGAGCTGGAGCGCAGCCATGCTGAGCTGGAGCACGGGTTTCCCGCTCTCCCTCCTGGTCAGGACCCCAGGGTCCCAGCTAGGAGGGAGCGTGGGGATCCCTTCTCCCCAAGACGCGCGCTCCAGCTGCTCGGCAGCTGGCAGCTAGAGTGCAGGTCCTGGGGAGAAAGAAGCACGGGGCTTCCTTCTCCCCGGGACCACTCAGGTCCTGGCAAGAAGGGACTGCGGGGCTTCCTTCTCACCGGGACCTGAGTGGTCTAAGTCGACTTAGGGCGGCCACACTGCTTAAGTCGACTTTAAAAGTCAACTTAAGCTTCAAAGTCGACTTTATACGAGGTGTTATAAAGTCGACGTTGAATTTCCTTAAGTCAACTTAAGCAGCAGCTTAAGTCGACTTAAGGAAATGCCAGTGTGGACACAGAATAAATTTAGTTGACTTAAGTATGCTTAAGTTGACTTAATTTATTAGTGTAGAAGCACCCAAGGTCATCTAGTCCAACCCCCTGCTAAAAAGCAGGACCACTCCCACTAAATCACCCCAGCCAGGGTTTTGTCTAACTGTCCGCAGTGGGTAAAGGATGGGAGAAGGAAGGCTCCTGGAAACTTAAAGTGGTGGCCAAAAATAATAAACTGTATTAGTCTCCCTCTTCGGGACGCAAAGGGTTAACAGTTGGGCTGCTTGCTGGACTAAACTCAGAAGTCAGCTTCACAGATAACAAGATAGCCCCAGGGGATTACTTCACAGTTTAACATACCATGAGTTACACAGAAATAAACGTTTAGAATAAACCCTCCTCTTGGACTCTTTTGATAATTCAGAGATAAAGTATAACAAGACAGGATCCAATACATAAACAATAAACATAATAATCCCCAAACCTACACCAATTGTAATACCTTGGGTTAAAACTGAGGTTGAAGAATTATTCACATTCAATCATGAGGAGTAAACGTGGGGGGGTAATTCGGGTTCACATACATACCATGACTATCAGGCAGGTAATTAGCAACAGCATGACATCTTAAGGCGGAGGTTGAAATCGACTCGGGCCGGCACTCTCGGGGGAACTCCTACTGCAGGGTGATCAGGCCTAGCAGTTAACTCGAGGAGACTCTCTCGTGCTCCATGCGGCATGGAAGTTTTTATGGCCCAGGCCACGGCTTCCTGCTGAGGGCTGTGATTGGCCAGATTTCGCTGCAGCAGGAATTTTGGGGTGAGGGGCTGCCCGGTTCCTCCTGTCCTTATTTGAGCAAAGGAATTTTCACCAGCTCTCTAGGTTCCAGGTCAGAGTCCTCTACACCCCTGGGGGGGGAGGGGCAGAGCAGCCATGATTGACTTGCCCTTCAGCACATGGGCGAGGGGGATGACCCACCCCTTTGGGAGCTGGCTGAGAGCGAATCGGGGTCCGAATAAAGCATGTTGATAGTCACAAGCCTAGCAGCCAGGAGTTCTCTACATGACCTGGGGGGCAGTATCTGGTATGTGACCTGGGAAGAGTATCTGATAAACAGTTTCTCTACGTGACCTGAGGAGAAACAGTTTATATGTCTTTATATCACAAGGGAGGTGGCGGCCAGTTTATGGGGTGCTCATAACAGCACCTTAACACTAACCAGGCCTTAAAAATCTCTAAAGATTGAGATTCTACCACCTCCCTAGGTAGCCCATTCCAATGCTTCACCACCCTCCTAGTGAGAAAGTTTTTCCTAATATCCAACCTCGACCTCCCCAGCTGTAATTTGAAACCATTGCTCCTTGTTCTGTCCTCTGTTACCCTCGAGAACAGCCTAGCTCCCTCCTCTTTGGAGCACCCCTTCATGTAGTTGAAGGTTGCTATCAAATCTCCCCTCAGTCTTCTCTTCTGTAGACTAAATAAGCCTAGTTCCTTCAGTCTTTCCTCATAAGTCATGTGCCCCAATGCCCTAATCATTTTAGTTGCTCTCCGCTGGACTCTTTCTAATTTGTCCACATCCTTTCTGTAGTGGGGAGCCCAAAACTGGACACAGTATTCCAGATGTGGCCTGACCAGGGATTTATGTGAGAGGGGAATTATCACATCCCTCGATCTGCTGGCAGTACTCCTACTAATGCAGCCTAATATGCCATTGGCCTTTTTGGCAACAAGGGCATACATAGGCTATGTCTACACTTGTTAATTTAGGTCGACTTAGCTACGTTAATTTAGGTCGACTTTGTTAAGTCAACTTAGCATGTCCACACTTAAATTTTAAGTCGACTTTGAGGGGACCCTACAAAATCGACCTAGAGCGTCCACACTGGACGCCTAGGTCGACTTGTAGGGGTTAGGTGGACGTGGGACATGTCCACGGTGGCAGGGGAGCCACCCCTTGCCAAGTGCCAGGGGGCTCAGCCTTTGCCCCATTGTATCTTGGTACAATGGGGCAAAGGGGGACAGGGACCCTGGCAGGGCATAGGGGCAGGGTGGGCAGGGCTCTGCCCTGCCCTTTGGGAGGGCACAGCCAGGCTGTGGCTATGCCAGCCACTCTGGCAGGGAGGACAGTGGGGAAGCCCTGGAGTCCCCTAAGTCAACTTAAAGTCGATTTATGGGTACTCCACGTCTACACTGGCTTAAATCAACTTTAGAAAGTCAACTTAAGCAGAAAGTCGACTTAAAACTAGGTTTTATGAAGTCGACTTAATTTTTCCTTAAGTCGACTTAAGCAGCTGCTTAAGTTGACTTAAGGAAAGTGTAGTGTAGACGCAGAGTAAATTAAGTCGACTTAAGCAAGCTTAAGTCGACTTAATTTACAAGTGTAGATGCACCCATATAGTGTGACTATTTTTTGCTCACTGACATTTTCAAAAAGGGGAAGCTTCTAAAGAATAAAGCTCTGACAGGGGAGTGTTCTTTTAAAACTTGGAATCAGAAGTTTATTTTTGGATTGAATTTTTGAGTTTAGGGTTCAGCAGGCCAATATATTTATTGCAGATTATTTCAGTGAGCTAGCCCAGCTTCTTGCTTATTAATTTTCTGAGAACAGATCACAGTTTATTACTGTATTAATTATTCCAAAAGGCCTGGTGTGTTTATGAACACCTTTGAACTGAGGTTTGTTTACAAACCCTTTGTGGTGAATATTCAGACTTCTTTATATTCAGAGTTTTCTGCTTGAGTGATGTGGCTGGCCGTGCAAATCACATGGTATGGTTTCTGTTTCCTGATTGGATGGTCTAACTTTTTTAAACTATCACTGCTCTGTCAAATAAATATTTTCTTTCTTTCTTTCTTTCTCTTTCTTTCTTTCTTTCTTTCTTTCTTTCTTTCTTTCAAGAATTCTAGGCCTCTTAGAGCCCCATACCTGAACCTGTCAAAGGGTCCCTGCACCCACATCTTGCCCAGGGAGGACTGGGGTTGTAAAGAAAGCGTTGCTTGTGTCATATGGTGTATTTCAAAGTAGTGTCTGACCCTCCGTTCTTTGTCTTCACAAATGCCTACTGATGTGAACGGGAGTCATAGGTGCCCAAAGACTGCAGTTCTGGGTGCACAGTATATAGAGAAGGGAGTTAAACTGCATGTCTCTGCAGATGTATCCCTTTTTAAATACAGGTTTCAACACATGGATTGGGATGATATTTATGGACCACTACCACACAAACCCCACCCTCCTCAGTTTTTGTCACATTCTTCTGATCAAAACCATTAAGAAAAAGCTGCAGGAATCCCCCAAATACTGTTCCTTCTATAATATATCAGGTAAGCTCTTTTGCTAAAGTATTTAACATATATACCACTTAACTCTATTTAACTGTAAAATTATATTACTCTTTAGGAATCCTTTATCTGTGGTCTGAATTCTGACCTGCCTGTGCTTCCCATGCTGATGATCAGATGCAAAGCATGAAAACTGATTGACCTGTCATGTTATCTCAGTATACTTAAGTGCAGATGCTATTGTAATTCATATGCAGTAAGGAGACATTTCTGCTCAAAGTTACATGGATGCAACTGAGTTGAAGTCAATCAAGCTGCCCATGTGTGTAAAAGATTAGCCCCAAGGCTCACAAAAATGGCCTGTAATCTTATGACCATAAACCTTTACTGAATCTTGCTATAATCTTTGTCTTATACATTTGTGAGCTGGTGTCTAAGAGCTAGGGCATGCTGCGATGGTAGAGCTGTCTGCTGACCCTCTGAGGAGGGAGGAGATCAGTCATCCTATTATCAAGTGGTCTCAGTTACATTCTCTTCTCAATTACACCCATGCTATTCCACTCAATTCAGTGGAGTTACACCAATATAAATGAGAAGAGAAATTGGCTCCACATGTCTTTTGGATCAAATGGATGGTTAAGGGGTGACTTGATTACAATAAGTATAAGTAAGGTGCCAGTGCCCTGAGCCTGGCGGGGACCTGGGGTATCCGGCTCGGGGTTGGCTGGGGACCCAGGGCCTGGTGGGCTGCTGTGCAATCTGGCCCAGGCCCCGGATTGGGTGGGGCCAGAATGGAGGGAGCAGGGCCCGGGCCTCAAACCAATTTCCAGGGCAGTGATGCCCCTGCCTATGGGGAGAGTCGGGGGCGGATGACAAATATTTAATAATGGGCTCTTCAGTCTAGCAGAGAAAAATATAACACCATCCAGTGGCTGGAAGTTGAACAAATTCAGGCTGGAACTAATGTGCGTTCACGGTGAGAGTAATTAATCATTGGAACAATGTATCGAGGGCCATTCTTGACCATTTTTAAACCTAGATTCGATGTTTTTTTCAAACAGATATGCTCTAGGAATTATTGTGGGGCGGGTCTCTGGCCTATGATGTGCAAGAGGTCAAACTAGATGATCACAGTGGGTCCTCCCTTCTGGTTATGGAATCTATTAATTGTCAGTGAGTGTCTATTGTTATAATTTCATGGATACCAGCGGAGAAGCTGGTCATTAGTTTTTACATTACAGTTCTGTATTTTATTTCATTTTAGAAGCCAGAGTGTCAACCAGAGCTAGGACACGGTGGTTGCTGTCCTACACCCTTCTTAACAACCCCAGCCTCACTGCACTCAGGAAGCCTAACCTGCCAAAGAACTCCTGTGTCTAGCTTACTCCGCAGGAGGAAACCGGAAGCAGGAAGAATTCACGGACAGTTGCTGATTGACACATAGGGTCTACAGAAGATGGAGCTCTGTTTCAGAAAGCTATGAACTAGGAGCAGTTGGGGCTTTCAGCTGGGTGTGATAGGAGAGCTGTAAGAATGGATGTCCCTGAGCGCTCAGTCTCAGGGGTGGTTGTGCAATTACAGAATGCTTCCAATACACAGCTGCAAATTGTATTAGATGACTATAAAACCCAGCAATATATTTTAACCCAAATAGACATACATTGGTTTGGTCAATGTTTCCTTTACTGAGGGGAGAGTGGGAAAGGTCCATTCTCTCATTTTGCCAAGTGTGAAAGTTCAAGGGGACAGACCTGAATTTCCCCCTTGAATACTAGGTTCTGGGGGGAGTTTGCTTTTGTACTGTCTTTCCTCTTTGGCTGGTCCTAACTGTAGTCCCTGTGCATATGCTGTACAGACACATACCGAGAGGCAACCACAGTCCCGATAGAGCCTGCAATCTAAACAACTAGAGAGACGAAGATAGGAAGGGTTCTTATCTCTGCCCTGGGCGTTTATCTCCCATGTACTCCTCCTGGCCTAGGGTCATGCTACAGGCAACTTTCCTCAGCTTCTCCTCTAGGACTATTCAAACTTCACTTCACTTCAGGCCTTTTCTTAGTCAAAAACCACCTCTCCTTGGCAACCAGGTTTGTAAATATAAAAGCTCAGCCCTCTTCTCCCAAACCAAAGGACATTCATAAGCTCACACAACCCAGTGTTTCTCTTCCTCCTCCCAGACCTTCCTGCCTGGGGCCTTTGTGCTTTCGCCCCCCAAGCCTCATTGGCTGCAGAGCTTGTCTCACTCTCTGCCACACTTTCCTGAGCTCTTCCCCTCCCCCTCTTCACTCAACCTTCCTGCATCTTTTATACTGGAATCACCTGATACCTCCCAGGTAGGGCTCATCCTGTCATTAAGGGGCAAACCACCCTATTACACTCCCCTTTTACTGACTAGGAAGTGAGGCACAGAGAGATTAAGTGAATTACTCAATGTTACACTGGGAACAGGACCCAGAACGCCTGAGTCCCAGCACAAAATTCTGGCCTCACTGAAGCCATGGGGAGTTTTGGTATGGAATTCAGTGGGGCCAGCAGTTTTTTGCCTCAGTCATGAAGCCACCCTTCTGCTCCACAAAGACAACAAATACTGCAGACAATATTAGTTCTGAATCAGAAAAGAAAGATGACATACCAATAGCTGGAGCTCTACCAATGTATTGTCTCTGCAGATGGTACCTCAGCTGCCATGTGCCTGAGCTGAGCAGCCAGGAGGCTAGGAGAGAAAAGAAAGCAGTTGAGACTGCACACTAAACTCAACATACAGAACTTGTTCCCAATTTTCTCCTATGTCCCCTCTCCCTCATGGACCTTAGCACTGTCTCTTTTCCCACCACAGGATGAGAGACCCTCAGATGATGTCTCCCTGCCCGGTTGCCCTGGGCTACAGGATGCAGGATGTTACACTGCCGTTGCTAGGCACCAGAACTGGACACAACCAATGACTGCAGCAAGATTGTTGCATCATCGTTGGTGTGAGGAAAAGTCAGATACTGCTCATTTTTGTGCCCAAGACCACAAGCTGTACCATTTAAATAAATGACTTCTCCAACATGACAAGCGTACCAAAAAATCCAGAGTCCTGCCAGTCTCCATGGATTCAAGAGGATCCTTCATTCTCTGGCATGATTGGACTATTGTCCACATCCTGTTTAACCCTTGTCCAAGGCCCTAGAGCTTGGTGCTTTTCTGTGTAGGGTATGAAGCTAAATAAGTAAGTACCCTGACTAAACCTGTATCCTTATGGAGAACTGGGTCATGGGCAGGCCCCTTTCATACCCCCACATGTTCATCACCCCTTGGCAGGCTCTGGTCTGAGACCGCCATGCCCGGCAGCAATGAACAGCCATAGCGCTGGGTGCTGTGTGCCAGGCTGGGTGAGCGTAATGGCCACACAAGAGCCTCTCTCTTCCTTGTCCTGGCGTGGCCCAACTTTCACAGAGCATTCCAAAATGGAGGTCTCTCAATGCACACTCCATGGGCCATGATATCTTTAGATCTTTGTCCTTTGCTGCTTTTCACAGCATGACAGAATACACCCCTGTGTTCACCTTCTCCACACAATTATAATAATCTCTGTACAAAGTGTGTCCTGAGGTACTTGCAGAAAACTCACAATTTGCTGTTCAGTGTTATCCTTGAAAAATAGATGTGGCAACACTGTGCAATTGTAAGATTTTCCCTGCATGATGTTAGGAGTACAAGAACGTGCGCAGGTGATTTAGGGGGAGTGGTCCTGCTTTTTAGCAGGGGGTTGGACTAGATGACCTCGTGAGGTCCCTTCCAACCCTATTATTCTATGATTCTATGTGACCCAAACTAGTCAAGCAGGACTATTTTCAACAAAGGAGTGTATGTTTGCTTCAATTTGCATTTAAGCAGTAAACAGAGTCAGCAAACAGGAAAGGAAACTAAAAGACGCTTAAACCAGGGGGGAAAACCAAGAGGGAACATCCTTCGACATACACTCTGTATCACCTAGTGCCCAGCTAGAAATGCTTTTCAAGAGGGGACTGAAGCTGTAAAAAGAAGGGGCCAACACATCAAGATCTGCTCTCTCCCCCTACCTGTCTCTGGTATCACACTCAAGAAGATAAACAGCAGTTGGGTCCTGGGGGAAGGGGTCCTGACTTGAGGAGTTTGATCAGTAATCTTGCTGGAAGCATGTGGGGAGAAATTTTGCTTGACTCTAATATAATTTAAGGTAGGCATTAGTAAGCCTTTTATCCTAATTCTTCTTGTAACCATTTCTGATTTTTATGCCCCATGACTTGTAATTAATAAACCTGCGTACATTATAAGTCATAAAAAAACTTAGTATTTCTGGGCTGTCTGGGCGAGGGCTGGGCAGTAGAAGGCATACATTTCTGGAGGGACAGTCTGGGGCTGGGAATGCATTGGCATCACCCTACAATATAACTAAGGCAGGTGAGAGGCAGGGTGTGACTGGCACGCTGCTGTCAATCAAACACAGCTAGGCATGGGCTGCATGCTGCAGCAGTGCAATCTGGAGGCTGCAAGGATAAGGCATTGCAAGGCACCTCAGGTCACAGGGCAGGGTGACACAGCCCTCCACTGATCTGGATTGTATCCAGTATGTTACACACCCCGACTGCCTTCAGGCTCTTGAATCCCTCATCCTTCTCCAGATCGACTGTGTGCATAAGACTGTGTCCCAGAAGCCTCACAGTGATTAGGAGAAGGTGGCTGAAGAAGGCTATCACTACCCCAGTGCAGTGATAACAGATCCCAGACACAGAAAAAGATCCCAAGCATGCAGGCTCTAAGGATGAGACAAGTATCTCTCTCCAGTCAGCAGGCCCTCTAACTCCCCCTCCCAGCTGCTCCAGCCCTGGAATGTGCAGGTGAGGACCCCCTGCAGGGAAAGAACCAGCCTCAGTTTCTGACACAACCCAGGCCCAGTCACCACGTCCTGCTGTGTGTAGTGGGTGGGCACCCACGGGTGGTGAGCAGAACAGATACTTGGGGCTTGTCAAAGAAGCAGCGAAGAGTAGTTTCTAGCAGGAGGGGGTGCCCTGTGACAGGCCTGCCCAGCAGAGCTAGAGTTGGGTCGGCTCAAGACTGGCTGCACTGGGTGAGGTTTCCCTCCGGGGAGTGCAGACGTAATGGGCATGTTAACGGAGATCAACTGAGGCTCCCTGCCCACCCTGCTGGAAACCTATCTGTCTTGCCCTGCACTGGTAGTGAAGCAAAACCATGCATCTCATCCCACTCTTATTAATCAGGGGGGAGCAGGCCTGGTTTCTGGAGTGGTCCGTCTGGAGTGCCAGGCCTTGCCATGGCCATGACGGAGGTATGGCAGGCTGAGCAACACTTCCCTTCCATTTCTGAAAGGACCGGGCTCTGAAATGGAGACTCAGACTCTGTGGCCAGAAGGGACCGGTACTGCATCTGTGTTTCCCAGTCATGAGAGGGGATGTTTTATCCATTAGAACAATGGTTCCCAACCTGTGCTCTGGGGGCCAAAAGTGGCCATCGAGGGCTTTCTAAGTGGCCCTTGGCTCCCCTCCTGCTGGCTGCAGAATGGAGTCACTGCCTAAGGACCCAGGCAAAGTATGTTTCCATGGGGCTAAAAGTCAGATGCAGGCTCCTTGCTGCAGCCAAAGGGAGAGGAGATTAGCACTCCCATTCCCCTAGCTGAAGCAGGGAGCACAGCAAAGCACTCTACCTAGGGTCCATAGGTGCTGGGGTCCCTGCTGGAGCCAGAGGGAGGGGAGGGGAGCATTGATCTTCCGTCCCCCTGGCTGCCGATGGGAGTCACTGCCATGGGACCCAGACAGAGTGCATAGAGCTGCAGGATGCATTCGATTTCCCTGCTGCAGCCAGGGAGACAGGAGACCAGTGAACAGGAGGCAAACTGGTGGTTTGTTGGGGGGACGAGGGGGCTGCTGCTGGCAGAGGCTGGTGGCCCTTCAGGGCTGTAAAAATTATATCTGTGGCCCTCGAGCCAAAATGTTTGGGAACCACTGCATTAGAGGATAATGGCACATATGCATAGTACTTGGCTGACAGTGCAGAGATGTGCCTGCCTGTAGGTGCTGAAATACCTTTGAGGATCTGGGCCTTACAGTTTTAAAAAAAGGTAGACTTTGACTTTATTTGGTTTAACTGACAGTTGCCATCTGGCCCTAGCTGTTGCAAGAAAATCTTGGCCCAGGACTGGCTGAACTGTGCCACAGGAATTGCTGTGTTGTTAACAACAGGCTGTTCTTGGGCCACAGACACTCAGATCAGCAGCTGGAACACAGTGCAGCGTTAGCTGCTCTGTCTTCCCCCATCACCACAAAGAGAAAAAGAATGAGACAAGAGTGTAGACAGCTCTACTCACAGATAGCTTGTGAAGTCCTGAGTTGAAGCCTGAGCAGCTTTCGCTGTTGACCTGGGCAGGGGGTGTCTCTGTGTTCTGTTTGTACAGCACCTAACTCAAGGGGGTCTGTGTTTACAGCTTGGGCTCTAGTGACACACACAATAAAGATAGAAATGTGCATGACACAAATTCTTATTATTGGTGAGAGCAAGCCACGGGTGTCAGCAAACAAAGAAAAATGGGTGATGCTTTCAATAAAAAAAAATTAGAAATGGGGCCATGTCACAACTTCCCAGTGACTCAGCTTGAAAATGTATAGCTATAGGTACCCTGGATTGACCTTGACAAGCTATATCAAGATTAAAAGCTGCAGGGTTTTGTCTTCATTTTTATGCTGAGTTTGTTAGCTTGTGTTTAATCTCAGTGAAAAAGCCAGCGCACCCACAGAGCGAGTGCGAGCAATTGGTAGGGAAAATGGCCAGGATAGGGTGGACAGATCAGGGCAGGGAAAGGCCCAGAAAAAGAAATGGGAATGCATGCAAGTGAAAGGAGACACCCAGAGAGAGAAGAGGATGAAAGTAAATCAACAGCAAGGGAGTGAATGGGGTGGGCGGAGTGAAACAGCCACAACCACAGAAAAAATCAAAGGACAATCATCAACAATCATCAACGAGGACGGGGAGAGGATTTCTCTACGCCTCATTACCCCCCCATAATGGTGCACTTGGGCAATGTACTCATCACATGGCTGACAGCCGCTGGAATAATAATGGCCAACTAGGCTAGTTTACTGGGGTGGGAGGGGGAAGGGAAGCAGATTGTGGGCAGGCTGCCCCTTACATGGGTCACTGCACCCAATTAGCACTGTGTGCACACAGCTAATAAAGTGAAAAGCTCTGTCACCAACCACGAGGTCTTAGACAGCAAACGGTGTGTGTGTGTGTGTGTGTGTGTGTGTGTGTGTGTGCGTGTGTGTGTGAGTGAGAGAGAGAGAGAGAGAGAGAGAGAGAGAGAACGAACGCAATGGCTGTGGGGGAGAGTCTCTGCCAGAAATGGATATGGTGGAATTTGGCTGGCTAAAATTAAATATGGGAATGGCCAAATGGACTCAGCCCAGGTTCCCTCTTGCCCACTGTCCTGGCCCTGCTAATTGCTAGCGCCAGCTGCTTCAAAGGTGGGTGCAGAAAAAACCCTGCAGCAGGCAGATGAGCTTCTCTGTCACAGGGTCAGCCTGCTTAGGTGGCTCATAGAATCCTAGAAGATAAGGGTTGGAAGGGACCTCAGGAAGTCACCTAGCCCAACCTTAAAGCCGGACCAGCCCCAACTAAATCATCCCAGCCAGGGCTTTGTCAAGCCAGGCTTTAAAAACCTCTAAGGATGGAGATTCCACCACCTCCCTAGTAACCCATTCCAGTGCTTCACCACCCTCTGAGTGAAAAAGCTTTTCTGAGACCTCTCCCACTGCATCTTGAGACCATTGCTCTTTGTTCTGTTCCCTATAACTACTGAGAACAGGCCAGCTCCATCCTCCCTGAAACCCCCCTTTCAGGTAGGTAAAAGCTGCTATCAAATCTCCCCTCACTCTTCTCTTCTGCGGACTAAACAAGCCTAGTTCCTTCAGTCTCTCCTCACAAGTCATGTGCTCCAGACCCCCTCATCATTTTCATTGCCCTCTGCTGGACCCTTTCCAATTTGTCCACATCCTTTCTGTAGTGGTGGGACTCAAAACTAGACACAGTACTGCAAATGAGGCCTCACCAGTGCTGAACAGAAGGGAGTAATCACTGCTCTCTGTGTTTGGCAATGCTGCTACTAATGCAGCCCAATAGGCCCTTAGCCTTCTTGGCAATAAGGGCAGACTGTTGACTCATTTCCAGCTTCTTGTCCCCTGCAACTCCCAGATCCTTTTCTGCTGAGCTACTGCTTAGCCAGTCGGTCTCCAGTCTGTTGTAGTGCATGGGATTCTTCCATCTTAAGTGCAAGACTCTGACTTGTCCTAGCTGAACCACCTCCATTTTTTCCCCCTGAAGCAGAGGGAGAGAAAGGGTTAGGGTTGGTCTAAAGCTCTTGATTAGTTTTTAGCATTTGCTAGTGTGACTCTGGATCGTCCTGGCCAATCGTTTCATGAAGCTGAGCTTGGGCTTCAATGACTTCATGTGACAATAAAGTCCACTGCTCAATTGTGTGTAGCGGGGCAATTCTTTCCTGTTATCAACTATATACTGGCTACCGATCCAAGTCACTGACTGGCCTCTCACTCCTATATTGTGCAAGAGGGCAAATGGAAATGCCCAGTCTGCACTCTCGATGCACATGTAGACTGTAAAATGCTGGCAGGGACAAAGCTGCATCAGAGGCTGGCTCGGTTACAGCAAAAAACTCACTCGGCCTTCGGTGTTGCCGCAGCGTTAAACTAGATGCCCAGGTAGAACATATCAGCCTGTGATAAAAGCCCTGTTGCAGGTCACCCTGTCCCTCTCCAAGGTCAGATTTGTAATTCTGGATATTTAATAGCCACAGAACAGGACCCTGAGCATCCCGCCTGCTTAACAACTGTTCACCTGGGCCTGACTCAGCCTCCAACTCCCTGGCTACTGGCATGAAGTAACGTCTGGTTGTGTGAAGGCACCAGGGAACAGCAGTGTCATTCCCAGCCTGCTGTTTGCCAAACTGGGCACTGACTAAAAGGCACCTGGCATCACTTGCCAATCACGCCAGCTGTATAAGGCAAGGACACAAGGGTCAAAGGCAGCAGTCACCCCAGGACAAATGCTGAGCCTGGTGCTGGCCCATACATGAGCAATTTGAGAGCCGTGGGAGGAAAGGTGCCTGCTTCTATCCCTCATTCCCAGCCGTTGTCTCCTTTGCAGGCGCCTTCCCCGCTAGCTTTGCTGCCTCTCTCGCTCCACAAACCTCACCCACCCTTTGCCCCAACACACTCCACCTGCTTCTCGCTCCAACTCCTCACTCCACCTCCTGGGGACCAGCAGCACCATGTCCTGCTCCAGCCTTCTCCGGCTGTGGCTGCTTGGCTCCGCTCTGAGCTTGACCGGCTGTTTGCACCTGGCACTGCCTCTCGGCCCTCCTCTGACTTGCCCGGGCCTCCTTGGGAGTCATTAGCCAAAGGCCCGTTAATTTCAGTGGGGGCAGGACCTTAGTCTCACCACAGCTGTATCTCTGCTCTTGTCCCTTCTTGCCCCTGCGATACCCTGAGTGGGTTTTTCTGAGCTCTCCGGGGCAGCGGTTCTTTGCGGTGTGGAACGGATGATCTTGTGCTCCCCCGTTCGTTCCCTGGAGTACACCCCAGTGAATGGCAGTGGGCTACCACCACCCCACAGAGAGTTAGCTGGTGGGCTCCTGCTAACCACAACCTTGGTGAGCCTCCATGGGATAAAGGGATTGGCTGAAGTGATTGCAGAGCCGCTGGCTGTTATCTTTGAGAACTCGTGGCAAACGGGGGAGGTCCCGGAGGATTGGAAAAAGGCAAATATAGTACCTATCTTCAAGAAAGGGAAAAAGGAGGATCCGGGGAACTACAGACCGGTCAGCCTCACCTCAATCCCTGGGAAAATGATGGAGCAGTTCCTCAAAGAATCCATCCTGAAACACTTGGAGGAAAATAGAGTGATCAGGAACAGTCAGCATGGATTCACCAAGGGCAAATCATGCCTGGCCAACCTGATTTCCTTCTATGATGAGATGACTGGATTTGTGGATGCGGGAAGAGCCGTTGACGTGGTATACCTTGACTTTAGCAAGGCTTTTGTTACGGTTTCCCACAGCATTCTTGTCGGCAAGTTAAGGAAGTATGGGTTGGATGAGTGGACCCTTAGGTGGATAGAAAACTGGCTAGATCAATGGCCTCAGCAGGTAGGAATCAATGGCTCAATGTCTAGTTGGCAACTGGTAACGAGTGGAGTGGCCCAGGGGTTGGTCCTGGGGCCGGTTCTGTTCAACATCTTCATTAATGATCTTGATGATGGGATAGACTGCGTGCTTAGTAAGTTCGCGGATGATACCAAGCTGGGGGGAATGGTAGATACACTGGAGGGCAGGGACAGGATCCAGGGAGACTTGGACAAATTGGAACACTGGGCCGAAAGAAACCTCATAAGGTTCAGCAAAGACAAGTGCAAAGTCCTGCACTTAGGACTGAAAAATCCCATGTACTGCTTCAGGCTGGGGACTGATCGGCTAAGTAGCAGCACTGTAGAAAAGGAGCTGGGGGTTATGGTGGACGGGAAGATGAATATGAGCCAACAGTGTTCCCTTGTTGCCAAAAAGGCCAATGGCATATTAGGCTGCATAAGCAGGAGTATTGACAGCAGATTGAGGGATGTGATAATTCCCCTCTATTCGGCACTGGTCAGGCCGCATCTGAAATACTGTGTCCAGTTTTGGGCTCCCCACTACAGTAAGAATGTGGACAAATTACAAAGAGTCCAGCGGAGGGCAACAAAAATGATTAGGGGGCTGGGGCACATGACTTATGAGGAGAGACTGAAGGAACTAGGCTTATTTAGTCTACAGAAGAGAAGACTGAGGGGGGATTTGATAGCAACCTTCAACTACTTGAAGGGGTGCTCCAAAGAGGGGGGAGCTAGGCTGTTCTCGATGGTAACAGAGGACAGAACAAGGAGCAGTGGTTTCAAATTACAGCTGGGGAGGTCGAGGTTGGATAACAGGAAAAACTTTCTTACTAGGAGTGTGGTGAAACATTGGAATGGGCTACCTAGGGAGGTGGTAGAATCTCCATCTTTGGAGACTTTTAAGGCCCGGTTAGACAAAACCCTGGCTGGGGTGATTTAGTGGGAGTGGTCCTGCTTTTTTTTTTTCCATCCCTATTATTCTATGATTCTATAAGCTGCCAGGTGGTGTCCCACTACCAAGGGGCAAATCCCACTCCTCAAGGCAAACTCATTTCCAGGCTAAGAAGCTGAAGGCTGTGGCTGAGGTTGGGTGGGGATCGTCCAGAGGCAGAGTCACTGTCAAGGAGATGGCATGGCTTGATTGGTTGCACTTTTAAATTTGCTCTTTCCAAGTGTCCTCAGGAGCCTGTGTCGCCAGGCTGGTGCTCTGCCTGGGCCATGCCACTGAGGTAGATCTAATGACCTCAATGCTGGTGAAGGCTGCAAAAGGCATCTCTGCTGCTGCTACACAGATTGCAGCTGAGTTCTGCTGCTCTCGCATGGCTGCAGGCCAGCCAGCCGAGATCAGCTAAGAGCACTTTATATGCTGAACAACCTCCTTGCTGGTAGTGAGTTTTTGCAATCTATTTGCTTGGGGGGTGGGGAGAGGGTACTGCCTTGATCAGTGAAATAAAACAAACCAGGGGTGGGATGAGGTGGAATAAAGTGGCGTTAATAGCAACAGAAACACTCCACTCATTCATCAAACTGGGATTTGACATCAGGGTTCCCGCAAAGGGAACAGTGGCCCCTACCTAGCTCATTGCAGCTCTCCGGGCACTTTTAATCTCTCACCCATTTATTGGCTAAGTTCAGCCCTAGCTTGTACATACGACTGATACCCCCACCCATGGCTAAGATATACCCAGAGGCGTTTATAAGAATTATTATAACCATCGGCTGCCAGACCAGTCTTCCTTTGAAACACTCCAGGACCGATTTTTCTCTGTATAATAACTTCTGGGGCCGCGTCCTCTCCAAGATGAGCTGGTGCAGCAATACAGAAGAGAGCGTCAGGCCAGATGGGGCCCCCAGCTCACATCAAAGGAGCGGCACTGATCAACAAGAGCAAAGGGTCTGTCTGGCCCATGACATTCACGGCAGCTATAAAAGAAAATGAGTCAGAGGCAGTTCATGGGGGCCGAGCACTCAGTTCTCCAGCTGTTGAGGCAGCATAAAAACAGCACCGAACTAAGCAGCTCCTTCATGTCCCTATAGATTGCCACTTTGGGACTAGTTCCAAGCTGATGCAAGTGGCGAGTCAGGGAAGGAATCCCATGGCTGGCTTCTTGCTTTGTACTTCCTCGGCTGCATGCCCTTCAGTCCATTACCCTCTTCCTGCCTCCAGGCCAGTTCTGTCCAGCTAGTATTTTCCTGACTTCGGTAAACGGTGGCCAGGTGCCAGAGAAGGGCCTCTCCTATCACATCACCACGAACAAACCAAATCAGAGCAAGCCAACCAAACTGTATTTGTGAATTCCCCATGCCACAGTGCTGTCCTCCCTGCAATCAAAGCAGTCCTCACTCAAGAGCTAAAATTGCCACTAGCCAAGCCCTGTGGATCCTCCTGGCTCCAGCATCATGGCTGGCCCCAGCTTACAAGTGCATCTCTGCTTTGCCAGGGGAAGAAGCCCTATGTGCAATGTGCATCTTGGAGCTGCTCCGCCTTCAAATCACTATACTGGAGCCCTTTGGTGAACTAGCCTTTTAACAGAGCTGCCCAGCAGATTTCCCATTGCCGGGGCGGCTTGTTCTGCCACAAAGATCCACTCGGCTAGATACAGAGATAGAGTCTCACACCCTGCCTCTGATCTAGCACCTTTCCTTCCAACAACCTCAACACATTTTCCAAAAAAGAGACGTCTCATTATTCTCACTTTACAGCTGGGAAACGGAGGCCCAAAGAGGTAAAGTGACCTGGCCCCGGTCACTTAGCTGTTCCGTTGTGGAGCTGGGGCTAGCTCAGTGTCAGTAGCTCACAGACAAGATAGAATCAACAGGGAGCTGAAACACAGGGTGAATTACCCACCGGCACACAAGAAGTCTAGTGACAGAGCTGAGAATTAAGGACAGATTTCCTGTGGGCCAGGCCAGTGCGGCTGTTACCCCCAGCTCTCCCTTCCTCTGTAATACAGCTCACACCATCTTCTAGCTAGCCCCTCAGCCTGGATGTTCCCTGAATGAGCCTCCCTTAGTCTCCGACAGATCAAGTCATCACCATCAGACAAGGAAGGTCTAACTAGTAACACAAACAGCCTGTTGTCTGCCTTCTCCTCCTCCTCCTGCTGCTGGAGAAGGCACATTGTTTGCTTGATGGTGGAAGTCCCAAACTGAAGCCACCAGGTGGTGCCAGGAGCTCATATACTTTAAAGAAGTACTATGCATATTGTGTGTGTGTATACATATAAATATCTATACACACACACACACACACACACACACACTTTACATAAATGTACAAATGACTTCTTCATATTCGCAGTTGACAGCGCAACAGTGCAGTGCCCTCTTATTCTGGTGCTGGCTCACAGCAGCTGCAAAGAGGTGCAAGCTTTCCCAGACAGAGAGGAAGCATGGACTGGAGGGAGCAGAATTATGGAATTTCTGGAGTTTGAGCCCAGATCTTAGAATTCCACTGGGTTCTTCTGGGCATCCCACAATGCCTAGCAAGCAAAATCCCAGAATGCACATGGCTCAGCAGCGAAGCTAAGGACCATGGGATGTCCACCCGAAATGCACACCAAGCCCTGCCCATGCAAACATAGTGCAGATGTCCTGCAGCATGCTATCACTGCAGCTTATGTATTGCATACAAACCAGTGCGAGCTGACCTCTCTGCGTCAACAAGCCTGCAAGCGAGACCCCTTTCTAACCCAGCCAGCATTCCTGTGTGCTCATCAGTGCCCAACCTGCAGTCCTGCTTGTCCAAACTAGTTCTGGAGCTGGCTGGAGCCAGGAGGTAGAGACTGCAGAGCCAACAGTTCATGCATTGTCTCCTACCAACCCTGAAGCATTTACTGGGAGGGTGGCTTAGCGTGAGCTATTATTTCACTTCCGGCTTGTTTTTCCTGATGGCCTCTCCTATTAAATTAAACCTACATAATGATACAGCAAATATCCCGATAACCAGGTCAACGTCCTTGTTCATCCACTTCAGCGCAACTCCACTTCCCGTCCCAGTGTGCTATGCATAAAATAGCTCAGGTTTGTCCCTAGCACCTTTCATCCCAAACAATTGTGAACGTGCTACGTGTTAAGAAGAACCTACTGAATGATCATGCCACCAAGGCGTAAGACGCACCATGGGCAGAAGGACAGGGCCCAGATGGGGAAGGCCCATGGATGGCGGGGTAAATCTGGCTCTTGAAGAAAAGAGGAGAAAAAAAGATGTCCCTTCTTATATAGTTCAGGGATAAACCTGGATGAACAAAGGTCTAAAAAAGAAATTCTAGCTTCCTCTGTAGAGCTACTTTGCCTTCCATCCCAGGAGCAAGGGGGTGATGTAGGACTTGAATCCAAAGAGCAGGTGGTGATCCTGGACAAGCTGCTCACAGGTATAGGATGCTACATCATGATCCTCACGATCACTTCCCCAGCTCACGTGGACTTTTCTTTTTCTTTTGCAGGTTGCACTTTACAAATCCCTGAAGTCTCTGGCTCAGTGTGCATCATTGATCACTGTACTATACTTCCCGCCCAATTCCTTCCCAAGGCTGCCAAGGAATTTCCAGTCACTGCTAAGCAGAGCAGAGTTTAATTTGTGGTTTTAGATTTGATTTCATACCCTCATGAAAGGCAGCTGGCTTCCTAATGCAGCCCTTGAAAGCAATTGAAGTATCTGCTCTCGTCGGGCAGGCTGGCAGACAGCCATGGTATTCACCCTAATAATGCACTACTGCCATTCATTTTGCACGAGGATGTTCAGAGGATGGAGCCCCAAGTTCCCTTCTCCCACGTCATCCTTAGGACTGAACATAAAAAGAAGAACATAATTAAACATGAACTGACGGGCAGGCTCTGGGGTGGGGTAGTTACTTTTTCAAGCTCATGACGCCATGATAACTACCGTGGGTACTAATTTCATTGTATTTACATCACAGTGAAGCCTTTAGAACATCAGCCTGTCTTCAAAACCCCAGCCGGTTTCTGTAGAGCATACCCCCACTTTATCCCCTTCTGTGCCCTGTGTGACCGGGGCCTCCTGGGATATCTTCCTGGATGTGCAAAAATCAGGGCAAGCTGCAAAACCGGGAGCCAAACTCCCCACACACTGATGGGTGGTACTTAAACCAGTCTCCCTATCAGTCACAACCAGGCTTCTGGTTCCCCACACCGGGTACCAAGACATTTGCCCAAAATAGAAACAGCTCCCTTTATTGCACTCCAGCTCCTCCGGCTCCCACCTAGCCGCACGGTCCCTTAAAGATATAGGTTCTCCTGACCCCAAAGGGCCAGCCACAGCACACAGAACAATATAGGTTTGGATCTTACCCAAAATACCACACTGGTAGCCAATCCTTTAGCAACTACAACTAAAGGTTTAATATAAGAAGAAAAGAAGCAAAATATGAGATGTTAAAGGGTCAAAGCGAATCACATACATACAAATGATTTAAAGTTCATGAAAAGCAGTTTGCAGGCATGTTCCTCTGGAGTTTGCAGGCTTGTTCCTCTGGTAAACACCCAGCATCAGGGTGGGCCTCAATCCTTTGTTCAGTCTCAGAGGAATAGTTCCAGAGATGGGTGTTGGCTGTAGACTGGGGACTTGAGAGCAAGATGGAGTCGGGGCTGCTGCCTTTTATCACCTCTGGCCTTCTCCATGCTGTGTGCAGTTCTTTCCAATCAAATTGGAGTTGAGTCACATGTTCAAGTCCTAGTGGCTCAACAGGTTTTCTCCTTCGGCCCATTATACTGGGGAGCTTCCTTAATGGGCCATTAAGGAGACAATGGCTGGGTAGACATTCAGTCTGGGGAGTTTCCCCAGCCTTACACAAGTTAAAATATAACAATCATATTCTTAACTTCTAATATGAATACAAATCCTACACATGAACTATATAATTATTCCCCACAAATTATTACCTTTCTATTGACACCAAACATGGCATAGTTCCTACGGATTATAACAATTATAAAATATTAATACAAAATAATATCATAAATGGTTCCCTAAATCCGGACAGCGTCACACCCTGGTACAATAAAAGTCCCAGAGGTGAAAAAGCCAACAGACTCCCAGAGTAATCAGCCATGAGTAGGGTGCTGTAACCCTCTCTGTCATTCTTCCTCTGACACTTGAAAACCTAAACATTCATGTTGGAGAAAGAAGCTGAGCTATTTGATAACCACGGGTGGTGGGTGGAGTCTACCTGAACAAAAGACCCACCGCTCAGGTGAGGGAAGGGCCACAGAATCCAGATAACAGCTGAATATGGGGGACAAAAAAGAACAAGCAGGGAAGAGAGGTCAGTTGACAGTACTGCAGGCCAAATTTCAATACTTAACCATGGAAACAGAGGTGGCTGTTCTGCCCACCAGGTATCGCTCCTGCTCTTGTGATGGATGTGCAGCTTGATGCAGCTTGAATCTGGGGGTACCACTGAACGTCCTTTCTCTTGTAGCTTGTGCTAACCTCCAAATACGCTCCTGTCAATGATACCATGGTCTGGAGAGACTCTGTGCATCATCCAACATGACTGCAGGTGGTGCTGTCCACCCTACTAAAGAGTCAGGGGACAGCCAATTGTCTACAAATCCCAAGCTCTTCAAACCCAGAACTGCACCTGGAGATAATACTGTCTTCTGCTAGACATGGATTTGGACAAGGCTCATTGAATTTGCTTCCCCTTTATGGTGAGGCAGTCATGCACCAGCTTTTGTTACTGAGCTAGACCCTTCAAGACTTCACTGGCTAAGATAAAATATTGAACAAGGTTATTAACTACAGAAAAATAGTTTAAAGTGATTATAAGCTGCAAACGTAGAGAAAAGAAATAGTCACCAAGGAAAATAAAAAATAAGAATGCAAATCTAAATTCTAACAGGATTTGAATCTAGAAATGTCTCACTCTGAGAAATAGTATAAGCCAGCTACAGATTTTTAATGCACAGGCAGAGGCTGCTTGCCTTGTCTGGGACTCTGCTACCCCCGTCCACAGTTTGTCTTTCAGGTGTTGAGCTGTGGTGGAGTGAAGACGCCGTCATAATGTCACTCCCTTCTTTTAGTCACTGACTGTGACTTGAGGGAGGGGGGGTCATCCTCACTGGCCAGTCAATATTTCATAGTCTATGTGCTTTCTTGGTGAAGTCTCTACACTAAACAATCCCTGTTAGTGGAATATATCTGTGGATGGGGGAGATATAGCCATCAGTACTATCTGGTGCTCCATGGCTATACCTGAAAGGTTATTTGTGGGAGAGTCCCACCTTGCCACACGTTCTAGAAGCATGTTCACCAACATTTCATAACTTCACATATTGTGGTGGCACACATAGTGCAATGAGATTATTAAAGTTCAGCAGATCAAGGCTTCTAAAACAATACCACCCCAGGCATACCTTGTAGAGAATGAATCACAATTACATAACCCTGGTGAATATGGACTTTTGGGATGTGCCGTGTCTATTCTACCACCTCTATGGAGTACACCCTGGCTGCTCTGCTCTCCATTTCGGGGAACGGACCCCAGACACGTGGAATTGTGGCTCTACTGTACCCTTCAAGCGTCAACAAGCCAATCAAGGGAGTACAACAAATATTCTTCTCCCTGGAAGGGCACCTCGGCAGCACCAGCCGAGTGACCAACTCTACTGATTTTTTTTCAGAGGCATGGTTCAGACGCTGGCTGAGGCTTGGAACATTTTCCATCGCAGGGTTCTGGCATTAAACTATTCCTGGCTTTAAACATACTAAACCCCTTCTGTGCTGGGAAGGGAACCAAAGGAACTTGGAGAAAGCCCTGGTCTGGAGCTAGGTGACGACCTTGGTGACGAAATTATCCCCCTCTGTGTGTCTTGTCCCTTTAGCGAGTAAACTCTTCAGAGCTAGGACTCATAAGGGAGAATGTCTAACATAGCAGGGGCCCACCTCTTGGTCCGCACACCAAGGAGTCTACCATGGACTGCTGGAGCAACAAGCAAGAACTTCTATACCTTGTGCTAAAGAGTAAGGCCCAACAGCTGGAAGCTGAAACAACTGGTGTCCCTCTCTGTGGGTCAGCCTAGATGGGAACCTGTACACCACTCACTGGCAGGTTACATTTCAATGCTAATAATTAGCCATGTTAGAGACTCCTGCCTCCAGCCAGGACTCCACAAGTTATGTATATAATTGGTACGATGGTCTCTATTCACATAATGCTATGTCCACATCATGGACTTTGGAGACTTTCTATAGGCCTCTGACTTTAGGTATACGCAGGAGTTAAAGTAAGGGGGAATGCACCGGAACACAGTTCCGGGGCCCCCAAATTTGAGGGGCCAGAGTTGCGGAGCCCCTAAAAATAGAAAATTCCAGTGGAATGCATGTTCTGCCCTGCCCCGGTTGCTGGCAGGTCCTACGCCCCACCGCTGTTAATCACAATACTTATTGTGTTTGCTAGTTTGTGACAATAATTGCTATAGACATAAACCCCATATAAAATTATAAATATTTTTATGGAGCGATAACCGATGTGTGTGGTACTGAGAAGTGGTTGCAAATGCCTACCTGGGCTGGGGCCCGCACATGCATGAAGGGGGCCCAGACAATACGGGAAGGGGGCCCGGAGATTAGGAAGGCTCCGGGGCCCCTCAAATTGTACTTTAACCACTATACATGAATTAATGCACTCAAGGCTTTTCAGAAAAGTGGCTCACATGAAGAGGTGTGTCATATTGGGACTGATTTCCCCTTTCCATCAGTTTGGCGGAAGGAGATTTTCATAGACCAAATCCAAAACCATTTCCTTCACCTTTTCCAAAGTGAATTCACTCCAGGTTGAGGAACACATGCCAGCATTCGGCCTAAAATGATTTCTTGGCATAGATGTCGAAACGCATGAGTGGTAACACAAATGCAGCCACTCCCTGGCTTGTTGCTGGGAATGTGACATTGTTCTAACCCCATGAATGCAGAAAACCTTTGCCTCTAAAAATCCTGAGTGCCAGATTCTGACTGGTGCCTGGAGAGTGGCAGAATAGTCTCAAACCCAGTGCAGTTACCTGAACTCATCCATGCCCTGGATTGGGAAGCAGAACTCCCCAGTAAAGTCAGCTGAAAGTTTTGCTGAAAAATCACTGGCCTCCTACAGTCTGTGATATAAAAGCAGTGGTGTTACATGCCCTCTGCTAGCTGTGGGCAACACTACCATGTCCAAGGAGCAAGACCACTCTGCTTGATAGGTGCCTGTGCATAGACCATGCCCCCAAGTATCCAGACTGCCACTCCAGAACCAGGCCATGGGGGCCCTGGGGAGCACCCTCTCCACAATGTTGTTAAGCCACTTGCTTCCGTGCTCTCCAAGGCATGCCTGACTCATAGGCTTCAAGGGATCATCATGATCATCTAGTTGCTCTGCTGCACTTTGCAGGCCACAGCACCTCTGTCACCCACTCCTAGGATATCCCCATACCTCCGACTGAGTTACTGACATCCTCAAATTGTAATTTAAAGATTTCAAGTTTCAGAAAATCTACCAGTTTCACGAGTTTAAACCTGCAAGTGACCCCTGCCCTAGGCTGCAGAGGAAGGAGAGAAAACACCAGGGACTCGGCCAATCTGACCTCGAGGGAAATTCCTTCCTGATCTCAAAGACAGCGATGAGTTAGACCCTGAGGACGTGGGCAAGACTCAGCAGCCAGATACCCGGGAAAGTCCTATGGTTCAATGGTCTGATTTAAACTCAGCCTGAGATATGCAAGCTGCCAACTCCTGTGGAAATACCCACTAGCTCGTGGATTTGGATGCAGGCAATCCAAAGGAACAGCAAACAGTGGGGCTTTCACACACACTATAGTTTTCCCCACATACCGGCCCCAGCATCAGAGAACCTTGGCTGCGATTTGGAATTCTCCCACTTAGTGGCAGGAATGACCCACCACTGCTCTCGAGGCACCTTCCATGGAGGCTGACCCCCTGCACTCCGTTGTGCTTCTCACCCCTCCCCAGGAGCAGTCCTGGCTGAACTCAGGGGCTCCCCCCAATCCATCTGCTCCCCACTGGCAATTCCCTTCGGCAGCCAACACTCCCTCAACCATGCACAGGGCTTGGACATATGTTGCTCCGCTCCCTTATTACATGGCAGCAGGATGAGGCTGAGTCAACAGAGCCTCTAGGGCAGAGCCAAGGGCCTCAAGGCATCCCAGGGGATTTAGATGCCTAGTTTCCATTGAATTGGAGTGGGAATTGGTACCCAAATCACTTTGGCAGCTTTGACAATCTCGGGCTGGACCCATGGTGCTGGGATACACAAAAGCAGCAATCAGGCTGGGCCTATCTAGAGGAAGCAGGGAATGGCTGCTCTGGTTGTCTAGCTTCCGGCTGCCCAGGCAGAGAGCAGCTCCATGCAGCTCCATTGGTGAAGGCATTGCAGGACTGGCCAGACCTGACTTGGCTCCCACTAGAGCCAGTGAAAATCCAGACTGGCTCCTCTGGGCTCAGTGGAAGGTAGGGACAGATCATCGGCTCTCAGAATGGGGAGAGGCACAGTGAGGGCAGCCCTGCAGGAAATGTCTGACACCGTGAGAGCGAGTAATGGGCGTCTCTCTCTTCTGGAATGCTTCCATGGAGTCAGCCGGCCTCAGACAACATTTGGGGGTGATGCCTGCAGTCTGAGGCAGGGCCAAGAGATGGCAGTGCTCACAGCAAATGTCCCTAAGCCTCCCACAATGTGGGGTGCCAGTAGAGAGACTGTGAGGTGACGGGGAGGAACAGAAAAGTGCCTCCAGCTCTCTTCAGATTGCCCTGGGGAGATCAGAACCAAGGCTGCTCTGTGCTGTCCCTTTGGGGGTGCATCAGGCAGCTAGTTAGACAGCATGAGCCATGTGTCCATCAGCAAGCAGGCAGTGGGCTGCAGGCCGTACAAGAGTTGGAAGGAAACAACCCAGCAAGCTTCCATGGGAAGGAAAGAGACCTTACAGAGTGGTGTGGACTTGTTTCTGCACAGAAAAGAAGTGAGTGCTTTAATAATTCATATGACAATGAATCATTGTTGGGAATGCCTTGGGAGCGGTGTGGCAGCTGTTGTCCACCTGGGCGCAGGGCCTGTGATTCAGCCAGTCTCGCTGGGTAGTCCCCATCATAGGAACAACTGAGACATGCTCCATTCATGCTAGCCATAGATGCTACCTACTTAGGAATTCTGCCAGCTAGGGCTGCCCAAGCGTAGCCCAGAAGAAACGCGACCCTTAACTTTTGTGACAGTAACTAATAACACACTGGGCTTGAGAAACCGATCCTGCTATAAACGTCAGCGTGGACAAGATCACAGACCTGCATGCTCAGGAATGGGATCAACTTCCAGCACTTAAGCGGGGAGGCACTTCAGCTGTTGGCCACAATGGTACATTTTGGTGTCCTGGAGAACAGGGCTGTGCTCACATCCTGGTTGTGGAGTCGCCACCTTGGAGTGTGAAAGCTGCTCCTGAACACAGCCCTCCAATGCACATCCATGCCTGCAAATGTGGACGTGATGTGGGCCGGAGATGCAGACGTAACCCAGGAGAACTGCAAGGGCTATGGCCCAGATCCTCAAGGTACTGATGCATGTAACTCCAAAGAGGCCTATATCCTTTCCTTTCCTGTGATCAGGGGCAGGTGACTGACTGGATCCCAAACCACACTCGCTCCAGGCGATTTAGGCACACTGCCTTGTACCAAGGAAACAAATGTTGCAGGGAGAGTAAGTTTAATTTCCCATCCATTCAGCTGACAGCTGGTGCTGTAAAGTGAAAGAAGGACAAATTAAATATAGGAAATACAATATCCCAGCGTGAATATTAATAGTTTAGGGTCCCCCTCATTACAGTCCGGCACTGGGGCTCTCCGGTGTGTGAATCAAGGAGAACATTCCATGTGTGGGGAAAAAAAACGTTTCCTAAACCCTGCAGAAGATAAACCAGCGTGTTTGATTTAATTCCGGCAGGCAGCAATAAAGAACCTGCTGGGACACAGTCACAGGTGGGGTAACGTGGACACTGCTCCCGTGCAATCAGTAGGGTTGTGTGTACTTATGGCAGCTGGGAAATGGGCCCCTTCTGTCACCTCTCTATTTCGTGTGACTTTGATCCCATTTTGTGACAATGGCCTACACCCGTCCCATTAGTCCAAGCTAATCGAAAAGATAGGAGTGGATGCTTTGGGCCTCTAGATGTATGTCACACTGCCACCTGAAGGAGAGATGTGACGTGATGCTCGGCCTCAGGACTTCCAGCCCTTGAAAGGATCCTGGAATGGGAGGCTCACCCTCTGCCAGGCCACCAAGGGACAAATCTGCGGTTTGTCTGCCAGGTACCATTGGCCAAAGGGCTGTGCACTTCCTCCCGCTCCCACCGACGCTGCAATTGCTGGGCTGAGACGCAGTGCAGGGTCTAGCCTGCCACTGAGTAGAGGCAACTCCTTGAGCAAAGCAGAAGGGAACAATGGCAGCTGTGGGGAAGGCAAAGACTGGCAAACACATAATGGAGCCCAGAGCCAAGACTTGCTCACTTTAGGCAGAGCTGCGTCCAACTGCATTTAAGTGGCTTTGGAGGAGGGTTTACTCTTTTTATAGAACGCTCCCTGCTTTCTCTGATGACAGATAGGTGGGGGTGGCTTCCTCACTCCTGAGCTGGACTTCGTGGCAGGAGGTACACACCTTGAGAATTTAGGATGAGGTACTGGCCAGCGACGTCCCCCAAAATGGGTCCTACTAGGGCCTCATGATCTTTTCCATTGGTGATTTTTAATGAGAAACTCCAACTCTTCTTGGATATACCAGGGAATGAGCAGTAGAAATTGTGCCTTGCCATGATGTGGGCTTCCCAAGGTTGTACAGGACATGCTAAGGGCCATCATTGAACGAGATGGCATGCAAGCAAGAAGCACAAATTTTAAAGCCGAGAGCCCCAGGTACAGTCTATATCCATAACGGGTCATTAAGGGGGGAAGGTCCCTGGGACAGGAATGCTGGACTATCTAATCACACTCCAAATAAAAGCAGTGGCTAGAATTCTAAAAGCTATTTACAAATACATACCTCCATGTTATAGATAAATAGGCCAAGGAAATGAAGCCCTGGACACTGGAGGTTGTGACTCGGGCCATGCGCTGGTGAGAAGGAACTGGAGACAGGTTGGTCTACCTAGCCCTGTTTCCTCAGTTGGGGGCACAAGGAGAGTAAGGGCACCTATGTTGATCAATGGAGCACACGCATCCCCACAGTGGAATTCGTGAGGGGGGAATCAGCACTCGAAGCCCACTGTGCAGCTGCCCAGTTAACACCCCTTTGCAATGTTGGGAGCGTGAGGAACTGGCTAACTCAGGCCACCATGCGCTTTAACCAACCTGTGGCGGCATCTTCTTCTATCTTGAACAATCCCATACACCGGGCAATTCCAAACCCCAGACCAGGATCCAGAGAGCATATTAACCTACTGAGAAAAGTTCATTTTAAAAAGTGATAGTCGTATTTTAATTAGTGTTAATTATGGGTAAAATGTTGGCCTCGTTGAATTACCCTGGACACTAATGCTGCCAGGATTTTACCCTACTGAACTCCATGAAGCCTCATGGCTGTAATTTGACTTAGGACGTGCCAAGGATGTGACAAGCCACCATTCTCATGTCAGATTCATGGCCCAGGCCTGCAAGACGGAGGATGCCTTAGAAATCAGAGCTTACTGTACAGTTCTTGACACCACCCGCTCATAAGTGACATTATCCACTTCAGCTCTGGTCAGTTATTCCATTTAGTTTCTACAAAAAAAGGGGTTGTCCAGTTAAAAGTTAATGGTTTATAGACCTAGCCCGTTTGTTTGCTACAAAAACACCTCAGATTATTAAAAGGGAAAGAATTACAACAATCTAACTGGACATGCTGCCTGCTGGCCCATTTGTTTTCTTCTCTACATTAACTCTAGTTCAGACAGTGGAGGCAGACAAGCTGTGCCAGTTTCATGGTTAGCCTGTATCACTCTGGAGTTCCCATACGTGTGCAGGGAGCTGCAGTGTTTAAATGCCAGCCTATATTAAGAAACCCTAAGATCTGTGCTTAGGATTGATCCAGCAGCATTGCTGGACCCACAAAAAGGTACCCCAAGGACTGCGCTAAAGATGAGGATCCAACTCTCCCCAGCTGTGGCAAGTGTTTACACCTTCATGCAGCTACTGTAACACCTCCCCCAGTTCGGTTCTGGTAGCAGTTTGTACCCACTTAGCCCATCTGCAGGCACCTGCTCCAACCCCAGTGAAGTCAACTGAGCGGACATTGGACCAGTCCCAACAGCATACCCAAGGCAGTGGGGAATCTCAATTAGCCCTGTGGTACTATATGCTTCCTCACATGGCCTTACCATGAGCCTCACCCCTCATTTGGGTGGGAAAGCCTCCAGAGAAAAAGAGGGTGCAGAAGCCTATTCTCAAAACAGCACTCTCATTCTGGTGGCCCGCTTTAAAACCCTGATTTTCAGCACCGCTGGGTTCCCTCAGCCCTGGCCGCAGTAGTCAAGAAATGCTCTTGCTCAACACCTCTGAAAACAGGCACGTGGGGTCTTGATTGGGCAACCGAGGACCCATTCAGAGCCTGTACCTTCTGGAATGGATTTCAGCAAAGGGGCCACGGGTAATGTCACGGTCAGGAACACACCACCTCACATGACACGAAGTCCAACTAGCCACCAGAGGGTAAGAACCTTTGGTCATTGCTGGATTCAGCTGAAACGAACAATAATAAAACAACAATAATAAAGTAGAAATATTAACAGACTTCAGGGCAGCTTCTTTTCTTTGTATTAAGACCCAGTCTGCTTCAGCACTGTGGGTGCGTCTACACTTACAAATTAAGCCTCCTTAAATCGACCTAAGTCAACCTAAACTACTCCGCGTCTACACTGGAGTTTCCTTAAGTCGACTTAAGCTGCTCCTTAAGTTGACTTAAGGAAAAGTTAAGTCGACTTAATAACACCTTGTTTTAGGTCGACTTAAGCCAGTGAGGACAGGGATTAGCGCCTAAATCGACCTTGTTAATTTGACTTAATAAGGTCGAAAAGGGGTTACGTCTACACTAGAAAAGTTGACTTTTGTGAAGTTGACTTAATAAAGTCGACTTAACTTTTCTAGTGTAGACATAGCCTTTGATTCTACTTTTGGCTCCTTCCAGGAGAATAACCCTGTTATCCTTCTAGGTATTTGATAAATAATTTATTTCCATTGTAATGAGATTGAAAACTAAGGAACATGCTGCACAAAGTGGATAAACGGTTCAACAGCCGCAGATGGTGCAAGTTCTGTAACAACCATCAACTCCACATTGATTGCACCACAAATGCCCACAGTTCAATCACTTTTACCTAACTGCTTTATAAATAGGTGAGTAACAGTGCTCAAGGGCGATAACATGGGGAAGACAGTCCAGCACTCGCGGAGATAAATGTGGGTCTCCCGATGATACACTTACAGGGTGCAAATCTCCTTCGACTTGAGCCACAGAATTGAAGTGGTGCCTTATGGAACTGAAATGATGCCCTAGACCTTATGCTGAATCTTCTGCGGGGGAGGGAAGGGGGGCGGGAGGGAATTGAACAATTGAAGGTAGTTTGCAAAACAGAATACTGAACAGGGCTGAGATGCCAGGCAAAATGTGTCCTAATAGAATACAGCATTATTATTTTCACTGCACTGATGCCATGCCAGCTGTATAAAACCTAAGAAACCTGAATGCAAGTTGCTTTCCAAGAATATAATCACTTCAATTGTTCACCAAAATCTGGTTGCACGCTGACACAGGAAACCTCCACAATTAGAGGAAGAAAAGGGAGAGGTTTATAATTTTTTTTTAAATAAACTTTTAATGGGCTTTCCAGGCTTGACTGTTACTTGTTCTCTCAGCCATAAGCAATATCACAAACTGCAACAGACCACATTTTCACTGTACATTACAAAGGTGGGGTTTTTTAAACTGGAAAAATACCATACAATCACTTAAATAAGCAAAGACAACATTACAGTGCAAACAACCCCGTTTTTATTGATGCTGCAGTTACCAAGCAATTTGTTTTTTTTAAAAAAATTCCCCACCCTCCCATTTTAAAAAAACCAAAACATTGCCTGGAGAGAGAATTTCCTTTCCCTAACTCAGGAAACCTCAGGGCTTGTCTACGTCTAATTCACCACCATAGCTGTTCAGTGCAGACACTCCCTATGCTGATGAGAAGGGTTTTCCCAGCAGCATAGTTAATCCAACTCTCCGGGAGGTGGTAGGTAGATTGATAGAAGAATTTTTCTGTCAACCCACTGCTGCCTACATGGGGACTTAACATGGTGCCCTGGGGTGTGGATTTTTCACATCTCTGTCTGCTTTAGCTAAACCAATCCAGTTTTTTAAGCTAAACCAGGCCTCAATTTGTTTCAGAGTTGCATTACGCTCTATGCACACAGCTGTATGAATTAAGTCATTTGGGACCTGATCAACAGTACATGGAAATCAATAGAAAGACTCTCATCAATGGCACTTGGATTTGGATCAGGCCCTTATCAAGCAGGGTTTCATTACAATTCCCTCCACCCCGAGATCCTAAAAGCCTGACATGGCTTTCTGCTGCCCAATTTCTTGTTTTTGCAGCTTCATCATGGTACAGTCGGGGTTCTTAAATTATTACTCCACTGCCAAACCCAAGAGAAACAAGTTACAGAATAAAAAAAGATCCGGCTCGTCAAAATGCAAAACATGGAAAAGGGCAGCTTTGTGTCCCAGGGATTTTGGATTGCCAGGAAGGCTGGATTAAGGTTAGGTTTTGGGGCAGTGTGGGGTATGTAAACAGCTCTGCTCTGGAGTCAGGATGACTCAGACACACCATTTATTCTCAGGTTTCCTCCTTGCTCTGGAGGAATATGCAGGAGGCCTGGTCCAGGGCCAGAGGAAGTGTCCTTATTTCTATGCAATAAGACCCATGGCCTGTGTAGCATCTACAGGGAATCTAAGCGTTTCTTGCTCCTTTACAGCATGTAGATCAAGTCAAAATCTCCCTCCCGCCCCCGCCAATCCAATGTTACACTGAAAATGGACCCCACATCCCAGTATCTTATAAGTGATATTTGGGACACCACTGCCTCTCTGCATCGGGGGAAACACAGCTGATAGGGAAGTCACTGAAGAGCAGATAAACCTGCAGGGTGCGTTCAGACAAACCAAGAGGAGTCATCTTTTACTTCATTCGGGAGGATGGAGGGGCCCCTGAGCCCATCATCAGCCATTTATAAAGACCATCACACAACCCTTATTTCAGGGTAAGGAAAATATTGCCACATTTCTGCCACACTGATTCAACTGGAACATTCGTGAGCTGACCATGCGTATTATACAGAGCTATCCTTGGTATGAATGACCAGCTCACCAACTTGTTCTAATGAACGCTGGAATTAACTGTACCAAATTCATATCTGGAACAGATGGGTTAAAAACAGGCAGCAAAATGCTGGAAACATCATTATGAAACATCCTGGAGGTTCTTTTCACATTATACAGTACAATGAAGCAGTATGTTACAGGCATTAGAGTAATGATTATTCCATTACACTTTTCAATCAGCACCTATTTCCAAGCATGTATGGGGGGGACAGAGTAGGAAAGGCAGGCGAATTAAATAACAGACATTTTCACAGCCTTATTGCAGTCTGTAAAGTATGTAAACTGCAAGTAACAAAATCTCTGCTCCAGTCACTGACATATAAATACACAGTATTCTAGACAGCAAGGCGATGATGGACTAGGGTCAGGACTACCCGGCTACTGGGTTTTACCAGTTCCAGCTTTCATGTGCTAAACAGAGTGCCAGTGATCCCATTCACCGGGCGTACAAAGAGATTACCAGCCATCTCTGGATGTGGGGAAGCCTCTGTGTGTGCACTGTAGCACAACTTGGGCAGCTGACTTCGGACAATAAGACGACACCGCTATGCACAGGCGGGATGTGACAGGGCTCATGTGATGCCTCAACAGCCCCAGGGCTCACTTCCAGCTTCTGTCCCTAAAGCTCACGCTTCAGGGTTCCAGACGGCCACCTGCAGCAGTCAGGAAGGTATTCCTCCCCCCAGAATGTATTCCGGAGCAGGGGGAGGTGTTTGAATCTCCCTTCACTGAAGCATTGGGGATGGCCCCAACTGGACTGGTGCCTTTGGGCGAGGTGGGCCAGGGTTCCGAACATTCTCTGTCTCGCGCTTGGCTGGCTGATTCTGGCTCCCATGCTCAGGTCTGAATGATCACCCCACATGGGGCTGAGCAGAAATCTCCCCAGGTCAAACTGGCAGTGACCTTGGGGTTTTTTGCCTTCCTCTGTCGCATTTGGGTGTGGGGTCACTTGCCAGAATTGTCTGGGCATCTCTCTCAATCATTTCCCTGCCACTGCAGGGGCCTTGGAACTGGGGCCCTTGCTCCCTCCTGCATCATGGTATCATTTGCTTTCATGTGGGCTGCAAGACCGTGCTCTCATTTCCATCTTTGGGTTCAGTGCGGGTGCCGGAAGCTCTTGGGTGTGCAGGAGGGCAGACAGGATGATCTGGTGGTTGCTTCTGGCCTTAAACTCTATGGCTATTCTGCCAGGAGAAGAAAGATCAGTGGCCTTCAGATTTTACACACAGGGGTACCAGGCACTGTGTATGGGAGTTTCAAGAATTCCCTAGAACACGCAATGAGACAGAGACCAGATCTACACTTTGCTACATACAGCACGTCTCACTTGGAGAGCTGGAAAAGCCATTTAGACCATGCTCTTCCATCTGTGGGGTGGAAAGGAAGTTGGATTCTGTTTGTCAGTTATCTCAGCGGGACTATTATTTGCCCAGATCAAATGAACAAAAGAAGCGTGGCCTCTGACAGCCTTTTAAGGTCTGAAGCCCAGCATGTTGTCACATTCAGATGACATATTCCCACTACGGAAACATTAGTTCACATTGCACTAGCACAACAGAAAATGAGAATCAACTGCCTGCCTTGATCTAGGAACGACACTTGCAAAAGAAACACAGTGACCCGCAAAGATTTATTAATGTAGCAAAAAAGGATAAAAAATATATATATTAAACCACTATTTTAATTACATACCCTATTCATAAATAATCAAACACATTTCGCTATTGTAAAATTACTTATTAAGATCTCCTAGTCACACTGTGTGAGACAAAAGACTCCTGTGTTTGGATTATCCCAACCAACTGGGCATGAAGAGATGCACTAACACGGGGTGAGTAGACAGAGCTGTAAGGGTCTGCACATTAAGCCAGTTACATGCTGATTGTTCCTTGAGCCCAGAAAAAAACTGAATCTATTTCAGTGTCATTTAAGGACAATATGTCACCAGTGGAAGATGATTTTACCAAACACAGGTATTAAATTAGAAGAGTGAAAGAACAAATATCCTTGGAGTTTCCTGACTGAGGGAAGATGTTTGCTTTATTTACCCACGAAGGCAGGTCTTTGGGTTCGGAAACATTTTTCATTCACAGAAACATCCCCCTGGAAGGTTATCTGTTCTCATCACACTGAAATAGAAACCCAGCTCTGTAGGCATGCAGCAGTGCAAGAGTACCATACACACAGTACTGGCTAAGAGTTTTCATACAGCCAGCAAACATCAGGCGCGACAGGCAGTAAGTCTCCATGTCAGCCTCCAGTTTCTGAGTTCCGGTAATTGACGTGGCACTGTCCCCGCTTCGTTGCTTGCCCATCACCTCCCGTCCACAGGAAGGAGTGAGATTGGAGCACTATAGGGTCCGGACAGCTACAGGGTAAAGCAGTGACAAGTGTTCTGCACCCTTGATGGGCAGTTTTTTGGTGGTATAGTAGTGGATAACTTCCGGGACGCTGTCAAATGGGGGGCTGTTCTGACCCAGGATGTACTTCTCTTTGGTTTTTGTCAGTTTCATGTGCATAAAACCTTGACTGCTCCTGCGAAGGAAGCAAAGGAGAAGGTGTTAGTTCATGCACAAACATCCCCGCATGCAATTCAGGAGTCAGCATCAAAAAGTGTCTCCTCTTTCCTGGGAACAAGTTGCAAGAATGAGGCGGCAGCCAGCAAGCGCAGCACATTCAGACCAGCCTGTTGTCTTGCGGTAACAGCTCATAGCAACGTACAAGGTTTTCCTACACCAGGGCAGACAGCCCCATTCATGTCAACATGGACCCCCAGCTCCGTGCTTATGCTAGCCAACGTGGAGTAGTGTCCGGCAGGCCCCAGACAGAGCGGGCTTTTATCCTCCATTCCCAGAAACGTTCGAAGTTTCAGCCCTTTCCTTCAGGGATCCCAGCAAGGCACGGGGTCTGGGCCTCTGTGCGCCAAAACTGAATGTGGGTCAATGCAGCCTGAGAACAGACAGTGCCCCTTCCTGACAGGTGGGCATTGCCAGCTCCCTGCTGCAATCACTAGCTAGGGACTCTGGGAAAAGCGACAAGTTGTGGCCTAGAAATGCAACACACTTCAGTCTTTTAAATGGCCGAGAGGCCCTTCTCTGTCAGCAGGATGGAAGGATCACTCAGCTCTTCCCTGGAGGGGCCCAGGGGATCTCGGGTGCTGCCGAGGAGTTGGGCTACAGCATCCCACCCCCACAGGCCCAAAGGTCTTGGGAGGTGGCTCATAGCCCCATACAGCCCCGGTCCTCCTCCACTACTGCATTCCCTGGGGCAGAGGTGAAGAATTGAGGGCGGGTGAGGCGGTGGGGGGAGGGAGGGTTAGGACAAAAACCAACAGGCACTGGCTGCTAGACATGGTGCAGAAGCAAACAAGTTGTCACATAGCCAGCATTGCTTCCGTAGGACCATCTTTCCCCAGCTGTTTCCACTAGGACATAGCATCACTTGACAAAAGAGATCAAAATTTAGATTTTAGCAGAAAATACAGAAGTCACCCTTCTGTGAAAGTGGTGTTTGGAAAAGCTGTTTCTCTCTCTCTGCAACATGCACAACATTTCCTAGGGAAGAGACAAAAGCTCGTATTTTTCAGATTTGTTGAGGCGGCTTTCTGATTAAATGACCCTTCTCTGTCGAGCAGAAATCACCGCAGGCCCTGTAATTACAGCTTTGCAAGCTTAAAATCTTGATTTAAATTTCCATTTTTTACAGGAATGATTCTCTTTTGAAACATAATTGCTCTCTAAATGATTTCCGGTAAGCCAAGGGTGACATCTCTAAATACGTTATTATGAGGAGATATATTGTTCCCTTCCCTTCAGTTCATTGTCTATTTCCTCTGCTGGTAAATGGCTTACGAGTCTGCCGTTAAACTAGCAGAATTGGAGAAAAAGGTGCCTAATAATTTAAAGAACCTGGCCAGAACTGGAGAGCAGGTCTATTGCTTGGGCCAGAAGTATGGAGTCATATGCTGGTTTTAACCATATTAAGGAAGAGAAAGGTGTTAACATCATTCTTCATATTCCCAGTAGAATGCTAAATACTATGAAGTCATCCCAGAACAGTTAGTGTCCTCATGGCAACCAGCCACTCCGATACACGAGGCAATTTGCTTCTGGGCTAGAAGAGCACATTGCTGTATTTTCAAAATCCGAAGCTGGGTCATTTTGTGGGGGACATTTGTAGCAGGGTACCCCTAAGACAGACAATAGATGTTTTCTTTCCCTGCACGCTGGTATCTCTGCAGGCAGCAGGCAGATCTCAGTGACATGAATAGTCTGCTTGGAGTGAGGGGCTGATCTGGTCCCTCAGCGCCTGCATGAGTCGATGGTGAAACTCTGAACAAGTGGCCTTAACATTTGCTATGAGCAGAGGAGCAACCTGACAATGTCTACGCGCCTTCAGCTTTCCTCGCCAAGTTCTGCCCAGCTTCCCAGCACTCACTCCATGGGATGCTGAGCAAGACCTATGCCTACAGCAACCCAGTGGGGATAAGGAAGACAAAGAGGAGATCTCCCCATGCCCAGCCCTGTGGGAGAGGGAGCAATAGGGAAACACTACCCATTGCTGTGCTGCGACTAGTGAAGCAAAGCCAGGTCCTTTCACAGAGCCTGAGACACGGTCCCAGGACATCACATGAGAAAGGGGCTGCTCTGAGCAAGCAGGCTATGTCAGATCTCGGGGGCAAAGCACTGCCCGCCTCCAAGCGCCCAGCCAAGTGTTCAGTGTGCGTGAGCCAGCTCTGCCCACGTGGCACCACATCCTGTTCTCTGGAGCACACACGTTCTGCTTTGTCCTTTCCGGCAGCTCTAACCTGCTGTTTCACAAGAAGTCACAAGAAGAGTAGAGTGAAGAAGGCAGCTCCCCAAAGTTGGATGCCAGACTGCTAATAACCAGCAAGGGGCCTTCATTAAAACCCAGCCTGTCCACCGCAGGCCTGTGCCCAGCTCCCAGCCAGCAGATGAGAGGGAGGCGAGGACAATGGCCTGACAGATGCAGTGGGCACCTGGGGACCTCCGCAGGAGAAGCCCATGGATACGCACCCAGGGCTGACGACCCCAGTGGACTGAAGATGAGGATTACGCAATGGGATTCTGTGGCGGGACAGAGCTGGGAAAGGCTTTAAAAGCAAGTTCAAAGGTTCGGTGTGAGCTGGTGGAAGGTAGGGAGCCAATGAAGGTCTTCAAAGAGGAAGAGATGTGGGCAGAACAACAGGCCAGGAAGACGATCCTACGAGGGGCATTTGGTTTGGAGAGGGGTCTGGGCATACTGAGAGGATGTAAACTGGCCAAGAGCAAATTCAGACTGGAAAAGAGAAGAAGGTTTTTAACCACCAGAGCAGCCAGGTTCTGGAACTGGCTCACAACAGGAGCCGTGGGGCAGACAACATGACTAGCTTTAAGGTAGAGCGGGATATGATTATCAAGGGGATTACATGACAGCGTTGGCTCTCTAAGACCCAGGAGATCTCATCTAGTGCTATATCCCTATGGAGTCACTAAGAGATCCTGGAGGTGTGTGAACTCTGTGGGGTTGAGTTGCGTGGGTCACGGCCGAGGGAGGCTTAAGAGATAAGCCCGGCCTGTGGGTGTACAGGACAGGAGGGCTGTATCGTCAGCAGTGATGGGCGAAGGGCAGGATTAGCATACTTGACAAGAGCCACAGCGTTTGGGAATACAAGATTCAGATTGTTTCCTGGCGGTGTAGACAGGCAGACAGCTTCACTTGCTGCGTGCATATCCAACCCCACTGAGCAGGGCCCTCATGACAGCAGGATAGGGTACAGGGCCCCGGCTGCCCCATTGCTGACATGGCAGGTAGAGGGCCCAGCAACGCACGGCTTTTCCTGCTCCTCTGGTGTCACTGTGTGAAAGGAGGCAGGCAGGCTCATGAACAGCTCAGAGCGAATCCGCCTCACACAGCCCCCTGCCACGCCTATGCTTAAGGTCAAGCCAGAGCCCCCCAAAAATGCTCAGTGAAGGACCATATCTGCTTTGGGCTCGCTGCTCTGGCTGTGGTACACGTGTCTACAAGCTCCACCCCAATCTGCTCCTCCATCACTCCCTGCCCAGCTGGATGAGTGAGGGCCACTCGCGTCAGGGCCCAGGGCCCATGATACTAAGGTTTGGGTAATCCTGTTACTGCCGGACGCCACAGCCCCAGCAATGAGTTGCCAGGCAGACAGCAACAGAATTCATCCGTGCCACTGGCCAGCAAGTCAGAATGCTGGACCGGAAGCAGCTGAAGCTTTGGAAGAATTTATTTCTGACTGGAACCTGCTGCCAATCTTCTGTTTGGAAAGAGCCCAATTGCTGCATAAATTGTGGCATTCTTCAGGTCAACTCCCTAAACCAGAAACTCTCAGGTCACCATAGCTGATTTTCCCCTTGATTACAAACGCTCTGAAACGCAAGTCCTGTTAACAGAACCGTAATGACACCATCTCCTTGAAGCACTCAGTTCACAGGAATGCTAAGGAAGCCACCCACAGCAATCCTGTTTCTCCAAAAGAACAGAGTTCTTAGATCATTTTCTGCTTCTTGGATAAAACACGCTGACGGAGCAAGCCACAACCACACAGCCCTCCCCAGCAGGTGCCTTCCCTCTTTAAAGACCCCAAAGCTTTCAACTAATACAGAACACCATTCATAGCTCGGCGAATACTGGTCATTATCATAACAAAAAGCAATTTCTGATCTAGAAGAGGATTATTAAGTACTGTTGCCTAGACAGACCCTCATAATAGGAACTGTCCCCTCCTAATAATCATAGGATTTAATAATATATTACATGTCTTTGCAGCTGCTGGGGCACATTGCCTGCAGCGAGCATGCTTGCCCTTGCTCTGCTGCTTTTAGCCATAATTGCGTAATGCATATTTCATGACGAATGCAGAGGAACGGCTCTGTTAAATCACCTCTCTCCATGACAAAATGACTGCAAAGCACCGCACATTGGACGTATGGGGATGACTGCAGGTGGCGCGGCTGCCCTCGTGTTCCAGGGATTGTGACCCTATTGCAGGAATCCACGCGCTGTCAACCTCTGCACCTCTTAACAGAACAGGGGAATCGCCGCCGCCAATTTCCAAGCCAAGTGGAACAATGTGCGATCAAGATTGCCTGGGCTTGTTGAGCACGCGCCTTTCCTCAGTTTGCACCAGTGTTGAGGAACAGGATCCTGCAGTCGGTGACAAAATGTACTGATGGCAGAAGGCTCAACCATCACACTCATCACATCCTTCCTGGACGCCCCCGCCTCCTCACAACATGGATCCAGTGGAGGATGGATCCAGTGGAGCGAAGCATGGATCCAGTGGAGGACAGCAGGCTGCGCTAACCCCGGCTCAGACTAACTGCCCAAAGACGGCTGCCCCTGAGGGACTAACGCACGTTTTATGAATGCTGGACTCCACTGAATTAGCTTATCGAATCTGGGCCTGAAATCTCTAACATTAACCACCAGGCAGAGAGATGGATCCAAGACTTCTATTCCCAACAGGCTACCCAGGTGAGGAATTACTTCTGTGTTACCTTCACTCTCTCTGGCATTAGTGTGACTATTCAGAGACAACCCACAGTAAAATCTGGTTACCTTGATATTTGAACACAATGCATTTCAATCTTGGGACAATGGACAGAAACCAGGGACTTTCCTAACCCATTTCCTATCTGTCCTTGCCTTGAAGGAAGTTGACACATCCATTTGCCGAATCCATTTGTTACCCTGAATCTCCATTTTTTCCTGCTCTTCTTCAGCAACATCATGCATAGCCTAAGGGAACAGTGAAGTGCCTGAAAAGAATGGCCTTCAATTTTTGCTGGAAGAAAAGAGACTGCCCTGATTTAAATGTGCTCATCGTTTGTTTGATTGCTGGTTTACGAGAAAAGAGGAAGAGCAGCATAGCAGGCAGGTGGGCGATATACTTCATCACACAGCTCTGCCGGTGAACCTCAAACCTGGCCGGTAACTCCCCTGCCTTTTCTGTCCTCATCTCACGTGAAGTTCTGCCACAAGTAAAAAGGTGAGTTGTGGTATGGAACATGGTGACCTATTTCCTAGGAACACAGAGGAAATCACTAAACACTCATTTCCACCGGTGAGCCCAAGCTGTAGCTGGAAGGTGGCTCTATTAACTCATTGCGCCACTTAGCGTACAGCTGAGAAATATTTAAAATTAAGAGCACGCAGTATTTCATTAGTTCGATTTCACTGACTATTGACATTTGTAGCCTGTAGTGATCACATCATGACGGTTGGGTTAAAAAGTCTATTCCAGCCCACTTTTTGTTTTTCCCCCCAGTTCATAATTTTCTCCAATTTTGGGAGTCTGTTCCAGGGTCTCATAGACTTTAAGGTCAGAAGGGACCAGTATGATCATCTAGCCTGACCTCCTGCAAAATGCAGGCCTCAGGACCTCACCCACCCACTCCAGCAATAGGCCCCCAACCTATGACTGAGTTATTTACCTCCTTAAAGGGTCAAATACAGCCTCAAAGCAAAAGGTTTTGGAAAGCTGGAGGTAAGTTGGTTTAAGCATCTTTTCTTTTCAACCTCAGCATGTCAGCCTGACTGCTGCATCCCCTCCCCCTTCGCCTACGCGCCGATCGCAAAAATGGGGCTACCGCCGGGTGCAACAAGAAATATTAGACGACATTTTTCACTATCCTGTGTCAGGGAGAGGGAACAACCAGCGCTGTGCTTTGAAAGCTATGACTGTTTAAAGCAAGGATGGGAAATGACTGAGGCCCAGGCACCTAATGCACAGTGAAGTCAGGAGGAATTGGGAACGCAGCTGCGGTAGAGGATTTGGGCCTAATTGACAGCAGCAGAGGTGGGCAGACGGCACTCCATCACAATTGCATGCAGTGCTGTTGTCCACTGAACAGTGAATACATGGGAAAGTCGTCATCCCGCAGAGCTCTCTCGGTCTGCGATCAGGCTCTGTTCTGGGGCACTGAGACGGCATCTGTGGAGGACGCAGGCTGACAAGTCAGGGGGACCAGAATCCTCCCCTCATGCCCAGCGTAGAGCGTGGCACACGCCCACGTGACTCCATCGAGGCGGCTGCTGCTGCAGTAGCACCTACAGCTCATGAGAGCACAGGTGTCAATCAGTGGCACTACAGAGCGGATCCCCTGTGGAGCGGTACGCCATCATTCAGAGTGTGCTTGGCCCGTGCTCACCCCACACAGCAGTGGTTCCATTACAATGGGTCCTCCTGCTGCCTCTGTGCTCATGGAACATTGGTATTATACACACAGGCCGTAAGGTGGCTGAATAACCTGGACTCCACCCCTACTTTTGGTCATGGAAGTGTAGTTTAGCCCCACAGCAATTCACAGCTTCCAAGGCCAGAAGGGACCATGGTGATCATGGACATCAGAAATTGCTACATTCTAAAACCAATAGAGCAACACTTGAATCTCCCTGCTTTCTCCACTGATGATTTGTTAATAGCTGTGCTCAAACAAATGAACAACAAATTGAAGCTTCAAAGAGAAACTGCAGAACTGGAATTCATATGCAGATTTGAAACTGTTGCCTTAGGGTGAAATAGGGATTATGGCTTTTTTTTTTTTTTTTCTCATTACAACAGAAGATTGGGCCTCATCTTCCTCTATATGCTGTTACCCCAGTGTTTGAATCTAAACAACTGCTTTGATCTGCTGTAACAGTCTGACCTGATCCTATGCCTTACACTTCCCTGCATTTATTTTCCTCCCATTCTGTAAACTCCCCATGTTCAAGCACGTGAGGAAGTGAGAATTTCTCCCACGAAAGCTCATGCGATAAATAAATCTGTTAGTCTTTAGAAGTGCCACCAGACTCCTTGTTTGTTAAGGTAAATAAAAACATCCAGCGGGATAAACTGCTAGCCCATCTCTGCAGATGGTTAATCTCATAGATTCTAAGATCGGAAGGGACCTATATGAACATGGAGTGATCTCCTGCACAATGCAGGCCACAAAACCTCACCTACTCCTGTAATAAACCTCTAACCTCTGACTGAATTACTGAAGTCCTCAAATCATGGTTTAAAGACTTGAAAGTACAGAGAATCCACCAGCAAGTGAGTTGTGTAGTGTGTCCCATGCTACAGAAGGCGAAAAACCCTGAGAACCCTTGATCTCTTAAACACACTTTTGAAAATCAGACCATTTGCCTAATTGCTGAGCAGTTCCCCAGCAATTCCCACTGATGGCCATGGAAGATGCTGGGTGCTTGTGAAAATCTTGGCCTACATACATGTGACTTCTAAAAACAGAAATAAAGTCACATTGTGCGGACTTCCTATTACCATACTTATTCTTTGCCAAGCTCCTGTTTTACTGTAGCAAACCCAAGGCTTCGCTACATATAGTTGTCACCTCTTTCTTCACTCCTTTCCCAGGGCTCTGAACGCAGAGCATGCTGTAAATGCCTTTTAAGCACTTTTACACCCAAACTGGTTATAGAGATGTAATAGTTCATGTGCAAAAATTATGCTGTACTGAGGAAAATATGTTGAAGCAAGACTACCGACATGAAACTGAACCATTGTATTTAAAAAAAAAAAAAAAGAGTTCCTAGGCATTTTTCTTAGACTGATTAACAAATTGAAGGGAGAAGATGCTTCTTTGTGTGAGGGGGTGGTGAGGATTTTTCCTAAGCCAGGTCTATACTGTTGGTGAAATTCGGTGGCAGTCAACTGGAGTTACACAAGCTACATAGGGTCAACACCCGTCAACTTCTTAATTCTCCTTCAGCGCAGAGTCTTCACTGCAACGCAGTGCTATACCACTTGAGGGGGTGGTTTTATTAAGTCTATCTCTCTAGATCAGCTTAGTGGGTCTTAACCAACCACTAAGTCAATCTCAACAGATCAATCTGGTGGCGGTTCACCACCATCAGTGTGGACGTTGCCCTAGGGAGCTCAGCAAACAACACTTCATCTTACCTTGCTTCTCCCAGTGTTGAAAGTGGCAGGGCTGGAAGTCTGACATACGCTACAGTTTTTCCTCTCTCCCCACAAAGAAAATAAATTTAAAATTCAAATTCAAGTTACAGTGCCTTGCAGAACTAGTCAAAATTTTGTCTTTCAAAAAAATGATCAGAAGGTATTATTTCACCAAAATGGGAACTTATCACGGGATGTGTTGCTTTTGATGAAATCTGATTTAAAAAATAAAAATGAAATGTTTCAATAATGTCAAAATATTAAGGACTATTTCCATTTTTCATTTTGAAAACTTTCTGCATACTATACAGACAATTGAAACTTTTCCCCCCAAAAAACTTGTTTCATGGGAAATTTCAAAATCCAACATTTAGTTCCAATTTCACAAGTACAGAATTTTCTCATGAAACAGAAATTGTGGCTGTAGCAACTGGTGCATCAAATCCCCAACCAGAAGAGTTTAATAACTGACCTTTTGACAGGTAGGGTTTTTGTTTTGTTTTTAGCTCAGCTGTGTTCTTTTCTCCAAGAACTGACAACAAAGCAATATCATTCTATGCCTGACAGTGACCATCTCTAGGGAGCAATTAACAGTGCCTCTCTTCTAACCCTGGTTGATGCAATGTCCCTTTGCAACGTTACCAAACAGGTGGGAATGCTATAGCGCTATTGGCCTCAGTTCTCTACACAGGATTTTCATCAGCTACTTTGAAAAAGAAACACAGCCTGTAAGCCTGTTGGTAACTTCAAATGACAGGGTCCCCCGTGGAAAGCCAATCTGCAAACCGCTGGGCCCCTGTCACTTCTGGTTAGATTACAAGTGAACTAGAAATACATTACAAACCACATTGGATAAATGGTTTATTTGAAGAACCATGAAAAATGCCCCAGTTCTTCACAAATTGAACAGGGAGAAGGAACTAAGATTTTCTTTTTATATCAGAGTTACGGGGTTTAGGAAACGTTTTAACTAGATTACTTAAAAACAAACAAGGAGTCTTGGTGGTACTTTTAAAGACTAACAAATTTATTTATCGCTTGAGATTTGTTAGTCTTTAAATATGTTAAGTCTTTTTTGGTTTTGCTGAACTAGACTAACACAGCTACATAGGAACATAGATTACTTAAGACATCCCAAAATACAGCACTGCTCTCACTAAAAAACGAGAGTCCTGTGGCACCTTATAGACTAACAGATTTTCTTCAGCATAAGCTTTCGTGGGCTATAACCCACTTGGTTAGATGCATGACGAAGTGTGTTATAGCCCACGAAAGCTTATGCCGAAGAAAATCTGTTAGTCCATAAGGTGCCACAGGACTCTCGTTGTTTTTTGCTGTACACAGACTAACACGGCTACCCCTCTGGAAATTACTGCTCTCACTGCATTCAAAGACAAGTACAAACTTTCTGGATTTCCAAACTCTGGACTCTTCTTTTCTATAGCCGAGTGCTGGGAACACTTACACATGTGCGTAACTAGACTCACTCTGTCTTGTTCTACTCGTGCCAGGGGAGCTACACACATGCTTCTGAGTGTGCAAGGTAAGGGCCTCAGGAAATATTTTTCTACACATTGGTACTTTGGGGGAAGATGCCAGAAGCATACTCTGTTCTCACCCCGGGTTCACACTGATGTGACTAACGACTTTAAGTGGAATTACTTCCAGCGTACACCAGTCAGAGCCAAGCCTGGCCTTGTTTTGACACGTTCTTGCAACGTTTAGATGACTTGCAAAATAATCTCCAGCTAAAATAACCACATTTCCATAAGCCTGAAATTGAAACATGAGCCAGGACGCTTGGGGCAAAGGCTATCTCTCCATGCTTGACTGAAGCCAGTGCAAAGTCTCGGGAGAGTGAGGAAGGCCCCAGTTGCAACTGCTTGAAAGCACATCAGTTAGACCCTGAATAGCTGGCTTCTGACAGGTCATTAAAGAACATGCAAGCTTGGAGTGAAGCCTATACAGGCTCCTGGGTGAATATGTATTTCAGTTCATGTTCCTGAGGGATTCCCCACTCCCACGGCTGTCACAAGCAGACTACCGAGCAAGCAAGGAATAGAGATACAATTGTTTTATATCCTAATGCAGACTTTTAGATTAAGCTGAAGATTGGAGAAGCAAGCGTGTGGATGAGGTTAAAGTATGGCTGGGCTGTCACTCTTCCGGGCTTTGGGCTGGAAATCTTTTTAACACCAGATGAACACGGATTTTGGCATAGTACTAATTTTGAAAATTCCTACCATTCACTCCAGATGCAGAGACATCTAGCACTTGCACAATAGTTTTTTTTAAAAAAATAGAGTTACTGAGCATCTTGACATGTAAATCGGTCTCAGCTCATGAATTAGTGCCCTGCTAGATGGTAACTGCTCTCCAGTCATGTAAATCTGACTGCTGCTCCCTGACTCACTGAATTCCATGGGCCAAATAATGATGCCTTAGCCCCGCTCTACACCGCAGGGGGATTTCGGCGGCAGTCAAAGGGAGATACACAAATTATTTAAAATAACTTGAGTATCCACCTTTGATTTCCTAACGCCTACTTACCACTGTGCTTAGTCGATGATGGGAAATGCCCTCCCGACAACTCAGCGCTATAGTACTTGCTGGGGTGCTCTTAATATATCAACCTCTGGCTACTTCTAGGTTCGACAGTGTGTCTTCACTGGTGCTCAGCAGAACTCACACAATCAATCCCACACTGTCGGCAATGCTGCCGTGCTCTTAATGTCCGTCCATACATGTGACTTGAACTAAAATAGACCTTGTAGGCTTATTGTTAATAGCTCTCCTACACCTGCAAAACAGTCACTTCTTGTTTGTATTGTGGACTAAACAGCCTGAACGATTTCTTTAATATTCATATCCATTGGGGCTGGGTCATCTCTTGGTGACTATAAATAAAGATTTTATCAAAACATAACAGCATTTAATAAAGGGTTATCATCTCATTATAACTGCGGTTTTGTCCTTCCACTTAGGGCCGGACATTAGGCTTGGCTCAAAATGTAAATACAGACCATTAATCAAGGCGCCATTCTACTACTGGATTCAGGAGATGAGGCCAAGGTGAGCCAGATGCATAAAGGAGTCCTACCTAAGCGATGGGGATTATTACACCTCACTCCTCTTTTATCTGTGTATATTTTATGAACTTGCATGTTAATAAATGAAAGACCCTGTCACAAAGGGCTTACGATCGAGGTGTTTGTACAGCACCTTGCGTAACGGCCCTGGCCTGGCAGGTGCTATCAAGGTATAACTAACTAAAACATGGATCTTCCGCACCTCATGGAGTTTGCAATCTGTGCTTAAGGAGAGTGCACAACTCCCTGTGCTGTTCCCTTCCACAACCCCCAGAGATCCTGTTGCTGAGTGCTCAGCGTTGGAGGTGTTACCAATTTGGGAGTCAAGCCCCCTTTTCAGTGGGGCCAGACCTGGAAAAGTAGGCCCCAGAGCCCCTTGAGAAGCACTGGTGGCCCTGGCAGATCCCCAGAGATATCTGTCCTGGTGGGTGGATCCTGCTCCCTCCCCTCCCCTGCCCACAAAACGCTCTGGGGAGGACTGCAAGGGGATTCCTTGTCTTTGCCGTTCCCCTTGCTCCCACATTCCAGCAAGATGGACACATTTAGCCCTGCGCCCTTATAACTGACCCCACTAGTTCCACTTTCAAAAGTGAAATTTAATGACCACCACAAAGCTTGGATGAAATCAGAGACCCTTGGTCAAGTGTCAACCCACAGCACACTCTGAAACGCAAAATCAGGCTCGAGATTACAGACGCGACCCGATTAAGTTAAGCTGCCTGGACACGTTCCTTTCATCATGAAGAGACATGTTTTATGGAGCTGTATTGCGCTGTGCTTCCTGGCACTGGACCCAGTCCTATCCGTGTTCGAGTGAGTGTGGAGTGTTCTTTGCTGCCCTGGCCCTCTTCACTCATTGCTGGAGCGATGGAGAGGAGGAAACATGGAGGCACCAGAATAGCTACACAGTTCTGCTTTATTTCACACTGTGCTGCGGAAAACCCCAAAGGGCAGGTTCTCTGCCATATTCCTGGTGGAAAGGACAGTGCTTGGGGAGCTCGTGTGGGGGACGCTCTGATGCATGCTAAATGGCTATGGTTTCCAAAAGGCCAACCATCATTCAGGACCTCCAGTGCATTTGAGCCCCAGCCCCTCCCTTGTGCTGGGAGCTGCTGGCAGTGTTGTGAAGGAGCTGGCTTGAAGTTTGCTACAGACGGCCCCTGGGGAAGCAGAACAGGGCAAGGAGAAGTCCAAATCCTGCCAAACATAGGCTGAATATCTGCCCACACCCCAAAGTGATTGGACTTTGGTGGAAAGGAGGCTGCAGGGGCCAGTTTAAGGCGCCATTAGTCAATTAATAACGTTTGAGTGACTTTCAGATGAGAACTTCTTTTCACCACATGTTCATGTGAACTTGTCATCTATGGGGAGAATGTTTGTAGATTCCATATTTGGGAAGAATGAATGTTATAGAAATCTGGAGGCGTACAGCCAGAGCCTCCCGTTTCAGTGGGCCCATGCAATTTTAAAATTCAATAGATAAAACTGAGACTCTGTGAAATAAACAAAACCCCAGAGAGATCCTGGCTGCAGCACACCAGGTACGTGTTTAATTAAAAAAAAAAAAAAAAACCCCAAACAAAGCCAACAGTAGCTCTTTAAAAAAGTAGCCATGGGACTTTAAAGAATAGACCTTTCAATTGCTGACACCTAATCTTGATGTACAATCTGGGTGTCAGTCTTCCTTTTTCCTGGAATCTGAACACAGTGCACCAAACGGAGAAAATAAATGCAAACACATTGGGGAAGGTCTCACAATGGCACAAATGCACAATATAAAACCTCGGCAAGCTTCACAGACAGTGGTGCAAGTTTTACTGAATATGAAGTGCTTAGGAATTTATGCCACAACATTCAGATGAAAATGAACACTCTGCCCATTCCTGTGTACAATTATTGTGTTACCTCCCCTTAGGAATTCTCCATGCCCCTTTGAGAGCCCCAATAGATGGATTACCTAGCAATCAGTGTTTTTCCCTTCTGTAGCTATACACAAGACATTTGAACCAAAGCAATATAAATACCATTCAAACAAAGTGATGTTAGAATTGGAGACAAAAGCAAGTCATTCCACATCTATCCCAATTTAATCAGACAGAAGAACCTCCATCTTAATGAACAAAAATGAGAAAGGTAGCACTCCTCAATGTATTAATATGCAAAGCACCTTCGGCTTTAGCAACACTTAAGAAGACTTGGAAACGCAATTTAGAAAGGTCAGTTTCATCTCTTTGTAATTTGGACTTTGGATAGCAAATCCATTCGTGGCTGGTATTCTATCAATTTCTTGACAACCTATTTCCACAGGGTGAAAAATTTTCTCTAAATTAAAATCTCCATCTCTGTGCTCTCTAATGCATTTGATTTATGCACTGATACACAAGAAAGACTCGGTTTTATTCTTTGGCCCAGAATATGCCTACATTAATTACAGGTTTTTGCAGCATGACTTCGAGTAACAGTTCCAAAAATTTACTTAATCTCTGAGCTGATTGCTTTTTTCTTTTTTAATTCAACGCCCACACACACCAACACATAAATCATCAACATTTATGGGTAGAGTTCATTCACTAGGGTGCATTTGCCAAGAGCTGAATTTTTTAAACTCTGAAATACCTCTGAAGCTAGTGTGTTGGGGAAGCAGAGTAAGGGAAGCAATAGATAATCATCAAAACAGCACTAAGAGAGAGAGTGTCCTGAATTCATTTTTAAAGACTTTATTTGCCTTTGTATGCCACAGCTTTCCCAAGATCTCCTCAATAGGTTCTGTAGCGGAATAAAGCCACAGCTGTAATTAGAACTTTATGTAATGTTGGAACTCTTCCAAGAGCTGAATGGAACATCTTCTGGGCAGAAGACCTACGAGGTCTGCTGGCAACAGCCTCCTGCTTTTAAGGCACTGACTGGGTCCCTGTTTCCCCACGGACCTCAAGTCCTGCAAACATCATGTTCTGTGGGTCTCACTGTCCCTACACCCTTCAGGCGTTAACAGGTTTCTTAGCCCATGATAAGCCAGAGTGGGCAGCTAGAGGACAACACACACATTAAGGTCTGAGAGGGCCCACGGGTGGCCCTTGATGAGACCTTAGTGGTTGAGGGGACGTCAGTCAGTAGTGGCTGGAGTGTGGCCAACTAGTCAGGACACGAGACTTGCGAGTCAGAACCCCTGGGCTCTATTCCTGACCCACTGCATAACCGCAGGAGCTCTGGGAGGCAGGTGTGGAGCATTGCTACCACTTTGGAAGCACAGAGCAAAGGAGAAATGGGAAGAGCTGGGAAACCAGCTACCGATTTGGGAAACTTGAGACTTTTACAAAGCCCTCCATTCACTGATACATAAAAGATGACTCCTCATGGAGTGAAGTGTGTCCATTAACTGCTTGAAAAATTGAAATATGAATTCCAAACGAGACATAATTACATCAGTTATTAAATATGGACCTTATGGCAATACCTGGAGACCTATTGCTGGTTTTCTGGCCCACTGGGTGGGTGTAAAATACAACCACCATCAGATGTAGGGTAGATCCTTCCACATACAGAAGGATCACGCCAAGAAGAAAATGTGATCAATACATAGCCTAGTACTGCACAGAGCATATTAATTAAAGGCATTATAGTAATTTAAAAGCCGTTTCATTAAGGCGCCTACGCACAGCTGCATTTATTATTGATATTTCAATCTGGTGAAGTAATCTCTTCTCAAATCTATTACACTTAGAAGAAATAACAGTGAAGCGCGGCACTCGATTAGGTAACAGAGAAGAAATTCAATAATTGCCCCTTGGGAACTCATTTGAACGCACGGCCAAAGAGAGGCGGTCTGGGCTGTGACTGCAGCCTGGCCTCGTGGGGCTTCAATGCTGTTACTTTTAGAATCACAAGGATACTCTGAAGTTGCATCCGGGGCTTGCAGTCACAGCTCTCAGCATGCACAGGCCCGAACAGAGATGGCAGAATGCTGCTAATCACTTAATTTCAACATTGAGAGGATAACTCACTGCAGGGGGACCAAAATAACCAATGCCGTCATCTCTGGAAGAGATGTTCTAGTTAGCTTGGACCCAAAAACTGCTACTGGACCTTGGGGAGTGTGCAGGGAAGGGACTGGGTGCCTTTCATAGCCCACTGTTTGGGAGCTAGAAATAATCTCTTTGGGGAGCTGGAGAGCTGCTTCCTGCCCTCCCGAAGGGAGAGCGTGCCTAGAAATTCTGCTGCGCCCCCGGAACCAGGGCTGCATTCTCAGGGCAACAATCGAGCCCATCACGTGTTTAACAAGTTGTTAGTTTTAGTCTGATAGTGACCGATCACAGCCTGAGTGTGAGCACACAACATACATTCTTACAGACAGACTGGACCACTTGTGCAGGGACTGTGAGCTGAAATCATCGCTTAATGATGGGCCTCGCTGTGTGTGCATATTTCAGTGACATTTGGTGCTTTCAGTACTTACTATTAGTTACTGATCACGTTTAAAAACAATGGTGGAACAAGCTATTTACAGCCGCTCACGCTGCACCTTTGAACAGACAAAGGCCTATGAAGAAGAGACGTAAGGCAAGAAATATCTGTGGGAAGTTACAATACAAAGACTGTGTGGATCTTTCTCTTTTGGCTTTCACCGTGGAAAATATTCGCTTGTGCTTTATCCTGTTCCATTTCAGGACTGTGGTCAGGAACCTTACTCATCCTCACCATGGGGGCATTACTAGGTATGAGGTTTGCATGCCTTCGAGAGCCTGGAAGGGCATTCTCGACTGAAGGCTATGGTGCAACGGCAGCCGCATTAAATCATAACCATTCTCTCCTGCTTTAAATAGAAGTTGGCAAAAGACTCTGGATCTGCAGGGGTTTTACTATTATAACCTCCAGCCATGGCTTGAGATTCATGATTCAGTGTGTATTACCATCTCAGTTCCCTTTTTTAAAGGGGGGGTTCCAGGTGCCCTGATAAATGGCCTTTGGTGCAGCGCTGGTTTGTAACGCTCTTTGGCAAACCTCAGGAGGAATAAATATCCTTGTGCTTCTACGGGCTGCTGCATTTTAGAGCCATGTGCTTAGATCTGCGTACCCCAGTCACCTGCTCCTTTTCAAAGAGCTGGCTCTTATTGGCTTCCCTGGTGCAGGCGGGGAAATGGGCCAACGAAAGCAACCAGTGCAGGCAGGTTCCCTCTCTCAAGCACAGCAAGAGGGCGTGTGCACAAACCGTTACTGCCAATGATGCCATGTCAGCGCTACACTCTTTTATCCACGCAACATGGCCCTTTGCGCTCTGGGGTGCCCACTGCCGCCAAGCCAGGGTGGTGGCTAGTGCCGTGGGGCCCTGATTGCAGCTTCCTGAGGCCTTTTGCCTGCAGGGTGCCTCAGGCAGACACGGGTAATGCAGCCGCTGCTCAAACCCCGGCTGCAGTGCAGCACAGGTGTAGTCCAATGGCCGGCATGGAGGGAAGCCCACACTGTCTCTGAAGCCTTCCCTGGGGTGAGCACAGAGATGGCAGGCATTGGGGCAGCCCCGTTTCACACCATAACAGAGCTGAACCACCCCCGAAACCTGCTGCAAGTGTGAGCTGCGCTGACTCTGAGTAACACAGCACATGGCAATGGTTTTCTGTTGGATGGGTCTGTTTCGATAAGCAACACATTGTGTTCTCCATATGCTGGAAAGAGGAGCCGACGCTAGCTGTGGGACAGCAGTCTCCACGTGAGAGCCGTGATTGACCATAAATTCCCCGAGAGGCACGCTGAGTGCCAAAAAGTGGGATGGGATGACGGGGTAGATCGCTCAGTAACTGCTCTGTTCTGGTTAGTCCCTTTGAAGCACCCAGCACCGGCCCATCAGAAAACAGGGCACTGGGCTAGATGGCCACTGGTTTAGTTGGTTTTATGTTCAGTTCTAGGTCTATAAGACAAATCAATCCCTTGAGCAGTGCGACACAGCTTCCTAGAGCAGGGATCAGCCACAGAAACATTGCAGCCACTTCAACCATGGTAAAACAAACAAGGAGTCCTGTGGCACTTTTAAAGACTAACAAATGTATTTATCACATGGGCTTTCGTGGGAGAAAATCCCACTTCGTCAGATGCTCAAAGAGGGATTTTTTCCCATGAAAGCTCATGAGATAAATACATTTCTTAGTCTTTAAAAGTGCCACAAGACTCCTTGTTTGTTTTGCTAAACTAGACTAACACGGCTACCCCTCTGGAATTCGACGCTGGTGACACCATCTCCACGAGAACAGAGAGGACACTTTCCTGCAGTCAACTTCATTCTCCTCCATTAACACCCAATGCATTGCAGGGAAGATCCTGGCCCATGATGGGCCAGGATCACCTGTCACCTGTCTGTGATCTCATACCAGCTTTGCTGCCCCATGTTCAGGCAGCTGTGACTCACTCTGAGCTACTTGGCCCTGAAGATCTTCCCTGGCCTCTCCCTGCAGTTGACAAACAGGCCGTTTGCATTACAGAAAAACAGGCCTGCAGCAGCGACTCTCAGGCAGAGCACTTCTCCCCACCTTCCCCCTACCCGCTCTTTGGGGATATTGATTACAAATCTCCATTGTTTATACTCAGACCAGCACCTGCCCCTACCACTCCTGGACCCTAGCTTCCCACGAAGTCAGCCATCAGCCTAGCCTCAAGTCCAGCTGTCAGTCATGAAGGTCAGTCTGACTGACCAACTCTTGGAGCTAGAAGAAAAATTCACAAAAAAAGCCATTCTCCGGGCCATGCCCAAGAGGCAGCGTTACTAAGCGCTGAAAAACAAACAGAGTCCTATGGCACTTTTAAAGACTAACATATTTATTTATCACATGAGCTTTTGTGGGAGAAAATCCCACTTCATCAGATGTGGGATTTTCTCTCACGAAAGCTCATGCGATAAATAAATCTGTTAGTCTTTAAAAGTGCCACAGGACTCTGTTTGTTTTTCTGCAATAGACTAACACGGCTACCCCTTTGAAACTAAGCACTAAAGTATCTATAGTATTTCTCAGAAATCCTGCACGACAGGAAAAACCCTCCCAACCTGGCAGCTTGGAGTTCAATCACATGGCCACACCCCAGGCATCAGTCTTAGGAAAAGCCCTCTGGAAAAGATCCCCTTCTCTGAGGTGTGAAGAGAAGGTTTTAGGTCTGTCCTGGCTCACTGCACCAAAGTGGCATGATACTGTAGTGACACAAGAAAGACAATACGAATTTCTTTCTGGTACGTAGTTACCTGGCTGAGACTCCAATTTTCTTCCTTCCTGTCTAAGGGTTTAAAATCAATTTCTGATCGCTCCCCGCTTTAGCTGTTGAGTGCCTAAAAATCCAACAGATTTCAGTGAACCTCTGACAATCACCCTACCCATTTCCATGGCGTTCGTGACCACTGGATTGCATTTCTATGAATAAAAATGTTCCCATGACTTTCAGCACACCCTTTGATCTCAGGATGCTGTCGTAGATGCTTTGTATTAACTCATTAGCCCTGTCGGCTGTCAACAACTTCTCAGACACGACCTTGTGAACTCCAAAAGCTCCTTCATGGGTCGCCTAATAGTAATGTCTCTTCTACAAAGCCCAACCGCAGAGCGCCACAAGTAAGGTGGTGCCTGTATTACAGCAGGTACAAATCCGGCTGGCCGGCCGGCGAGCACAATATGATTCACCAGTGATACAGTACTAAAACTTCAAAATTATACTAATGAGAGCATATTTCTGAACCAGCACTTGACTGATCTGCCCTCCTGCCTCATGCTTTGCTGAAAAGAGCCAATGCATCTGGGCACGAAATAAGCAAAGCAAACACCCATGCTGCTGCAAGACAACACAGATGTGCTGGAACTCCCCTGCCAGTGGGGCAGACATATCTGCCCATCCTCTCCCCATTGCATTGGGGGAAAGGAAGCCCAGCCCTGGGGCTGCTGAGAGGCAAAGCTCACGGTTGGCTCGCCGACTGCAGTCACTGGCACGGTCAGGGGAGGAAACAGTGGGTAGGAAGCGGAGCACCCAGCAGAAGGGAGGCAGAGGGTATGTTGTGAGAAGTGGAGCTGGGGGGCAGTTTGGAAACAAGAACCTGAAGGACAAAGGATCCAGGGGAGAAGGAACTGCACAGAGGTGACTCCTGTCTGAGAAAGGTGAAAGCCGGGAACGATGACAGTACGTCCGTACCGTGGTGACTCATCTCCTTTCTAACCACCACCACCACCACCACAGTGTGCATTTATGCAATGCTACAAGCATCCCCCAGCTGCACCAGAAGAGCCTACAGGGAAGACAAAAAGCAGCACAGTCACCCTCAGAATTGGGCAGAATCATCTGTGCCACCAGCTCCTCTCTCTTCTAGCGCCACGACGGAGAGCGCAGCTCACCGAATGAGTCACTGCAAGAGTGCAAACCCCGCACACCATCCGAGCCCATCAATACTCCAGCACTAGGGTAGTGGGTGCACCTCTGGCTGTAAACCGTTTTCACCTGAATTTCACAACGTCTGACAATAAGCTGGCATCAGCCTGCACTGACACGTCCCATGCGGCACTTCAGAGTTCACTACTCAGCAAAACGCTTGGTAACGCCATCAAAGAAAGCTGTCATCTACACTGCTCTTTTCAACCTGTTTAGAACAGTTAATCCTTTCAGCCTGGGAGACGCATACACATTTCCAAGCTAATCTTTGGTTATTTAGTGAATTGTAACTTATTTCAGACTCTTACGTGAACACGTCCCGCCGGCACCTTACGCTTAATGGACAGCGGTGAGTCCTCACAGAGCCATCTCTGTGTAAACCCCCAAACTGAATTGCTTCAGTCAGCAAGCATGTTACATGAAGGGAGGACTCTCCATATACACAGAAAAGGCACCACATTTATTTTTATGGCTCCATGTAAACCGGTGTTGGCCTAACACTTGGTTTTGTTTCACAGCCCCAGCAAATTCCTGCAGGGCTCCATGACCCTGGCACACCTAGTGACCTATGGCAGATTGCAAAGATAGAAGTTCCCATTTGAAGCACTGCCTTCCACTGTCCAACACTAGAAGCTATTCTGAAACACAGCGACAGACAACAGATTTTAAAGGGGGAGTTCTGCCTCTTGGATTCCACAGACACCCACAGGTGCCTGTCCCTACTAAGGGACCCATGGAGAGACTAATGAAGATATAGGACCTGATATGCTGCCATGGCCAAGCGGATATATAGTTCCTTCCCCAGTCCTGGGCTGACTGCTATAAATTATGCCGACTAACAACCGCCTGGTATAGTAGCTGCTAATCAGCAGAGTGCAGAGAAGCCTTGGCCATGAACCCGCTCCCTTCCAGTGCCCCCTATTTCCTCCGCTTGTGTTCCACAGCGCTTCCCTTTGATCACTCCACAATTGGGTCATCTTCTTGTGCCTGAATAAAGGGGCACACACCAGCCAAGAGCGTGGTGCAGAGTAGCCACAAATTATACCAGCCACAATATTTAGTCAGGCCACAGTATCCCTACTGCCTATTAACTGCCATGAGATTTGCAACTCCCCCTAAAGGGGCAGAGTCATTTGGAAAGGTTGTTCTCGGGCATGCTGGTCTGGAGGGGCCTCTCATTTTTGGATGCTGCACTTGCAGCCTGATTTTCAGATGTGCTCAGTGCCACAACTGCCACTGAAGTACCTGGGAGCTCTGGGACCGGGGTCCTCCAGGTTATGCACCCAATAACAACAAAGCTCTTAAGGCAATGGCCACTTCTCTAAATATTGAGCTACAGCTCCTGCAATCCAAGCTTCCCCAAACACGGGCTATTACAGCTCAACAGAATTATGGTGGGAAGATTTAGAAATTGCATTAAGACTGGGTTTAAAAAAAAAAAAGTAACTTGACAATAGTTAAGGGTTTTTCTGAAGTTGTGAACCGCTCAGTAGGCATTTACGGAAGAACATCACGCTGACTTGCTTGTTAGTGGTTAACACTGGGCGGGTACATTGGTTCATCTGGAGATGATTTAAAACGATTACGTCCCCCCCCCCCTTTTTGTGAGATGATACCCTTGCCATCATCCTATGTTTCTCAAATTACATTCCATCATAGTACTTGTATTTACACAGCACCGTCTATCAGATGATCTCAAAACACATTATAAACATTAACAAAGTAAGCCTCACTGTAGCTCCAGCAGATGGACATGTACCAATGTGTCATTTTATAGATGGGGAAATTGAAGCAAGAAGAAATTAAGTGAGTTGCACCTAAAGTCAAGTATAAGTTTGTAGCAAAACCAGAAATAAAACACAGATCGCCTAATTCTTACTCTTGTAATGTGAAACACAAACCCATCAATGTCCTTGTAAGGAAAGTGTCCATCCCCCACACGCTTGCATAAACCTAGCAAACACTTTCCCTTGTTGGGCACAGCTGTTTTCTCAAGTTGTTTTCCACTAATTTCATCTTTTTCCTGACCACCACCTATCAGCTAGCTCACGCCGAACATAAGCAAGACAGAAGCGAGGCAGACGGAAGCACTCAAAAGAGTTCGCAGCCATCGTGCAATCGCCTTTGGTTGAAGATTCACACCCACAACTGGTCAACTCAGGTCCATGTCTCAAAAGAGCGGCTTGCGGAGTCACTCCTAAGCTCTCACACAGAAAGTGTTGTTTGTGAATGCTTCTATCATTTCTGCTCAGCTAAGAGAGACTGTCCCATCCTGGCACTCAAAGACCTGGCCTCAGTTATTTACGCTTTTGTCCTCCTTTGGTTGCAATGCCATAGGCCTGGGCATGAAGTTTTCAATGTGTAGGAAACTCTACCTAATAGATAACGCGACAGCGCATCTCCTCAGCAGCACAGGCTACCGCAAATGCACTGAACCTGCCCCACTCCCTACACTAACCTCCCATAGAGTAGGGAATCTAATTCAAGGTCTCGGTCCTTAACTAGCAGGTGCTCACTGGCCTGGGTCCATGGTATGTGAAACAGCCTAAAGCTCTAGGGTGAAGACCGTGGTCAACAACTCTGTCTTGTGGCAAAGCTCATCTCTGCAGGAGATAGGACTTTCTCAGCGACTGGTCTGAGATGCTGGAATGAATCCCCCACCAGGAACGACCACTGCAAACGTTTCCACTTTCCACTCCAAGGGGTGTGCACAGTTCTGTGACTTGACTTCTTTAATATAAATACACAGCTACACATATATTAGAAAGAACACTCCAAAAGCAAGATACTCTACTGCACTTGCTCCTCCCCATGGCAAAGGATGAGAAAATGAACAAAGCGTGGCAAATGTTAGTTACGTGACTTAATGCAGTACTGGAAAGCTCTTAGGTACAAGAGCCGGGAGCACAGTATAAGAACCTACAGAGAATAGAAGTGAAGAAAAAAAACTCGCGCTTTATTGGAACTCTTGACCTGACTAAAACAAAAGGAAGAAAATTTTTCTGCCTCACTCTAGCATCATTTATGTACAAACCAATTTCTATTGCTAGCATCTGTGTGCAAATCTGTTGATGCAACTATACGCAGCAGTTGTACCAGTTTGCAGTCCATCTAAAGTGCTGTCAGAAAACTGAAAGCATATATTTTATCTAGCGCAAAAGAAGTGAGACTTGGAAATGGCTCTCTGGTCCCATGTTTATGAACAAGGACAAGGTTTATGCTGAAAAACAAATAAAAGGCTACAGTGTTTTTTTTTAAAAAACCATGTTTCTTGCTATCAGGATGTCAGTAGCTACAAACCAAGATTTATAGCTGGATGTACATAACTGAACAAAACATGCCTACTGTACCATTTGGAAAATTGTCCCGTCACCACATAAATCAATGAGGAAGCCGTTATTGGAATGTAGAATGGCAGCCCTTTGAATTCCTGTTGTTGCTTCTTTTTGCCAGAAGCCATACAGTAAATTTGTGAACGACAGAGGAGGAAGAGGGGAGGGGGGAAGGTACCCAAAGAGGTCCTTCCAGATTTCAGCTGCAACTGAACTGTGAGATATCACTGATGAAAACTACCTCTAATACAGATAATTCTAAAAACGGCCTTGATTTTTTTTTTTTTTTAAATCTTATTTGAAAGGACTCAGCCCATATTCTTTTTCATTGGGGAGTACTTCTTTTAAGTCAATACTAGCAAAGGTGAAACTAGCTCCTGGACATTAAAGAGTCATGTAACTCAATGGCAATGAAACTAAGAGAGATAGACTCATCAACTTTTAAGGCCAGAAGGAACCAATATTACCATCTAATTTGACCTCCTGCACAACGCAGGCCGCACAACCTCGCCCACCCACTCTTGTAACAAACTCCTAACCTATGAGTGAGTTATTGAAATCCACAAATCATGATTTAAAGACTTCAAGTTACAGAGACTCCACCAGCAAGTGTTTGCTTACTGTCAGTTTTACAATTTGATACCAGTCGGTTAGAAAATGAGACTCACAACTCGGCTTTCTTTGATCCTTTCAGGCCATTAAGATCATGCCCCCTGTAATTCCTGTTCTCTGGCATTGAGAAGCCGTGCTCCTACTAGCTGTTTTGTGAACATACCGACTCAAGAACTTAACCCAGCCCTGAAAGCAGATGGGTGGCCAAGGGTTAATCTGTGCCAGTCTACTCGCTGAGGACGAAATATTGTTGTTTAGGGTTAAAAAAAGTCAGGCTCTACACAAATTCAAAGGAGTCTCTGCAAAATGATGCTTAAATTCACACAATAGTATGTTTCTGGCAGAGCAATAAAGTGTCTCAGGAGAAGCTTCCCAAGGACACCCTAATACCAACACGTTGGGAGGGGGAAGGAACAGCAACCCTCGCTTACCAGACAAAATGCCATTTCACATAAGCTAGCCTTCTGCTAACAATGGTCAGAACAGAGAAGGTCAGACTGATGTCCTGCCATGATATTCCATAATCTCTTTGGCTATGTCTACACTGGCGGTTTAAGTCGACTTAAGGAGGCTTAAGTTGACTTAAACAAAGCTGTGTCCACACTAGGCTTCCATTAAGTTGACTTAAGAAATTCCTTAAGTCAACTTAATAAATGCTTAAGTTGACTTACTAAGAACCGCCGGGTAGGTCGACTTAAGTCTGCTTAAATTGACCTAACCTTTCTTTAGGTCGACCTAAGGCCAGTGTGGACGTTTAAGTCCACTTTTTTATGTCGACCTAAAGGCAGTTAGGTCAACTTAAAGTGGACTTAGTCCACGTCCACGGACAGCACTTTGTTAAGTCGACTTAATAATATCGATTTTAAGTCGACAAAGTTGACCTTATTAAGTCGACTTAAAGTCAACCTAACTTCTTCTACTGTATACATAGCCTTTGAGCCTGTCATGTTGTTTGGACATCTCAGTTCTCAGAGAAGGAATATCTAGTAACCCAATCATCTGATGGAAACAGCCAATAAATGGAGGAACAGTCACTCACACTGTTCAGGAACCGCATTCCTCCAAGATGTGTCTCTCTATGGGTGCCCCACTTCAGGTGGGCATGTCCCTCTCAAGCCCTTGGTAGGTGATTTCTAGTGAGCTGTGCCCGCTTCATGCGTCCTCTGGGTGTACCAGACAATGCCAGCATTGATATCCTTGCCTAAAGTTGCCGTGGCTGGAGCCAACCACTCCAGTAATTATGAGCTTGCTGCAGGTTGCGTCAGCTGCCAATGAGTGCTCAGCACCGAAGGCAGTGCCCCCCACCGGCACAGCTCCTTACTGCAGCACCAATGACCGTGTTACAGCGTGCAATGCAACCGAGAGGGATGATTCAATGCCGATGACAGAGCTGAACTTGCTGGCACTCTGGGCATGGCCTCCTTAGATGCTCAACCAGAGCAGTGTTTCCTCTCCTTGCAGCTTTGGGGATTTGTGGAGGCCACCTGTACTGGAGGACAAGTTCTTGGCCTGAGCGGAACCCTCAGATCTCGATGAGGACTTGATCTTTTTTTGGAGCAGAGTCCATGCTCCTCTTTTTGGGAGTCTTCCCAGCCTGCTCCAAAGGCTTCCACTCTCAGGGGAAGCATGCTCTTCAGTCGATGGGGCGCCACATCTGTCTGGAGACATATGCAGTGGGAGAGGTGAGGGTCTACTGACTTGGCTATGAGGTTGTTTGCAGGGAACATACCATCGCCAGCAGAGTCTGAGCTTATCTTCTTGTTCTTCTCAGCCTGGAACTTAAGGGCAACACGAGAGCACTTCTCAGAGATGTGCAACCTCCCTCTTCCCCACCGCTCACCAGCAATGGACACACTTGGAGAGTCCACTGCTCACCAGTATAGCCTCTCAGGAAGAGACACAGCATTTGAAGCCTGGAGAACCAGGCATCCCCCTCCAGGAGAAGACGAGGCTCCTGTGGGAAGAGAGGGGAAACAATTCACCCACCTAAACTAAACCATACTAACCCTCACAATAACCCTAAACTAATTTGATAGAGAACAGGATGCAGAGAAAGGCCAAGTATGCTCTTGGTGGATGTGCTAGAGGTCTGTCTCGGGCAGAAATGGTAGAGAAAGAACCGAGGATGGTTTGCATGTCATCTGCACAGGCGACATGGGCACTGCTCGCTAGAAACGTCCGATCAAAGACTCAAGTGGCGCATTCACCCCTGAAGTGGCACACCCATCGGGACACTACTCAAAGAAAGTGCAGTTACTAATCAACAAGCAAACTAGGATTATTTACTTGTTTAATATATACGTAATCACAAAACACATATGGCCACAATCACAAGTTCCCATTGCTTAGAAAGAAATAAAGTAACTCTAATTCCAAAACCCAAGGCCACCAGGACAAAATGCCATAAGACTGACACCTGAAGGAATCAGCCATCTGGAGATGTTGAGAAAAGACTAAGGCTTTGTCTACACTAACATTTTTGTCAACAAAACTTTTGTCAGTCAAGGGTGTAGAAACCCCCCACCCCCAACATATGACCAACAAATGCAGCAGTGTGAACACTATCCCACCGACATAGCTCCTGCCACTCATTGGGGGTGGTTTAATTGGCCAACGTGAGTGCTCTCTCCCATTGGCACACAGCAGCTACATGGCAGCGTCGAGGGGGCTGTACGTAATTCCGTGCCATCTCCAGGTGGACACAGCACATCTGGGGTGCATGCTCTCATCATACATGCGCACTGTCCTGCTCCGAGCATGGTGCAGAAACAAGGCTATGGGCAGCAGGTTGGGGACTGATCCTACAAGGTGATGAGCACAGCTCCAAGCCGGTGGTACATTTCCACACTTGGATTCTGTGAAGATCCCCATGGCAGTCACATTCCTACTTGAAGGGAGTAACTGTAATTCCATAGTTTCATAGCATGGAGCTCCCTGGACAGCCCTGGGACTGCGTCACTGGCTCCACATTGCACTGAACAGGGAGAACCCCCTTTCACGTTCACATGCTCCGGCTCTGTTCAAGAGAAAAGCAGTCAGCGCGCTCACTGTTCAGCAGCAGTGTCACAAAGTCGCATGCAGAGTCACTGTGGCTGGAAGCCAGAATATGGTGCGAGAGCAGAGAGTCAATGCACAGGTGCACTGTAATTACTCTGACAGTAAGGTGCTCCCCAACAATAGTCTTTCCCTTTACTTGCTATCTATGACCTTCCAGTTCAACAAACACAGAGCATGAGCTGCACTTGAATGAATCGACATACAGAAGAGCTTTTTTTTTTTTTTTTTAAAAGAGAAAAACATCATCATCATCATTCAAACTATTTAGGAGGAGACATCTCACTAATGACACCAATAAATTATGCATGGCTTTTGGGCATTAGTAACGTGGGCTGTAGTTGTATTTCATAAATGGAATAATCCTCCCTAATTACCATATTTGTTTATATGAGGCTATCAAATGCACTATAACAAATACTGTAATAGCTGATCAGTTCTAATTAGGAACTTTATAATTGCTACATTAAAATAATTTAAAGAGATACTGCAAAATGGAGAGGTTCAGCCTGGAATCTTATTTCTAGGTTGTACATATTGAACATTTATTTTACTGTAGCATTTAAGAGAGTCAAACGATGTATTTTATCTTATATTACACCCCCACGAATGACTGAGTCCGTCTAGCAGGAGAAAACTGAGCATCCTTCAAAACCCAGGGCTGGTTTTAGCAATTGTTGTCCTTATGCACTAACTATTGGTTGCATTCCTGTGAGTCAGCCGGGTATTGAAGTTGTGCAGTGAAACTTCTTGGGGTTTTGGGCAAGGCGGTGGAGAGAGTGGGTTGAATGCTGAACTTTTTGCTTTATCAAAAGAGGTCAGATTTGGTTGGGGACAGGGAATGTCCATATGGAGGGTCAAAGTGATCACCAGGTCAGAGCCCGGTGGCTGCATTTTATTTATATTTTATTTAAGAAAGAAAGAAAGAAAGAAAGAAAGAAAGAAAGAATTCTAATATGTTCATCGAATCATAGGATTAGAATGAACTTCAAGAGGTCATCTAGTCCACTCCCCTGAACTCATGGTAGGACCACGCATTATCTAGAAGAGGGGTTGGCAATTTTTGGGAGTGGCATGCCAAGTCTTTCCCTCCCCCAACATGATGTGGGCCCAGTGTCCTGGTCAGGAGCCACTTCCAGCAATACCAAAGCTTATACAACCCTGGCACCAACAACAGCTTGAGTGCTGCTCAAAATCATCTCACCTGCCATGTTTGGCATGTGTGCCATAGGCTGCTGACCCCTGATTTAGACCACCCTCACATGTGTCTGTAACTTGCTCTTAAAAATCTCCAAAGACGGAGATTCCACAACCACCCTATGCAGTTTATTCCATTACTTTACTACCCTGACAGTTAGGAATTTTTTTCCTAATGTCCAACATAAACCACCTTTGTGTCTATGTGGTTCGCAGTACATATGCTAAATGCTTGCTACACTCCAAACTCGTGTAAAAAAGACAGACAATCTACTCCAGGAACACAAAATAACAAAGTCACCAGGTCTCAAACTCTCCAAGGGTGATAATCTACTCAGCTATGGACTGGAGAGTAGAAACTAGAAAGCACAAAATATCCATATTAAAAAATGACACCAACAGAAATTACAATACGGGAGCATGCAACTGCAGTGATGTTCGGCAGGAGAAAAACTGCAAAATGAAGATAAAAATCATAAATCAAACTACAAAATTAGCATGAGATTCTAAAACCTTCATCAGGGATAACAACAAATACTATAGGGAAATACAGAACTACTGCCAAATCCAGAGGAAGTTCAATAATAGAGATGGAAAAGGGCAAAATAGTCGGAACACATGCACTTTGTTTCATTCTTCAACAAGAAAGATGAAGGAAGCTGGAGGTACTTCAAGATAAACATTAATAAGCATCTGGGAAGGAGAAGTAATGAAGTTAGAGGCAGGTAGAAGATTACTCACTGAAGTGAGCTGTCTAGGTGTAAGTGGTTGTTATGACCTTGTTATATTTGTTTTGGGCAAACAGAATTAAACCAGACAACACTTTATAAGGGCCAATTTCCAAAATCTAAAAATAATTACGAGAAAAACTCATTGGAAGGAAATAATAAATCAGAGACATGTTCAGAAGAAAACCTAACTTCAGGCCCTGAGCTACAGATCCTCAGTGGCCAAAGGGCTATTTTGGTTAAAAAGTCCTCTTTATTAGGAGGGGATATGAAATCAGCAATACAACAGAATGCAATGATACATTAATAAATGGAAAACCAGGGAGGCAGACAGCAGCGAAGATGATGTTAAGGAACGCGGGTGATTTATTTCAAGAACTAAAAGGTACCCTACTTGTTTCTGGCCAACAAGGCTAAGGACAAAAAAAAAAAAAAAGAAGGAATGTTTCAAAATAGAGCAAGGAAGAAAAGGAACCCATTCAAATGTCTACGCTCACTCCTAGATGGAGATGTGAAAAGTGACAACAGTGAAGATAAAGGAGAAGCAGCACTTAGTCAATATTTCTGTTCTGCATTTGGAAAGAAGCTGGACAATGAAATACTTTCCATTCCTACAGTATCCAAGGAGGATGTTAAAACAATGCCTGCTAATCCAGATTTTCACACCCAAGAATTAAAGGTGCAATCCAGACCACTGATGTTAATCTTGGTGAACTGGAGACATCCCAAGGGCCTGGAAGAAGGATGTTGCTGTGCCAATATTTACAAAGGGCAAATGGCATGAACCAGGTAACTATGGGTGTGCTACACAGCAGTGAGACATCTGGGACTGGCTGGCCCACACCAGTTGACTCTGGCTTGCGGGGTTGTTTAATTGTGGTCTAGAGAAATGTCTATACTGCAATTAAACAGCCCCGCATGGACAAGTGGCGTGAATGCACATCAGGTGACCCAGGCCAGGTAGTCACAGGTGCCTCACTGCAGTGTGATCATACCCTATAGGCCTGCTTGCCCAGGATCCAGTATCAGGCTCAGCCATGGTTTGGCAGTGAAGAGCTGAAAGGATGAAAAGACAGTTAACGCCGATCAGTGTGGGGTCATGGAAAACACCGGGCAGCTCTTAAAAAACATTTGTTATTGTT
>ML685839.1:5713283-5737286 GCA_007922175.1 Pelusios castaneus
TTGGGGGAAACAAGCAATACACAGGAGACTATTAAAAAGCTGAAACAAAACAGAAAGAGCAGGAGCATTTTAATCTGAAGACGGAAAAGATCAAGTGTATTTGGTAAAGAGAAAGCCAAGTAAAGAATAAAAATCCCATATCACAGGAACGCAAAACCAAATCCCATCACAAAACACAACATAACCAGACAGCTAGTATTCTACAGTTCCTTTGGGTACATTAACCAGACTTACTAGGGACTGAATTTTAGTGCACTGAAGGAAGTCTGGTTTATAAGTTTGCGTTCATCAAGTTTCACTGAATTGTACTTACTTTAAGGAAAGCGAATAGTCGTGTTTGCTTGTTTGACTGTTCCTTACAAGGTAGCTACATTCTTTACACAACCGTAACAGGTTTTCTGCATCTGTCCGACTGATAGCTCCATGATACCATCTAGGAAAAAGGCAAAGCAATCAAGACGTCAGTAAACAAATATTCAACTTACAGAACATTTAGTTAAATAGATGCTTTAATTTGAATCCAGTGGATAGCAGCTTGAGGATCACTCCATTAAAATACATTGGTTCTGGAGTGGGGTGGGAGGGTTGAGGTAATACATTTCATTGAACCAACCTCCACTGGTGAAAAGGACAGAGAGCTCTGTGTAAGTTTGGAAGCTGGCTCCTTCCACCAACAGAAGTGATCCAATAAAATATTACCTCATCCACCTTATCCTTCTCAGATCCTGGCATCAACTTGGCTATAACACTGCAAGTTACAATGTAAAAGGTTTACACTGAAGTGTCATACAAGGCTGAAGCTTAAATCAGGACGTACATGACTATAGTAGTAGAATCTATATCTTCCCATTCGATGTAACGTTTGGTAACTATCTAAGGATGTCATAACAAAACTGTGGTATAGCTGCCATAATGATGACAGGAAAGAACTATGAAAATCTCTCATCTCCAAGCCACACTCTTCTTGCCCCCCAAAGAACGGAGTATCAGTAGTTTAAATAAACCAAAATCATCAAATTGTAGAAGTTTACTTGGGGGAAAAACTGAACGAAAAAGGAGTATCAGGATCACTAAACAGGGACAGAGTTTATTATTTGAAATATAGGAAACCATGAAAGAAATAAGAGAAGTGATAAATAGGTCTGCCTGTTTCCTTAACAGAGTATCTAAACCAAAGGCACCCTTCCTAACTATATCAGTGAACAATGCAAAATGCTTTTATTTAAACCTTTGGATAATATATCACACTAGTTCCTTGGTGCGGGGTGGGGGGAGAGGGTAAATGGTCAGAAATTCTGAAAGCTCGTCAATTACATCGTGAAGGAGTGGGAGGGAGAAACGATCCCTATCCCATCTGCAAGTGTATCTGCAAATTTAATGTTGCAGAGGCACAGCTTCCCTAAGATTTGCCATAGTGGATCAGGTCATACAAAATCCTAATATAAACATAAATAATATCAAGCCAAGGCTCTATAGGAAAGCAGATCTCACTCCTTGACCAACGTGTGTACATGGGGAGACTCTCTTCCTTAATTTTGCAGTGCTCAACTGACATACTGACGCATAAAATTTGACTTTCCACCCACCCCTTAGCAAGCACAACTACAAATTGCTGGCCTTGAAAGCCATGAATTGCTGCCTGCTGTGGGGAAAAGCATGTCCTTTTATTTGTTTGAAATTTACTTCCCCAATAACTTCCTCTGACAAGGGAGCTGCAGCCGCTACCACTGAACTAGTCAGTGCCTGAGAAATTCCCGGGAGGACAATCCATTACGCTCCTCAACAACTGTGCGGTAACGTTAGCCCTACGGAAAATCCTGCTAGAGAAACCTGGTGTAAGGCACTCAACAAAGCTTGGTGCTAGTATGAAATATTCAGCAGGGCACCCTATCTTGTTACATCCAGAGTCTCCACCACAAATGGAATATCTCAACTGATGGAGGGATTAGGGTGTAGTCTATTCAGGGTCTTCATTCTGTTCTGTACTAACAAAGTCACAGGAAGTATTGAGAAGAGCATGAAAATTAGGTGACACGGTTTTTTCCATCAGATATTTCTTAGTAAGAAATGTAAAGGTTCTCCTGATAGGATTCTGAGAACTGAATTGAAAGTTTTATTAAATGAAGTAGGTGACCCTCTGAGCATGGCAGAAAGTACTACAATTATTAGATTTGACCAAGCTCTGGGACAACAGAATTGGGAAGGGTAATCTGAAAAACAATATATCATTGCCACTCATGCACAAAAATTAATAATCCTCACGAACAAAACATCTAAATCAACCCTAGGGAAGTGCCCTTTAACCTGAGATTTAAGCAACACACTTCAGCTGTACTGGTGGGGCGTGATGCATTCCTCCTGGCGCAGGGCAGCTGCATGTGTGTGTGAAAGCCAGAGTGTGTGTGCAAGCAGGTAGTGTTTGTGTCACTGCTTCCTGTGTGGGCTGCCACATGAAAGCTGAACTTTAAAACATGATGGGGAAAAAAAATCCACTGTCTGAGAAGATGCAGGGGAACTGCTGATGGTGATTGCGATTCCGCATCAGAGATAGATATTGCTAGGGTGATTTCGGGGCGTCATGGACTATTTACTGGTATGCAAGTGTGTATCACTTGGTATGGCATATTTATATGAACAGGACACCCAAGACTGCAGAGATTTAGCACGGCAGCCAGTGTTCGAATCACAACTGATGTATTTATTTCTATTGCACTGGGGCTCTCTATTGTTGAAATGTCTAACACACACACTGATGTCAAGACTCAGCTGTCAATGACATGACCAAGAAGCAATGAAATAGCCTCAGCAAGCATGTCTGCATAAAGGGGTAAAACAAGAGAAGCAATGGGTCTGGGTCTCATAGGCTATGTCTACACTTGCACTTTTAAGTCGACTTTAACTAAGTCGACTTAGTGTGTCTACACTTAAAATTAAAGTCGACTTAAAGGGGAACCTCCTGTGTACAATGGGGCAAAGGGGGACAGGGACCCTGGCAGGGCAGAACCCTGTGTGTGATGCTGTCTGGATTTAAGGAAGCATTTATGATATTATTTTCAATGGATATCTCATAAATGCTATAATCCATAGGAACTATGTCATGTTTGGTATCAATAGAAAGGTAGTAATTTGCTGGGAATGATTATATAGTTTATGTCTAGGAATTCTATTTCGATTAGAAGTTAAGAATTTGATGTTATATCCATACTTTAACTTGTGTCATTCTGGACAAATGTCTTAGACGGGAGGGTGTGAGCAACCATTGTCTCCTTAATGTTAAGGAATCTTCCAGGTGATGTGGTCCCAGGGAGTATCCTGATGAGCCATTGAGGACATAAAGAATACAACCATTGTATCCTTAATGGCTCATCAGTTTACTCCCTGGGACCTCATCACCTGGCAGATTCCTTAACATTAAGGAGACAATGGTTGTTCACACCCTCCCGTCTAAGACATTTGTCCAGAATGACACAAGTTAAAGTATGGATATAACATCAAATTCCTAACTTCTAATCAAAATAGAATTCCTAGACATAAACTATATAATCATTCCCAGCAAATTACTACCTTTCTATTGATACCAAACATGACACAGTTCCTATGGATTATAGCATTTATGAGATATCCATTGAAAATAATATCATAAATGCTTCCTTAAATCCAGACAGCATCACACCCTGCCCACATGCCCTGCCCTTTGGGGGGCATGCCAGGCTCCCCCTGTGCCCCCCCCCAGCAGGGAGGGCATTGGTGTAGTCCTGGGGTAGCCCTAAGTCGACTTAGGGCTACCCCAGGGCTACACTGGCTTAATTCGACTTTAGAAAGTCGAATTAAGCCTTAGGTCGAGTAGAAAGGTGGTTTAATAAAGTCGACTTAATTTTCCTTAAGTTGACTTTATTTTCCTTAAGTCGACTTAAGCAAGCTGCTTAAGTCGACTTAAGCAAAGTGTAGTGTAGACGCAGGGCACATTAAGTCGACTTAAGCCAAGCTTAAGCCAAGCCATAAAGATGCTAATAAGAGACCCAGCATAAATGTATGGCAAATGTTAAAAACTTGTACAAATCATTTAAATGTGATTAAATATTTCTACCCCAGTACAGCCTGAACTAGCTCCCAGTGAAGTCAATAAAGGGATGCCCTTTGCTTTCAATGTAGATCAGGCCCTTAATGCTACCTTTTCACTTTCTCAAGCGACTCATCTACACATGGCATTGTTCCTACGTAACTTTTTTAGGGCAATCTTCACTTATGGCGACAAATTCGTCGCCATCAGATCGATCTTTCTAGATCGATTGAGCAGTCAGTGGAGACGCCTCATTAAAGAGGAGTTACGAAGTCAATGGGAATTACACAAGCTACTCTCTGTTGCTTGTGTAACTCCCTTTGACTGCTGCCCAATTTCTGGTTAAGTATAGACTAGTGATATCGAATCCATCGGGCAGTGCCCCAAGCTTGGAAGAGCAGCCTGCTCCGCTGCCACCACCCTCACCCAGGCCGTCCTCAGCAGGGGGCAGTGGCTGCCTGAGTGGCTAGCCCCGCCCCGTCCCACCATGCCTCACTCTCCTGCTGGGAATGATGCTGTGGATCTTTTTTTTTTTTTTTTTTTTTTTAAATGGAATAAAGCTCTGGCGGTAGACCAAGGCTTAATGGTTATTAGCTAAACAGGATCAAGGAACTCTCGTTCTGGAATAACAGCATCCACACACGGAGTTAATCAGGAACACTGCCATGTGTAAATAAACCCTTAGAGTCAGGGTCAAATGCAGCCCTGGTGTAAACAGATATAACATCACTGAAGACCAGGCTGATACATCCATTTACATTAACTAACTCATCCTGTCATGGCCAGGTTTGGCAATGGGCCTTATTTACTGGAGGGTGGAGGGAAAAGGGAGGATCTCGTTTCTGCTAAGAAACAGGAAGTACAGAAGAGACGTCATCATCTTTTTCTTCTTTCTTGCAAGGGAGAAATGGAGCAGTGCCACTGTGACTTGCCAGGTAATGTGCTTAGGGGTTTGTTTTTTTTCTTAATCCCAGGTATCTGATACTCAGTTGGAGCTGCCATTTGTGCCTTGCTCCCGTACCCTTCGCTAACCCACAGCCCCACTGCGTCTCTGCTTCTCAGCAAAAGGTAGTAGCAGATGCTGCAGAAAGGTGTCATATTACTAAAGCTTAATTTAAATTAGCTGTTTATGCTCATATTTCCTACTGCAGTATATTTTGTAAAAATGAACTACTGACTCATCCGTTTTGTGATATATTACTACTGCTTTTTAAATAATGATTTGTTCATTTCAGGCTTGCTCCCAAGGATACGGAGTTCTGGGAACTGAAGTTGCTCAGTTCCTCACAGTTTCAGATCTTTAAATCGGCCAGTTCACAAAATCCAGAAAGTTGCAAAGTGTCTTCCAGTTACTGGTACAAATTAACAAGGTGTTGCTGTACTCCCAAAATCAAAAGCAAAGCACCGTCTGCTCCTTTGCACAGATTCAATCTTGGATTTCACATCAAGTTGATGAATCAAAAGTCAGGTGTAAATATCTAAACATCACCTGATGAACTGAGGTGCAGCCAGAACTCTGCGCTCTCTGGTTTTTAATTTCTATTTTAAACACAGTTTGCGTTGCATTTCAAATTGGCTACTAAATCTTGACCTCAAATCACATCCTGTTTTAATAGCCCACAAAATGTTCTGAGTTTTACACTGCCATCCCCCACCTTACTGAACTTCCAATTCTTTAAAGAGTCCAAACTATTTAACAGATTCTAATCAACCCTAGTCACATGAAATTGAGGAGTTTCTTGCCTAAAACCATTTTAACCCCATAGTGAATTTTTATATCCTGTGAAATCCATGCGTATACAGCAGAGTTGTTGGCTGGCTCTTATCATCTATAAATAATAGCTGCAATTTCCTACAATGGCGAGGTCTGCACTTTCAACGTATGGTTACTTGAAAACTTTAGTTGATGCCCAAGGAGTAGCATGATCACCTGGATGGGAATGTCACCTACTGGAGAACTTAAGGCTACCAACCTCTCTTGCAGAATTAGCTGCCAAGGGAACTGGTATCTCTGCAGCCAAACATCTTCCAAAACACCTGATTCCAAACTCAACACTAAGAATATCAGCCCTTCCCTCCAATACTGGATTTTACCCAGAACCAAAACTAAAAGATGGACCTGCCTTTGGAGAGTCAAACCACCGCACCCTGTAGACTTGAAGTGGGACCCTGACAGTATCTGATTACCTCAGTGCTACTAGCACATAGCAGTGATCTCCAATCTTTTGCCAGCCGGTGGCGCACTGCCCATGGTTTTAATGGCAAATGCCGTTTAGGAGTCGATCACGACCGACCAGTTGGGGACCACTGGCATAGGGCATGAAGATGCCAGGGCCTGTCCTGCGGTGGCAAAAAGGTTCTGCCGCCTACCACAAAGCTGAGCTGCAATAGATTACCCTACCACTCATACCCACCCAAAGAGCTCTGCTCTGTCATCTGCTGTGTGCGATGGAAGCACGGGGAATCCAAGAGACATGTGTTTTCTGGAGACTCTCCCCAGACTCTGAGTACCAGAGTGTCCTAGGGACAGGTGAGGGGCTGAGAAACGCATAACCGATTATCACCTTTATTCAGATGGTCTCTTCTGAGATGAGTTTTGTAACAGGTCCAGCTAGGTTAATCCAGAGACTGTTCTCTGCGGCAAGCAGAAGGGGATGAATATCTGAAATAGTACCACTATCCTTTATCTAAACAAGATCTTCCATTAGAGAGACCTTAAAGCAGGACTCTGGCATGCTGGATATACAAGAATAAATTTATAACAGAGTGTAAGTGACAATGATAAAAATTTAAACCCCAAAATGAACAGCTTACAGTTTAGACTGGCCATGAAGATTACAGCAGCTCCTGAGGATAATTTACAGAGACTTCTATTTTTTTTGCCATGGCAGCTATCAGCATGCTATTTACACATTGCACAACAATTAGAGAGACCATGAAGTGAACCCTCACTGGTGGTGACATTCCCATAGTCTCCTTTATTCCCTGTGTGTATGCTCAGGGGTTTTTAACAGCATGAAATTGCAGGAAATACAGGGGACAACAGAACTGGAATGTTACAGGCCTCATTCCCTCCAGCCATTCATGTAAGAAGATACAGGGCTCTGCTCACACAGTGTTTTCTGAGTGAACTCACATTTGTTTTTCCAGCGGCACAGTTGGATCTACTCTCTCCCCCAGGCTCCCGCAGAATTCTGGACTGCCGTGCTTGATGGGTTTGAAGCCACCCCCTGGCGCTCGGAGCTGTCGACGCCTGTCACTTGAAGGTGAAGGAGAAGACTGCCTTTTCTCGTTCCCATTAAACTGGGCTGCAAGAGATGTACAAGGGACAATTAAACAGAGAACTCTACAATGACAACCATAATGGCAGCATTTTAGAGGTTGTTATGCTTTAGAATGTGGATACACATGCATCTCTGGCATGGAATTGAATGGTTTACCGAAGATCCTTTATTTAATATGGAGCTTTTCTGATCAATCACATTACAGGCCTAAACTACCATTGGCTCTCCAGCATCAGCTAACTTAGTACAGATGCTTTTAAACACAGACAACCATCAATGCTTGTTTGCCATATTTGACTTGCATCTCTGCCACAAGATATAACTCTCAGTATGCAGTAATTTGCTGAAGAGATTTATTTTCTGTTGTTTTAGAGATGTGATTCAAACATAAAGCAAGTCAGAGAGATGCAAGAATCCAGCCCCTCTGAAGATATACAAAATCACTTGGACAATGATCCAGGCGAAAACATGGATAGTAACCATCACACGACTATATCTGTATGGACTGATCAGCAATCATTTAAAAATGCAGCCAGCCATACAATGTTCGGCAAGAGGCTTCTGTTTGGAAATAATGGGGTTAGAGTGAGTGCCAAAAAACAAACACCTTATTCGCAGGTTTCTCTCACATGGTGGTTCTAGTTCAACCAAAGCAGAGGGGAAACCTCTGATTTCTCACAGCGCTGTACTGTCACTAACAGAAAACACAGTGAAATAATGACCCCGATGTTTAGAAAAGCTATACTTAATGTTATTAGAGAGCATCAGGCAGTCATAATTTTTATCCAACCCCACGTATTCATAGCCCTGGAAGATCGCAGAGAGGTCACAGATATGATCACAGAGGCCTTAATCCCTACATTCCCTGCTCTAAATTCCCCATGAAAAATGGAAGTGTTGACTCCACTGACCCTGACCAATTTCTCAAACAGCGGCAGCAGCAAGAAGCTGAGTGTTTCACTGCTGCCGAGAGGCAAAACTGCCCAGTCTCCATAGGTTCTTGCTGCTGTTGCTGGAGAACATTGTGAGCCGCAACAGAGGCACTGGACCTGCCTGATTGCAGTTTCAGGATCCACACTGCACCGGTTTACGTTCAGTCTGCGTTTTTGATGTTCTCTTTGCAACAAAATGGAGTAGAAAGCTTCATTAAAAAACAACCCTCCGGTGCAATAGAAATGGATGGCGTAGAGCGCCACACTTTGCCAGAGAGCTGTCCAGTCACCTCTGGAAGAGGATTTTTCCATCCCAGCTGAAGATCATGGATTATTACGGATCCTCAGCAGATGTGTGGACCCAGTAACACAAACAAGTCTTTCCAGGCGTTTGGAATGCTGAAGGATTGCAAATTAAGATTAATGGTTACCTGCTGAGAATTCTGACAGCACCCATAGGGAGACAGTTGTATCAAGAATGTTCCTGGACATGGGCGGTTGATGCCAAATGCTAAACACCCATCTACTGCTGCAGGGCAATAGTATTATCATGGCATAAATGGGCAGTGACTAACACAGAGTGCATGGAATGATTTGCATGCATCTTCCCCCTTTGCATCCATGACACTGCTGAAGCCATCCTGCATAGCCAGCTTAGTCACCATTTAACTGACAGAACAGGACTTGGCATGACCCGGAACTCAGCACGCTGGAACACAGAGCATGCCAGAGACATGTTTGGTACTAACTGAAATTATGGATCTGCTCTAAAACATTTACATATTACATGCTCAAGGGTTGGATGCCAAGTCTACCACACGTCATACAAGTCTCAGCAGGCACTCAAGAAACACAGTGAATGGGGGATGGGAGACATTTTAAAATTAAATTTGAAATTTAAAAAGATTTCTCTAGTCAGTTGTGAGATCAAGTCCCAAGGGCCTCTCTACCTCAGCATTATAAATTAGTGGCAGAAGTGGGTCAAACATATTCTATAATCTATACAGCAGGAAGATCTATTTCCTTCTTGCACTGTAAAATTAAGCTGAATTACTGTTGAATGAGCTACCCTCTGAAACGAGGTGAAATAGCATGTGTGTGTATGCCACAGAGATCCAACACCAAATCGGCTATTATTTCCACTGTATAAGGAACAAACACACTAAAGCTGCTGTAAAATGGAAATCTTCTCTCTAGTGGGACTCTGAATGATGAACAGGCTTCTGTCTCCTGCCAGCGAATACCAGCCTTAAACATTTTAGTTTTCCATAAAGACAACCAACTACTGAACGGTGATACCATTATAGCAATGTGGTATTTACAAATCAACATCTACATATCAAAAAAAAAATTACCTGTTTAAATTCCAGAGATACTGGCACATTTTGTGTCTAGTTGATTCAGGGTACCTGCCCAACTTTTTTGGTGTGTGAACGCAGTGTTTGAAAGAGGGGTTGATTTGATACCCCTGTAGGCTGGGGCCAAAGCTGTCAAACGTGGATGCCTAAAGTTGGAAGCCTAAATCCACACACAGGCTGCTAAATAAAAGTGGCTTCTCCTGACGTCAACCAAAGCTGTGGGCACTCAGCATAGGTGAGGCGTTCCACTTGAGGCACCCAGCTTGGAAGGTGTTACTTATTTACGCCCAGAATGGTAGAACAGCAGAACCTCAGTGACACACTGAGCGGTTACCGAACACCGTGAGACTGGAAGCGAGCAATCAGGCAGCAGTGGAGGGGGAAAAAAAGAAGAAGAAAGCAAATACTGTGCCTGTACTGCAAGGTCAGAATGCAGGGAAGAAACAGTCCAGAGTCTGCTCTGCTCCTGGAAGCCAAGGGCACTGTTTCACCCACTCCCACTCCATCCTATGGGGACGGGGAACCTGTTTTCACCACCACCACCTTTCTCCCCAATCCCTCCAGAGCACAGGAAAGAAAGCTCCTTGCTGATGCTACTGCAACAAACTGACGGCTGTAGCCAAAGCCTGGTCTGGAGCTCGCGTGGGAGTGAGGAGGAGTTTTAAAGGGCCCACGCCTGTGCAAGGATGTGGCCCAAGCTTTGCCTTGGCTGCACTCTGGGATCCTGCCAGCTCCTCTGGGAGTGCAAGGGGCAGAGGAGGGAGGGGCGCTGGCAGCCAACACTGCACTGAGCAGGGCGAGCCCTGGGGAGAGAAGGCTCAGGGTTGGGGTTTGTAGTACCAAGGGTGTGGGGCAGCACCCCCCAACCGCCATTTCAGCCCAAAGGCGAAAAACAGGAATAGGCAGGGAGCTGCAGTGTTGCCAGGTGTCACCTTTGCAGAAATCTCTCCCAGCCTCCACTGGAAGACACTGAGTGCAGCATAATGCACCATGATGTTTGTTCAGAGTTTACGCAACACCTCAGGGACAGGGCAGTACAGGCTGCCCAGCTAGAGCTGGGTGAAAATTCAAATGTCTGTTCTGTGGGAAATCTGGGGATGAGGTGGGGGAAAAAGGATTCCATTCCATGTGAAGCCACTGTACCAGCTCCCCATCAGCCCTAGCAGAAAGCCAGGAGCTTAGAAGCTCAGCATGGCATGGATGAGTTGAGAGCCAGCTCATGCGATCAATAAATTTGTTAGTCTTTAAAAGCGATACAGGACTCCTCATTTGTTTTGGAAACCCTTGGATTCCAAGTCAATAGGGCTGTGCGCTCTGCAGAGCTGCCCTGGAACTGCAGATCCTGGAAGTCCGGGGCCTCCCCAGCAACCTGCTAGGCAAGCTGTTGAGAAACCAGCTCTGAATATTGGTGGTTCTTTGTTAAGCTGACATGGTTCCACATAACCCTGTGGTTTGATAAATCAGTACTTCCCAATGAAAGTCTATTCTGCTGAAAGAGCTGCAGCCAGCCCCATTCCCAATTGCTGGGACTGAGGTCCATCTCTTGGACTATGAGTTTTATTACTAAGCTCAACTGAAACAGGACTGGTTCCTCTATGTCCACTCACTCCTTGACCTTCCTGCTGAGGTCATCAATATGGATCAATTATAGCTCAGATCTGGTAGTGATATTCTGAAGTGAATACCTGTCCCCTTTTTTAAAAGAAAAAAAGCACTGAAAAGCAGTATGCCTGGAGGTGGGCTCAGAGTTCATAGATGTGCTGCTTGCACATAGATGTACTGCTCTACCCAAGCTGGCATTGTCCTGGGCTTGCTGGGTGATAGTGAAATGGGATGTGAAAGTATGAACTGATGATGATACAGCCAGTTTAACCAGGAATTAATTCAGGCAACTCCTATAGCCCGCAGCGTACAGGAGGTCAGACAATTTGTATTTATTATTTGTACGAACATAGGGCCTAGAAGCCCCAGTCATTGGCCAGGACCCAGCTGTACCAATGCAGAACAAAAGAAAGTCCCTGCACCAAAGAGCTGACAGTCTCTAAGCAGAGGATTTCAATGGCCCTTCCAGACTCATCCTTGGTGAATGAGTGCTAGTGTACTTTCAGTCCCAATGAAGTGGACGGAAGAGTTACCGCATGGGCTATCCCAGCAGAGTCAAAAATTGAGAGCTCCTGTTTTTAACTTCACCTTTATAAATATTTATTCTTCACAGAAATTAAATTTGGTAAAATATAATCGAAGTGTGTTAGACAACAGCTTGAAGCTATGCTACGTGACATTACCAACACGTTCATCACTTGCAACAAGTAATCATAACTATATATTTTAAAGACAGCAAAGACTGACAAGTATAATTACAGAAATCTCATTTATCTAAATAAAAGAATTCCAATTCATAACACTAATTCAGAAGTAAAGATGCTGATATGAACCAACAAAAGATTCAAACGCATCATAATACATTTTAATTAAATTTCATTTTGAAGTATGTCCTTTTAAACTGGCAATATTTTTATTTTCGTGGATCCTCATAAAAGATAACTGGGTAATCCCTTAAAAGAATATTTACATTGAGACAAATCATAAAACCAAACAGTAATGGAGGATGTAATTAATTTACAGCTATGTGAAGGTAAATTAAAAATTAATCTTACACACTACAGGACAAAAATAATAATTGGCACAAAACAAAAACTGTGGAGTTTTTGATAAAAAAAAATAATTCAAACAGTAAATACTATATCAAAGCACACCAAACAGTGCATTAAAAGCTGAAATACCACTCAAGAAACCAGTCTCCCCATGACTTATGGGAAGGGCCTGACGGGAAAGGGATATGTTAAGTCAATCATCTATTTATTGTTTTTTCAAATATGAGTCACTTATCTCATACTATGTGCACAGAATATAAAAAGCAACATCTAGCTTCTTTCACAGAGAAATACACACACTAACTCAAAATTGTGTTTAAAACAAAGCCAGTGATTTATCCAGGTATTTTGTACTCCTACTTCAGAAAGGTTTCAGTTTGTCAAGTGCACTCAGTTGTGATCTCACTTTGCAGAGAAGTGGAGCGGTCGTGTACAGTCACACAGTAACTATTTGGTTTACATTCTCAGTGGTGGCCAAACAATGAGATCTCTGTTTTAATATTTCATATACTGCCTCGGAAAGAAAAATAGTCTCTGGGCAGCACACCACCCTTGTGTGGAAAGCTCACAATAACTGATATTATTCTTTGTGGTTGGAAAGTCACCAAAACTACTGTGTGAGGCAAGAAGAGAACTTAACTCACAATGAGAAACGCACGCACCACGCTGTATGAAAGCTGTGAAGTGATATATGCCCCAATCTTTAAATGCTTCATATCACTTGGTTATTTAAAAGCATCGACACCCTGACTATACGTTACATGCCCTCATAGCATTTTCTTTATTTAGGAAGTGCGTTAGCACAGCAATGGATCACACAGGGTAGGCGGGCACACCTAGCCATGCCTATGGCCTGGATGAGGCAGAAGGTCAGACCACATGATTCCATTTGGCCTTAAAAAAAAAAAAAAAAATAAATCTTAAGAAACCTTAAAAATATCCATCCCTCCTGATCCTCATTTCAGCTGACTCCTCCTTACTCCAGTCCTCGCTCACACCCTGAGTGAACTGCCTTTGGTGTAAACCAGAATAAAGGGTTCCAGCCTACAGCAGCTCCCGGTACCTGAAACCCAGCCGGCCAGCATGGATCTGAGCGTGGCCATGGTTAGAATGACAGAGACTAGATGAAGCACGGACAAGGTAGCTGGGTGAGAGGATAATTCTGTGCAATCACCCCACGCAGCACTGAGGAGAGAGTCTCCCATGAGAAGTAAAACTGCCCTCTCCACCCAGTCAGACCCCAGCTGAGGTCTGTAGGGTGAATACCCCAGCCTTTTGCAGCAGCAGGAGTAGATCAAGCCTCTCCAGTACTGGCCACCTCGAGTGAACTGATGCACGAGTTCAGCAGGGCAGTATTGCTCCCGCTTCCCGCCACCTGTGGGGCAGCCAGCTGTTTGGGTAACTGGCTGGAACTAACTCACTGCTCCTGATCAGCACAAGAGTAACAGCAGCACAGCGAGTCTCTATACAGTGTCAGGACAATTCCCCAAATGCGGTTTCTTTCTTCTTGGTTAATGTTTAACATCCCCCAGTGAGTAATGCAGCACTCACGCGGCCTGCCCTCTCCTATAGTGCAATAAAACCAACAAGCCTGCTGTTCAATAATGCCTGGCAGATAGTCCAGCTTCCAGCAGGAACCCTGAAAAGCCAGGCACAAAGACCTGAAAGTGTTTTTTCAGGTCAGGTAAGAACAACCCTTCTGCTCTTCTAGCATAAATTATAACCTGCTTCAAACATTAGCTAAGCAAGACTAGTACCCGCATTCCGCCCACTCGTGACTTGCAGAAGCCGTCAGTACCAGCCATTCTGTAGAATCTACATAAACCTGTTCATTGTGTTCAGCCTTTTAATTCATATCTTATCTCAGAAAGAGACTAATCTCTTGGCGCAGTGGCCACCTTTTTGTTCTGTGTTCGCGTAGTATCTAGCACAAACGGTCCCTTACTGGGGCTCCTGGGCGTGAGTACAATACAGACAATAAATAGCAGAAAGTAGCGTTCAGTGAAACGGGGACCTAATCCACAACCCACTGAAGTCAATGGAAAAATGCCCACAGATTTCAAAGGGCTTTGGATTAGGCCCTAAATAAAAAGTTTGCCGTAGCACAGGACATTCCTTACAGTAGAATAAAGGAGCCATTACAAAGCAAGCAAGCAAGCAACTCAATGGCTACCTATATATTTGCTCTCAATGACTCTGATCAAATTTTGTCTATTTATAATTTAAAACCTCCAAACTCCAACCAGGTTTGCCTGCCCTGTGACACACAACCTCACCCCTATGATACAGCCTACACATGAGAATTATCCAGATGAGTCTATTAATAGCATAGATACAACACAATCCTGCTTGCTTTCCAATAGCCATGCTGACTCTGTCTGTTAATGAACAACATTCCTGCCACCCCCCCGCCCCTCCCCGGTGACACAGGACTCAATCATTGTATAAACAGCTCGGTTTTTAAAGTCATCTTTGCATTTGCGTGGGTTTGATTAAGACAAAGACTGAAGGGCAGGCACACATTTGTACACTACCACTGAGGGTGCACACTGCAACCATTCCTGAGGCTTGAAAAAAAAAAAACCTCAAGCCAATAAAATATAGAAAGAAAGCAAAAAGACAGAAGAGCGATGTATTCTTGCCTAACCTAGCACTGCCAATCCCATACAGGCAAACAGCACTGCATTAGGGCACGTCGGCCCACGTCAAGTGTCTCTCCACGTATTCGTTATAACAAGCACGAGATCAGATCAGACCTAGAATGGCCTTGCGAGAAATCTATTTCGTAACAGCAGCATTCTTATTAGAACCTGCCAACAATTCGGTTGGTATCAACACACCCTTCCAACATCCTGCTACACCGTAAAAGGGACCGCAATGTTCTTTTCAGAAAAGGCACTGGAGTAAAAGCCCCTGGAGGCTGAATGGCTATTAAGCAGCAGAAAGTCTCCCCTCATGCCACCTCCACCAAATGCCTCAATCATAGGGCTTGTCAGTTGCCTTTGAAAATTATCCAGCCCTTTCCTAGTGCACAGCTGAACTGCCTTCTTTCTTCTGCAGAGTGAAGGGTGGGCTCTCACACCGCTAACTGCACGCCAGGCTGTGGCTGGTTCTGCAATGTGAATGGTAAGCACATTTCACAACCACCTGGCATAGCAGTCTGGGCTGACTGTGCCATTTGTTATCACAAGGCCTCACTGTGAGTTTTACAGTCTGGTAGGAACAGATGCTAAAATGGCTAAGTGCAAGACCCCTGTTGACTGGAGCGAAGTTGGCCGGCAAGCCTGATTAAACCCACAATAACCTTCTGTTCCTATTGAGATGCTATGTCACTTTGCTTCACAAGCAGCCCAGGCTGAAGCTCTGTGAAATCAGACTCGCAGGATTTGCTCTCTGTTGCTGGTACTCACCAAATCTTTTATGGCATCCTGGGAATTTAAACAAGCGACTGCACTCACATGAATTACACTCATGGCCAAGCTTATTGGAGAGTCTGTACAGCCCATTCACGCCAACACCTTCCCACCCGGTGGCCAAATGTACAACGCACCCAAAGAAAAGGAGCAAGTCATCATACCAAGAGCTTCACAAAGAGCTATAAATAGCAGAGACTGGAGGGAATGCCAGTTATATGTTTAGATCCTGAAAGCACCGATCACCACGGTGCAACTGAAGGCAATAGAGATGCACCTGGTTGGCAGCATTAACAAAGGTTACAGTCCAAGAGCTGTGGCAGAACATTGCCGTAATTTGGAAAGCTACGTCAATGCTGTTTTACTAAGCAGTTCATACATAACGAAGATTCCCTTACAGAGACCTGAATTTTGATTTTTGAGCCTCAACACAGCATTACTCCAGTGATGCATCTGATTAACAAGAAGATTTCTTGATGAACTCCTTGGCCAGGTACTCTGAACGCATTCCCAACACCCCTTTCTCCAGACTTTTCCCAGCTCAGAGATAATTGTGTTGGGGGGAGATGAATACAGTTTCAGTTAGTCACTGTTGTCTTATTCAAACATGAAATAAAAATGGAGACACTTACACTCTAGTAATACCAACGTAGGATCGTGTAAGTCTGCATTCACGCACACACATCAATTTCACACAAGAGAGAGAATGAACGCCCACTTCCTTGTATGTTTAAGTATAAACAGAGCCAGAGAGCAAGTCATCCTTTTCCTATTAGCTTTTACATTTTTTCAGCTCACAGATAAGATTGGCTCTGCACCCTTTCTTCCTAAAGCATGTCTAAGCACAATCACAGAGTGACTCTCATACATGACAGGTGAAAACTACTGCTTTAAAGAGCTGAAATACAGCGTACGCTATTCAATAGCGGGCTCTGATTTGGCAGAGCCACCATCACTCTCACATTTGGCCATGGCCACACCTAGCGCAGCCTGACCTGTGAATACATAACTACACTTCCAAACACCGACCGGTCATGTAGTCTCCAGAGCACCTGCTACGCTTTCCCATGTACGCATCATGGGGATTCCTGTGGCCAACCAAACACACTTCACTGAACTTCAGATTTGCTCCTGGTTTTAAGGCCCACCAGAGGCAAGCAGTGCCTTTGACGGGCTGGCCAGTATTGGGTTGGGAAATAATGAGGTTATAGTCCTTTGCCAGAGAAGTAAATAGGCTCCTGTGTTAGCTCAGTGAGTGCCCTGCCTAGCCCCTTCATTCACTGCCTACTTTGTATTGTCCTGAAAGGAAAAAAAAATTCTCTTCCAACTTCAATAGCTGATCAGAAGCTATGTAGCGGTTATGCACTGAATCCTAGGGAAGGATTCAAGGGCCCTGGCTTTAGGGGAACCTCCACAGAGAAACTGATAGGCCAGATACCAATATTTCAAATGCCCCATAGTATGAAGCCCCATTTCTCTTATTTGTGATCCCTGGGTGCATTTTAAGTTCCATTTTAGAAAAGCCTTTGGGAACAGGTCACTACCACAGAGCTCAGTGAGTAAACTCAGATCTGGGAAGGAAAGGGTGATGGATATGCATCTGTGTGTACTAGTCTTGGGCTGTTAACTGGTCTTTCCAAATGGTTGATGCAATGGCCGGGGAGCCAACGGAGCTTTAAATTACAGCGTCACGGAAAGAGGGAGCAATTGCGCCTTGCATTTCCTTTGTGTTAAAAAAAAAATTTCACCTTTGTTTAAGTTATTTTATACCATATACAAGAGGTGTTCTCTTTTTGTACGTTTATTAAAGCCAGTATTTTTGTTTTTAAATTTAACTTCAAGTCACCTTTTGTCCTGTTCCACATCTTGCTATTGGCTTTGTCAAATAGCAGAATGATGGTTTTCTCCCTGCATGTTTCAACTCCTGCCCTAAGACAGACTCCTGAGCACAGGTCAGTGCTTTGCAGGGCAGTTCCCCATCGGAGGAAAAGTCACTGACGTGGAGGGATTCTTTTAAGGGCAACTTTTTATTTTCACAGCTGTTCGCAAAGAGAGGTGGTCACAAACAGCAAGTAGGCAAGCCCGTCTTCTCAAAAATCTCAGCCTTAGCACCAGTGAGGTCCTCAAGGATGTGCCCTGCCTCAACAATGTACACTAATTAGAGGGATTAAGGCAAAGAGCAAAAATTCTTCAAGACTGCAACAGCTCTCCCAAAAAGAAACAATGTCACAAATGAACAACACAGGTGTTTATTCAAAGACTGTACCCTGTTTGCGCAATTATGTAATTGGTATATGGTAATTCCCCCACCACAATACCTAGAGCCATCAAAAATCGCCTCACCAGTTCCACTGCATCCATTGATCTCAACAGAAAACATATGATTTTTGTGGTTATATCTTATTCTTGAGAATCAGCAGTGTTATAGCCAGTATTACATTACTAAAAAACAGGTGCTGGAAATTCACATTACTCCAGAACAGAATAAGAGCTTCCTTCCATGAGTCATATCTTCAAATTCTGGCTGCTCCCCGAGTCTCAATCCTCAACCATGTTTCCTTTTGGATGTAGAGGCTCTACAGGAATATTAGCAGCACAGGGATCTCAGCATATAGGATTAAACAATCATTGCATAAAAGCAGTCACTGATTGCCTGTCTGAAACAGAATACCGTCCCAGGATCAGGTGTGCAGGCGATGGAAATAAAGAAGAGATTGTCTGGGTACAACATTTTAGCAAGCAGTGAGTTTGAGGTGAGCGAATTTCATCATAATTAAAGGGCATGACGTTAAGACTAAGCTATGCAGGTTGCTCATTTGCACATCAACAGGCTTGACTCGAACACATTTATTCACCGAAACAATTTCTGAAAGGTTGTTTTAGTGCAATGCATTAGAGAACATGTGAGCTTTTGTTTTCTTGCCAGGCACATCTAAGACGGAGCTTTGTGGAGCTATCCAAAGCATATCTTAAGGACCAATACCTCTCAGCAGATTCATAGCACTCCAGTAAGTGCAAGATGTTATTCACATCAAGTACCTGAGACAATTAGTACATTAGAAATGGGACACATCAGGGAGTTTTCTTTGCAAGAGCTACACTGGAAGGTTGACAAGAAATACCTGTTATTACTTTTACTGATGAATGGTGCGGGGAGGGGAGTGTCTAAAAATGACCTAACTTCTTCTTTAAAAAGCCCTCAAACAATGGACAAAATTCAGGGTACAGGGCTCTTGAAACCCTGGACACGAGTGCTGCACGTGCAGGAGACGACTGTGTGGACCAGATCCAGGATCCCTACCTGCCAAGGCTGGGATTGTGACTTTATTCCACTCCCAGGGCTGGTCGTATTCGTCTGCAGGCCTGTCATCGTCCTGTGGTAGCTTGCTTTCTCGCAAGCGCTGGCTCACCAAGCTGTCAGTGTCTGAATCCACACCATTGCCCTCTGGTTCATAGGGTGTGTCATAGAGCTGAATGCCTTTCTGCTGGGACTTCACGCTTTCTTGCCTTTGAAATTCTGTAGGCAAAGAGAAAATAATTGTGTTAGGATGGCCACGGATTATACCTAGGTGCTGAACAATTTTATAGCATGAAACGTGGGTTAAAGCGTTGCTACAGACAGGAAGTTGTTTACAGGTTTCCAAATGTATTTCGCTTTAAATTAGGCAACTGACATGAAAAAGACTCAGATCTCAGTCATCAATATTTGCCATGAACAAAGATAGCCCCCACCTCAATGATTTCCCCTGCTGCTCAGATGATGATAAAAATAGTGGAGGGGAGATAAATGCCAATTAGATTACAGGAACTATACAAGACTTTGAGAAGCAGTACTGGTCTGGTTGCATCAGCACATTTGAGTTCACCATTATTCTCAATGGCATTTTGATACATGGCAGCGTCCATCAGCAGCCACGCAAAACGCAAAGGTCTTCAAGACGACAGAAAGAGGTGAAGAGAGGCATTTAGCAGACTATGGCACACGGATGCTAGTGTCTTATTTGTTGAGTCATTACCAACAAAAAAGAGAAATGTGCTAACACTACACAGAACAATAGCAACGCAGACATAGGTAATGGACCTAGTTCTCTGTTGCACTGTTCCAGATTCAGCAGGGCACATCTCCACAGACGTACCTGGGAGCTAACACAGCAATAGACCTCAATTAACAGAGTGGTGAATCAAACCCCTACTGTTATAACTAACTCACTCTTGCACAGCACTTTCCATCAGCCGCTCTCCAAGCACTCTAACAAAAGAGGTGAAGTATCATTAAGTCCATTTGATTGCGGGGGAAATGGAGACACAGGGAAGGGAAGTGACTTGCCCCCACATCACCCAGCGGCAGAGCCAGAACCCAGTGCAGTTTCTATCCACTAGGCCACGCTGCCAAGTTACAATCTGCAAGGCACATATCTTTATACCAAGCAGTAGCATTACAGTATTATTTCTTTAAACCAGTAAACGTCAACTGAAGTACTCAAACACAATGCCCTTCCTGCTTATACCTCCGCAGAACAGTCCCAGACCAAGTTGATGGCTGCCGTTTTCCATCAGGGCCACCATTAATCACAAAATGAAATCTGGGGCAGACCAGAATGGCTACATTATTTCCCTTCTGTCGGGATAAAACATTAAGCCCATGCAGCAGTTGTTCAAAGGGAATTTGGTGTACTACTCCTCTGGAAAGTCAGTAAGAGTCAGACACGTGACAGCCATTTCTGCCTGTGAAAGGGGGAGATTCATTTTAGAAGGGGGAAACAACCCTCGCGAGATGTTTGGCTAAGGCAAAGAATATTGACAATTGGGAGACATGTCAAAGTCCAACCCTGCCCAAAAATCCTCCTTACAAGATTTGGGCAGCCCCACGCCATTCTAGGATTCGCAGAATGGGTTTTCGAAGCACATGGGGCTACACAGCCCTTCCAAATTTAAAATGATCAGCAGTCTGTACATCTGGCTTTTACTGCACTTCATGGAGAATAGTTCGCACTCCTGGGCTGAAAAAAAAGGGCACATTAGGGAACAGCTTTTGGAAATGAAAAACCTAATCTCACACAGAAAGCCTCTTCTGCCTGAATACAAAGACGGCTTCCAGGGGGAGCAGCCTGATCTATGTATTTTATTTCCTTTAAAATGCCCAGACTGCCAACAAGACATCTTGCTCCCAGCTTGCAAAGGGCCTTATCTAAAAGTAGGAGTACTGCATGGAGAGCAGAGTGTCCTGGAGTGGTGCTGAGACCAGTCCCCTCTGCCATGCCCACGCTTCACAACTTGGAAAAATTAGCTAAAGCGTGGCTGTGCTCCTCTCTCTTTGCTGGCCCGGGCAGAGCCAGAAAAAGGTAAAGAAACAGGAGGCCCCGGAAACCACCTGCAAAGCCAGTACCTGTGAAGTAGCAGTAACCATAACCATCCAAGTCTCACATGACGCTTCCTACTAGAACAAACAGATCTCAAGGACTTTGCACAGACTAGCCCACACTGAGCCGAAACCATGACTAGAAAACAACAAGAGAAGACCCCTCTAGAGTTACTCATTTGGAAAAGAGTAACCTGGCCACTCCAAGAGACTTTGAAGGCGAGAGTAATTAAGTATCAGAACAATGTACCAAGGGTGGTGGTGGAGTCCATGTCACTGACCATTTTAAAATCCAGATTGCATGTTTTTTCTAACAGATCTGCTGTTGGAATGATTTGGAGGATGCTCGCTGGCCTGTGCTGTGCAGCAGATAAGAACAGACTAACACAATTCTGGCCTTGGAATCTATGGACGGGTAAAACACAAACATAAGCCCAAACCGATCATCAGAATGCACCGCTAAATTCTATTTTCATTATTTTTTAAAAACAGATAACATCCATTTCTAAACATTTTTCTCAGTTGTGGTTAATGATGAGGGGTGGTCTGACAATTTAATGCTGGGAGACATTGAGATTCAAAAAGGTAAAGCTTTATAACCATTAAACACAAGTTGTCAACATCACATCAAAATACGCAGTATAAATATCCTGACATCAAAACTCTCAAATTGTCAAGCAGCATTTTTCTTACTTTGCCTGTCTGTGAATTTTGACTGTTATTCATGGAAATATTTTCTCACCTGGTTAGACTCAGACTCTAAGGTCAGAAGGGACCAATATGATCATCTAGTCTGACCTCCCGCACAATGCAGGCCATAAAACCTCACCGATCCACTCTTGTAATGAACCTCTAACCTATGACTGAGTTATTAAAGTCCTCAAATCATGATTTTAAGGCTTTAAAATACAGAGAATCAACCAGAAAGTGAGCCATGCCCAATGCTACAGAGGAAGGCAAAAAACCCCCAGAGCCCAGGCCAATCTGCCCTGGGGGAAAATTCCTTCCTGACCCCAAATATGGCAATCAGTTAAACCCTGAGCATGTGGGCAAGTCTCACCAGCCAGTCAAGAAAAAAGTTGTGTGTACACAGTGAAAAACAGATATTTATCAACATTTGCAAATTAAAAACCAAATCCTCCAAAGCCTAGTTATAATTTTGGATTTCACTACAGCAAAGTGATTATTTATAATAGGTTGGCAAACAAAGACCTGCAAACATCACCTCCCAACTGCATAATCCTATTTTCCACCATATAAAAAACAAAACTGACAGAGTTAATTGTTAAAAAAACAATACTTCAAAATAATCTCAGCTTCCTATTGAAGAACAATTTCACAACTAGGCAAAAGGATCGCCAGTGTTAACGTATACATTAAAGATGCAAATATATGTGAAGAAAATCATACTGACACCCTGTGACATATGTAAACTACACAATTCCAGATAATTCAAAGGCATGGATTTTAGACTGCATTCCCATCTTTGTAACAATAACAAAGCCTAGAAAACAGCTATCAGAATAACTCTACTATGGCACCTTAAGTGTATGAGAAAAGTGTTGTTCCACACCATTAGTGCTTTCACACAGTAAAATGCAGAGAATCTTCAGTGCCTATAGTGAATGTGTGTCTTTGTAAAACAATTTGCTCAAAGGCAGAATTGTACATTAAAACTCTCACTAGCAAAGATCATATAGGCTGCATCCAGATATCCTTCTCTTGCTGGATCAGAGCCACACGCGCCTCATTCCCTTTATCACAGCCACATGTAGTGTCTCGTGCAGTTTTTGAAACTAGCGCTGCATTAGGAAATGTGTTTTGTGTTCAACGAATTCAAAAAGGAGAAATATTCTTAAAACCGCCAGTCCAGAGTCGACCGTGACTAGACCTTCCTTTGTGCTGCAGACAGCTCAAACCCCACAGGAATCCATGAAATGAAGGCGTTTGCACTCGTGTTTTTAAGTCATGAATTATTTTTGCAAAGCAGTAACAAATTAATAGAAAAATGACCTTTAATCCGGGAGGTGCCATGTTGCTCTTTCATGCCTTGTAGTCAGAGAACATGAGCATTAACCTGACATGTTTCTGACCCCTGAAGTAGAAAGGTTTTCCATGTGAGGCTAGACACCACAGCAAGCATTAAGATCAAAGATCTCTTTTAATTTGTTTGAATTTCAATCTTTAATTAACCCATCAAATGAATATTTACAAAGGGATGTAATTGGTCTGAAAGTTAAATCACACGCTTCCTCCTCCAGCAGCAGGCACGGAAATCAGAAGCTGCATCCCCGGCAGGGCTGGTGTGATGTATGCTGACAGTGCAGCCTGGACTGGAATATTTAAGCATTAGCTGTTTGCAAGAGACAGGGCATTTGAGCTCAGGCACTTTTTATGGATTTTCATGAAAGCTGTAATCACTATAGCTCTAAGCTCTAAAATAATACTCGGAATGACCATGGAATCTGAAAGTGTGTTAATTCCACTTCCTTGAAGTCTGGACTCTGGCTTTGAGGATTACAAGGCCATGCATGGGTCTTTTCATTCAGACACACAAGAGCAACCAAGAATGCATTGAACAAAAAAAAGGTTGCTAAAGTTTTAAAAAGACCATTTTCTATTTTCTTTCAAGAACAAATTTTAATGCCCTGATTTTCTCATTTAGTAATTTTATCCTTTCATCTGAATGCTGAAGTGCATTTTTTTTTTAGAATTATGCTTATTAAGCTAATAAAATTCAAAACAGCAGCAGAGGGAATTGACATTTCCAAGGAAGAAATTTACTGTTAGTTTTGTTGCTAGCAGGTTGAAAGGAACCCTTTGCAAGCAAGCCGGATTGCCCTGAGCCCTCTGACATGTACGTCTCATGTCACCTGCTCTGCAGACCAGAAGCCTCGAGTCCTGAGGGAGCTGAAGTAGTCTCCCTTCAGGCCCAATGCATCC
>ML685839.1:5737296-5783905 GCA_007922175.1 Pelusios castaneus
AGTAACAGGAGTAGAACATTTTCCCTCTCAGTTGTAGGGGAACTTCCTTTATTGTCCCCTACCCATAGGCACCTCCCTGGATGAGACATTGCTTGTGAGAAGGGGTACCTGAAGATGGACCAAGATGGGGGGAAGGATTGAAACAAACTCGTTGCAATGGTGCTTAGCACTCAGTGGTCAATGTTATAGCCACCCACGCAGGGAAGTAAGGTGAAAGACGGGTTGAGGAGAAGGGAAGGTTTGGATCTCGGGTTAAGTCAGTTAGGCCACGCCCAGATATACCCCCAAAAGGTCTGTCTGCCACCCGGTGGGCAGCGGTTTGAGCCTGACTGGGAAGCACTGGGTGTTTATAGCTCCTTATTCTTCCTGTAGGGCTTGTTCCTGGCCCAGGCCACGAACCACTGCAGTTGCTGACTCCTGCAATGTTTTCTGGAAGCAGATAGAGCGCACAGGTCTAAGGAGCAGAGTGTGGCCCTGGAATCCTTTGGGCCAGGGGTCGGCAACCTTTGCCAACCACCGGGCTGGCCCCTCCTCCCCAATCCTCAGCTGGTGCCAGCAACCCCCTCTTCCGAAAAAAGCAACGGCCACCTGAAAATTCAGTGGTGGCCACAGCTGGAGTGGGAGGGAGGGGGTCAGTTCTCAGGTACACCTCTGAAAGGAGCTGCTCAAGAAAAAAGCCACACAGAGCAGCTCTTCTTGGCAGTGTGTCTGGGGATGGGGTCAGGGATGCCATGGAAAGAAGCGGCCCAGAGTGTCTCCTTTTGGCAGCAGCATGACGTGGAGAGGAGCCTCTCTGAACAGCTTCTTTCTTTGGCATGCCTTGGGCATCGGCATGACAGGATAGCCCATGCACCCCAGCCACCCCCGAAAGAAGCCACTTGGAGTGGCTTTCAGTGGCAGCAGCGATAAATTCTGTGGTGCTGCAGAGGGTGCCGTGTGCTGCTCTGAATGGGATCATGTGCCATTGTTGGCACACGTGCCAGGGGTTGCCTACCCCTGCTTTAGGCCATGCAACCTGGCATCTGTTTGCTCAGAGACCAGCACTGCACCAAAGGGGAAGTCCTGAAAGGACTGTTGGACTTCCAAAGAGAGGCCGGAGGACTGTAGACACGAGCCCTCCACAGAGACAGCTAACGCAATTATTCTGGCTGCTGAGCTGGCTGAGTCAAAGGCTTCTGGAAGGAAGCTTGAGAAACTGACTGACCCTCCTCCAAATTACCCACAAACTCCTCGTTAAACTCGTGGGGCAAGGAGTCAGCGAATCTGGCCATCTAACACACTACATACTCTAAATCGACAGATGTAACCATTTGTAGACGCTTGCCGAGGCAAGAACGTTCCAGATCTATCACTGGTAGTACGAAGGAACTGGGGGTGGGAAGGCAGAGGAGAGCGAGACCACCTGCAGCACCCCTTATACTGGGTGCACATGCATGCCACTGCAGAGAATACTAGAGCCAGCCTGACGGATACCACAGACAAAAATCTCCAGCACTGGTGCGTGAACGTGCACACAGCAGACAAGGAATGGACATGGGGCAAGCACTTGAAGAAATGCTTCTTATCAGCATTTAACTGGCAAAAGAAGAACAGCTGCTGGCTGGTGCTGTTCTCCAAGTACCAGCATCTGCACGGAGTGGTACTATGGAACAAACATCCTGCTGTGTCTCTAATGCATCTTGATGCCTTAAAAATACCCCATCTGGGCCTTGGATCTCTCAGAGGGCGGGCCTGTTAGGACAGTGAACTGGCTGGCTAGGATGCCTACCGTGCCATATTTAGATTGAAGCACTGTCTCCATGCACAACTTGTCAGTGTCCTGATGTATACAGCACTTAGGCCACAATGGTCTATCATGTTGATACTTTAATGTCACCTCCATTGGCCAAAACACAGCCTGCATTTTGACACCTCACCACGCTGGGTTCTCAGACTTACCAGAGCCAAAAGTGAAACTGACCTACAGTCAGCCTAGCAGAACCAGTACTGGGATTTGTGCTTCCGAGGGAAGATATATTCCCAATTATGAAGCTGGGGGGGAAGGAAAGCCAGCAAGTGGTTGGGTGCCTGGCCCGTTTGGCATAACACACAAACACCAACCGTGTATTTCAGCTATACAGCATCAGCAGGCAGGCAGACCCACAGTGATGTACAGCCAAAATTGCACCGTAACCCTCTTTAAAGAAGAGCTGCATCGGAGCCAAATTTGGAATGATGAACCACTGGGGCAGCTGTGCTCCCATAAAGTCCAGAGTAAAGTGTGGGAGGGGCTGGTGACAAAGCACTCTCACCCAAGCAGCTCCTAGAAGAGAACAAGCTTCCAGAGATGATGGGGCAGCCAGAGTCTGCCTTTAGGAAAGGCTGAAGAAGAAGAGTGAGCCCGTTGGTGCTGTGTGGGGTAGAATCCTAGAAGATGAGGGTTAGAAGGGACCTCAGCACATCAGCTAGTCTAGTCCCTGCTCAAGGAATTACCAATCCCAACTAAATAACCCAGCCAAGGCTTTGTCAAATTGGTTCTTAAAAATCTCCAAGGATGGAGATTCCACCCCTTCCCTGAGTAACCCATTCCAGTGCTTCACCACCCTCCTAGTGAAAAACTCTTCCTAATATCCAACCCAGACCTCCCCACTGCAACTTGAGACCATTACTCCCTGTTCTGTCACCATTGAGAACAGCCTAACTCCCTCCTCCCTGAAACCCTCTTTGCAGGTAGTTCAAGGCCGCTATCAAGTCCTTCCTCATTCTTTTCTTCTGCAGATTGAACAAGTCCGGTCCCCTCAGCTTCGCCTCACAAGTCATGTGCTCCAGCCTCTTAATCATTTTTGTTTCCCTCTGCTGGATTCTTTCCAATTTGTCCACATCCTTTCTATAATGCGGGACCCGAAAACTGGACACAATACTGCAAATCAGGCCTCACCAGTGCCGAATACAGGGGAATAATCACTTATCTCTTGATCTGCTGGCAATGCTCCTACTAATGCAGTCCAATATGCCATTAGCCCAGGCCTCAACAAATCAATGGCTGCCATGATGAACAGAAACAGTTTTAGTAGCCTGTCGCCTAGCTCTACTGCAAAAATGTAATAGAAGAGCACCATCTGGCAGCCAAAAGTTAAAATGCTGGTGCCTAGCTGTGAGCCAATTTTGTTCACCCCTGCATTAGGCTGGCTGGCAGTAAGGACACATTGTTGACTCATATCCAGTCTCTTGCCCACTGTAACCCCAGGTCCTTTTCTGCAAAAGTGCTGCTTAGTCATTCGGTCCCCAGTCTGTAGCAACGTCTGGGATTCTTCCATCCTAAATGCAGGATTGCACTTGTCCTTGTTGAACCTTATCAAATTTCTTTCGGCTCAATCCTCTAATTGAAGTGAGTCACTCTATATCTTACCTTTACCCTCCAGGGTATCTACTACTCCCTTCAACTTACGAGTCATCTGCAAACTTGCTGAGGATGCAGCCCACCCCATTCTCCAGATCATTGATGAAGATGTGGAACAAAACCAGCCCCAGCATGGACTCCTGCGGCACTACTCTTGTTACTGGCTACTAACCAGAGATCAAACGATTGATCACTACCCACTGAGCCCGATGATATAGCCAGATTTCTAGCCAGTTAAAGTCGCTAAAGGCTATTCATAGTTCTTTTCCATTTGGGGTATAAAGAGGCAAGGGTCCAGAGGGGGGACCCTCCCATTACACTGCTTAGTAGGTTCACCGGCCCCACAACAATGAGACAAGAACATCTGGTATGTTAAGCAGCCACTCGGCCATACCAGCTATGGAGGGCTACAAAGGCACATATTGGTTTGAGATGCTTCCCTTTCCTCAAGTAAATGCTTTCACTGGATCATATTACCAAACCGGCAGTTGCTCCACAGTGTTAGCTGATCAGCCAAGCACACCTCAATGAAAGTTTCCACACACATTACATTACACTAAATGTTTATTTAAAAGAGGGGCTAATTGCTCCATCAACTCTGTTAGGCTTTTCAGAGTAAAACTGTTCCACCTTTCTTTCCATGTATGTATTTTGCAGCTATAATTACTAGAAAACGAGACAAGATAGGACATTTTTGACAAACGCTGGTACAGTACTTTTGTAGGGAGGCATCCAACAGCAAGCAATGTGGGCAGTCTTTCTGTGGGATACGAGATGGGTGCTGCAGATCTTACTGGATTTTATTCTGTCATCACCGCCAATGTATCATTCATATATATAATACTAGACAGCAAGTGTTGGGAGGTATAACTTGCTGAATTAAAAATATGTTTAAACCAGAGGTCTGCAACCCAAAAGATAAGAAGAGCCATTTTTGAAAATTCCTTCAATAACAAAGTGTTTTGAGAGCCACAATGGGTGTAGCCTCCTGGTGGGAGGTGAGCCAGGATTTCTGCTGCAGGGTCCCCTTAGGCGGGGGGGGGGAAGCCTGGAGCTTGGCATGGGCTGCCCGTGGGGTCCCTGGTGGCTGAGGGAAGCCCAGAGCCAGGCATGGGCCTCCTGCAGGGTACCCCGGTGGTTGGGGGAGCCCAGAGCCGCAAGGGGGCAGCCAAAGAGCCGCATGTGGCTCCAGAGCCACAGGTTGCAGACCCCTGGTTTAAACCATCAACAAACCACAAATGGGCCAAAATGATCCCCAAGACCAAGACTGTCATGGTGAAAAGGTAGCAGAGACTGATTTCGAGAGGGGGCACTCGTGCCTCCTTGATTGTCCGGGTCAGTTTGTACCAGCCCTGACAACTGACTATCGTCTCCAAGGGGACTTCCAGAGCGTACTGGTCTCCAGCCATGGACCAGTTCTAAATTGGAGTCTCTGGAGGGAGGGATGGGGAATGGGTTGTGCTGGATAGCAGTCTGTTATAATACCTGCTAAGGACCCCTCCATACATGGGGGAGATGAATCCCCTGCTGAGACGATGTGGAAACTTCCCACTCCCTTGACTCTGTAGGTGCCACAGATTCTGTCCCTCTATTTCCTGTACCATTGTAGCTGTGTTGGTCCAGGATATTAGTGAGACAAGATGGGTGAGATCATCTTTTTTACTGGACCAAGTTCTGTGGGTAACAGAGACAAGATTTTGAGTTACCCAGAGCTCTTCTTCGGATCTCGTAGTTCCCAGCTTTTGATGTTGCCTCAGGATTATGTGAGTGTGTTTTTGAACCTTCATAATAATAATAATAAAAAAAGTAACAAAACCACGTGGAAAGTTCCAGTTCTGCCAGCCCATATTGCTGCAGGTGAATGACATTGCTTTCTCAATCAGACAGCAACCAGTAACTTTTGCATGCCTCCCTGAGAAATTAGAGATACAGGGTAGTGAGAGATAGATATATTAACCAGCAGACTAATTAACCAGCAAATCGGCTCTGACTCAACAGTTGTGTCAGATTCCAAAGCGTACTGATCCAAATAGATGGGCTGGAAGTAAGACAAATAGACCCATCCATTTCCTGCCACGCATTCCCGCATTAGTGCATAGTTTAAAGACCTATCACTACCTGCTCTTCTATTACAATTATTCAGCTGCTTTCCCCACAACCCTGCTTAGCGAGCTTTTGTTCAACTAAATCGGACAGTGCAGATAACACTGGAAATGAAAGGGCTACAAGGTACAAGTTTCGGAAGAGCTAACCTCTGAAATGATTTCCTAAATAAGGCATGACTGACTGCTAAGTACGACTAAGTGCAACAGAAGCTCTTGATATGCATTTTGCATAATCATCTAGAATTACATTACTCGGATCTAATTTTATAAATATCAGTTATCCCCATACGGCAACGAGCTACCACGTACCAAACATGAACATGTGGTCCCATCATTTGTTGAAGGGGCTGCACTGAAGCAGTTAGGTTTTTTTTAAACTAAACCCTGTTCATCCACTGCTTGCTGAAAATATTTCGCAATGGTTTTTGTTTCTTTTGAGTGAAGGCGGTCATCGGTACCTCTTAAGTGAGAGCTAAGGCCCTGATCCAGTTTACACATGTGCCTAACTTTAAGCACCTGAATGGATTCTACAAGCGGACCATAATGGAAGTACTCACCTGCTTAAGCACACACTTGACTTAAAGCGTTTTGCTGTATCAGTCCTACAGAAAGCAGTGATAGATTCAGGAAGTCCATCTCCCAGGTGTGGGCTCTGAGTACACCACTCTAGACTGTGGATCTATCTGAAGAATTAAGAGAAAGGAAGATGGTCTTCTGGAGAACTGAAGACCACTTACCAAAAACTCTCTCCTTAACAAAACAAACAAGGAGCCCTGTGGCACTTTTTAAGACTAACAAGTTTATTTATCGCATGAGCTTTCGTGGGTAGAATCCCACTTCATCAAACGCTTGAAATGGAGGCTACAGGATGAAAAGAGGTTGTATAAATGAAGAAAAGGGTAAGTCAGAAGGTCAGTTCAGAATTTTTTCAGCAAACTAAGCAAGTTGTTTAGATTGAAACAGTGTGCAAAAACAGATAAGAAGGTGGGAAGGTTATCTGTTTTTGCACACTGTTTGAATCCAAACAACTTGCTTGGTTTGCTGAAAAAATTCTGAACAACCCCTTTTCATCCTGTAACCTCCATTTCAAGTGTCTGATGAAGTGGGATTCTACCCACGAAAGCTCATGTGATAAACTTGTTAGTCTTAAAAACGCCATAGAGCTCCTTGTTTGTTTTGTTGAACTAGACTAACATGACTACCCCTCTGGAACTTGTCTCTTTTCTTAACATAATTTCCTCCCTGAAGAACTGGATTGAGTGTCTTTGCCACTGAGGTATTTATGAGTAGGAAGAGGGAAATCTGCCAGAATGTGTTGCATGGTACATAAATCCTTATCCATCCAAGACTGAATACCAATGTAACACTGACCTCACTTAAGCTTGTTCTCACCAGTTGAACACGCACATTTCAATATCTCTAGCTGCAGGATTCTTGGCAAAGACAAAGCAAGGCAGCTTTATCATCTAAAAGCTAGAGAGATATTGCTGTTAGCAAATTCCCAGAGCAGACTGATGGGCCCCATCTGAGCAAGGTACAGAGAATCCACCAGCAAGTGCCATCCCCCATGATGCAGAGGAAGGTAAAAAAACCACACAGGGGCTCACCAATCTACTGGGGGAAAATTCCTTCCCAACCCCAAATATGATGATCGGTTAAACCCTGACCATGTGGGCAAGACTCACCAGCCAAACACCTGGAAAGAATTATCTGTGTGGGGTAACTCAGAACCCACCCCATCTAACATCCCATTGGGCATAATTACTGCTAGCAGTAAAGATCAGTTAATTGCCAAATTAGGCTATCCCATCATACCATCAATCCATGAATTTATCCAGCTCAATCTTGAAACCAGTTAGGTTTTTTGCCCCCACTGCTCTCCTTGGAAGGCTGTTCTAGAACTTCATTCCTCTGACGTGTAGAAACCTTCATCTAATTTCAAGTCTAAACTTTCTGATGGCCAGTTTATATCATTTTGGCTACTAGCCACTGATGAACTTATCCTCCATGAACTTCTCATTCTTTTTTGAACCCCATTATAATTTTGACCTTCAAAACATCTCTTGGCCATAAATTCCACAGGTTGAAAGGCCATTGTGTGAAGAAGTACTTCCTTTTGTTTTAAAGAGAGCTGCCTATTAATATCATTGGGTGACCCCAATTCTTTTGCTATGCGAAGGGCTAAATGACACTTCTTTATTCAATTTCTCCATATGTTATAATTTTATAGACCTCTATCATATCCCTCCTTAGTCATCTCTTTTTGAAGTTGAACAATCCCACTCTTTTTAATTACTCCTCATATGAAAGCTGTTCCATGCCCCTAAATCATGGTTGCCTTTGTCTATATCTTCCATTTTTAATTTATCTTTTTTTGAGATGGAGCAACCAGAACTGCATGCAGTATTCAAGGTGTGGGTGTCCCATAGACTTACACACAGTAACATTATGATATATTCTGTCTTTTTATCCCTTTCCTAATGGTTGCTAAAAAATTCTGAGCTTTTAAGCCGCCGCTGCATGCTGAGCAAATGTTTTCAGAGCATTATCCACAATAGTTCCAAGATCTGTTTTTTGAGTGCTAACAACTAATTTAAACCCCATCATTTTGAATGTGTTGTTGCGGTTATGTTTTCCAATGTGCATTATTTTGGATTTATCAACACTGAATTTCATCTGGCACTTGCTTGCCCAATCATCCAGTTTTATGAGATCCCTCAGCAACTTTGAACTATCTTGAGTAATTTTGTATGGTCTGTAAACTTTGCCACATCACTGTCTACCCCTTTTTCCAGATCATTTATGAATATATAGAACAGCACTGTTTTCCAGTACAGATCCCTGGGGGACACAACTATTTATCTCCATCACTGGGAAAACTGACCATTTATTCCTATCTTTTGTTTCCTCTCTTTTCACCAGTTACGGATCCACGAGTGGACTTTCCCTCGTCTCATGACTGCTTACTTAAGAGCCTTTGGTGAAGACCCTGTCAAAGGCTTTCTGCAAATCCAAGTATACTATATCCACAGGATCTCCCTTGTCCACGTTCGTTGTGCCCCTCACAGAATTCTAACAGATTAGTGAAGCATGACTTTCTCTTTACAAAAGTTGTGCTGACTCTTTCCCAACCAATCACATTCATTTGTGTGTCTAACACCTCAATCTGGCACAGTTCTTATGATTTGTCACGTAAAAAGAATGCTCAGATGTGGGACTGTTACTCTCAGCTTCTGCAGTGAAGACCAATGCAAAGAATTTATTAATCTTCTCCACAATCTCTGTCTTCCTTGAGTGCTCCTTCAGCACTTCAATCATCCAAGCCCACTGATTAATTGGTAGGCTTTTTGCTTCTGATGTACTTAAAAAAATGCTGTTAGTTTGTGTGTCTTTCACTAGGAGTTCTTCACATTCTTTTTTAGCCTGTCTAATTTTACTTTTATACTTGACTTAGCAAAGTGTGCACTCCTTTCTATTTTCCTCACTGGAACTTGACTTCCAATTTTTAAAGGATGCCTTTTTGTCCCTGCCTGCCTCTTATTTGGTTGTTTTTTGGGAGGGGGGTTTGTCCCTTTCTTTGGTAATGGAGGGGAACACATACAGTTTGAGCCTCTATATGGTGTTTTAAAAAAAACGTTTCAACACAGCTGGCAGGCATTTCACTCTTGTGACTGTTTCTTTTAATTAGCCTCCTTGTTTTTGTGTAGTTCCCCTTTCTGAAGTTAAATGCTACTGTGATGTGCATCTTTGGTATTCCTCCACCACCCCACAAGGATATTAAACCTAATTGTATTATGGTCGCTATTACTGAGCGGTTCAGTTATATTTATCTCTTGGACCAGCTCCTGTGTTTCACTTAGGATTAAAGCAAGTATTGCCTCTTCCCTTGGAGTTCCAGGATTAGCTACCAAGGAACCATCATTAGTGGAGTCTAAATTATTTGGGAGAAGCAGAAAGCCTTGAGGAAAGACGATATTTTCAAAGGCACAAAGGGCAGATAGAAATGGGGCATCTAACTCCCATTTGTGCCTCTGAGGCTATGTACACACTACCATTTTTAACGCGCAATAATCCTCTTCCGCATTAATTCTCCCGTGGCTGTTGTTGCGCGAGATCGCGTACACACTATGCTTGCTCTAACGGAACAAAGCCCCCCCCCTTCTGAGCGCAGTCCTCCAGGAAAGCGAAGGGGATTGTGGGTACGTATCCCAGAGTCCCCAGTATCATCTCCCGTGGTGCATTCCGCTACTGACGCTACCCAGCGGTTGCCAATAGCAACGAGCGCGAATTTCAAATTGAAGCAACCTTCTTCTCGGCACTGCCTTTTCAGAATCGACATGGATTCAGCTGTGATCTTGAATGCTGCCTTCAGCATTGTGAACACAGCCCAGATTCTGTTGCGGTTTGCCTTTGGCTATGATTCGGAGCATGACACGGATGACTCGGTCTCGGATGATGACAGCATTGAAAACCAAACGGACATTCTGATCAGTTTCGCGGACCAGCAACACAGCCTGAACCGCCGTGTTTGGTCCCGGCAGACGAGCACAGACTGGTGGGAACGAATCGTCCTTCAGCTGTGGGATGATGATCAGTGGCAACAGAACTTTAGAATGCGGAAAGCCACATTTATGGAGCTATGCCAGGAGCTTGCCCCTGCCCTTCGATGCAAGGACACGAGGATGAGACCCGCCATGACCGTGGAGAAGCGTGTGGCTATCGCACTTTGGAAACTGGCGACTCCAGACTGCTACCGCTCGGTCGCAAACCAGTTTGGGGTTGGACGCTCGACCGTTGGAGTGGCACTGTCACAAGTATGCAGAGCCATCAACCGTATTCTGCTCAGGAGGATGGTGACCCCGGGAAACGTGAGGGAGATCATCGCAGGATTTAATGAGTTGGGCTTCCCGAACTGTGGGGGTGCAATAGATGGGACTCACATCCCTATTCTCGCTCCCGACCACCTTGCCTCTGAATACATCAACAGGAAAGGATACTTTTCGATGGTTCTACAGGCACTGGTGGACCACCGTGGTCGCTTTATGGACATTAATGCTGGCTGGTCTGGAAAGGTGCACGATGCACGCATCTTTAGAAACTCTGGACTATTCAGAAGGCTACATGCTGGCACATTTTTTCCAGACGAGAAAATAATTGTGGGCGGTGTAGAGATGCCAGTGGTGATACTTGGGGACCCCGCCTACCCACTGATGCCATGGCTCATGAAGCCGTACACCGGGAAGTTGGATCCTGACAAGGAGCGTTTCAATTACCGGTTAAGTAGATGCAGAATGGTTGTGGAGTGTGCCTTTGGCCGTTTAAAAGCGCGCTGGAGAGCGCTGTATGGCAGGCTAGATCTCCACGAGGACAGGATCCCATTAGTTATTTCGGCTTGCTGTGTTCTTCACAATATATGTGAAAGCCGGGGGGAGAGATTCAGGAACTCTTGGACCACTGAGGCACAACGTCTGGAAAATGCCTACCAGCAACCAGACACGAGGGGTATCCGGGGGGCGCAGCTAAGGGCAGTTCGCATAAGGGATGCGTTAAAAACCCATTTTAGTACTGTTGGTTAAAATTGTACCTTTGAATATAGTTACTAACCATTTCCTATATGTTTCAACTGTTAAAAATTAAGCTTTAGAAATTTTGTGTTTTTCCCCTGTAAACATTCATTGAATCAAAAACCGTTAATGTTAAATTAATGAAACAAATAAAGAAAGTCTGATTAAGTTTAACAAGGATTCAACTTTATTTAATTAACATTGATCAAAACTCGGGTTTGAGGGGAGTAGGGACTAAAGGTGGGTGTAGGTGCGGGACTCAACTACATATGTTGGGGGAGGGGTTCTGTTAGGGTTACACCATGGATGTCCATGGTGGTCTAAAAACTGTCTGGGGGGGGAATGTGGCGTGGATGCACTGAAAGGCATATGAGGCTGATGATGGGGGGTGCGAGCCTGTAGCAGACCGACCATGGTCTTGAGGAGGTTGGTCTGCTCCTGCATGATGCCTATCAGGGCATCCTTCTGCTGCTCTCTCCTCGCACTGCTCTGTCTCCTGTCCTGCCTGCACTGCCTCCTCCATTGCCTTGTCTCCCTCGCAGAAGCCTCATGGAACTGCATGAGCTCCTGGAAGACGTCTTCCTTGCTCCTGCGAGGCCTCCGCCTTATCCTCCTCAGACGCTCAGCTGCAGCTGTAGACTGTCCACCGAAGGTCATTCCTGTTCAGATATGAAAAATGTAGAATGCCGCTATTGTTCTCGCCACGGTCAGGAGCAAATGATGTTGTTCTCCCCACACATTCCTTCAATACACAAGAGGGGACCTATGGGGGGGCGGTAACAGATTTCCCAAAGCTTGGTACGGGTTGCAGAGCTAGTACAACGGAGAGTTGACTATTGCCACACCAAGTTCTGATCCCGTGCCCGAGATGGCTGAAATAGAGGCAGATCTCACACTGCTTAGAGTGCCTCTGCAAGCGAGAATGCATCTCCTTCATGTTGCCGACTTCAAGCCGGGACCTTACGCTGCAGGACTGTGCGCAGCAATGTTGCCCGCAGGAGTGCTTGCGAGTCTGAAAGGAAGAGTGTCCCTGAATGGTGGAGTGCAAAGGAATGCTCTACCATGTAATCTCAAGAGAAGACTCTGGAAATATTTGGATGACGCGTTCAGTGAGTTGAAAGGGAACGACTACTTGGAAATCGAGGCATACATCGATGACGTTTTTAAGTAATGCTAGTAACACCTTTACAGTTCTGTAAGGAACAGAACTGAGGACACCGAAAACAAAAACCCCTTGCAAAAAAACCATGTCTACGCTGAGCTGTAGCACCTAGAATAGAGGACATTGCGAACGGGACTTACCAGAGCTGCCTTCTGATGATTCCTGGGTAGGCGTGGAGAAGGAATCAGTGGAGCTTGTTTCTGGCTGGGTGGAAAATAACTCCTGGCTCCCCGGGTCAGTGGCTCCGTTCTCTCCGTCCTCGTAGTCTTCTTCTTCTGATTCCTCGTCCACAATTGCCTCGTCGCCTTCTGCTTCCTTCTCTGTCTGGGGTGCAGTCTCCGAGGTGTCTACCGTGCAGTTCGGGGTGGTTGTGGGATCGCCGCCCAGGATCGCCTCCAGCTCCTTATAGTACTTGCACGTTGCTGGCGCGGAGCCAGAGCGCCGGTTAGCCTCTCTGGCTCTGTGAAATGTTATCCGCAGCTCCTTCACCTTTGCCCGGCACTGCAGGGTGTCTCGCTCGTACCCCTTTTCGGTCATGGCTTTGGATATTTGACCGAAAATGTCAAAATTCCTCCGGCTGCCACGTAACTGTGACTGCACGGCGGACTCTCCCCAGATGCCGATCAAGTCCATCACCTCTGCTGCTGTCCAGGCTGGAGCTCGTTTGCTGCGGCGCGACGACATTGCGAGCGAAGCACACAGAGGCAGCAGCACCGAACAGCGAGGCAGAAGGGAGAGTGGTGAATTCAAAAATTCGCGGGACAGAAGAGGAGGTCGGGAAAAATGACGTCACGACGATAGAGGACAGGCGGAAGTGCAGAAGGGATGGAATTTGAATTGTGGGCCATTTCCGTTATATTCACATTGCGCGATAAGCGTACACACACTGGCCATCGCGCAACAACTATTCCGCGTTAGCAGCAACCACGCTCGTTTAGGTGGTTTACATTTTGCGCAAAAAGAAGGGACTTAACGCGGAATAACTGTAAGTTGTGTGTGTACGCTCTGTTTGTTATTGCGCATTAAAGGGCTTTATCGCGCAATAACTTTGTAGTGTGTACAAGGCCTGAGTGTCTCCTCCTATACCTACTAGGGCATGAACAATATGTGATATTATGAACTGGCAGCAGCTGGAGTGAAGCTGGTGGATCCAGTCCATATTTTCTTCCCTTTTTAATTGTATGCCACTTGTAACTAATTCTTCTATCATATCTTTCAGTTACAAATCTCTCGTTTTGCACCATCTTCTCCAATCTCCCTCCTCTGTGTTTACTGCAACATCCCACCAAAGAGATCCTTTTGCCCCCCACACCACCGAAGTGCTTTGGGAATTTATTCAAACTGAGGTCAAAGGATCACCGGAGAGAGAACAGACAGTGAGAAGGCACAGCTGGCCTCAGCCCTTTACAGTAGTCCAGCACAACCACGTCCCTTGCCCTTCTCATCTCCACATGTAATTCCTGACCATTATCACACAAGTACACGAGGACCATCTCGGGGTACTAGAGAAGGTTCAGAGAGGGGTTCTTTAGGATACAACACACATAAATGGATGGGGTACAGGAAGGGGAAACATTTTGGTTTCTCTTGCTGGAGAAGTGGAAAATGACTGTTTGTTTTTCCCCCAGCATAGCCCTCGATGTCCTTGTCAGAGGTACCTTCACAGGCTGAAGGGCTAGCACCTTTTTATAATACAGGTTGAGAGCCATTTATATTCCTGTGGCTCTCCAAGCCAGCACACCAGCTTCTACTCAAAGTGTGATCACTCATTCCATCTCATCCCACAGACATCAGTAACTGAGCTGCTTTCTGCTCTGGTATTGGCTCGAGTCAGCCTTCTGTGTTCGTTGTGAAGACTGCGTCAAGACAGTGCAGCACTCAGGCAAAGTGCTCAGCGCTGAGCGATAGTAACACCCCAGTGACTGCTGCCGCTGACAAGTCTTTGCTGGGTACGAAGGATATTTTTACCATATTATTTTGCCTCCCAAGCTCTAGGTTTTGAAAACAAAAATGGAAATTCCTTTAGTTTTTGCAGCTAACTGAAAGCAGAAATTTATTCCATAAACTCCCTTTTTCTGACATCCTCTCTTCCGTTAAGAGGAGTGTTTATCAGAAGTTTTAACTGCCACCATACAACTACTATAATTGCTGCAGACTTTTCCTCTTCAGAATGCATTAATGCCAAGGAATGTCAATTTGGCAGCTACTCCAGGCACGTTCCCCCCTCTGTTTCCTCAGTGAGGAAAGGGAGAGGAAAAGGAATCCTGGGTTCAGAATGATGGATAACACTTGACCAGTCGCCAGCGCTCCGGACTCTGCAGTGGCCTGTTGCAACATTACCCTATCAAATTTAGTCTGTCCCTCAACCCTCTTGTATTTTATTATCTGGAGCTACGCATGATAATAAACAAATGCTTCATATGGATTCCCCACACCGGCGTCAGAATAGGGGTAATAATTCAAACAACAATGTCATGCACACAGACAAAGTACATCTACACTGCAAATTTAAACATAACAAAACCAAAAATCACAGCAGCAAATTTGAGTCTGGGTCAAGTTATTCAGGCTCCCGCTACAGGCTAAAAATAGCAGTGTGGCTCTTCCTGTTTGAGCTGGAGCCCGAACTCTGAAACCTAGCATGGGGTAGGTCTGAAAACCTGAGTGGAAGACCTACACTGCTCTCTTTCAGTGCGTAACACTTGCGCACGTCAGTGGATCTCAGACCAGATTAATTACCACTGGTTTTTCCTTGCAGTGTAGATGTACCCTGCAAGGTCCCAGGGTCAAACTTCACTTTGGTTTCCACTCCCAACTCATAAGTCTAGTTGTTGAAAAGCAACCAGGATCTTGAGTCAAAGCTTGTCTCCCCTACTTTGCTGGGTGATGCAAAGACTTGATTTACTGAATATGTTTTTAGGTACCTACTAATATTTTAACATTTTCCCCGTGTCTCTATAGCTCACCCTGGACCTGAGCTGCCTAGGTGTCCTTTCAAGCAATGACTTCTGCTCTAGAATGTGCTCTAAGATAGCCTGATTAAGCCAATCTGGACTCAAATTTGACCTTCTTTTTAAAAAAAGGCATCAAGTAATGGAAATTCCTCTCCATTTTATTATCCACCACAAAAAGTTGAGAAGCGTACGACGTATGCAACATCTACTCAAACCAAACCATTTCTCTGCTCTACCCTACAGCTGCAATCAGTTAAAACACTGAAAGCTGCACTAATATTGATTGCATACAAACAAAAAAGCTCATGCTTTCACATTAGGCCTGCTTAGGAACAGAGGACAACAGCTTTGTCAAATAGATAAAATATCAAATGGGACAGAAAGAGGAACACAGAGGGAGTGGATTCTGCCTATCAAGCAAAAGGAGATTTTTAAAACAAATCCAGTTTTTTTCCTTTCACGCAAGGGATATTCTTTTGTTTAACCCTGTTTACTTTTCAGTGTTTGTGCCATGGGTTTTGAGGTGAGGGGGAGGTGTGTTGTTCCTCCCTCTCCCCCCCTTTTTTTCTTCCATTTTTACTAAAAAACGGCACAAATTTAGGACAGTGCCCACATACCTTCTGTAAGAAGCAAGTTAACATTACTGTCTGTGTACCCATGTCTATACTCATTTAAAAAAAAAAAAAAAAAAAAAAATCAAGGAAGCAGGGCAAGAAACAGCTGAATATATGAGTGATAATCATTTTCTCCCTACCCAGCAAGAAGGCAGTATGATTTTTCACTAGAGTCGGGATTTGACTTCAACAGGAATTACTTAAGAGAAAATTCCAATCTCTCTTTAGTGATAAGGAAGCTGCCATTTGAATAATCTATACAACCTGTGGTGGTAACAGTACTCTGGCAGTCACCGTAACATTGACAACTGTGTTACAACAATTCCCAACTCAAATTTAACATAGCCAGGTTGTGAGATGAACTCTTATGTTGTGCCACGATTCTGTGCAGCATTCACAGAGGAAGATACCTAGGTAGTTAAATTCCAAAGGGGTAGCCGTGTTAGTCTATTGTAGAAAGACAACAGAGTCCTGTGGCACTTTTAAAGACTAACAGATTTATTTATCGCATGAGCTTTCGTCGGAGAAAATCCCACTTCGTCAGACGCTTTGAAGATAGGAAAGTTACAGAGTGATTTGACCTCCCCCTCCTCTATGTGCTGTTCCCCAGTGTTTTGAATCCTAACACTTATTTTGATTTGCTGTTACAGCCTGACCTGATGCTATGTCATACACTCCCCTGCATTTAATTTCCTCCCACTCTAACTTTCCTATCTTCAAAGCGTCTGACAAAGTGGGATTTTCTCCCACGAAAGCTCATGCGATAAATAAATCTGTTAGTCTTTAAAAGTGCCACAGGACTCTGTTGTCTTTCTAGGTAGTTAAGAGATGGCTGCTGCTCAGGAATATTTTCAAGTGGATCTTTCCTGTAAACACCATTAACAAACCACACAGTCCATGACAACATACAAATGTGAATAAAGTCTTTAGAAAGAAACATCTGGCAAATCAATTTTTTCATTCCATATGATAAAAACATACGCTAATCAAATATGAACTTCCAATGGAGTAGCAGCTATTAAGTCAACTCTGCCCTAAATGTCATCCCTCCATTCCTTAATTAATAAACTGCACTAAGTATCATTTCTTTAATTTCTTGATCTTAGACAAATTACTATGCATTTATCAAATTATTAATTTGTGTCACAGCTTTAGAATTCACCATTTTAATTTAGTTATCAAAGTAAACAACAAACAACAGGCTACAAGAGAGTTCTCTTTAAGAACCACATTTTTACAACTACAAGAATTCCTTTCACTCCATTTCCAATGCAAAAAGCAGCAATACGTGAACGCGCGCTCACAGCCCAGACGACATGCATTTCCTGATCAGATGTGCAAACCAAGAGTCAGAGCATGAGGGTTCAAATCACAGCAGGAGTTTTAATTTAAAGCCTCAATGCCATATACCGGATCGGGTGGGTGTAGGTCCGTTCTCAGCTCTGTGCGTTTATCCATTTATTTTTAGTTTTGTTCATGTCCCTGGAAGCAAACATTTGTGTGTCATCACAAGGAACACAACAAACCACTAAGTCAAATTCTCTTGAGGACAGGGGTCTCTGGCATTTTGGGCCCCTGGCATATGGTGAGCTGAGGGGGAAAAAAATAGGGCTTTTAAATTTAAAACAAACAAACAAAAAAAACCCCCACAACTCATGTCTGGTTCATCTGCCAGCCACGTTCCAATCAGAAATCAGGCATACATTTTAACAACAAGGGTGATTAACTACTGAACAAAATTACCAAAAAGAGTGAGGTATTCGGTGGAAATCTCCATCTCTTTAGCTTCAAACCATGACCAGATGTCTTTCTGGAAGATCCGCTTTAGCCACAAACACAAGCGGACTCATTACAAGAGTACTGGGGTAAAATTCCATGGTCCGCATTACTCAGGACCATCCTGGAACCCCCGAACTTTACAACCAGCTTGGAACCACACACATCCAGCTTAGGAGCCTCCCTCTCGGAGCTGCTGCAGTCCAGGGGCTGAAAATTCCCCGGCAGCCCCAGGAACAGTGTTGGGGCCGGATGGACACCAGGCAACTCCTCCTGCTTGGTTGTGCTGGTTTTCCTTGCCTGTAGATCTCCATCTCCTGCTCTTATGGCGGGCCAAGGTAAGGCGGCCAGGCATCAGCAGGGGCTGCCATGCACACAGAAGAAAGGGGCAGGTGGCTCAAGAGTATCTGCCACATACCTTCCCGCAGCAGTCAGCTGGTGGGGGCTGGGACTCAAGGCCCTGCTCCCCACAGCAATCTTTCCTATAACTGCACACCGCATTCAATTGGCTAATCAGCAGCACCTGCAAGTTCAAATAACTTTATTGGCATGCCCAGGGCTAACGTGCCGTGAAGCACAAGCTGCATAAAGCATAGATCTCTTTTAAAACCCTGTTTGCGATCTTTCATACCTTCTTGCGACCACTTTTGCGTTGCGACCCATGGGTTGAGAATCGCTGCTCGAGCAGACTCAGTGCACAGCCCAGGCTGCCTTGCACACAGATATGGCGAGGGTAGTTAAAGCCAGATTCTCCCCTCCCCTTTCAGGAGAACAACACTGGTTTGGTTTTTATTCACTGCTCAGGTGAATGAGCCAGAGTGGCTGCAGGGAGAATTTCCTCAAAGCTAGACAATGAGAGGTAGAACAACTTTCTAGGACCTGATGCGGTCTCTGCTTGGCTTTTCCCTGGCTCTCATGAGCCAATTGTCTCTCTGTGGGCAGAAGGTGGGCGTCCTCTTTCCCAGATAAACTGATGCTGTGGTGGACAGGCCTGGGATTTACTGAAGGGGAAGAGTTCCCACCCATTCTCCAAGGGGAAGAGTTCCCACCCATTCTTTTTTCTGCTTCCTTGGGGAACTCAGTAGACAACTGGATGGGTGGCGCACCAAAACCCAGAAGATACATTTGTAAGAGGGCAAAGACCAAAGTCACTTTGCAAAGCTCAAGTTTCAACATGCCGTAAAGTGCAGTGGTTTACAAGGCTTTTTTTAAAAAAAAAACAAAACCTATAATTTGCCCAGATGTGCTAACTTCACGGGCATCTTATTTCAAAATCCAGCTCTAATTCAGTCACAATTTCCATGAGTGACTGACTGCTGTTGGGTCAACTACAAGAACACTTCATAATAATGCAGCCTACGAAGTGGTATTAGCAACACATTGGGCTATTTACATAAGTGTACTAATGCATTCTGTATAGAATACTTCTCAACCCTAAGCAAGATTTGATGGTATTTTTTTTTTTTTGTTTCTAATATTCTTGGAAAAAACTAAATTTATGTTTCCGTATTTATTAATATGACTGAGTCACTCAAGCTCTTGTTTTCTCCTTCAGAGAGCAACTGCATTAGAACAAAAGCCAACAACAATTCAACATCTATAATAGCTCTAGGCTATAACAGCTTCTCCTCTTTCCAGACTCTTTAATATTTTCTTAGATGCTATTTATGATTCAAATGTGGGTATTTCTCCTTTTATGCCAGGTCAGAAAATGTCATTCCATAAAAATTCATTCTGGTCACGATCTTGCTGAACGTGTCTGAGTCAGCATTTCCTGGTAGCATTTCAAATTGCACCCTTGTTTTCCAATCTTCTCTCAAACCACCAGAGCAGAGGGCTCACGAGGGCTTTCACAGCATGAACCACATAAAAAAGGTGATTGCAAAAGAGTTATTTTCTTTGGCATTTCTACAGCAGCTCTGAAGGGGGTGGGTGGCTTCTTATTTTATTTCAGTTTGTTTTATCTACTCTTAGTTTGTCCTTCACAGTTTTCAGGCATGTCAACTTTGGTCTCCCCAGTTTTGCTGGAAGACGCTGGGAAGGAATCCAGGGATGATTGCTGAGTGCTCCCGTACCTTAGCTCGAGCCCTAGTTGGGATGGTTTAGTTGGGGTTGGTCTTGCTTTGAGCAGGGGGCTGGACTAGAAGATAACCGCTAAATACTGAATTTTTAATACACGCATTTTTCTCCAAAGTGTCAGGAGGTTAAAGGTGAACAGGTGTGACTGCAAACAAAAGCAGTTACACATTCGAAGTGCAAACCCTTCCCTTATCTGCTGCACCCTTCTTTCCTTCATCACTATTCAGCTAGCTCTTCAGGCAACGTAATTCCACCCACGCAGGCAGAAACTGATGAACTTGTAACATGTGGACACAGATCAAACCACAGGGCTCCCAAGCCTTCTTTGTACAGCAAAATGCAGGGGGGGAAGGGGGAATTAAAGGGGAACCAGCCTGTATTTTTTCCCTCTGCATGTCTATCACAGAGAGGGAGAAACCTGGCCCTTCCATTTGTCATCCCATAACATCCTTGTGGCAACTGCAGCAATTGCTTGCACAAAAGAGTAATATTAGAAGAGCACTTCAGGGTTTTTAGTAGTTTTAATGCAATTTAGCAGCACCCTAGGACCGCAAGCAATGACAGCATTCTAGGATCACCAGCCAACAAACCACAGTCAATCAGCAAACGCTCCATGAGCCAGAGTTTGAGAAAATCCACTAGACCATACCCCCCCTCTTCCCAACCTTTCCAGTTATGTGTCTACATCAGTGAGGACATTCAAATTTAGGAATATAGAACAAAAAAACACTGAGGAGTGGGGGGGCACAAAATTAGATTTAAAAGGGAAATTAGCTTAGAGGACTCCAAAGAACAGCAATATCATCTGATGGAAGCATCTCCATCTATGCCAAACTTTGTCAAAGAACACGATGATGCCTGTGTCACAGATATTTTATACAGCTTTGCAGATAATCAGTGATCCCCAAACTTTTCACACCCCCCCCCCCATGTTACCGAGTTGGTTATGGGCTGTGGTCGGGAGTGGGACCACGGTCAGGGTGCAGAACTTGTGGCAGAGTGAGGCTGGGTGGCACTCCCTCCCCACCCCTCAGACTCCTGTGGGAGCTGGCCCAGGTCTTGCTGTACCCCCCCCCCAAACATTCCTACATACCTTTTGTGCAGGGGGTGGGGGGAACCCTACAGTTTGGAGGCAACAGAAAAATCCATGATTTCTCTGTGCTTTTGAAAATGAGAATGATCTTGTAGAACGCATACAAATGTTCTCTGGAGAAGCACTCTCTTTCTGGCCTGCTTCCTTAATTGCTAGTTTGACTGATGAGAAAAACTATCGCTTTATACGCACAGCCCTTATTTTGGGCAGTCAAATAGAGGGGTATGCAAGTGTCCCCCATGATGCTGATTTGTTTCTGGGGTTTTACCGTAACCACCAGTAGAGTTTGTTGCGCTTGCCTGCCTGAATAATGCAAGATGCAGCTCCAGTCATGGAAACGACAAAGGAGCTGGAGGGTAAATGGGACGCAGGCATTTTTATTGTGGTGCCGTCTAACCCTGTTCCAAAGAGGCTAGCGCTGCAACCTTAAGAGCAAAGAATTTCATGGTAGACACTTGTTTGCGGCAATACCTGATAAGAGCAGTCACCACTCACGAACAACACTCCCCTGGAAACACTTTCCCCACCATGGATTATTCCTTTAGTAACGGCTACACAACCGCTGAGTAACAGCAACATCTGTGATGTTCTGATGTCACATCTGGGGCAGGGGTGGGGGGCAAGTAGGGGTACTGCCCCCCAAACTGCATCTTTCCCTCCCCCCCTTGGCCCTTCAGTACAGCTTCTGCAGACAGCTCCGGTCACTAGCCCTGCCTGATACAGCACATGTGCAGAGGACATGTAGAGGGGTGTTGGGAGAAGGGGTCAAGGAGCACCACAGGCACAGTCAGAAGGTTTCCTCCTCCCTTCCTCAGCATCCAGCTTGCCCAAGGGGGCGCAGGGGTAGCTATTTTGCAGTGGAGAGTATGCTTTTGATAGTCGACGCTTTGTGATCAGTGCAAGAGACGCTACACCCAATTTGCAGATCAATAAGGTTTAATGTGCAATGTTTTCTATAGATATATTAGTTACATACAAAGCCTACAATTAACTACAATATATCATACTCACTAAACCTGGAGAGCTAAGCATTCACTCAGGAGACTGTCTACAGGAATGGCTTTTTTTTTTTTTTTTTTTTTTTAGCAGCCCTGCCATGGAGGCAGTGGCCTCTGGTCCAACTGGCAGCACTTTCCGCGGAATCAGGTGTTGATGGAGCACATCCCTTTGTCTAAATAAGAACAGCCTTTTATACTCTTCCGTAAACAGCTTTCACCTAATTACCTCTCTACCCTTTATCACACACGCTAATTACCTAAAATGGGTCCTTACCCTTGACTACATTCCATTTTCACTATGATAACTGAAGTTGTCAAAACAACATCTGGTAACAGGCAGGGCAGTGTAAAAATACACCTCTCAACTGCCCCACCCCATCTAAAACACTCACCTTCCTATGCCTGTGGTCAGACCACACTCTCCACAACAGCAACAGTCACTTGGGAGCAACATAGCAAAAGGGCACTGGTGAGTTGCTACGAATGAGCATCTACTGCAGCAGTTCTCAACCATTGTGTCGAGACACATTAGTGTGTCACCACACAGCGGTACGTGTGTCATGCAGAGCCAGGGAGATTATTGGATTCGGCCTGTGGGGGGTGCACTGGTGTGTCCTGTAAGGTTGCAATACGCTGCCAAGTGTGTTGTGACCTGCAAAAGGTTGAGAACCGCTGGTCTACTGTATCACCATCAAAAGAGGAAGATCAGACAAATTCTCTGGATACCTTAGCAAACACTGCAAGACTTCTGCTGTAACTAGCAGGGCATTTACCACACACAACACACCAGCTCTGTCTGTCAATAACCTATAACAACTAATGTTGATGGCAAAATATATGAATGGGAGGCAGACTGAATTAGTCCAAAACCAAAAAGGAGGCCTGTGGATGTACCCCAAGGACTGTGAGACGATCATTCCAGTAATAAGAAAAGCAGGACCAGAAATCGATGCACAACGGTTGGTGCAGCAAAAATTAGGACTAATTGGTGAGCAAAGTAATGAGGCAATAGGTTATTCCACCCCTCACTCCCTTTTGGAATCCTTATAAAGGAAAGATCTGGGGGAGAGGGAGAATGTGAAGGTGAGGCAAAACACAACTGCTGAATGAAAGAAGGGGGAAACCCATGATGGGCACCACCTACCATTTCACCACCGTGCCTTTATCAGCCTCATCCTGAACCATGTCCAACTCAGACCTGTGAGCCTGGGACCAGAAAGAGGTGGCTGAAAACACTAGCCTACACAGCATGGTGCAGGTACAGAAGTTTGCCAGGTCTCAGGGCAGCTATTAGGACCATGTTCTTATCCAGCAATGAGGCTGCAGGTAAAAGTCAGAAGCTGCATTTTCACCTTTGCTGTTCTTCTGTCTTTCCTACTGTGTGTGCCTGTTAGGAAACGGAACTGGAGTTCAACAACTCCAGCCCATCTCAGCTAACTACTTCTCTTTTACCCAAACTGACAGCCATTACCATTACCACCCAAGAGGGGAGTTTCCCTTTTAAAAACGCTCTCCAGCTAGAAGGAAAAGGAACAAAGTCTTTCTTACTGCTCAACATTTTAAATGCTGTAGCTGTTTTTTTTTCTTTTGTATCTTTTTTATTAAAGATTTTTAAATACTTTCAATACCATGTCTGAAGTGGGAATAAGGAAGCTGAGGTCTCTGTATCTCAAAGCGTCTGATGAAGTGGGATTTTCTCCCATGAAAGCTCATGCAATAAATAAATCTCTTAGTCTTTAAAAGTGCCACAGGACTCTGTTTTTCTGGAACTTGTTTAACACTGTTATGTTGGATGGTTCCAAGGGCATGGCCGCATCTTGGACTCTCCGGCCCATAATTTCTATTTAAATTAACACATCTTCTCCTACTTGCCGAAAACAGCTAATTCAAGCAGGACTTTTTGAATCTATCATAACCAGAGCCTAGAAAAAGCATGCAGTTCCACAAAGTATTGTTTTGTTAGCCTAATTGAAGTGAAAGATACTCAGATAATATGATGGCAACTAGGAGAACCCCTAAAGCAGAAGTGGTGAATAAATTGGGCACTGAACACCAGAAACCAATAAGGCGGCTGATGGTATGACTGAAAAAACTGCCTCTGCTCCACATTCAGAGGAAGGAACGTGAAACGTAGCAGTCAATCTTTTATTTTATTTTTTTTATTTTTTTATTTTTTTTAAGTACAGTATAGATCTTTTTTGGTTTTAGGCTATTCCCTAGATCGAGAAACTAACTGAACTGACGCTGGTTGACAGCTTAGCCAGTGTCTCCAGGACAGCTCACTGGTTTAAAAAAAGACAAAAAAACCCACAAAAACCAGGGGAACAGCAGCTGTCAAATTATAGCTGATGTCAAAAAAACACGAGGCATTCACTTCTAATTTCACTCACGTCTCTGTGCCAGAGGCTTCTGGAGTTTGGATGCAAAACGAAAGAAAACATTAAACACATTCACCATCAGCTAGCATCACAAAGACGAGAAAACGCAGCTAATACAAAGGTATTGTTTTTACCTCCAAGCAACACTTTTAGTTTGTTTTATCACAACAAACTAATATTTAGTATGACCCTTTTGGTCTGATATATTTTTCAAAATCTCACTGATAAACCTTTCTTAAGCAGCAGTTTAATTATTCTATACTTTAAACCACAGCATAAATCTTTAATTCTCTTAAATGGTGGTAGACTTTTTAATTAGGTAATCATTGTCTTTAATTTTGACTCTCCTTGAAAGCTTTCTATGCTCAGTTAGATAAATCTGCAAAAAGCTACACGTTTAGGTATCTAGATCTACTTTATAGAGAGAATTCAAATAATGCAATATTAATGAGAGAAAGAAACCATATAAATGCTGGTAAATCCTAAATCCACATGAAGAGGGGTAAGAGAAATTACCATTGGACAACTGGTAAATTGTTTTAATTTTAACTTCATTTGGATGGAAGTGGAAGAGAGCTGAACCTGACTTCATCCTAGGAGGCATCGTATTAGGTCACTTATGACCATCCTGTATTGGAATTTTTTTTTGAAAGCGTGATGTTTAAAGATTATAGAGGAATGTGTTTATGCAACCAGCCAGCAGCAAAAAGCTGAAGTCAACTAAAATACTGCTCTCAAACATGCTACATTAGAGCTTTATAGAGCAGGAGTCTACCAGATTTCCCTTTGCTGAAAACGCTTGCACACAGGGGGGAAAGAAAAAAAAAAAAAAAAAAAAAAAAGAGAGGGTAAGAAGAACACAAAACTAATATGAGGGAGGAGAGAGGAAAGAGAGAACACTGATAAGAACATAAGAATGGCCATAGTGGGTCAGACCAACTTCAGAGAATGGTTTTGCATCCCTGTCCATCCCGGTTAATAGGTACTGATGGATCTACCCACCATAAACTTAGTTAGTTCTTTTCTGAACTGTTATAATGTTGGACTTCACAACATCCTCTGACAAAGAGTTCCACAGATTGACTATTGTGTGAAGAAATACATCTATTAATTTCATTTGGTGTCCCCTAGTTCTTACGTTATGAAAAGGAGTAAACACACACTTACTTTCTCCACATCAGTCATAATTTTATAGACCCTCATATCCCCCCAGTCTCTCATACAGAAGCTGAAAGTCCCAGTCTTCTTAATCTCTCCTCATATGGAACCTGTTCCATACCCTTAATCATTTTAGTTCCCTTTTCTGTACCAGTTCCAATTCCTTTCTGGGGGGGGGGGGGGGGCTAGCAAAATAGTATGCAGGATTCAAGGTGTAAGTGTACCATGGATTTATAAAGAGGCAATATGGTATTTTCTGTCTTATTATCTACCCCTTTCCCAATATTGTTAGCTTTGACTACCACTGCACATCAAGTGGATGTTTTCAGAGAACTGTCCACAGTAACTCCAAGACAGCCTTCCTGAGTGGTAACAGCTAATTTAGACCCCAGCATTTTGTATGTATAGCTGGGCTCGTGTTTTCCAGTGTGCATTATTTTGCATTTCATCTGCCATTTTGTTGTCCCAATCACCCAATTTTGTGGCATTCCTTTGCAACTCTTCACAAACTGCTTTGGATTTAACTATCTTGAGTAGTTTTGTATCACCTGCAAATTTTCCACCTCACTGTTCACCTCTTTTTCCTAGATCATTTATGAATATGTTGAACAGTACTGGCAGTGTAGTGCAGTACAAACTCCTGGGGAACCACTGTTTACATCTCTCCATTCTGAAAATGGACCATTTATTTCTACCCTTTGTTTAGCAACTTAGAAATAACAAATAGGAATATAAAACATTGGGAGGGATGGGTCACAGTCAGGGGAAGAAAGAAAAGATTCCTACTAAAAATGTAAAGGCATTTGTAGCAGAGCAGTGTAGCTTCCTTTTTCCTCTCTCTGCCAGCTCTCTTGGATTGCGAGACCCAGATCCCACTAGACCCCCTCAGCAGAGCAGGCTGGGGATGTTAGCTTTTCAGATGGTGAACTACCACCATCTTTGTTCCAAATGTGAACAGAGTGCAGATGAACAAGGGTTTGTGCCATCGCTTTAACCAACACCAAACTGATTTAGTTGGGGTTGTGATTGGTCCTGCTCTGAGCAGGGGGTAGGACTAGAGGACCTCCTGAGGTCCCTTCCAACCCTCATCTCCTAGGATTCTGTCAATCATTATAGTCCTCTTTGTTTTCCCTGAAATCTCACCTCAACACAGCACAGCATCATTCTTCACATCCTGTCCCAAATTGGTGTGCACTTCATCACAGAAGTCCTTCCATTTCAGAGTGGCCAAATGCTGCCCTCATTTACAACTGTGCAACCCGTAACAGAACAGGGCATTTGACATTCCTGGAAGAGGTCTTTTAAATAAATACTCTATTGAACAGACATATCAAGTGCTTTAGGAATGTTAGCGCTCTCCTTTCGCACAAGTTTATTTTGAAGGGACACCTTTCTCTGAGGCAGAGACGTGAGCACTACCAGCAAGATTCTGGTATGTGTCTCGGTGTGATGCATCTTTGGTACCTCTCCCTGGAAATACTAAGTTTACTCATTTGCATAACACACCAGGTGGGACACAAAGCGGGGAAGTAGGCCAATCACATCACATTACCTGAAAGTCAGTGACAGAAGTCACATTCTTCCTTGTTCCAAAGGGGTAGCCGGGTTAGTCTAGGTCAGCAAAACAAACAAGGGGTCCTGTGGCACTTTTAAAGACTAACAAATGTGATAAATAAATGTGTTAGTCTTTAAAAGTGCCACAGGACTCTTTGTTTATTCTTCCTTGAGCTCCTTTTCTGTGGCGTTCCAAGAAAGACAAGAAGTAAAGCTGAAATGATTCATTGCATGATCCATGTACACTAGTTATTTGGGGTGTCTCAAAGCTCTTGGATTGGCTCCAACTCAGTTACTGGCACAAATTGCCCAATTTAAGCCCCAGGGGTAGACAGGGAAAGCTGCAATTAGCACTGGTGAGGCTTTTTCAGGTTTCAAATAGAATATTTGGGACAGACGTACTAGGGCCAGTGCCTGGCCACCGATGGCTGAGGCCCCAAGGTCTATAGTATAATCAAAGATGGCTCGTGCATCGGGAATCCAGTGAATAAAACGGAAGTCTAGAATAATTCTCTCAGGGGCATCCCACATCAACCCAGAGGCATCTGCCCCAACTCTCAGTTCCCTCAAGGACATCACATTAGGCTAGCCACCCTTCAGATGCCATACAGCCAGGAGGTAGCTACATATCCATGCAAACTGCTCTCTCCCAGTGTCCTACTTTCAGCCTCTGGCAACTGAAAAACTTCTTCTAAAGGGCAGTTGCCATATGACACCTACGACTGTTGCGCCATCTGCTGGTGAAAGGTTGGAGATCACTGCATTAGGCCAACCAGTGGCTTCAGAGGAAGTATTTCTAAATTTAATGTTTGTATGATTATAACAATTGCATAGGTATCTCTATTGCCGCTGATACATTGGATACAGTTTCTTTTCTTACCTGCAGATTGTTTTAGATTTCTGGAACTAACCTATACTCTTAAAAACAAAAAGCTTGTTTCACTTGTGATGGGAGTTGGCGAGATTTTAATCTACCAAGACAAACATGAAAACAGGAAACTAGGCAACTATTTCATCTCTGCCTCTGAAGATTTTTCAAGATCCACAGGTACAGTACATTACACTCTTCCCAATGGAGAGCCAGCAAATCAATCTATCTTATTCCAAAGTGCCTAGCACGGACATATCAAAGCACCAGATGCTGCTGTATTATAGTCACTTGTTGTATAGACCCTTGTAGCAGAATCTCACACTGCCATCAGCAAGTCCTTATTATATGAAATGAAGGGAAAGCAGGAGGGGGTGGTGGGAGGACAATAAAAGGATTGCTACAGTATTATTTAGAAGCAGCAACATGGAAAGGGCAATTTTTTTCCAGTGTAAATTAAATCCACCAGCTGTCACAGGCCTGAACAGATACCAAATTAAAGAAACGTTACTCAAAATAAGGGTACAAAAGATACAGAACCAGTGAATTCACAGAACTACGCATGACCAGCTGACACTGTAAGACAGTAATGAATGCCGTCTGGTACAGGTGACAATGCTACTATGGACACGCTTTCAAAGCCAGCAATAAATAGGGTTTGGGGGGTATTTTGGGGTTTGGTTTTTTTGCTTTTTGTTTTGGGTTTTTTGGTGCTATTATTTCAGTGGAAGGTGATTTAAAGTTAAAGGTTTTTTATCTGCCTCAGGTAAGAGGTCTCCCAATCCACAAAGGTTACTTTAAACTAGATGTATATTGAGCTCTACAATCAATATCATACAGCTATTTAATAATATAAATATTTTCGCCTCCTTTTCAAGATGCTGTATGAACATTGGACCATATCCTGCGGACACCAACACCCTACTAATCATGCACACACGAGTAGAATTATCTGCATGTGTATTTGCAGGACTGGTCCCAATCTCTACTCACTGGATTGGAATTTTTTCCAAGTTTTGGACTCCCTGTTCCTGTTCATTTGAATGAGAACAGCTTCCAAATCCTTTAGGCCAGAGATTCTCAACCACTGTGTTGGGACACATTACTGTGTCACCACACAGCAATAAGTGCGTCACAGAGAGCTGAGGAGATGCTGGATTGGGCCTGTGGGGTGGTCTGGTGTGTCCTCCAGGGGCATGAAAAACTGCCAAGTGTGTTGTGACTCACAAAAGGTTGAGAACCACTGCTTTAGGCGACAAAAAAAAAAAAAAAAATCCCAGCCACTACAGAGATGCTTGATTTAAAGCAGTCATGTTGACATCAGATGCTTAAAGTGACACTCACAAGAATCACTGTGTTTTATTATCTAAGTTTGGTTTGACTGCAAAATCAGGGCTTAAAGGGCAAGGAAAAAACCATATTGAACCAAATTATGTGTGTGACACAAAGGAGCATTGGTGGCTCACTGCTGTATCATCAATTATTATGAGACCTGGCACACTCATTACACCTAATGCTGTCAATCCACACCTAAAAAGATACCATGTAAGGTATCATACACAAACTGATAACATGTGGAACTGAAAATCATCCTGTGGTGTATGCACAGGGTGTGTATGAAGAGTTACAAGTATGTGCTACAATTATGTTCTTAAAATGTGTTTGGCAATGCATAAATCAGCCTGCCCTAGACAAAGGAATGCGTATTTGCTTGTCTGACCAGACTAGTGGTCAGGCAGAAACAGGGACGGTACATTTAAATGCAAGGTAAACAAAGGCATCAGGCAAGCAAGAGAGGAAAAATGATCAGTCCATGGGGGATGGAGACTGTGCAACAGGGAACCTTCCTGCCACACCTCTTGAAGCAGGCAGAATGTACATTGGGAAGATTCAAGGAGAGAGAAAAATCCATTTCGACCTCCTTCACCTGAAAAGGACCATGCGGCACTTTGAGCCCCGTGAGGGATCCTGGCCAGCCATGCTGGAGAACAGAGACTTCTTTGAAAGAGACCAGGTTTCAGTCGTAGAAACTTATTTTTTACTTTTGTTTGCTTGTAACCCTTTCGATCTTTATTTCTCATAGCTGGTATCACTTCATCCTGTGTCTTTTTGTTAAATGATCTCCTTTTACTATTCACCAATTCTGTGTGCTGACTGACAGGAAGGCATTGTTAATGTCAATTAACCCAAAAGGCTGCAGTATAATTGCTTCTTTAAACAAGCAACAAACAATTTCTGTAAGCATCCAGTGAGAGGCTGCACTCCACTGGGAGACATCTGAGGAACTTGGGTGCTGGGGTTCTGTCTCTGGCGAGGCAAGGTTTGGATTGGCAGAGTCCTTAAGAGTTTGCAGGCAAGGCAGACAAGCTGGTGCGTAAGAGATGTGTCACACAGCATAACAGTAATGAAACTCATTTGCTAACACTGAAACGGGCTACACAGTAACTCACAATTCTAGGGACACCAGTGGATGGTCACAAAGTGAAAGTATTCAAAATACCTTGTGAACTAGGATTTAGCTACCCAAAAGTTCCAAAGGAGTAGCTGTGTTAGTCTGTCAGCAAAACAAACAAGGAGTCCTGTGGCACTTTTAAAGACTAACATTTATTTATTTTTCTTGGGAGAAAATCCCACTTAGAAAATCCCACTTTGAAGATGGGGAACTTACAGAATGGAAGAAATTATATGCAGTGAAACGTATGACACAGGATCAGGTCAGGCTGTAACAGCAAATCAGAACAGATGTTGGGATTCAAACACTGGGGAACAGCATATAGAGGAAGGTGAGGTCAAATCACCTATTGTAATGAGAATAAAATCCATAGTCCCTGTTTAACCTTGAGGCAATGGAGTCGAATTTACATATAAGTTCCAATTCTGCAGTTTCTGGTAACTGGCATAAATACGTATTTAAATCCCACTGACTTCAAGGTTGAGTACACATAAAAGTGCCTTGCTAAACTGGGGTTTTACAAGCCCATGATTTGAGAAGCAAAACAGAAGACATATAGGAAAGTTTTCACTGGAGCGAAGACTGTTTTCAACAAGCCTTAGCAAAAATGAAAGTTAATCTCAAGCCTCTAGAGTAAGTAGGTTGACTGCTCTTTTAACCTCTAGTCAGCTGTACGGGTGTAGATCATGAGAATTAAAAGTTACAGCACTTTAAACATTATCAGAAATTAATAGACTGGCAAGCATCACCCAAAGCTGCAGCGATATCTTAAAGCAGGAGAAGAGACAGTTACTGACCTAGAACAGAATGTTCTTCAGATGTGTGATCCCTATCTGAATTCCACTGTGGGTTATGTACAGACACAACATGCCCAGAGTTGGAGAATTTGAAAGTAGTGCGTCCATTGGTCCATGCTTGCACCCTAACTCACCTCATGCCTCCGTCCCCAAAGGGATAAAAGGCAGAGTGGTCCCATTGCCTCTCCAGTTCCTTCTCCATTGTGAATCAAAGAAGATCCAAAGCGAATGGGAAGGAGGGCAGGTTAGCAGAATGCAGGTAAGGACCATACATCTTGAAGAACCTCTAGTTACAGGTGAATAACTTCCTCTTTGAGTGATGGTCCCTATTGTATTCCACAGTGGGTGACTAACATGTAGTGCTTCATCAGTGTGAGAGTGAGTGGATGTAGATGGTAGAGCTGAGCAGAGGGCCACCACCCCAAAGGAGGCATCAGCAGAAGAATCCTGCACCAGGGCACAATATCTTGCAGACATGTGAATAGCTCCACATAGCCACCTCACAGATATCAAGGAGGGGCACCTCCTTAAGTGATATCAAAGCCATTGCTAGTGCTTCCATGGAATGAGCTTTCACCCCACCAGGGAGAAGGGAGTTTGATAGCTGATATAGTGCAGCCAGATGTCCACTTGGAGATTCTCTGAGTAGGGATGACATGCCCGTTTTTTTCTGCTACCAAGGTGAATCATCTCGGGGATTTTCTGATTGGTTCTGTTCGTTGTTTGGCAGGCCGTAGCCTTTTACCTGCATATCGGCAGTTTCTGGGAGAATGCACCTGTGGTGTGCCCAAGAAGAAAAGAACTTCCATTGAGCTAGGAAACATCTTCCTGTAGAACTTTTCCTACTTTTAAAAGGATGTCTACCATCGGCGCGGAACATTAGCATTCTGAGGACAACCTTCCAAATGAGGAGTGGACAATGGACTGCAGTGCTTGATTTTGCCATGACTTAGGAACTCCATCCTTAGAGGCTTTTAATGCACGGCTTGACAAAGCCCTGGCTGGGATGATTTAGTTAGGGTTGGTCCTGCTTTGAGAGCAGAGGGTTGGACTAGATCAGTGGATTCCAAACCATGGGTCGGGACCCAGTACTGGGTTGCAATGCTCCCAACTGCCACCACCAAAAGACTAGAATACATTGCTGAAAGATGTAATTGTTGGGTTGGGTTGTGGGCAAAAATTATTTTTTTCAACTGGGTCCCAAGAAAAAAATTTGAAAACTAATGGACTGGATGGCCTCCTGAGGTTCCTTCCAACCCCCATATTCTGTAATGGAGCCCCTTCTATATCTGAAGGTAGAGCAGGCTTGAAAGCCAACATGTTTGAAATTGCTCCACATATATCGTGGACTCACTGTATGATGCACCATGAAGCCCTTGTAACTCAAAACATGGATCGAGAACTTACTGATGTTCTGAGTTCTGTTATTCTGTGATCTTTATCAAGATGCAACCCACAAATGCATGTCTCTGCAATGTTTTGTGCAGAAATGGGAACAGAGCACGATGCTTTGTGCTTTCAATGGAAGTCAGCCGATTTCCAGGAGGGAAAAGAGTGTTGCAACATGTTTATGAACTGAAGTGAAATTCGATTTTTTTTTCTATTGGATTTGAATTTCAGCAGTTCAGACACACTGTGATCCTCACTGGTTTGTGCATTTGGCTTACCGAGCCAATATTTTGACAAACAGAACTCTCTAAATGTCTCACTGCAAGGAGCAGAAAGTACTCCTTTTCACCTGTGCAATAAGGTTTCAGCATTCAAAAGAAGGTTTTCCAGAGACCTACCTAAGATCAAAACTGGCTTAAGCATTCCATCCCAGTTATTAACTGACACTATAGATGAAACAGCATATTAACTATTGAGTGTTGTGCAGCCAGATCAAGAATCACTTGCCTTCTCTTGGAGTCAGTTTGGGTAAATGTTTTCCCAAAAGAAATGCACCCCTGAATGACTAGATCATCCAACCTTTTGTAGCTGACGCATTGACCTTGTCCCATCTCTCAAATGACATCAGAAGAAACTGACTGAACTTCAGTGACAGGACACTGGAAATTCAATTCTAAAAAGTCTTTGGGGGATTTTTGGCAGAAAACTGGCTCAGAATATCCAGCTTTGTCAAAGTGTGCGATCAAAGCTCTTTTATCGATTGGTTCATCTTATTTGTGAGAGATCAGACTCTCTTCGCTGGCTGGGCTAAAGGCAAAATATCATTCGAGACTGGAAGTGGAAGACAACCTCAGAATCCTTCAAAAATCTCCCCCAAAACAGATAAATTGTCTGCAGAGAAACAGGCATATGCGTCTCGTTAAGTATCAGTGTATTTGAAAATTACAGGTGTAGGCAATTTAATTAAAGTTTTAGTAAGGTTTCAAGAAGGCTATCAAGCATACTTTTGCATGTGTCTATTTTTGGCAGCACCGCCCTAGAGCACTTCAAGGTAAAGAGGTATTTGTCTGTCTTTTGGTTGAAGAGTTGCTATTCATCAAAATGGAGGTTTTCAAGGATATAGTGAACCTTCCTAGGAACCCTGATGAATGGAGCCATGACTCTCTTTACACATGGTGACTGCCGTAGCCATAGCTTTAGAAGAAACATCAGTGGGATCATCTGTGGGTTGGAGAGCGGCCTGGGTGATCAGTCTGCCTTTGTCTACCAGAGCTTGGAAATGAGCTCTGTTCTGTTGCGGAAGGCCACCCCGTTAACTCTGCAAGCTCAGCATAGTTCAAGAAGCTGTATGTAGCCATTAGCCCTGTGAAGGTGGTCCTGGAACAGTCTGAAGTCATTGTGGAAGAGTGGGATGGGTTGTAAGGGCTATCGCTTTGTCCGGAGATGAAAATGGCAGATCCAACGTGTAAAAGCTCCTCTCCTATGAGGCTCCAGGGGCACATCTGAGCACACTCAGAGGGAGAAAAGGGGTGATTCCCTAGCAGATTGGATACACTCTTCAACACAGTATAATTATATAGAAGAAATGTAAATTGCTGACTGAAAAACTCAACCTTCTACCAAAATTGTAAAGCATTTCTCATCATCTGGGTGTCTAGTGACACTTGTCACAACGAAGCACAGGGTCCATTTTCTTGATAGGAATGTCAAGTGTATGCTCGCCCCCTCATTTTGATCCTGCCTACACTGAAAACTTAGAGGGTGTTAGAATTCATGTTAACTCACATGATATTAAGCACTCAGTGTAGAACAGGGCATCATTTTGTCAGCTGCCTGTGGTTCTAATGCAAGGTAAATTTCACATCAGACACGAGGTCGTTGTAGCTATAGTTAAAGAGAAGGGCAGGGTTTCCTTTGACACAGCCCTGGAATTCTTTCAGTCATGTCTTACCTTGCATGCATACGAGGTAATAAAAATGAAGGAATCCTGTTCTGTTAGCCTTCCCTTTCTATTTCACAACAGCGATGGAAGAGATGGAAGTCAGAGCTGCCTTCTCTAACACACTCTTTTAAATCATTTTCCAATGAAAGCTGCAGGCAGATTTCTAAAATGCCGCAAGGACGAACAAAAAGGTCATGTTCTGAGTGCTGAATATATGCATCCGAGTGGGCACGTCAATGACACCTTTGTTGGCAGAACATTTCCACCTACCTCCAACCTCTCCAACCTCAGATACATGACTCTCAAGGCCCCTATTACAGAGCTTCAGGTCTGGTGACACAAGGCATTAGCAACTCAGAGTGCTCCCCCATGAGTTGCTAAATAACTTCAACTCTGAAGGATGATCTCACTAACTGGGGATTCTCCCACTAACTTATATGGTGCAAGATGGACTAGAATATCTTTCTATTACCAATTTCTAACTGAAAGAAAAAGCTAATCTGCACATTTCCCACAGTTTAAAAAAGCAAAAAAAGTTAATTTTGCCTATAGGATGGCCTGTACAAAACCATTCCAGTCAGGAAGCTGTGATACAAATATCAGAAAGCCGAATATCACGTGGCCATTATCTCTCAGGACCTGATCCTTCCCACTGATTTCTGGGGGCTTTAGGTCTGGCCCCAAAATGCTTTCAAGTCTGGCCTCTATTCTAAAAGCTAGCAACTGAATTGATAAAAGACTAAATATGGCTCACAATTTTGTTGCTTCCACCAGTGATAAAAGGGTCAGTCCTGCAGTCCTTAGACCAGACAGAGTGCCACAGGAGTAAGTGGGAGATTAGGTCACAAAAGGATTACAAGATTAGGCCTAAAACATTTAAAATCTAACACTTGCTACCGAAAGTTTAGGGAGCAACATAGCTATTCCTTCTCCACTGAGTGCAGTGATTTCCTTCTTCCCATAGTCAGATTAAACTAGCCAGAACATCTCAACTGATCCATTTCCAGCTACAGACAGCTGCTTATCTGAAGCGTCTACAGCTTACAGGCTTGTTTGGCTAGGTCCGATAGCCTCATTTCTGAATGCGTCTTCATGAAACAGGTCCCTGCCACAAGCTCCTGCCAGTAAGGACTGAGAGCTAATAAACAGAAAGTAATTATATCCTATAATTTCTTCCTTACCAGTAGCAGATACAAAGCTACTGGCTGGCAAGAGAGGTGCCAAACCACCTGCCTAAAAAGATTAGGTATTTAGCAAGAAATGACTCACCATGAGCTGAAATGCCTACGGTCGCGGCACGGCATGAAGTTACATGCTCAAACACAAAACGTCCTCTAGAGTTACAAGGGGAACTGGCATCCACGGGGTTGTTTGGAGTCGGTGCAGGTCCATGGGAATGCTCTTTTCCCAGCACTCCCAAGCTAGCTTGCAGAATGACGCTACTAGTGCTCCAACGGGAGAGGGGTCGGCCACAATGCTCCAGAGCTACTATGATGTCAGTCACTTTCACAACGCTGCCCCTGGTAGGTTGATGCGGGTGCGTTTGGCACTAGTGTAACAGGCAAGCAGAGTCTGCTGCTGCAGACACTACACAGGAGTGGAGACGGGAGAATGAAATAAAAAGAAACTTCTCTTAACCCTGACTTTTGCCACTGGACACAGGGCTTCACCCAGCAACCGAGAGGGTTCGGGTGGGGGTGGGGGGGGGTGTTGTTGAGTCCTAGCTAGTGTAACTCTCCTACTGCTCTCCTTGTTCAGCAGAGCAGCAGACAGGGGCTCGGGGCACAGTTGCAAAGAGCAGATTAAAACAAACAAGGAGTCCTGAGGCACTTTTAAAGACTAACAAATTTATTTATTGCATGAGCTCTCATGGGAGAAAACCCCACTTCGTCAGGTGCTTGAAGATGGGGAATTTACAGAATGGGAGGAAAATAAACGCAGGGAAGTGCAAGACATAGGATCAGGTCAGACTGTTACAGCAAATCAAAGTTGTTTAGATTAAAACAGCGGGGAACCGCATATAGAGCATAGAATAATAGGGCTGGAAGGGACCTCATGAGGTCATCTAGTCCAATCCCCCGCTAAAACAGAACCACTCCCACTAAATCATCCCAGCCAGGGTTTTGTCTAACCAGACCATCAATATCTCCAAAGACAGAGATTCCACCTCCCTAGGTAACCCATTCCAATGCTTCACCACCCTCCTAGTGAGAAAGTTTTTCTTAATAGCCAACCTCAACCTCCCCAGCTGTAACTTGAAACCATTGCTCCTTGTTCTGTCCTCTGTTACCCTCGAGAATAGCCTAGCTCCCTCCTCTTTGGAGCACCCCTTCAAGTAGCTGAAGTTTGCTATCAAATCCCCCCTCAATCTTCTCTTCTGTAGACTAAATAAGTCTAGTTCCTTCAGTCTCTCCTCGTAAGTCATGTGCCCCAGCCCCCTAATAATTTTCATTGCCCTCCGCTGGACTCTAATTTGTCCACATCCTTTCTGTAGTGGGGAGCCCGAAACTGGACACAGTATTCCAGATGCGGCCTCACCAGTGCCGAAAAGAGGGGAATAATCACATTCCTCAATCTGCTGGCAGCACTTCTACTGATGCAGCCCACTATGCCATTGGCCTTTTTGGCAACCAGAGCACACTGCTGGCTCATATTCATCTCCCCGTCCACTATAACCCCCAGGTCCTTTTCTACAGCGCTGCTACTTAGCCGATCGGTCCCCAGCCTGTAGCAGTACAAGGGATTTTTCCGTCTTAAGTGCAGGACTTTGCACTTGTCCTTGTTGAACCTCATGAGGTTTCTTTTAGCCCAGTGTTCCAATTCGTTTAAGTCTCCCTGGATCCTGTCCCTGCCCTCCAGCGTGTCTACCATTCCCCCCAACTTGGTGTCATCCGCAAACTTACTAAGCATGCAGTCTATTCCATCATCAAGATCATTAATGAAGATGTTGAACAGAACCGGCCCCAGGACCGACCCCTGGGGCACTCCACTAGTTACCGGTTGCCAACTAGACATTGAGCCATTGATTCCTACCCACTGAGCCTATTGATCTAACCAGTTTTCTATCCACCTTACGGTCCAGTGGTTTTCAAACTTTTTTCCTCAGGATCCAGTTGAAAAAAATCTTTTATGCCCATGACCCAACGATTACATCTTTGAACAATACATTCCAGTCTTTTCGTGGCAGCAGCAGAGGGGTGCCAGGATCCAGTATCTGAGAATCTGCGACCTAATACAGGGTCCCAACCCTAAGTTTGAAAACCACTGAGATAGAGGGGGTGAGGGAAAAAGGAAAGCAAAGTTACTTGTTGTAACAGGGGGGAAAAAAAAAAAGCCACAGTCCCTATTTTACCCTAAGTTTCTGGTTTTCAACCAGTGTGCCACGGTACAATGCTGTGCAGTGAGAACTGTCCAAGTGTGGCGTGACATTTTGTACAAGGTTAAGAAAGTCAATGTAAAATAAAAATTGTTTCATTTTAAACAATATTCTAGCCAACCAAAATTACAACTCATAAAACTCGTGAAAATTAATCAAATTAAACACAAGGTATTGGTCTTTTGATTCTAAAACATGAAAATTCTGAACACAGATAGCTAAAAGGCTAAACTGAGATGACATATTTCTTCCCATTCCAAAGGGGTAGTAGCCGTGTTAGTCAGTCTTTAAAAGTGCCACAGGACTCTGTTGTATTTTTTCCAGTGGATTTGAAACATTAATACATTTGATCCTTCTTTAGTTTGTTGTATGCACTATGTTGCAAACCTCTCTAGTAAGACCGTAACCATAGTAAAGGTGACGTTTATGAGCAATCAATTCAGCTGGAAAAAGTGGGTGTGCTGTGAATTGTTTACCATATTAAAGTGTGCCCTGTTACTGAAAAGGTTTGGAACCACTGTCCTAAACTGACTTTGTCAAATCTGCATATGAATTCCAACTCTGCAGTTTCTCTTTGAAGCTTTTATTTGTAATCCATTTGCCCAAGTACAGCAATTAACATATTGTCAATGGAGAGCAGGGAGACTGAAATGTTCCCCTATTGGTTTCTGAATGTTATTTCTTATGTCAGATTTGTATCCATTTATTCTTTTGCACAGAGTCTGTCCTGCTTGTCCAATGTATAACGTGGGGCGGGGACATTTCTGGCACACGATGGCATAAATCACATTGGTGGATGAGCAGATGAATGAGCCCTTGATGGAATATCTGGCTAGATTAGGTCCTATGATAGCATAGGGTTTGAGGAGAGTCCACACAACTGGGTAAACCCGCTGTAAGAGTGCCAATGCCTGAGAGGATGGGGCATCCGGGGTTTTTAGATTTATGGATTTTCGGTAGTAGACAGAATATCCCTGGTTGGGGTTCTGGGGGTGTATGTATCTTTCTTAATTTGTTCCTGTGCTGCTTTGGGGCTTTTCTGGCTTTGTGGGTGATCACTCCATTAATCATCTGTTAATAGCCATACTTAGGCAAATGGATAACAAATCAAAGCTTAAAAAGAGAAACTGCAGAATTGGAATTCTTATGCAGATTTGACACCAGCAGTTTAGGGTTAAATAGGGACTATGGGTTTTTTCCCATTATAACAGAGAACTTTGCTTTCTTTTTCCCCCTAACCTCCCTGTAATATGCCGTTCTCCCCGTTTGAATCTTAAACAACTGCATTGATTTGCTGGAACAGTCTGACCTGATCCTATGACTTACACTTCCCTGCATTTATTTTTCTCCCATTCTGTAAATCAGTGGTTTTCAAATTTTTTTCCTTGGGAGCCAGTTGAAAAAAAACATTTATGCCTGCAACCCGACAATTACATCTTTGAGCAATACAGTCCAGTCTTTTGGCAGTGGCAGCAGGGAGTGCTGCAACCCAGTACCTGATGGTCTGCAAAAACCACTACTGTAAATTCCCCATCTTCAAGTGTCTGAGGAACTGGGATTTTTGCCCACGAAAGCTCATGCAATAAATAAATTTGTTAGCCTTCAAAAGTTCCACAGGACTCCTTGTTTGTTTTGCTGAACTAGACTAACACGACTACCCCTTTGGAAGGAGCAGATTGAGAAGAAAAGGGGAGAGCAGAGGGAAAGAACAACTGATGGAACAGAGGCAGTTTCACTGCCGATCTGAAGACAGGACATTAGTTTGGAATCAGATTTGGTCAGCAGGGAGGGGAAACAGAAAGCTGTAGTCTGCTCTGGGGGTAGGGGGGTAGACGCAGCACTGTCCATTGCTCCTTAGTGACATCCTCTGGTCCAGTGAATTGATCATCACCTGAAGCTGGAGGCAGAGCAAGGCTGCGTGGCACTCCTTCCCTGCCCCCCCCCATGAGGGCTAGCCTGGCCCTGCCACAGCCTCCCAAACATTCCCCATAGTTTGGGGACCACAAAGTAGGCAAAGGGGGGTGGTTTGGGGGGTAGTTTTAGCTTTCAAAAGAATTCATGGTGACCGCTGGACTAGGAACAAAAAAGTGACTCCAAAGAAAAAAGCATAGTGCCTTGAAAGCATGTTTGTTTGTGGGGGAGACGGGGTGGGGAGGGGGAAGACAAACCGCACCCTACACAGCAATTACATTCTCCACTCCATTATACAGGGCCACAAAAAGTGCTTAAAATATTACATATCAAAATCACTCCACCCTCCAAACACAGCCATCTCCTCCAAAGAGAAACATGTCAGCCTGTCTGTGCCAGCCATACCACACAGGGCCAGAGTGGAACAACTTATGGCAACGAAGCCTATGGGAGGGAGCAAATATTCACTTCCCAGGGTTTGTTGGATCCTGGTCACTTGGGCTAAACTTTCCCACTACCACAAACTGCCTCCTGGGTGTGGAGTGCCTCCCACTGATATGGGATGCATGCAGCGGCCCACAGGCCCTCACAAAGACACCCACACAGTCCGGACTCAGAGGGAAGCCCACCTCCAGTTGAATCTGCACCTTGCCTTGCAAGAGCTGTTCCTAGGTCCCTGACCCAGCCTGCTGGCAACAGTTCCAAGCTTTTCCTGCCTGGAAGAAAAAGGCCTAGTAGATGTCACTTAAGGCAGAAGTTCCTTTCACAGGACCACGCTTTTTAAGCCAGGCAAACAACGCTCCAAGCCACAATAGGGGAAGAAGTTCGCTATGTTGAGAGACTCCCACCCATAAGGAATTTTGGAGAAGGCTGAAACAAAAGACTCACTTTTCTAGAAGACCATTCATTTATTATCTCTGTTGTGGCAGTGCTTGGAGCCCAGCGCATGGGCCAGGACCCCACCGTGTCAGACATGATACAGGTGTGCATCTAGAGCTCCCTGCCACAGAAATCCCTGCAGCTTTTATCCTGCCCAACCATGAAGTCATGGGCACTCCAGTGCCCTCGATACTGGCAAGCTCCCATTGCAGATGGCTCTGCTCAAGACAAGGACAAGCCCCGGATGCTCACCTCCTGCCCCTGTTCAGTACTGAGGGACTTCCTTTGTTTAACAAACTAACTATCAAAGATTTTAAGGCGAGAAGGACAGTGATGGAGTATCCACGGCCCCCCACCCCTGGCAGTTGAGAAGTTCACAGAGCACTAGGAAGGCTCCATGGCAAGCAGCCAGTAGGAGAGAGGCTGTGAGGAATAACAATCAGGACCCAGCAGGTGCATATAAAAAGGGAGAAGAGGTCAGTTGCCGCTGGGAGCCCAAGGAGTAAGGCCTGCATCCCTGCAGGGCTTAGCCCAGTGGTTTTCAAACTTCGGGTCGGGACCCAGTACTGGGTCGCAGACCCTCAGGCACTGGGTCACAACACCCCCTGTTGCCGCTGCCAAAAGAATGGCGTGCATTGCTCAAAGATGTAATTGTTGGGTGGCGGGCATAAATGATTGTTCTCAACTAGGTCCCGAGGAAAAAAAGTTTGAAAACCACTGGCTTAGAGGACAGCCGTGAACACAGCAGTGGCTGGCTCCTCAAAATGAACAGCTTAGTGCCTCAAATAAGGGACAAGAAAGAGTTGGGGCCATGGGAAATAAAGCAGCATTGAGAGGTTACAGAGGAGCAGCAGGTGGCTGGTACTTACAGGGTCCCTGGGATGGGTTCTGGAGTAGTGGACAGGCCAGGATATGCCCACCCATGGTTGGGGAAGTGGCTGAATATCTCCCCCACAATGAGGGGAAAAAAAATCAGATGACAATCCAGCCAAAGGGCTGAGTCAAGAAGAAGATGCTGTGGTGCTGGGGCAAAGAGAAGCCATGGGGGGAACAAAGACAGAGGGCCGATGTGCAGACAGTGGATGTGGGCATCGGCCTGGAGCTAATCCCCATCACAAGCTGGAGCTGGCGCAAGTCTGGCAAGGAGGGCTGTAGCCTTTGACAGGGGCCATTGTGATCACCTGGTCCGGCTGCCTGCCATAGAAATTGACCTAGTGAGTCCTGCCTCAGACCCAAATTTTCTGGTTGAGCTAGCTCTTCTCTTTTAGAAAGTCATCCACTTTTCTCCCTCCCTAAGGAGCCTTTAAATCAACTCACCACATGACTTGGGAAGCTGTGTCACTGGTTAATTTCCATCTCACAGATTTAAAAAAAAAAAAAAAAAATCTGAACCTTATTTCTCACTCGAATTAGTCTAGCATCCAGATAACATGTGGAAAAAAAACTGTGATACCCAGACTGTAATAAGTGCAGGTAACGGCACACACAATTGTTAGCATCCAAAGGGCTAACAGAAGGTGTTTGGGAAACAAAGTAACAGCAGAAGGAAAGATTTCTGGTAGGTAAAACAAAAGCATTTTTATTAACTACGGTTTTACATATTCTTAAAGAAATGCCACCACTGAATTAAGAGATTGTTTGGCACGGGAAAGCATGTGGCTTTACTTTGAAAGACAATGTTAGAGTGAAATCGACACAGAAGCTGACCAAAATCTTTTTAGGAAAGGAACATGTTTGGGCATTGCATTTTACAAAAAAATAAATCCCGTTTGGTTGTATTATAGATGCAGCTCATGAAAAATGAACATAGCTTGCCCTCTGTGCAGCTCTGAAATAACACACATTACACATATTGGAGTCATTCTGCAATTTGAAAGAGATGCACCAATGATATTAATGGTGTCACTTGAGGGAGGGGAAGAAGGCCCTTCCCACAGATGTTTGAAAATACCCATTTGCAGGCACAATCTGATCCTTTCCGAAGGCCAAGAAATTGGCTTTACAGAACTAGATTCTGAGGATAAGTCTCCTCTGGCAGGGACGACTCCCCAGAAGTCAGTTCAAGCCTCCTTTCACTTGGGTGGCTGAATTTTAAATCAAAAGACTAGCGCTGGATCAGATGCTGAGAGCTGTGGGATGGTGCAAGATGCAGACACCGGTGACGGCCACATCCCCACCCTCTCTCAACAGTGCACTGTATGGGTGCATAGTGGAGAAACCCGTGCTTTGCCAGCTGATGTTTGGCGGGATGCTGACTTGGGTTTGGTGTCCAGCATAGCAGGAATTTTACAAACATGAGTTTCGCAGGGCAACTCAGTTTGGAACACCAAAGCTTAGATTGGGTCTTATTTTTATCATCATCTTTCAAATTCATCCTCGTCTAATTGATTGTGTGTCATCTGGAGTCCCTGCTCACTGAAATCAGGAATTGAAACAGACTAAGTTAATTTGGTGCTCAAAAAATATCTGTCACTAGATATAACTGGGCAGAGTCTACGAGTGGATTAGATTAACCTTGTAATTAGTGTCCACTTACCCACTCTGATAAAGTAGCATACATACACTCCTCTCATGCTGCCCTCATGTAACTCAATTATCAACCTGTCAGTGTCATGGTCCATCCTGAAGCATCTCCTCTGGACTCTCTACATTCCCTGCTTTGTAGAGTGTATGGAGCAATCTACTGAGTACAGGGCCTCACTCTACTGCTTAGAGATGGCTCCTCCAACCCCAGGGCTCAGTTCGTTGCTCCCCTGAAATGCATCACCTGGGGAAGAGCCATCAAGGGGCACTACACCTCCCTGATGCCTCCGAAGTGCTGGGGAGGACGACTGGACGGCACAGAATGCACCTTGCTGTCCTTTTAAGAAAATGCATGGTCCTGCTATGCATAGCCACCCTAGGGGGCAAAAGGAGAGAAATCTCCCTCCCTCAGCCCAATACACCCTTCCCCACCTTCCACTTGCCCCAAGGAGGGATGATGACTCAGTGCTGAGAGCCCAGGTGGACAGTTACAAAACCACACTAGCATCCAATTTTATAGATCTCTTTACAGCGATACCCGGGCCCAGCCGCCATTCAGCCACTTGCCACTGCAAGGACACGCAAGCCTCGGCAAACAACCCCTGCCACCGTCTAGCCTCAAGCACCCGCACAGAACCTGTGGACGAGACGCACATGATGCTGGGCTGCCTTCCTGAGGCTACCTCAGACAGCCCCAGCACAGAGCAGTGACCCCGCCAAGACGGAGCTCCATCTCACAGCTGCTACCCAGGCTGACAGCACTAATGTCCATTTCACTCGGCTGCCTCCTGGCCAAAGGTGAGAGCAGTGGCTGGGGCGGGCGCCGGGCCACGCACAGGAGAAGAGCGCCTGAGAAAGAGGAGGCTGGGAGAAGTGACGCGGGAGAAATGCCCCATTCGCAACAGCCAGACAAGCAAGACAGGCGCCCGGAGGCAAGGAGCCATCATTTTCATTGCCGAGAAGGGCACAGATCCTTCCTCCCAGCACCTCTCCCCAGCCACAAACAAGCCCTTTGGCAGCTGGGGACGAGGGGGGGACAGCGATGTCGCTCTGTCTTCTGGCTGCCACGGTGTACAGGGAGCAGAGGAGGGAAGCTTCCACGTGCATTAGACACGACCAACCAGACTCAGAACGGACTCACGAGGTCCCCAAGCAGCATCTAGGACCACCAGCCTACTAGTAATCCCAGCAGCCACTGGGGCAAGGGACCAGATTTCTCACCAGCAAACCTCCCCCGGCTAGATGGTGTCCTGCAGTCCTGACAAGCCCACGACGTCATGCTCTCCTTTATGAAGCTGCCTGCCAGCTCTTGGCTGGGGGCTAGACAGAAGCTGCTGATTTGCCAATTTCCAACCTCCTCCCCACCCCCATGTTCTACCAGGACATGTATTCCTTCGATGTCAATTGCTTAGCTCTGGGCCTGCAAATTCTGAGGCAGTCGCTAGGATCATAGATTCGAGCAGGTCAATGGCAGGACCAGCCACCTTCCAAACCCTTTTTATTATATTTTGTGCTTTTCCCCCCATTTTGAGCCGAGCACGGTCCCATCTTGAGAAGAGTCAGACCCAACTACATGTCCTGCTCTCAGGAGTTTGCCAGGGATGGTCCTGGTGTACTGGTCTGAGGGTGCGCACAGCACCTCAAAAAGGGTTGGAAAGGCAGTCATCCTGCCATCTTTCTCTCCAGCTTCCTCCCCAGCTGCCTGCAGGACAGACCTGCCCCTGGGAAAGAGCGGATGTACTGCCTCACACACCACAAAGAGCTTCAGAGAGCAGACCAGCTCCCACTGCTCCTGTGGGCTGCCACACCTCACATGAATAGCTAGCCCTTCATTTCTAAGGGCTTTATGAATCTTCTCTTTAGAAACTGCTCCCCAACACTAACACCCACATAGCCACCAAGGCCCAAAAGCGCCCCGAAACCAAATCATTAACAACAGATATCATCATACCGCTGGATTTTTAGTAGCTGCATTGTAATTCTGCCCTTTTATGAATGTTACATCCCCAAAGAATTCAATATAGATCCCATGACATTGCCTGAGACCCCATCTTATTGTGAGTACCCTGCAAAATGCATTAGAAGGGGATTCAAAATAAAGCACCACATCCATTAAAAAGCACATCCCTGGGGAAGTGAAAGTAAATTTAGAATAAGTAAAAGGCATAAATTTAGAAAGAGCAGAATCACTCAATGTATTTAGGGCCCTGCTGCCCAAGAAGATCTTTGTTCAGTCTTAACCAAAGATCATCTGACCTTAAGACAAAGAAAGAATCAATTACATAGTTATGCCCTGCTGTTCAACACATTAAATGATCTTCGCAGGGCTTTCGCCTAACCACTTCTGTGACATAATTAAACAGCAGGTTCATTCCACAATAATGAAGGAAGGCAACGGGTTTCTTTTAATATCTTGCTTTGATCCCTGGCTGTGGGAGGGAGTAAAATTATGCCGCAGATAACAAATCTAGCCAATTTATTCACCCCCAATGTGCAGTGCCTACAGCTTTACCTGCCAAATGCTTAATTATTTGGTTGGAACTTCAGACAAATATTGATGTGCAATGTTTTTCCAATATAGCTAAAATTAGTCATGAAGCAATAGCAGAGAAAACAGTGATTCACCAAAAAGTAGCTAAGAACGTGAGCACTGCTAATGCCAGCCTTCACAGGTCAGAACAGTAATTCTAAATAAAGTAACTTGGTTTCATTTAAAAAAAAACAAAAACAAAAACTGACAAGTGGTTAATATCTTAGGTATTATCAGAAGCAAAAGAGTAGTTTGGAGTAGAAAAACCATGGTGGTGTAGCTATAGGAATCCCAAACTACAAGGCCAACAGAGCAATACTTCAGCCAGGGAACATTTTAATAAGGTTTCCTCTATAAAAACTAGTAAATGTTTTTCATGGAGGTTAAAAAAAACAAAAAACCCAACCCAAACCACTTCTTTTTTGCCAGATTTCGACACCAAATTCAGTCACTGAGGTGTGAAAGCTGGGATCGTATGTCCTGCTGCAAGTGCCAATTTCAAGACAACCAGAACGGCAGAGTCCCTGTCGACATAGCTTAGTATTTGTTTTACAGTGGCTCCAAGAGGCCCCATCAGGACCAGTGCCACGAAAATACATACTACAAAACATACTAGAGTCAGGATGCCAAAAAGAATGGAGCCCAAAATAGTTGAGGTTTCTGGAGTAACTGGGCACTCACAGCCACACCCTAGAACATGGAAGAGACACCACAATTAGACTAAGAAGACTCACATGGACCCCAAGTCAGAAAAACATTCACTGCAGACAGCCCATAATCATTTCTCTTATCCAAGTGGTGGGACAGAACATTGCTGACAGAACAAGCAAATCTGCTCCAGAATGGGAACCACGACATTTTGTTCTTCCCTGGCATCAGCTCTAAAAATCTCAGCCCACAAAGGGATTTTCTCCCCATTTACAGAATTTAGCATGAAGACTGCTCTTCCATACCCAGCTAAATAGCAACTCTGGCAAAGGTAGACATTTTGGAACCCTGTCTGCAACCAGATTAGAGCTACTTCCAAACTGGGCAGGGTGTTAAATCAGGCAGGCTAGTGACTGGTAAGGTTCACTGTCTTATTTAATTGCGTTTGCACACTAAGGCTATGTCTACACTAGGGAATTA
>ML685839.1:5784305-5810281 GCA_007922175.1 Pelusios castaneus
AGTTAGGCAAAGTGTAATGAAGACGCAGGGCCAATTAAGTCGACTTAAGCCAAGCTTAAGTCGACTTAATTTGCCAGTGTAGACGCACCCAACGTGTTTGGAGGACTACCCAGTACTGTAAAGAAAATTTGCTTGTCTACAACCAAGTTATTGTCGTCAGGTACTGATCAAAGTGATCAATTACGTTGTTTAGTGACACTCTCCTGCTTGAGCTCTGGAGCTCATTAATACAATGGAAGCTGTTAGTTTATTTCTAATAGATGGCTGGGTCTCTTTGGGGACTGAGACTTGTTTCTCCAGAGAGTCTGTCTTTCTTTCAGTTGTACTTTTAAGAACTTTGTTCCCATTCTGAGAAGCTAAAATTACAAGAAGTCTTTGCTCTTTACTAACCCGCATGTCTTCTCCTCTCTGCCTCAAAGTAGCACGCAATCTACTCACACCATTTTAGGTCGCCGTCTTGCACAGTGTTCTGCATGGATAAACCACTGTGCCCATACAGAGCCCATGTACATGGAGCTGGTTGCAGGACTGGTACCTTGGTTAACAGTAATTGTATTCAGAGAAGTTAAGAAAACTGTTGGCCACATGTACCAGACATGGGAGACACACAGAAGGTTAACATTTCAGTTTCATCTGTTTTACACTGTTCAGAATCTTCTAATCCACAAACTTCCATCTTTTATTTATTTATTTTTAAAAATCAGGCCATTTTGAAGCATCATCTTTAAGTATGAGGTGGTATGTTTGACACTTGGGAGAAGCCCACGAATGCATTTGGGAGAGATCATAAAAGATTATGGTTGGAAGGGACCTCAGGAGATATCTAATACAACCCCTTGCTCAAAGCAGGACCAACCCCAACTAAATCATCCCAGCTAGGGCTTTGTCAAGCTGGCCTTAAAAACCTCCAGGATGGAGATTCCACCACCTCCCTATGTAACCCATTCCCGTGTTTCACTGCCCTCCTAGTGAAAAAGGTTTTCCTAATGTTCAATCTAGACACCCCCACTGCAACCTGAGACCATTGCTTCTTGTTCTGTCAAGACCGAGGTCAACAAAATAAAAGGCAGATTTTGCCTCCATCTGCAGACTTCTTCTATTTGGGATCAATCAGCGCTTAAATCAAATCATGGTACTTTTCTTTAAGCCCGTTCTCCAGATCAACTGAATCTCATTCATATCTGTCAATTATAACATGCTCTTTCCCGGACAGTCACCACAGTCAACCTAACAAATTCACAGAGGAATTCAACACTGAACATTTGAAGTACAACAAAGACCGGAGTAAGAACTTAGTCTTTAAAAACAATAGTTTAGAGTAATTGAATAAACTCAGTAATAGCTCCTTGCATGACTACACCGAAATCCAAAGCTAAATCTTTGAAAGCTTCCAACAAATACGTCTTCTGGCTTTCCTCTCACAATAAAGCATCAAGAGCGCTTAGCTGTTAAGCAACATAATCCAACTCTCATTGAAGTCAGTGGAAAGGCTCCCACTTGCTTTCATGGGAGTTGGACCAGGCCATTAGAGTAGCTGACAACAAATTAACGGTCCAATCCTGAAAGGGGTTAGGCAACTCCTGGGAGAGCCTGAGAAGCCTCTATTCCCACTGAATTTAACGGAAACCGAGAACCGCTCAGCATTCACTTCGCTTGACTGGACTCTTGAACAGCAAGCGTTTTTAACAGCCATGTGGTGTTCTAAACACAAGCTTTATGGCGATGTATACAAGCACAGCTGGCATGCCAGTACATCTGCTACATCAAACACCATTTGAACCAAGGCTACTGTAGAAAACTCTCTCATGAATTGGTAGCACCTGCATACAGACATATTGCCTGTCATCTCAGCTAACCCACCCTGCAACACTGATGTAACGGAATTGCCCTTTTCATGGATTATTTACAATATCGAGTTTCTATTTAGGACAAGCATTTGTATTTGCGAAGAAAGAAGTTAAAGCACTGTAAACCTGAAAGGAAAAATAAGATACACAAACCACCCCCCATGATATTTACACTGAAAACAAAAAAGATTGTTTATTCAATAGCAATGAAAGCAAGAATGCATTTAAATCAATCCATCTAAAAAGCCTCTCAAGAAGATGGCTGAATAGATTTCCAACAACAAAAAAGCCCCAATGACATCTCAGCAGGACACTGAAAGCATTCTCCTGATAAACAATACAGTCTGCAGGTCATTTTCTGCACCTCTCCTCAAATGTGCTATTTAAAAATAATAATGAAGGGTATAGGCTTTTATACCAAAACAGGGACGCTGCATCGTATGGCTTTGGCTTCTCCTACTGTTTAATCTCCCCAGATGTTATTGTCCTGTTTGGACCTGATCCAATGCTGGAAAATGGAAAGACCCCATTGACTTCACTGGGCATCACATAGAGCCCTTCATGACATTTGTTTCATAAAATTATAACAGTGAATTTGTTGCTAAGATTGTGTCTCACACAGCATGCCACAGATCCCCATAGAAAAAAACCATTCAGGTCAGAACTGAAGTTTCCCCAGCCTGATCCAGAGGGCCTGTCCGTCTATGCTTTAACTCACAGTCACCAGGCATATAGGCAGCTCCCCAAATTCTCAGACAAACAGAGAGCAGATAATTAATTTATCCATGTATATGCCAGATTATCCAAATGTCCTAAGGGACACCGATTTTATTCAGATGATCAGAAATTCAGATCAGCCATCATGCCACCATCATGGCCTCCCCATGGCCAGAACTTGCCTATACACAGAATTTACACTGGTGAACTTCAAATCAGTTTTGTTATACCAGTGCAGCTTATGTGATTTTATATTAGGATAGTTTGAGAAAGCAATTTGGTGCGCAAGCGTAAGACACCACGTGTCAACGACTGATCTCATTGACACCTGCCTAGTACCCCTTGTTCTTACCGCTCATTATCCTCTGGGCTTCATAAGGCTCCATGTACCCAGTGTTCTCTCCTTTCACCGCTCTGTTCAGCTCACTCTTGGCATCAAATGGATCCGAGTAGTCATCTGCTATCAAGACCTGAAATGAAGAAAATGACACTTTAATTGGAGTAAGTATTTTGTATCCGAGACCCACCAACTAAAACAAAGTGAAACTAAATTATCAGCAAATGGTGGAAGGGGTGATGTCTGTACTCTGAAAATGAGAAATAAAAGGTTCGCCACAGTCCACCCCAGTCAGCTTAGGAAGTAAGGCCTTGATCCAGCAAAGCATTTAAGCATGTGATTAACATAAGGCACCTGCTTTAAAAGCTTTGCTCAAACCAAGGTGTAAAAGCTCACGATCTGTTCATTCGACCATGCACCGCCCACAATAGCAATTCTCCTCTGACAAGTCTACACATAATCATATGGCGAATCATCGGACAGTGGCAAACGAATGAGATGTGAACACTTCATGCAACTTAATCCACCATGGCATTCCAGTTTATCACAATACCTCCTCCTGTTTTCCAGAAAGCCTCTCTCCTTGTCATAGTTTTCAATACGTAGATTCATTTTTAGCTCTTTTAACTGTTGGGTCTATTTACTCAGCCATGAACCACAAAATTGGTAAAATATCTAAAAACACTGCCAAGCTACTTCCTACGAAAAATACTGGCACAAATCATCTCCCTCTCATTTTAGTCAATCCAACAAAACCAATGGTTCAAGTCTTTATGTCTCATTTTCCATTTAAAAAAAAATGGACTAAGCCCCCTTCCTTGAGGCTGTTTTGCCACCTGACAAATGCTTTTTATTCTGTATAAGCACTGTAGAAGGTCACTCAAATTCCCCTCATAAATGCATGTGAAATTAGATGGCAAGAAAAGTACATTGACATTAAGTGAACTCAAGCACCATCTCTTTCGCCCTTGATCGATTGAGGCGGGTGCAATTGGGTTCTGTGTTACTGAGAAGTCCTCATGCTTCTCCATCCTTCCCCACCCCTTACCGGCTGCCTCCAGCTTAGCCACCTGCCAGCCTTGTGGCCTCAGATAGTCAGCTGAGGGTAGAGAGTTGGTGGCTGGAGGGAGAGAGCAAGTATCCATTCATTAGTTAAAAAGTCTACAGTGCTGTAACTTTTCACAGTGCTTTACAGGGGTCAAGGAGTGGCTCCAAACAGCTTACCATCTCCATCAATCTGGTGCTGAAAATGAAAGTAGAAGACAAGAAGGTTCCCAGGAAAGGAAAAGTCCAAGGGTCATGCACTGAAACTAAGGCAAGCTGCACCACATCATGGACACACCTTGCATTCCCCAATAGCTTTGACATTCAGAATAAGGCAGGGTAGGACAGAGCACAGACCAGCAGCGGAGGAGGAAGCGTAGACAGATCTAGCAATCACAGAAAGTGAATGCACTTGGCGCCACATGAACTGAAGTTCCAAGGTTCGGACACCACGGGGGCAAAGCCACCGTGGCAGAGACAGCAGCCACCATTATGAGGGGACTGACAGGGTCAGGAGATGCCGGTGGGGACTGAACCACGCACAGGTCCAGAGACTGAGCGTGAGATGTGGCAGATACTAATTTTAGTCCCTGCACAGCTGGGGAAGGGCAGTCGGAGGGGTGGGGTCATAGGCAACAGCGTCGGCGATGGTTACAGACAGTGCTCCATGCAAGAGCACCATTGCAAACGGCAGTGTAACTTTCCCATTTCCTCTGTGTCACCCTGTCGCTGCCAATGGGACTTCTCGTGTACTTAAACACTTTGCCCGATCAGGACGTGCAGATCAGGACACCAGGAGTACAGCACAAGACCTGCACTCTGATCTCACGGCGTTAGAGGCGGTCAATGGTGACTGGGTCGTCTTTTTACTTAAAGTGAGCCTTTGATTCCTGCCCTCCTGCACGCAAGGAGTTAGAGGAGCCCCGAAGAATCCTGACAGAGCCTACCAAGAGCCCTACAGTAAAATTATCAAATGTTTGTAATGTGTGCGCGCACGCACGCAAAGGAGTGGGGGGAAATTAAAACATACTCAATGCAATAATGGCTACAGCTCCCCCTGCCAAGAACCACGGCCCGAGGCCCAGCATGTCACACCGGAGAAAAAGTCCCTTAACAAAGAATCGTAGTCACCGACAATAAATACTCTCAGCTAGGATAGCAAGGAAGAAAAATATTTTAACTTATAAAAAAATAAAAATAAATAAAAAGCACATTTGCCTCATGTCATACCGAGGGTCACAAGTTAATTCTTGCCATTCTAAATTACTTCTATTGGATGTTTTAAGTATAAACCTTAGGTGCCTTTTTTCCACCTATAATTTAGTAGTATGTAATTTGAGCATCTGGGTAACCTGAAAAGCACCGAGATGACAAGGAAAATCATGAGGAGAAAGAGCAATCCTTTGTTTCACCTAACAACTGAAATGAATGGCTTGTTGTTGCAGATATAATAGTTAACTCAATGAAAAACGCTACATCTTCAGTAATGTATGCATGAGCTGTAATCAGCGGCGCTGTCAGAGTGGTGTCAGCGGCTGTGTGTGCCTAACACAAAGACAACAATGTGCATCATGCAGCAGTAATTCCTCCTAGTAACAAGGGCATATTTATCTGTAAAAGCCCTACAGCTGAAACACCATCCACTGACTTTCCCTGATGCAGCTTTGTCAAGAGCTGATGGATAGTATCTTGGGCTCCCTGCTGTTCCCCTATTCCAGATACCGACACCGTAATAGCTGCCTTTCTTTAAAATAACTACACTAAAGTGACATGAAACAGAAAAATAGCCTAACATGGATAATGCGTTTCATTTGCTATTTCTTCTTCTCTATTTGCCAAAAAGCATTAAGAGAAAAATTGTGCATATCAAATGTTGTCCAATAGGATAATGTCAAATGCTGATTTGGTTTAAGGCACAATGGTAACATATTCAAACGCTCCAGGTATCAATCAGACAACACCAGAGGGACTAAAATGATGAAGCTGTTTTTAGAGGAGGAAATCTAATCAAAGATGCTGCAGACAGATCTGAATGTATGGAGCCTTATTCCCCCTGGATCGTCACAGGGATTCACACAGGAACACAGGTCTATGGATATGTCTGCAGGATCAAGTCCACAATTCGTTAACAGTTCTGTCTCCAGCATCCTGCAAGCAGGGGAAAACCTGCGGACTTTTCCCCTTCAAGTGGAAAAATGATTATGTCATCTGGCTGGTGGGAAGCGCTGGGCTATTCATCATAATCTAGAAATCGGTGTGTGAAATAAAACATGGCGTATAAAATGGGTAAACGCAGAGGGTTGCAGAAGTAACAAGCTAATGCAGCGTTCTTTTGGGCAGACACAGGAATTGGCCTTCTCTCAATTGCTGTCTCTGTATTTTCTAATTAAAAGTAGATCTCTCGCTCTGCATTCCCAGAAAGCCCCCAGCTGCCAGCCTTACTACTGCAGCTTAAATTAGAATTTACAAATTCTCCGCCCAGAGAGAGCAGCTGGCTGACGCCGACATACGATCTCTTTTATGCTTGCTGATAGTTGCAAATCCTCACCATTTCTAAGTAGTTTAGACATTTTTCTCTCCCCCCCCCCCCCCATTTTAGCAGCCTGTTAAGACCCTACATTGCTTTTATTTGGGTCCTTTTTCAGATTAAGGCCAAAGGAGAAGAATTCTTTTAGGACTTCCAAACCCTTAATTATTGTTTCATAAGCAGTTAAATTATTATTACAGCGTATCTGTCACCCCACCCCCTACCTTGCAACAGAAATATAGCATCAAGGACTGAAGCCTTGTTTGCACTGTGGTAGCACCTCATGGCCCCGGTCCGTTACTGCGTCCATCCGTCCAACTCCCCCATGCACACAAGGAAAAAAGGCTTCTTGCCCCTGACAGCCTAGGTAACCTTCCCTGCCTCCCGACATCCTCAGAGGGATGGGTTGATTGGAACAACCCAAGAGGGCTAAGCGCTATACAATGGCCAGCCAGACCACAGAGTCCATACCCTGCAATGCCAAGAGCCTCTTGACTCAAAACCTAGGGCCCCATCAGCCCCAGCATCCAAGCAGATCTCCGTGAAGAAAGAGAGAGAGAGAGATGCAGATACACAGAGACCACCCACTGTGTTTATGGGCTGAATCCAGCAACTTGGCGTTGCCATGGGCAGTGATCAGGCAGCTGGTACAGACTCCAGAGCACAGGTACCATGGGCAGCCACTAAACAGCCAACCAGCGGCATTCTCCCCTTCTCCCCCAGTCTTCATGCATCTCCACATAGAGCACATGGCAGGAGGACAACTGGAAATGGCAAAGGAATAAGGAGCTGGGCCCAGACCTTGCCACAGCAGTGATCAGAGCCTCGAAGCCAGCCTCTGACACCTGAATCTCCAGCAGCAGCAGAGGGATTAGCAGATCCCTGAACAAGAAATCTGAAGAGCAGGTCAGGACTCTGCTTCCTGATGAAGGTCTGATACCTCACATGGAAGATACAAGTAGTTGGACTAGGCCAGCAGTTTGCCATCTGTAATTGAGAGACTGCTCATATTTCAAAGACCACTCTTGAGCTGGCTGGTTCCATAGTTCGAGTTATTCAACTACTGCAAAAAGACAGCGAAAAATCACTCTAAAACATCTAATTTCACCTTTCATATAAGCAACTGCGGGAGTCTCCACAGGGAAGATACACAACCCCAAATGGGAGGGAATGCCACCTATATGACTGGGGAATGGGAGAATGGAGGAGGCCCATGAGACAAACCCTGTAACAGCCGACAGTTTCCCCTACACTACAAGAAGTGTAAAGCTCCTGGTCTAAATAAACTAACACCTGTTTAGTGCTCTGCTCTCTGTCAGACCATTTGCGATGTGTAACCATCAACTAGGGTTTCAGCATAGGAGAACCACAGCACTACAGACCGTGCTGCATTCGACATGCTTGTTGAAGAAAAGGTCTGTCATGTCTCCACATATCTAGTGATGCTAGCCAGAAAATAAATCGGGGTGCACACGCCAAACAGAGTCATGTCTCAGTGCATAAAGGCTGCAAAAGGATCACAACAGGTAGCAAATGACAAAGATTGTGACCCATCCATGCTTCGGGTAGCCCACCTGAAAATGCCAAGGTCAGGGCAGGCTGCTTAAAGGTCTAGTGGACTAACTGGACTGATGGCTAAAACTGAACTTGGATTCACCAGCCAATCACAAACAGTGCTCCTAATCCCCCCCTACTCCCCCACAGAACCCTAAAACAAGAAGTTACACAGCCCCTTTGACTGCATTTCAGTCTCTGGCCCCCAGTTAGCAACTAGGTCCATTAAAGAGAGAAGTTATTTAAACTCTATTCCTTTTATCAGAATGTTCTCCTGATCTTCAAAGGGTCACAGCCACTTACCCAGATCAATATAAGTTTGGATTTTACCCAAAATATGCTGCCAGCCAACCCTTCAGTAACTGAAACTAAAGGTTTATAATAAAAAGGAAAGAAAGGTATGAGGAGATACATACATGTACATATACATACAAATGACTGTAGAGTCCATATATGTCAAATTCTTAACAGAACTGTGGCGTTTGCAGGCTTGTACAGTCCCTCTAGTGTTGTGGATGGATCCAGTACACCATAGAGACAGCTTAGTGCTACTGCCATTGTGTCTTGGGTGTCACCCAGAAACACAGCACAAGTTGAAAACGGAAGTATACTAGACTAGCACATACCTATAAACGTGCTTATCAATCTTGGCGAATCATGAATTTCCTTCGATCCCTTGCCTCGCATCTCTTGCCAGAATACTTGCGATTTTGTCATGCTGGTATCAACAAGATTATAAACGGTTACTCATATTCCAGACAGCGTCACAGAGATTGTACAGTTTAATGAGCTGTCCTGAAAGCGCTTCGATCACTCAACCAACCAAACACATTAGTTGCTCTTTGGGCCGCTCAGCTGAACAGCTCAGTTTCAGACAGCATCAGCTTAGAATGATTTGCAGGGGGAGGTACCGATATCACCATCGCCAGGTACGGAGGAAAAGACAGCATGCACCAAGCTGACGACACAGCAGCGCTCATGGACCCCCAAAGGATCTGGCCTACAGGCTCTAAATATGTGTTAACAGACTGCACTTTCCCCACCCAGTTCTTTTATTTTTTGAAGAAGGACTCAGAGGAGGCTTATAGAACTTTTTTTTAAAAGGAAAAACAGTCCACTGGTTGGAACACTAGCTAAGAGGCATTGGTTAAATTCCTGCTTTGCTACAAACATCATGCATGGCTTTGGGCAAATAACAGTCTCCCTGGGCCTCTGTTCCCTTTATCTACAAAGTGGAGATAGAGAACCACTCTTCCCCTCGCTCACCAAGGCCTTCGGAGGGTAAATGCATTAAAGATTGTGAGTCATTCACATACTATATTGGGGGAGTGGGATCCCAGATAAATAAATACCAGAAACAGTTACTGTTACAGAATAGTTCTGAGCAGCTCAATATTAGAGATTTTGGCAGTGCTACAACAGCAAAGAGATTTAGGTCCCTTGCTAGCAAACATTTTTTGCAACTTACATGTGAAGAACAAGTCATCCTTATTCTGGGAAAGCGTGAATAAAGCTTGCACGCTTCCCAGTGCTGTATGGTCAAAGACTACATGCACTGTATTGTTAGCTTACAAACCCCTTTACAGACTTACCGAATAACATACCCAATAACCTTGTTTTAGTTAGAGTGGCTAGCTAACCTCATATTTTCCTGGTGTGCCACTAAGTCAAGAGAAGCCAGATGCTTATTCTGAATGCCTGCATGTTAGAAGAGCTGCCCTGGATCTGTGAAATTTTCTGCAGTTCCTCCTCTTTTCTTTAATCATTACATGGAAATCACCTGCATGTTAGAGAATGCACTAACCAAAACATCCTACCTCTCACCTCCCTCCCCGCCACAACCCACCCCTCATCCACACACACTCTAGTTTGCAGTGCTTTTTTTCTGCCGGAACGCACCGGAACGGCGTTCCGGCACCTTTTTTTCCCCGCCGGTGCTCCCTCCCAGCTGTGCAGGCTGGGCCGGGCTGGGGAGATTTAAATCTCCCGCCCTGAGCATGCGCAGTTACAGCGTGCTCAGGGCGGGAGCGGACTGGCCGGCAAGCAGCTCTGCCGGCCGTCCCTGTGGTTCCCAGCCTCCGGCCAGGTAAGGGGGCTGGAGGGAGGCCTGGAGAGGGGTGGGGGGACAAGGAGACGGGCCGGGTTGGAGGGGTGGAGGTGGGGACAAGGAGACGGGCTGGGTTGTGGGGTGGGGGTGGGGACAAGGAGACGGGCCGGGTTGGAGGGGTGGGGGTGGGGACAAGGAGGGACCCCCGCGCAGGCCGGCAGCCCCCACCGCCCCCTCCAGACCCCCGGGGCTGTTTCCTTTCTCTTCTTTCTCTTCCTCTTCCTTTCCTTTTTTTCCCTTCTTCTTTGTCTTCCTCTTCCCTGCCTTCCTTTCTCTTCCTCTTCCTTTCCTTCCTTTCTCTTCTTTCTTCCTTTCCTTTTTTCTTTTTCTCTTTTGTCTTCCTCTTCCCTGCCTTCCTTTCTCTTCTTTCTTCCTTTCCTTTTTTCTTTGTCTTCCTTCCTTCCTGCTCTTTCTGTCTTTGCTTCCTTCCTTTCTTTCTTTTTTTCTTTGTCTCCTCCTTCCTTTTTTTTTCTCTCCCTTCTTTTAAAACTTTTTAAAAATTAATTTTAAATAAAAACCTTTCTTAAAATTAGATTTCAATTCCAAATTCATTCCAATTAAATTAATTAAACACAATTAATTCTATTTACAGTCACTTTATCTTCAATTAATGCCTATAATTTCTGTCTTGTGAGTTTTCCCCAAAAATTTATTCTGAAAAAGTTTTTCACAAGGCTTGAAAATTTTGCACACAAGCCACCAAACCTAGAGGGAACATTGGCTACTAGTTGCGTACACAACAGCAGGCCAGCAGGCTAACATCGGTCAGTCCCACACTCTGGGCCTGGCCGGAGCCCACAGCACCAACAAAAAGTGTGTGGATGCATTACTGCCTGCCACCCAGTACCCAGAAACACAGGCCAGCAGCAGACGTGATAGCTACGCATTCACGTTTTTTTCTAATTATAATACGGCCCCCCAACAGTCTGAGGGACCGTGAACTGGCCCCCTATTTAAAAAGTTTGAGGACCCCTGCTGTAAGACCTCACAGGTTGTCTTTCAGGATATTAGCGGCCTGCATAGTTAATAAAACTTAACAGTTTTTACCTTGTATTTTTATTTCTTTGATATATTCAAAAATTTACTGTTTACTGCACTATTTTCAGTGTTATTTCTTTATGACACGACGGACATCAATAGGAGTTCCGGTACCTTTTTTTTTAGAAAAAAAGCACTGCTAGTTTGTCTAACTTCTAGCAGATGCATGTTTTATTAGGATTCACTTGGGAAGAGAGCAAGGCGTAAGTTTCAACCAACTGGTAAGATTTATCATTCCTCCTATCTAACATTTTCCCCTTCCAATGAACAGAATTTTGTTGATCAGACAGATATCCCATTCTTGACTGAGAACTCACTTTAAAATGGTTTTACGGGCATTTTTGTGAGCAATACAAATAAGGAAACATCTACCAATATCTGCACTGTGAATCTATAAAAATGCTGCATTAGAACAGAGGCCTAAATTACTCAGTGGCAATTTAGAAGAGTCATCTATATGTATGATATCAACTGGAAGTGTTCCTGTTTGGACCATATGGTTTAAGAGTGCCCAAATCTGCAGCAAGCCAGTTTCCACATGTGTGAAACTTAGCCAGTCAGTCTCCAATGAACAGCATTCATAATGAAAAGCCACATACCCTTTACACTTTCAAACTTCTGTGTAAAAGCTCATTTTGTTTTGTTTTCATTTAAATCCATTGAGCTGGCAGCAGAACCTTTTGTGTGTTGCGTTTGGTTTTTTTTTGTTTTGTTTTTTTGCAAGGCCCTTGGAGTCAAAACCAAAATTAAACCCAGCTGTTTCCAATTGCATTTCAATGGCTTCTTCTACCACTGCTGAAGCATGCACGTTCCAACTACAGTTTCTCCCTCAAAGTCAAGATGTGCAAGGTAAGGCCAGCTACAAGTGGACAGCTACTATAGCGGACGTATCCTGCACAGTACTTGGCAGTGAAGCAAGAAATTATGTGGGCGTTTAGGTGGTCACACATTTAAAACATCAACAACCCACAACGCATAAAGAGTGTTGACGCTGTTTGTCTGGTTGCACTCAGCAGGACAGAAGCGCACTGAACTACCACAATTACCTTCGTAAGGGCTGAGAGCTTTAGAAAATACATCTGCATATGGCAAATTCAGCAGGAACAGCTTAATTCTGCTGGTTCTTCAAAAGTTTTTATGCTTCTGACGTCCTCCTCTCTGATTATTCCCTTTCTGCCAGAAAGGGAGGGGTACTGGAAATTATCAGTTGGGCAGTATGTCCCACAGGCAGCTACCAAAGTTACCACCAGATAGTCTGCTTCCCAACCAGTGGCTGTTTACTCCCACTTTCCATGCAACTTCCTTGGTCCAGTCCACATTAGCTCTCCGTTTACTCAGAAACAGATTGTAAATACTAGTTTTCAAATGGGTTTCTGTAAACACAATTATGGTCGTCAATGCCAGTGGGGCATAATCTTATCCAAAAATCAGTTTTTAGGAACTGTTCCAGGCTAGGTCACTACCTAGTCTTGAGAATGGATTTCTCAAGTGTTCTGCCCCCAAGCAAACCAGAGAGCTTGCAGAAATCAAGTATAGAAGTTTGCAGACACAGAGGGAAACTGTAGCATAAGGCAACCCCTGGGTTCTTCTGAGAATATAGCAAATCCATTTTCTACATCATTGTATTTCTAGTTACGCTATCTTTCTTCAGGGCTGTTTGGTTTTCGGATAGGCAAAAAAAAAAAAAAAAAAAAGCTACCAGAGGCCACGGTACAGTGGCATCATTTATTACAATGGCTGACAAATATAAAAGTCCGTGCTTGAAGTCCATTAGCCACACGACAATCAGTCATCAGTTTCCACTAAACACAGATACAGGCTTTCATACAAGCACTGAGAAACTACACTGAACTTATAGGGAACAGTATCTCTGATTGGCAGTAGCCTCCCACTTCTTCCAATTCCTTCTTACTAACATTCCAGTCAGTACCGGGGGTTTGGGGGGGAGAGGGGACACAATTCTCTTGATACCTTCAGCTGTAAAGAGAACACTGCACATGGTTAACTTGAAAAGCAGAAGCAGGAGAAAACAATGGGTACTGAAAAACACAGCCCACTGTTCAAAGCACAGTGATTAGCAGAGCAAGCAATCCACCCAATCTATGAGTATGCCTGGCCTCACATTAATGGAAAGAAGCTGAATTTTCAAGCCACCAGCGGCTGGAGTGCCCAAACAGTGGAAGTTTAAAAGGTGATTTAACTCAGCAGAATTCCTTTAAGTGATTCACATTCTCTTTATCAATTATTAATAATCTGTCACCTGCCACAGGTAGTTTCAAGGAGAAGTGCCTGGGTCCAGGACTAATCAAGAAAGAATGTGAAATATTCACTAGTCACTATCAGTAGGCAAAGCCGTTCCACATCTTTCACCCAATAAAACTAGTGCAGGAATTTCTACTTCTTTCTCACAGCAACAGGAGAGACTGATGAGAGGTGTAATAATTTCTGGGCTGCTGAAACTTGAACTAGTTTTTCCAGTTCAAAACCTTCATCTTATGTTTTCTTAAAATAATGTAAATACTAGTCTACTTTGCCATGAAAGGCAAGCGAAACATGCTGATATTAGAGCAGAATTCAGCCCAGTATTAGTGAATGTATACCAGACCTGAGGTTACAACTCTTAATAAGGCTGCAGTCCATGAACAACAACCGCTCTGCATTATTTTTCAATCCTGCACCCCCTGAAATTAGTTGCAAAATTCCTATTCACTTCTATGGTGCAGAATCCGTGCTCTAGTGAAGTTCAAGTTCACAGAAAAACAATAGGACAAAGGAAACACAACAATTTGAATACAAGTCTATAAAATTATGAATATAATAGTCAGTGCTCCATTACCATGGAAATCTATTCTTGTTAAGTGGGAAAGGATTTTTCTCAAAGGCACATTATAAGCACTTATAAAACCACCACATTATGCAATCTGTAAGATGACCAAAATGGAAAATTATTCTAGGAGTTCTTAGCAAGTTGGTCTTATTCTAAAATTATCCTTTTAATTAAAAAAAAAAAAAAAAAGCCACAGAATCTGAAGCTACCAATTTGTCTCACTAACATTTCATCAAGCATACTTTATTAAGGGAAGAGCAAAAACATTCAGCCTTTCAAGTGTATCTAATTGCTTTGCTTGGCAACGAGGACGTTTACCAAAGGTGCATGAAATAGCACCCTAACAATCACAAGAATGGCTGTACAGCAGCTCTCACTGCACAGTGGCATTCGTCCCCTTTCTGAATGCCCCTTTCTGAATCCGAGGACCATCTAGATCAGAAACTTGAAGAGATCTCCTATCTGTTCAGTTTCCTTGAACGGAAGAAGTTAATCACATTGTCCTGCAAAAAAAAACCCAACTAAACAAACAAACAAAAAAACCAGTGCACGTCACAGGCATTGTCTGCCTCAACAGGGCAGTGAAACTGGATTTTGCATTCTGTACACTCTAGTTATTGTTTCTAAGTGATGTATGTAGCAGGACCGTAGCCAGCCGCCATTTTCTGGCTGGGTCCCTGAATCTGCAGGGTGGTCATGTGACTGGAAGCTGCCCAATATGCTATAGTTGAAAAGTAACAAATGGAGCTGCGGGAGAAAGATAGGTGGCATGATGAGTTGTGCCCACCGCAGTGCCCGGCCATGACGCATACTTTGCCACTGCTGTGGCGGGCAGGCCTCATCTCCAAGTGGATGGGCCCTGGCCTACCTGGGCCCACCTCTGGCTACATGGCTAATTTGTAGCCAGAGTGTGAAAGTAAAAAAAAAAAAGTAAATGTCTTGGTGAGGCTCTGAGTCTCAGTGGAGACAACAAGATTCTGGAAGCATTTAGTGCAGAGCCCAACAGATCCTGGCCTATCCTGCAGCCTATCCTTCCTCGAGCTGTACCGCAGATAACTCTGCTCCCCCAGTCATTCCGCCTGAACGTGGCACAAGAAGAAGTAGAGGAGACGTTACTACTGTTCCATGCACCAGAAACTCCTAAAAGAGATTGCCACTGGAAAGCCAAGCATGTGAAAACTAGAGCAAAGCCCTGTTTCCCATCTCAAGAGTCTCTGAATCCCAATGAATCCTCTTACCAGGACTCACTCTCTCTAGGAGACACACTGAAAATACCTCTTCATCCTCCACAGAAGCAAAGGAAAACAACAGAATCAGATCCCAAGCTCTTAGAAGATGGGGGGGAGGGGGGAAGCGGGGAGAGAATCCCAACAACAAAACAGTTTAGCAAGAACTGAGTAGGAACTTTCACTGTTGACTTCATCCCACCTCAGAAAGCTTTGCCATCCCAGGGTCTCCAAAATGCCAGTCATATTTCCTTATATTTAAATGAATCCGTGCCCGCAGCAAAGGGCACTGCCTCCTCTGCCTTAGGACGGGTATTCCTTGTGGATAGCATCTTGACATGCAGCAATCTGTTGCAGAACCATTTTTCGTTCTGGTGGGCTGTCCCGATGGTGGACCATTTTAAGGAAGGGCATGGGGTGTTCCCAGCAAAGCACTACTTTGTTACTTCAGTGGAACATCTCCATGTGTTTGAAGTTAAGTAAGCGTGAAGGTGTTTCATCAGACCAGGGCTTTGAGGCCAATGAGAGAAAGAAAAGACACAAAGACTGAAGGAAACAGTCTGCTCAGGTTTGTCCCTTCACTGTAAACCCAGGGGAGTAAGGCACTTCCTTTCCTGGCATTCCCAAGAAAGACCAAACTCTGACTCTGGCTTTACCATCATGCTACTTCTGGAATTTCTCTGTCTCAGCAAGTTGCCCTCATCTATGAAATAGAGATGATGCTTGCTTTCCCTCCTGGGGGGGAAGGTGGTGTGAGGGGGAGGAAGGGCTGTGATTTGTCCCATGTAATGGACTGACATTCCCCAGCAGCTAGATTTTGCCTCCAACCTGCAAGGCCGACACATGCTCTGTGGTAGATCTTTGGCCATTAGCAAGATGAAGACAATTCACCTCTAGTCACATGAATGAATGCTCAGAGACATTACAAAACTTGGGGGAGTTTCTCCATTCTAGAGATCAACAAGTGGATTAGTTTTAGTATTTTAGTCATTTAGACCATTGTTTCAGATATCCTATCACGATTAACTACTGGCTATCAGGTGGATTACAAAAGTTTATTATAGACCACACTTCACGTAATTCACCCTTCTCATCGGACTATGCCAAAAACAAGTATGTTCAGATCAAGTATTTTCTCCACTAAATATTCTTCCCATGTAATCTCTCTAAATGCATTTATTCCCTTGCAATGCACTTCCTTTTGAAGAGGCTGTAGCACAATAGCACATGGGGGGAAAAACCACCACAGAATATAACATTTTAAAAAAATGAAACCACGTATCAATTCATCTACAAGTTTTGACTCAATAGTAGTTCATTACTGTGATTTAATATTCCCTTTGCAGTCATTTTAATTTAAGTGATAATTCGCATATTCAAAGTGTTTCTATAGGAAATCACTGTATTTGTTACAATCTAATCAAATAAGGTGCATGTTTTCTCGACTTTTCAAGTGTAAATCACTCTGAGGCTATATATTTGAGGAACTAACAAGACCACAATCATTTTTTGCTTATGAAGGAGAGATACACAAATAAAACACTAAAAACTAAGTGACTACAAGGTGGAAAATTTCTCCACAGAACTACAGGAGAATAACTAATCTGCTATTGTTCAGCTATTCTCATATAACTCTCCCATGTGGCCACTATTCCAGAATAAAAATCACTTTGGGGAATTATTCCAGCACAGCTAGCATAAAATAGACTATTCTTAATCTACAGCTATGCTGGTCAGTTTCAACATTATCACCCAAGTAAACAAACACACTTCAGCTGTGGAGCAACTTTGCTAATTCAAAGCATATATTGGTGCTAGATGTGAAAGAAGGCAAGATAAAAGCAGTAGACACTAGATAAAACAGGCTATATGATGTAGACAGAGTAGTGGTAAATGGCCATTTAGAGCCTTCTAAAATCTAACTAATAAAGTTGTAAGTTATTAGCTGTTTTTCTCTATATAAATTAAAGGCCAAAATTTCAGACCCATGTGTATTCAAGTAACTAGTTACTGGTTTAATGGAACATTTGTGCAAACAATTTCCATGACCACTATGCATCCATGTAATTGCACAAACAGAAAAGGGGCACACAATCATGCAGATTTATGAAAGTCTGGCTCTAAATCAACTGAGCTCTAATTTGTTAAAACAAAGCTGGATATTTATTTTGTTTTTGGAGAAATCCTCACACAATCTGAAATCATAGAATCTTAGAGTTGCAAAGGACCTCATGAAGTCATCTAGTTCAACCCCCTGCTAAAAGCAGGACCATTCCCACTAAATCATCCCAGCCAGGGTTTTGTCTAACCGAGCCCTAAATGTTTCCAAAGATAGAGATTCCACCACCTCCCTAGGTAATCCATTCCAATGCTTCACCACCCTCTTAGTGAGAAAGTTTTTCCTAATAGTCAACCTCAACCGCCCCAGCTGCAACTTGAAACCATTGCTCCTTGTTCTGTCCTCTGTTATTACCCAGAACAGCCTAGCCCCCTCCTCTCTGGAGCACCCCTTGAAGTAGTTGAAAGTTGCTATCAAATCCCCCCTCAGTCTTTCCATCTGCAGACTAAATAAGACTAGTTCCTTCAGTCGCTCCTCTTAAGTCATCTGCCCCAACCCCCCTAATAATTTTCATTGCCCTCCTCTGGACTCTCTCTAATTTATCAACATCCTTTCTGCAACTGGACACAGTATTCCAGATGTGGCCTCACCAGTGCCGAATACATGGGAATAATCACATCCCTCAATCTGCTGGCAACACTCCTACTGATGCAGCCTAATATACCATTGGCTTTTTTGGCAAGAAGAGGACACTGTTGACTCATGTACAGCTTCCCGTCCACCATAACCCCCAGCCCAGGTCCTTCTCGACAGTGCTACTTAACAGACCAGTCCCCAATCTGTAGTAGTACATGGGATTTTTCCATCTTAAGTACAGGACTTTGGCACTTGTCCTTATTGAACCTCATGAGGCTTCTTTCGGTCCAATGCTCCAATTTCTCTAGGTCTCCCTGAATTCTACCCCTGCCCTCCAACGTGTTTACCATTCCCTCGAGCTATCCCATCATCCAGATCATTAATGAAGATGTTGAACAGAACCGGCCCCAGGACCGACCCCTGGGGCACTCTACTCGTTACTGGTTGCCAACTAGACATTGAGTCATTGATTCCTACCCGCTGAGACCGATTATCTAGCCAATTTTCTATCTATCTTACGGTCCATTCATCCAATCCATACTTCCTTGTCAACAAGAATGCTCTGGCAAACCGTGTCAATAGCTTTGCTAAAGTCAAGGTATATCACGTCAATGGCTATTTTGCATCCACAAAGCCAGTCATCTCATCATAGAAGGCAATCAGGTTGGTCAGGCATGATTTGCCCTTGGTGAATCCATGCTGACTGTTCCTGATCACTCTATTTTCCTCCAAGTGTTTCAGAATGGATTTTTCCAGGACCTGCTCCATGATTTTTCCAAGGATTGAGGTAAGGCTGATTGGTCAGTAGTTCCCCAGATCCTCCTTTTTCCCTTTCTTGAAGATAGGTACTATATTTGCCTTTTTCCAATCATCCGGGACCTCCCCCGTTCGCCACAAGTTTTCAAAGATAATGGCCAGCGGCTCTGCAATCACATCGGCCAACTCCCTCAGCACCCTCAGGTGCAGTTCATCTGGCCCCAGAGACTTGTGCGCATCCAACTTCTCTAAGTAGTCCCCAACCTGACCTTCCATCACTGAGGGCCACTCTCCTCTCCATTCTGTGTTACCGAGTGTGGTAGCCTGGGAGCTGACCCTGCCTGTGAAGACTGAGGTAAAAAAAGCATTGAGTACTTCAGCCTTTTCTGCATGACCCACTACAAGGATACCTGCCCCATTCAGTAAGGGACCTACACCATCCCTGATCCTCTTCTTGTTACTGACTACTTGTAGAACCACTTCCTGTTATCCTTTACATCCCTTGCTAGCTGCAACTCTAATTGCCCTTTGGCCTTTCTGATTTTATCCCCGCAGGCCTGAGCAATATCTTTATACACCTCCCTAGTCATCTGTCCAAGCTTCCACTTCTTGTAAGCGTCCCTTTTGTGTTTCAGCTCACCGCAGAGTTCTCTGCTAAGGCATGCTGGGCACCTTCCACATTTGCTGTTCTTTCTGCACATTGGAATGGTATCTTCCTGTGCCCTTAAAATACAGCCAGCTCTCTTGGATGCCTTTCCCCTTCAGATTAGCCTCCCAAGGGATCCTACCCATCAGTTCCCTGGGGAAGCAAAAATCTGCATTTCTGAAGTCCAGGGTCTGTGTTCTGCTTCCTTCTTTCCGGATCCTGAACTTTACCATCTCATGGTCACTGCTAACCAGGTTGCCATCCACTTCTACTTCCTTAATCAATTCTTCTCTGTTTGTGAGCAGCAGGTCAAGAGATGCAAGGCCCCTAGTTGGTTCCTCCAGCATTTGTACCAGGAAGTTGTCCTGGACACTCCCCAAAAGCTTCCTGGATTGCCTGTGCACTGCTGTATTGCCCTCCCAGCACGTCAGGGTAATTGAAGTCCCCCATGAGAACCAGGGTCTGTGATCTGGAAACTTCTGCTAGTTGTCCATAGAATGCCTCATCCACCTCCTCCTTCTGGTCTGATGGTCTATACCAGACACCCACCATGACATCCCCCTTGTTGCACCCTCCTCTAAACTTAAACCACAGACTTTCAGCCATCTTGTTTCCACTTCAATAGTGGAGCTCCAAGCAGTCATACAGTTCTTTTAAATACAGCTCTACTCCTCCACCTCTTCTTCCCTGCCTGTCCTTCTTGAACAATTTATACCCATCCATAGCAATGCTCCAGTCATGCAAGTTATCCCACCATGTCTCTGTTATTCCAATTACATCATAGTTCCTTGTCTGTACCAGTACTTCCAATTCTTCCTGCTTGTTATCCAGGCTCCTTGCATTTGTGTACACGCACCTAAAACACTGGGCCAATTGCCCTACTTTCCCCTGTCAATTGTCTCTTCTGTTGCATCTTCTTCCTTGCCTTCTCTCCTGGTGTCCTCCTTCCCCACTCGCCTCAGATATTAAGGCTTCAACAGGACACTTAAGACACCGATTTGATACTGCCTCCCCCCCCCCCCCCACTAACTAGTCTCTTTTATCCTTGCTGTTACAGCACTGGCTTGCCTCAAGTTCCATCCCTTCCCCCAGGTCTCCTTCATTGTGACTTACCTGTGGGCTTTGGTCATCTACCCCCTTCAAACCTAATTTAAAAGACCTCCTCACTAGGTTAGTCAGTATAAGTCCAAATATGCTCTTTCTTCCCCTTCCTCATTGGTGGAGTCCATCTCTGCCTGGCAGTCCTTCTTCCTGAAACAGCACCCCATGGTCGAGGAAGCCAAAACCCTCCTGGTAACACCATCTTCGCAGCCAGGCATTCATAATACATGTTGGAAGACTATCCCCAGGACAGATACTAAATGTATTTTTTAAAAATAATCTGGCAAGTGGATTCTGCAGAGTATTGATTGGCAGATTTAGATGGGATCCAATCAACATATTCCATCACAGATTAATTAACCCTATTTTGAGACAGAGGGCCTGAAAATTATTGTGGCAATTTAACAACAACAAAAACAAACCTCCTTCCTGCCAATTTGGTTTCCAAATTTTGGCCTGGTCTATACTTAAAACTTAGGTTGACGTGCTCCATGCTCCAAACCCACACCCGAGTGCCATAGCTGTGCAGACATAGCTTCCAAAGTAGATGCAGCTAGGTTTACGGAAGTGTTCTCCCCTTGATGCTAGCTACGTTTACTCTGAGAAGTGGAGTGAGAAGTGCAGTGAGAAGTGGAGTTTCCACCACAATGGAAAAGCGCCTTCCATTACTGATGTCTGCTTCTTACACCATGGGCACTAGCTGAGATGTCTCCCATCCTCCTCGCAACATTCCCTGGTTCAGCTGTTTGGGGGAGGGTGGGGAAGGGGAGATTGTATCATCAAATAAATGTAGTGGCTAGCTGATAAAGAACCAAAAAGGGAGTGACTGCAAATAAAAGGTGAAAAGGTCCACAGGAACTCTCCCCCAGATGCGCTTAGGACCGTGATTTTCAAACTTTTTTCCTCAGGACCCAGCTGAAAAAAATTTATGCCCACGACCCAACAATTGTATCTTTGAGCAATGCATTCCAGTCTTTTGGGGGCAGCAGCTGGGGGTGCTGCAACAGTACTGGCTCCTGACCCTAAGTTTGAAAACCACTTGCTTAGGAGATGGCAGAGATGCAAGCAAAGGTGTAAAGACTCTCACATAACTGAAGATATATGAGGCATGTCAGTTGCACCCTTACACAATTCCGTCTGTAATGGTAAAGCAGTGGGTAAAGCTCAGTGAAAGAAGAAAAGAGAATCTTTTTAAAAAGGAGAAATAAATGAACATTAGCTAGCTTCGAAGAGGTGTGTTGTCACGCTAGAATTAAATTTTTCCATAGTATAATGTGAATTCCTCATCTTTTTCCAGAAATGTACAGTTACTAAGCAGTCACTAATTACAGTAAAAATTATTGTGTAATATGCCTATATATGAACCAACATTTATTGCTTACTTTTTTTTACAACAATACAAAATTTCAACTAGTGCCAAATTGTCTTCCTCAACACCCCAGAGATCTTCCTGAACAAACCTGGAGGCAGATTTTCCTGTAAAAGGATCTGTCATTATAACACCATTAGCTCAGGTGTCTACGTAAAAATGGATCGGAAAGATCTCCAAATTACAAGCAGAATTTTGCCAGGTTATAAAGGGACTGCCAAATTTTTAATTTCAGTACTGAACTCAAAACCCTAATGTAGGTCAACTGCTACATTGCCCCAGGTAGTGTTTTTCAAATCAATCTTTCCTCCAGTTCCCAGACTCGGGTGATCTAGGTCTCAGAAGCCAAAACAAGGGGCCAAGACCCCGCGAGCACTCTGCATTGGCAGATCCAAATGGAAGCTCCAAAACTGAGTCCCAGCGCTCACCTTCCTCTTTTCTCCCCACCACTAATGAACCTTCAGATGGTCTCAGCCAGAGGTGTCCTGCTTGCAGGGTTAGGAAGTCTCCACGGTTGCCAGGCCATTTGAGTTTTTAATAACCATTTATTAACCAATTTCTTTTGCAACAGATTCATTTAAATTGTACGCAAAAGATTATTTGCAACTCAACTGGAAGAGCTCACATTTATTCTGTTTCACTCAACTTTCCTTGGGCTCTCTGGCTTCAGTTTTGTTTTTTCTTCTCTAGGCAAACCAACACTGGAGCTCCACAATCTGTCAGTTTGGGGCAGTTGTGGTGTGTGGGGTTAGGGGGAATGGAGGGGAGGCTTCTGAAATACAGGAACTTGACTGTCAACGACATGCCAGTCACTGCTTTATAACGGATGAAGGCTACATAAACCAAGTAGCTGGAGCTGTGAAATGTGATATCAAGAGGCATTTTGGCGGACATTATTCTGGATTGTAGACTGATGGTAAAATTAAAGTAACCTGTTGGGTTCACTTAAAGGAATTTTCCACCCAGGGCAGATTGGCAAAAGCTCTGGGGAGGTTGGCCTGCCTCTGTAGCATGGCTCACTTACTGGTAGATTCTCAGTACTTCAAGTCTTTAAACCATGATTTGAAGGCTATAATAACGCAGTCGTAGGTTAGAGGTTTATTACAGGAGTGGGTGGGTGAAGTTTTGTGGTCTGTATTGTGCAGGAGGTCAGACTAGATGATCGTATTGGTCCTTTCTGACCTTAGAGTCTATATATCTTGGAGTTTAGAGACAGGAACCCACTCTTCCCTGAGAATTAAGCAAGCTTGTCTAGCAGGAAGTACCCTTTGAAATTCTGAAATTTAAAGTTATTCTAAATTTTTCATCAATATTTCCTATCCCAAAACTTACTATCATTTAAATCTTGCTACTTTTTTAGAACCCTGATCAGGGAAAACATCACAGATCCGGATCAATTTCAAGCCAGGCACGGCAATAAGGTATTTTGACTGGACGTCTACAGTGTCTCTCATTGGTGACCCAATTGGCCACCAAAGTTTTGGGCAACTTCATCCTAGGCAATGCCAGGCACCCACCTCTCCTGTTAATTCCAGACAAAGCTGAGACTGATCAGGCCCATTTTCCTTTATTAGGTGTGATACCCTTTTGTGTAGGCAAGCAGCTGGCTCCGTTTTATTAATATTACACAGGTGTTCAGGGGCACATTAGTGAGCACAGGAGGCTTTTGTTTTAATTCGCGATTAACCTCTTTGTTGATATAAGACCCCTGGCTGCTCTGGCAATGTTCACCAACAAACATTTCCAACACAAACCTGTATTGTGTGGAAGTCACTCTGTTAGTCAATGTACCTTTGAACGAACATGTGCACCCTGGCCAAGTTACTGCTGTTATGGGGATAATAATTTACAAGGCAGTAGAACGGCAGAGTTACAAACACCAGAGTTTGGAACTGATCACTCAACCACACCCCTCATCTGGGACCGGAAGTACGCAATCAAAGCCCCAAAAAAGGCAAATACAGTACAGTACTAGATTAAATGTAAAATACTAAAAAAGGGGGAAATTGACACGGTAAGGAAACTTTCTGTGCTTATTTCATTTAAATTAAGACAGTTAAAAACAGCCTTCTACTTCTGCATGGTAAAGTTTCAGAGCTCTATTAAGTCAGTGTTCAGTTGTAAACTCCTGAAAGAACCACCTTCATGTTTTGTTCAAAGTTACAGCTTCCCCATTCCCAAGATGTTCTTAACCCTGAAGTTCTACTGTATTCTGAAATTAGTCTGTTTTAAATTCTCTGGGGGAAAAAAGGGAAACTGGATACCAACAAAGGAGGAGGAGGAGACAAGCCAAGTGGTTGAGAAATCATGGAAACAAAATTGTGAGGGCAAGGTAGTTAGCTTCATTCTATGTACAGACATGCTCTATGGCGCTCCCAGTATCTCAACAAGTTTCCAAGTTACGAACACACTTTATTCCTCCATTTCTATCCAAACTAACTATTCCACACAACTCAAGCAACGGATAACTCATCTTGTAGTGGTATCTACTATGGGTGGAAAGGAATATGCCGAAAATGGTCACAATTATTAAATACCAACCTTCCTATCCACTGGGGGAAAAAGCCTCCCTTTTTTGCTTTGCGAACACCTATGAACAATTGTTCCAAAGAAAATATCCTCCTCCTGCCCCCACCAGAAAGCTGTAAGATTAAAGTGCTTCCTCAACCATAATGCTACAACAGACAGAATTCTTCCTATGAAACCATCTGTGTGCTGTCCCTGCAGCAAAGAAACTTGTTGCAACAGCAAAGAAAATCAAGTTGCTTGGATTATCTGCATAACAACATTGGTAAACATGCCAAACTAAACAAGAGTATGCTACAAACTTTGTGATTTTTAATAGAAATCAAGATTTACTCAACACATTAGAAAGTATGAAATAAAAATTCACTGACCCTTAGGTACACCAAGCCAAGAGAGTCATTTACACTAATTCCCATACTCATATTGTGATCTTAATACGAGTTATTACAGTTAATTTTTTAAATCAGCTAGCCAGAGCTAATTTTTCACCAGTTGGGATAACTCTGTCTCTGCTTACATCATGTACTTGTATTGGCTTTTCCAAGTGCTCATTTGGGCCGATCCCATGAACACTTACTCTTACACTTGTGTTGCACAAAGCTAGTTCCATTACAAGCAGCGAGATACTTAACGAACATAGTTCAGGGTGTACAATGGGTGCAGAATGAGGGACATTATTCCAATCAGAGCACTTAAAGGATAGCTTGACTCTGCAAACTGACTCTAAAACCAGTATTGCATCATTCCAGATTTATTGGACTGCACTATTTCCCTATCAGTTGTGCTCCATTAGTAAATAAAATACCCCTCCACACACAACTTCAGCCTACATACTGCAAAAAAAAATTAAGCAGGGCTTTTTCCTGCTCTTTCAACACCACCATCACCAGAGGTGGCACAGCACAAAAAGCCAAAAATCACACCCCTGTGCCTCACTTTCGTTAGTGGATTTCCTTGGGTGTATTCAACTGGAACTTGGTGAGCAGATCTGCTGAGGTTGCATGCACATGAATCAGAAAATTCATCTCACACCCTCTTAAGCCTGCAGAGATAAAGCAGTGCAAAAAGCAAAAACATCTGACTTTCGTCATCCAGGTTAGAGGACTCGGCTCTAGAGGCACACAGCAAGAGCCAATAATATGCTGAAAACTGACCCTATAAAGACAATAGAGGAGACCGGCACTTCAAAAGGATGTCGGTACAATCTCAAGTGACAATGTCTCAACGCACTTCCCATCAAGCCTTTTGGAAATGTCAATGCTTCACGTCAGTGGCCCAACACGAGAGAAGAAGTCAGAAGCTACACGAATCAACGCTGAAGCATCACACACAAAAATATGACACAAAGCTGCACATGCGGGAGTTGTTAATGCTGCTTTCTGCAAGATGTCAATGTCAGCAACACTAAGAAATAACCCGAGACGAGAAGAGCAAAACTGCAGCACCAATTACATTGTAGTAATGGGAAAATCTGTAGCAGTATTTTTTAAAAACCAAAAGCCATCAAGGAGTCATCCATTACAGAAGCCTGGCTACACAAGGTGCACAATGGGGAAGGAAGGAAGGGGGAGGAGAGAAAGCAGGGGGGGAAAAGAATCTCCCCCAACCCCCTACACACACACACACACACACACACACACACACACACACACACACACA
>ML685839.1:5810291-5892037 GCA_007922175.1 Pelusios castaneus
CACACACACACACACACACACACACACACACACACACACACACACACTTTCTTTGCAATATTTTTTACACTTAAATAGCTTCATCAGTGCACCTGAAGAATTAAAATTCCTACCATTAAAGGCAGCTATATTTCTTATTTCAACATGATCCTCTCCATGATGCCTATTACATTAAACAAGGGGAGAGCAGTCATCTTTATGCTTCTCCTTAGCATTGATCGACACCTACCTTGTCCAACCTACGGCCTGCGGGTCAGAATCTGGCCTGCAGGTCCCCTGGAATCAGCGGCCAGGCGGTCCTGGCAGGGCCACGGTGAGGGCTGGTGGAGAGGCAGCGGGGAGCCCTGGTGGGGAGGCAGCGGGGGCACAAGGGACCTGGCTTTGGGGCAGTGGAGACCATGGGGAGGAGGGGCGGTTCAGGGCAGCATTGGGTACTGGGTGATGTGGCAAGAGGTCAGGATTCAGGGTGGTGCAGGGCCAGGATCAAGGCCGGGGGGGAGATGATGCGGGGTCGGGATAGGGACCAAGGAAGGGAGGTGCAGCACAAAGCCAGGATCGGGGCAGGGAGCGGCCCAAGGCTGGGGGGGCCAGTGTAGGCAGAAGGGTTTGGGGAGCTGATGCAACGCAGGGCAGGGGGGATTGGGAGCCAATGAGGTTGAGGAGAGAGGAAGCAATGAGTCCCACCACCCAGTGGCACTGCTCCTCTGCCCTCCTGCCTCACTTTTGACACCCCACCCCTTCCCGCTATCCCTCTCCTGCCTCACCAGGCTCTCCTACCACTCCATCCCGTCCTTCCTACCATCCCTACCCTGTCCTGTGCCTGTCTCCCACACTCTGCCTTGCCACCCCCGCCCTGCTTACGTTCCCCATGTTCTCCCCTCCCTTATCTAGCCAAAATTTGCTCACCAGCTCCTTGAGTGAAAAATGAATTGAAATGTGGCCCCTCACCCAAAAAGGTTGGTTTTAATGTGTCGACTTCCAGATCGATTGAGTGGGTCTCCACTGACTACTTAATTGATCTGGGAAGATCAATCTGATGGCTGCAATCTGCCCACTGTCTGTGAAGACATGCCCTTAGATAGGCCAGAGTGTTTGTCAGTGAACATAAAATCTTCCCAATGGTTTTTAAGATAGTGTTTGAACTTTTCTCCAGCTAAATGTACAAAGCCACGCACACCCCAGTCTTGCCTAAACTGATTTTTGCACCTATCTGGGCAAATTTCAGCATTCAATTTATCCCAGTTTGCTCAAACTTTTGTGCTCCACAACAGCTGTTTTTAAATACACGCACACGGCAGTCATGCAGTTTGGAGATAAATGCTGTGATTTCTCTCGCTTTCTCAAGTTTGTTAGTGCCTGAGCAAGTTTATAAAAATAAATAGAAAGATTAGCTTGACACAAAAAGAGAATGACCTAAAAATTGTACGCCCAGGGAGAGGCATCTCTGCATTGTTAGGCACTCTTTAAAACAGCATTGGTCAGCTTACAGCAGTCGCCTAGTGCAGGCAATCCTGCAGGCTTCAAGTGTCAGTGGTGTTCAAATGACCAGTGACTAAGACAGCAGAGATTACCCCTGGGGCCTGAGCAACAGGCTAGCTATCAAAACTGGACCAGACCCAGCAATGTGGGTCAGTAGAACATAACACAGTGGGCCAATTTTACCCCTCTCTCCATCCTCTTGTAGGATTCATGGAGGGAAGGTGGGGTGCTCCCTTTTCCTGGTCCCAACCCCAGCCCACCCAGAAAACAGGAAAGAACCAAAAAGCCTGAAGAGCACTGCCTGTCCCCTAGCTGAGAACCCACAAATCAGGTCTCCCCTGCTGATACAACCCTAGCAAGTAGAGAGCTGTGAGGAGAGCCTTCAACAAGCCCAAGAGAGCGCTGGGTGTGGTGCCCTGCCTGCCACCTGGGAGAGGAAGGGAAACAGCAACCCACTGCCTGTCAGGGGCTTGCTCGCTCTCTCTCTCTCTCACACACACACCATCCCACTCAGGCACCCCAACAGAGACGGGCCGTCTCTGACCTCACAGCAGCGGTTCCTCCAATCTCCGCCCACCCCTTTACCCCACTGGGGCAGTGTACTGCTCCAGTCACACACCCCATGTTGGCCACAGGTAGAAGGCCAATTTCAAAACCTACAGATTTCACAGAAGGCCAGGGCTCTCATCCCATTCTCTCCAGCACCTCTCCCTTCCCACAGCTGCAGCTCATGCTACCTGCAGGAGGAGCAGCTCTTGGGATGCAGAGCCAGGCAGATGGCTTCTTTCTTTAGGCACAGCACACCGGTGAATGGGTTTGGAACAGTGAAATTGACCCACAGTGTTGGTAGAAGCAGATACGGTGCAAACGTCCCCATGCAGCTGCAATCCAGAAATCAGGTTCTCATCTGCAGGACCCCGATGCTTCAGTGCAAGGCTTCTGGAACAGAGCTAGCAATCATGCTGAGTTGTGTCGCGGTTTTTCCTATATGCAGACAAGGCTGGCGAGAGAATAAGACTAGAGGCACCTATCTCATTTTCACTGGTGAGCTGGGAAAGAACTTGTAGGGAGGTGTGAAGTGACGGCACATGGCCCCCTATGCAACTTTGCCTTTGGCAACATCTTTCAATCTGTCTCTTAGATTCGTTTCCAACTCCCTCCTTTACAGACATCACTGTGCTGCTCAGGCTCAGCAGCTCAGAGCTTAACTATCTGTTCTGGCTTAGTGGAACGGCTCCTCTAGGACAGTGTTTCTCAACTGATGCTCCTGGGAACACCCGTGTTCCTCCCGCAGACATAGTGAAGGTGTTTGGTGACTGACCCGAACCCCTCCCTAACTGCAGGGGGGGAAGAGGGGCTGGGGGCAAGAAGCAACACAGCAAGCCAAGGTGCGCCTGGAAGATTTAAAATGCCCCAACAACGATTCCAGGCACGTTAGCATCCGCAAGCGCCGCATTGCTCCTTTGCTGTGGCTGGGGCATTTTAAATTTCCTACCAGTGTTACCGCTGGCATCAAAATCACTTGGACATAACTTCTCTGGCAAGACTTTCTTTGACAAACCTCACTCCAAGAACAGATGAACTTTGTTCAAACATGCAGGCCCCAAATTCCCATTACCATTGGAGTAATATTTTCAGTTTTAAGTTGTGTGCACAATCATTATGCATCTATTTTTTAGAAATAAATGCATGTTATATTTGTAAAATTGTATTTAATCGTTTTCACAGGAATGCACAGTATGCAGATATTACAAAGATTACAGCCGGTATATATTGGCTTTTTCAGGAAAGTTTTCATCAGGTGCTCCATGTAAAGTCATTAATAACTGTAGGTGTTCCCTGGTCCACTAAAGGCTGAGAAACATTGTTCTAAGATGCCCCAATCTGACTCCTCACCCCAAACCTCTCTCCTGCACCCTGCTAACAGGTGATTTCTTTCCACTCTGCTGGGCTGGACAGGACTCTCTGGAGCCCAGTAACCAGTAAATTAGTTCTTGAGGACACAAGGATGGGAAGTTACAAAGATGACCTCATCCTGTGCTGACCCAAAGCCCTCTGCAGAGAGCACACCATCCAAACAGAGATCCCCCAAACACCTTTGTTTCTTAATTGCTCTAGACGGGCCAATGGTAAGGGCATTAGCCTAGAACTTGCAAGACCCATGTTCAAGTCCCTGCTCAACCACAACCTGTACAGCTCTGGGCAAATCATTTAGCCTCTCTGTGCCTTAGTTCCCATCTGTGCAATGGGTACAATAGTCCTGCACCATACAGTAAAGATTGAGAGTCCCAGAGAGACCACAGCAAGCAGGCCAGGTAAGAACTGAAGAGAAATAGCTCTCCTCCTGCAGCAGAGCTCTGTGGGCCCCGAGTCATTCTCATAACCTTTTTGCTATGATACTATAGGAGAACAGCCTCCAATGGGTTACAGCCTGATTCAGATCCATCCTATGTATCACTCTTTTCATTTTCTCCATGGATACCAGAGGCTGAAGAATCAGCCTCAGACTTATTTGGATATCACATATTTTTTACGCTCATTTCCTTCGGCAGTTCTGGGGAGAAGGGACTAGAAAGGCCTGAAAGGGTCTGTTAACTTGTGTTCTGTGTTACTGCTGAGAGCTGCCTAAACACAGCTTTTCTTTGCCTACAGATACCTAGCTGCCAGCTGCACCAAATCTACATGGAGGAGACTGAGGATTTAAACTGCCTGTAAAGTAACTATTTCCTAGAGCTCTAATGCAGGAGCTCTCTGGCTCAGATCCAGCTCATCTTCCCGTCAGCCATAGTCAACTCACTACTTTGGATCATGGGTAGGAAAGGTGATAGACGCACCAGACAGTGTGGATGTGCTTTTACTTACCATCCCCATGTTCACTACTTCTGGTCTCAGGTTGCCTTCCACTGGTATAGTAGATTTACTTCACATAACATATAGTTAACCTGCAAAACTCCTCGCTAGAGAATGTTGTAAAGGCCAAGACTACAAAAGGGTTCAAAAAAAGAACTAGGTAAGTCCATAAAGGATAGCCATTGATGGACCTATCTGCAACGATAGGCAGGGATTGCTGTTTGCCAGAGGCTGGGAATGGCCAACAGTATGGATCACTCGGTCTGACCCAGTATGTCCAGTCTTATGTACTGATTAGCCACAAGAGTGAAAGCCATGTTAGCATATCACAATGCTATCACCACACAGGATACTATAGCAGGATTGGTCCTGTGTTGAGCATGAGGTTGAACTCACTAGATGATCTCTTGAGGTCCCTTCTAACCCTAATCTTCTATGAGGGCAAGCAGAGCCAGTTCTCAAATGCTTCTCCTCTTGACTCAGATTCTTGTTGTAAAGGCAACATTTTAAAGAAAGCCAACATTGATTGCCATCATTACACACTGCACCAGGAGTCTCATGCACATTAGGCAGAATTTCCTCTGGAATTTCTTCCCTACCACTGTAGAAAGTAGAGACAGACTAGTAAACACATTTACAAGCTTGGAGGGCATGCATTCCTTTGAAGCTCTCTCCAAACACTGTTGTGCCAGGATCAATTGAGGTGCTTTGTAAGAGAAGTTATGTTTTCTCCCAAAGCCGTTCCACCATGGGATGTGATCGTATCGGGCCTCACAACCCTTCAAAGGTCAGGTCTGTACCCAGCTAGGAAATCTCCACAGAAAATCCAGAACTGCTGCAGGTAGTGTTGTAAACGCTGCCTGCTAAGCAAGAATTACACACCAGTCCCGCCCAGGAGATTAGGCTCTGTGCTATTGGTACTACTGTATTGTCAGTAAAAAAAAAATCAGAATTTAGACCTTGTATAGTCTGGAGCCAATACCACATCATGGCACTTCTTGCAAAAGCAAGGTGGGTTACCTATTTTGAACCCAAAGAATACATTGTGTCCTCACACATTATCTCTTCACCTTTCTCATCAGGAAGTTGTGTTGTGTGCCATTAAACGCCACAGCATGGAGACAGGTGGGAAACCGTCAGGGTCAACATGAATTGTGGATAGGTCATTGGTGACATGCTTTGCACTCCTTAAGGACTAGAGGCACCATATGAAAAGGCAAGCGATTAAAGTCACCCTGAGAAAATGAAAGACTGCAAGCAAATGCAACTTAAGAAAGAAGCCAAATGCAATTGAAAGCAAGAGAAGTCTCTGAGCTGGAAGTGTGTTGTCATCAACCAAATTTTGCACTTAACAAATATATCAAAAGGAAAATGGTTTGCTGATACTTCATCCACACTACTCATTCAGACTATCAATGTTCAAAAACTACAAAACCCCAGAGTGACTCACAATAGTAATTTTAAAAGAAATTAAGATAAAAATCCACAAAACCATCTGAAGCACACTCAGCCCAGCTGTGGTTATTGTCAATTTCATTTTGGGTAATAGTGGTTTGTTGGCTTTCCAAGGAAAATTTAAAACAGCTATTTTAAAAAACGCTGTCTGCAAGCTCCGTCGTGGAGGCTGAAGCATTGGCTATGATTTTTATCATTACCCAATTCCTTCGAGGACTTTCTCAGAATGTGGCTCTGCTAAATATAAAAGCAATAAACAAAAGCCAGCCAGAATAACAAGGCCAAACAGATTTTGTTTCCAGCCTACATCTGAAGACTGCTTGGGACATAAGATGTATTTCAAGCATTTAACACTGTCAGAGATTTCTGAAAACATAAGAGGCTATATAGCCTAGGCGCAAAATAGGCACATTAAGTAGAGCTACTGTATTGTCATCCAGAAAAAAGTACCAGCAACAAAAATGCCTCACGTTAGCAGGAGAGTTAGCAGTTGGGAAAGATTTTGTCTTCTTCCTTCCTCCTCCTTTCCTCTCCCTACACCTCAAACAATGCTTTTTCACCTGCAGCCATCAGCCTGAAAGTGCAGAATTTCATCAAGACTTGCCCATTACCACTGCACACATCCCTTAGTTTGAAAAGAAGGAGCACCGCTGAACACAAATCAATCCTACGGTGAACAAAAGGTGGTGCCGTATGTCAGAGCTCACAAACTGAGCTGCAGGAAGCAGTGAGGAGCTAGGTTAATGAGCAGGTTCTGAACAAATAGCTATCACCAGTTAATTAGCTTCCGCTGTGCTGCCAAAACAGACAAATTCTAGGGAAGAGCAAATGCTGTGCCAAAGAGATAGAATGAGGATATAGGAAATGGTGAGGGACACCTGACACTGCATCTCATCTGGGCCAGCAAACTGGTTCCTTAAGCTAGGTAAGTAGGCAGGCAGGGTGTGACAGGATCACGTAGGTGGAGGAGCGCATTTGTAGCCTATCCTTGGGACAGCATCCTGGAAAGTAGAATCAGGAAGGATGGAAGATTGTCACAGTCCGTGCCAGGGCTGACTTCACAGCTGCGAAACCAGTGGCCACCAGCAAACACTGAGAGCTTTGGAAAAACTGCAGACCAATCAAATTCCAAAAGGGGTAGCCGAGTCACACCAATCAAAGGCTCTGATAAGACACCACTGTGCTCCCTTAGAGAGGCAGCCAAATAGCCCAATATATGGGATGGTCCGGTGAGCAAGCACAGGAGTAAGACATGTTTACAAGAGATCCAAGCTATAAAACACATTCACTATGTGATCAGGACAAGCCAGCACGGCTTCCAGAGGCAAACTGAGCCCCTGCAACCCATTCCAATTGCGGGAAGTCATCAGAGCGAAGGATCTAGGAGACCAACCCAGGAGATAGCTAGGGGAGCCATGCGTTTATTCTTGACTGAACACTACCACCTTCAACTGGCTGCAGCTGTCCCAAGAGCTCCGCCAGCAGCCCACAAAACGACCCCGGGATTCCATTCAGATTGCAGCCAGATCCTCCAGACAGCATCATGACCACCAGCACACCCCACCGCCTCAGCACTCTCTAACCTCATGATGCAGGAATGGCTTTGAGCTGCTCCATCCTCTGCACTATGACAAAACAACACCCACAAAAAGCAAAGCATTGCCCCTCTGTTGGGAGTTCTCTGTTCTGAGATGGAATGGGACGCAGGCACGCTCCTTGCGAATGCAGGTTAGTTCACACCCACCAAAGGGCTTTTTCTCCACCACCAGCTGCAGCTATGAGCTACTGGTTGTTCCAAATCAGAATTCAGTTGTTCTGAATCTGACACAGCTTACGGCATAAACCAGGCTCCACCAATGCTGTCTATCATGGGTCGTTCCCTGTGTTGCTAAATTGCATAACTTTCCTGCTCTCTAAATAATGTTCAATGGGCCCATTTTCCTTGGTCCTCCAGCTGCTTAATGGTATGCCTGCCATAGCAGATTCCTTGGCTTTGTTCTTAATGTCTGCCCCAGTTATTCCTGTCTTCTTTTCTGAAAAACTTTGGAGATAAGGAGTTGTTGAATGCTGACAAATCTCAGCATGTGTTACAAGTTCATTCTATTTAAGAGCTAGTATTTTACAAAGGCTTTTTCGCTTTGTACAATTAATGTTTACAGTCCAGTGAGTGCCTCAGCCAGTTTTTCTAAAATTCTTGGATACAAGTCATCTGGACTTGCTCATATAAAAATATTTCAGGTTTTGTTGCTGCTGTTTAACACGCTCTGAGATACTACTGAACTAGAAAGGGTTATCAGGTTGCAGATTTTCTGCACACCCAAGCTTGCTAAAGCTGGTGAATGCAGCTGCCACTTTGGCAATTCATGACAACCTTATTCCCTTCTGGATATTCCCATTGGCTTGAATGTTCCTGCCAAGGGATGTGAACAGAGTCTCCTCTAGTATTTCTTTTGTCTTCTAAAGTAAAGCTTGAATAGTTGCTGGGGTTCTCATTGGGGACATTTCTTCATAGTTAATTAGCCCCACTGTTTTTGCAATGGATCATGCACAGTTAAAGTTGAGACGTTCCAGAGGGGTAGCCACGTCAGTCTAGTTCAGCAAGAAAAAACAAGGAGACCTGTGGCACTTTTAAATGTGTTAGTCTTTAAAAGTGCCACAAGACTCCTTGTTTCTCTTACAGACGTGCGAGAATAGCTCATCCTAGACACAGGTGACAAATCACGATTCTCTCATCTCTCCTGTCTGGCATCATCGACTTCATCATGAGAAAAAGCAGACACACACAACACTGGCACTGAATGGCTCAGTGAGAGTGCTATAGATCTGGATTTTGCTGACCACATAGCTCTGCATGACAGCTCAACCAATGGTGTTGAGTCAAGTTTATCGTTGCAGGTTTTTCAGTCACACTTGTCACTGCACCATCTGATCACAAGCATGAACGCATTTATCATCATCACTCAGGGCTGGTCTACGCTATAGATAGTATAACTACGTCGTGTGAAAAATCCACGTCTCCGAGAGACCTCTTTATACTGACCTTAACCCACACTCACTATCATTCTAGACAACACTAATGTTCTCCCACTGTGTCAGCTTCTCCCATCAACATAGCTAGCCGCCTCTCCGGGAGGTGGATTAGTTTTGCCAACAGGAGAGCTCTTTCCAGTCCGCATAAAGCACCTTTATTAAAATGCTGCAGCGTTAAGGGTAGATGTGCTCTAAGCTGTGAGCAAAAAATAAAATCATCCTTGTTGTTGAGGTTTCAGAGGTTAGTTGATGTCTTAGTGACAGAGAAGGATGGATGCACCTGGGTTTAACTCAGTATTTATTTAAAAAAAAAAAAAAAAGCAGGCACAACCCTCAGAATAACAACTCCTCGACTTTACAAGAACACTTCAGTGGTGCACAAAGAGAGAAGTGCTCAGAACTTGGTTCTACTCCCAAATCTGCCCCCATCTTCTCTCAACCTCACCACAGTTCTGTTCCCAACCTGGTAATATAGAGATATTCCCATACCACACAGGCTGTTGGGAGAAGCTCAGATACTACAGCAATGAAATATGCACTGCTCAAGCCACAGACTTTCCAGTTTTAGCCTTCACTAACTAAGAAAACTGCTTCAGACCTCACAGCTGTTCTGGTTTAAAAACAGCCGTCAAGAGATTGTCAAAAGATATTTCCAAAAGAAACAGATTTATGATGCCACAGAGGGAGAGTGCTCGATCAAAACAGTTGAGCAACTGGCCTTGCAGGTCACGTTCACAGATGGGAGAGTCACCATTTCTTGAGACAAAATAGATGCAGAGACTGTATGGTGAGGCCCCAGAGAAAGAAGAGCCTGAACTTCTCTTTAACACTACCATCTGAATGAAGGAGCAGCTCTTGCAGACTAGATAAATAAGAGAGTCTATAACCCTTATAGTCATAACAAAGGCTATATAGGGGAAAGTGGAGACCCCTGCAGACACTAGCTCAGAACAAAGGACCTGACAGAGGAAAAGATGCGTGATGTGAAATGATCTATTCTTAGAATTAGGGCTGTGGAAGGAAATCCTGTCACAAGACATCAAATACAAGAAAAAAAAATAGAAGTAATTAACAGGACAGGCAGCAAAAAGTGAACAGGAGAGATGTTCCTGTCAAACAAGTTACAAACCCAAGAACCTTAGCTCCTTTGTTGAACACAACATCTTTAAGTTTAAAACTTGTGCAGACAGCTCAAAAGAGCTTTTCAATTTACCATGTGTAATGCTCTAGAGAAGAACTAACCATTTTCTTATTTGAGATGCATTGAAAAATTTGGGAATGGAGGAGTTACACCTTTCTAAATATTTTCTCTTTCTAAAATGATTTCAGACATCTGTCTTAGAACTCACATTTTATTTCTATGCCAACAGTCAGGGACATGGAAGCTGCACGGTCAGTAGCATTTCTTATTCTAACTTTTGCCACTCAAATAAATTAATTTGATTCTCAAGTTACAAAAATCCTCAATTATTTGTGGAAGACAGTTTCTTCACACGTGCATGGGCTATCATGAAGACATTTGACTGGAACATTTTCATGAGTAGCACTTTGCACAACACAGTACTTTGTAATCTGAGGGGGCTGGAATTCTGAAGGAAAATGGATGCATATTCTCCTCTTCCTTCCCCTATCCCAGCCTCCACTGCCTACTGTCCCCCAGGTTTACTTTCCTGTCTGCAATCCCCACAGATCTCACAAGCCATGCAGTCAAGCTGGGTCTAATGTTTGGAGGGGAGATCTCAAAGGACTAGCTAGCTGTAGGATGGTTATTTCTGGGTTGCATTTTACTGAGGCTATGTACACACTACCTGAGTTTTCGCGCAATAAGCATGTTGCACAATAAATGGTCCGTGGTTGTTGTTGCGCAAGATCGCGTACACACTCGGCGGACTCTAACGGTACAGAGCCCCCCCCCCCCCTTCTGTTAGCAGTCCTCTCGCAAAGCAAACTGAACTGTGGGTACGTATCCCACAGTTCCCCGTATCAGTAATTCGCGAATTGGATCATGGGAAGAAGAAGGGTCGCGCTATGCTGCATGGGATAATTACTCATTTCCCGTGGTGCATTCTGTTACCGACGCTTCCCTGCAGTTGCCACTAGCAACGAGCGCGAAATTCAAACTGAATCGACCGTCTTTACGGAACTTCCCTTTCTGCATCAGCATGGATTCTGCTGTGATCTTGAATGCTGTGTTCAGCATTGTGAACACAGCCCAGATTCTGCTGCAGTATGCCTTTGGCTCTGATTCAGAGCAGGATTATGATGACTCGAGCATGGAGACTGACAGCCTTGAGAACAGCACTGATATTCTGATCAGTTTCGCCGACCAGCTGCACAGCGTGAACCGCCGTGTCTGGTCACAGCAGACGAGTACAGACTGGTGGGACCGAATCGTTCTTCAGCTGTGGGATGATGAGCAGTGGCTACAGAACTTTCGAATGCGGAAAGCCACATTTATGGAACTCTGTCAGGAGCTGGCCCCTGCCCTGCGGCGCAAGGACACGAGAATGAGAGCGGCCATCTCCGTGGAGAAGCGTGTGGCTATTGCCCTATGGAAACTGGCGACTCCGGACTGCTACCGCTCGGTCGCAAACCAGTTCGGGGTCGGACGGTCCACCGTCGGAGTAGCACTGTCACAAGTATGCAAAGCCATCAACCATCTCCTGCTAAGGGGGACGGTGAACCTTGGGAACGTGAGGGAGATCATCGATGGATTTAAGGAGTTGGGCTTCCCGAACTGTGGTGGTGCGATAGATGGAACTCACATCCCTATTCTCACGCCCAACCATCTCGCCTCCGAGTATATTAATCGCAAGGGGTACTTTTCAATGGTTCTTCAGGCACTGGTGGACCACCGTGGTCGGTTTACGGATATAAATGCGGGTTGGTCAGGAAAGGTGCACGATGCACGCATTTTTAGGAACTCTGGACTGTTCCGAAGGCTACAGGCGGGTACATTCTTTCCAGACGAGAAAATAACAGTGGGGGGTGTTGAGATGCCTGTAGTTATCCTTGGGGACCCCGCCTACCCACTGATGCCTTGGCTTATGAAGCCTTTTACAGGGAAGTTGGATCCTGCAAAGGAGTGCTTTAATTACAGGTTGAGCAGGTGTAGAATGGTTGTAGAGTGTGCCTTTGGCCGTTTAAAAGCGCGCTGGAGGTCGCTGTACGGCCGGCTTGACCTACATGAGGACAACATACCAATTGTCATCTCTGCATGTTGTGTTCTTCATAATATTTGTGAAAACTGGGGGGAGAGATTTTTTAACTCTTGGACAAGGGAGGCGGAACGTCTAGAGTTTGCCTACCAGCAACCGGACACAAGGGGTATCCGGGGGGGCGCAGCTTAGGGCAGTACGCATAAGGGAGGCGTTGAAGAATGAGTTCATGAGTGTGGACTGAAAGGCTGTCTTTTACTATTATAAATCACTGCTATCCTTATGTATTGGTTACCTTAGAAACTCAATAGATATAGAGTGATTGCTTCCTTTTTCTTTTTTTTTTTACTTCTTTCTCACCCCACGCCCAGGGCATACCAAAAATGAAAAACAATAAAGTCAGATTAAATTTAACAATGTCTCAACTTTATTACTATTACAGAAAGGAAACGGTGGCTGTAAGGGGAGGGGGGACTAAAGGTGGGTGTAGGTGCTGGACTCCACGACATAAGTTGGTGGAAGGGTTGAGGTGACGTTATACCATGGGTGTCCATGGGTTTCCAAAAAAGGTTTGGGGGGAGAGTGTTGAGTGGATGTAGGGAATGGCGGATGTGGCTGCGGGGGGGAGGTGCGAGCCTGGAGCAGACCGACCATGGACTTCAGCAAGCTGGTCTGCTCATGAAGAATGCCTATTAGGGCGTCCTTCTGCTTCTCCCTCCTCGCGCTGCTTTCTAGCCTGTCCTGCCTGCACACCCGCCTCCATTCCCTTGTCTCCCTCGCTGATTTTTCATGGGAATGCATCAACTCTTGGAAGATATCTTCCTTGGTCCTGCAAGGCCTCCACCTTATCTTTCTCAGACGGTCAGCAGCAGCTGTACACCGTCCAGTGAAGGCCGTTCCTGTGCAAAAGAGAAACAGTTTGAATGCCGCTATTGTTCTCACCACGTTCAGGTGCAAAAAATGATGCTCTCCCTTCACATTCCGAGATTACACGGGTGAAGAAATACCGGGGGGATGTAACAAGTTTTCCAAAGCGAGGGATGGGTTGCTGTGAGTAGGTACACGGGACAGTTGAGTATTGCCGCTGATTGTTCGGAACCTGTGTCAGAGATGGCTGCAGTGGAAGCCGATATCACACTGCTTAGAGTGCCTCTGCAAGCGAGAATGCATCTCCTGCATGTGGCTGACTTCCAGCCTGGTCCTTACGCAGCTGGATTGTGCGCGGCTATGGTTCCCGCTGCAGTGCTTGCGAGCTTGAGAGGGAGAGTCTCCCTGAATGGGGGAGGGCAAAGGCTCGCTCTACCATCCAATTTCAAAAGAAGAATTTGGAGTACACATGTAGTGACTTGAAAGTGAACGACTACATGGCAATCGAGGCATGTATTGATGCGCTTTTCTTTTAAGTCCAGAAATACAAGGGCACACCATTAATGCACATAAAAGAAGAAACAGAGAAGGAGAACTCTATGCCTTATATTCATGTACACGCTAAGCTGTAGCTGATAGAATAGAGAGCACTGCAAACATAACTTACCGGAGCTGCCATCGGCTGATTCAGGTGAAGGAGTGCAAAAAGAGTCCGTGGAGCTTGTCTCTGCCGGGGTGGCGAATAACTCCTGGCTCCCAATGTCAGTGGCTCCGTTGTCGCCGTCCACCTCCTCTTCCTCCTCTGCTTCCTCGTCCACGATTGCATCGTCGCCTTCTGCTGCCTTGTCATTTTCTGCTGCTGTCGCAGAAGTGTCCACGGTCGAGATAGGGGTTGTTGTGGGATCGCCGCCCAGGATCGCCTCCAACTCCTTGTAGAAGCGGCATGTCGCCAGCGCGGACCCGGAGCGCCGGTTTGCCTCTCTGGCTCTGTGGAACGTTATCCGCAGCTCCTTCACTTTGGCCCGGCATTGCAGAGTGTCTCTCTCGTACCCCTTCTCAATCATCGCCTGAGAAATTTGTCCAAATATGTCGAAATTTCTCCTGCTGCCACGTAATTGTGACTGCACTGCAGACTCTCCCCAGATGCCTATCAAATCCATCACCTCTGCTGTTGTCCAGGCTGGAGCTCGTTTGCTGCGACGCGAGGACATTGCAATCGGAGCACACAGAGGCAGCAGCACTGAACAGCAAGCCAGAAGGGAGAGTGTGGAATTCAAAAATTCGCGGGGCAGAAGGGGAGGTCGGGAAAAATGACATCACGGCAACAGAGTACAGGGGGAAGTGCAGAAGGGATGGGATTGGAATTGTGGGCCATTTCCGGAGGTTTCGAATTGCGCGGTAAGCGTACACACACGGGCTGTCGCGTGATAACTATTCCGCGTTAGCCCCTACCACGCTTGTTTTGCTGGTTTACATTTTGCGCAACAAGAGGGCTCTTAACGCGCAAAAACTGTAAGTAGTGTGTGTACGCTCGGCTTCTTATCGCGCAATAAAGGGCTTTATCGCGCAATAACTTTCTAGTGTGTACAAGGCCTGAGTCAGTATTGAACACTGATAGTGCAGTCTATCAATAGACATGTATAGCAAAACTCTTTAATGTTACATCCTACGGCATGGCACATCTTGTAAGTATAGGGTTCTTACCCCCATTGTTCCAGGGATAGTCCGAGGCAGTTACTTGTATTCTGTCTATCGAGATCCCCCTACCGGTCCTAATACAGATATTTCTCACTTAATCTGGTGGAGGATTGCTGACCAATGTTAGACTGTTGCTGTATTTGACCTGCTATGAGAATTATCATACCTGTGTGTGTACACATGCTCAGGCAAAGTGCTGTAATTTAAAACATTTGTGAGGTACTTACAGATCTACAAATAAGCGCTCCTGTAGAAATACATTCTAGTATTTTGTCCTTGAAAATCTAAATGCCTCTTGTGCACAGTAATCTTACAGCTTTCAAGCCTTTTTAGATGCTAGTATCAATTACATCATCACCATGTACATTAGATGTATTTTGGTTGTCAATTTCTTTAGTGCAATGAGCGCACAAACACACATTCAATACTAAAGAAGAATCGAAGTAGAAACAAAATATTTAAGAATGTGTTAAAGAAATCTCAATTAAAAAAAAATCCCCACACTGAACAGGAATGTTATATTAGTATCATTAATTTAAGTTTAAAGGCTCAGACAGACTATTCCAGTACTCTATTGCTTGGAATGTATGAAATTGTCCTAGTCAAAATACAAATTAAAAAACCCCCAAAGCCATCTTGTGCGTAACTTTTAGCCTATGCATTCAGCTAACGACCATGCTTCCGCGTAGGTGATCTTTTTGTAACTACTTCCAACAGAAAGAAGAGCTGTTTCTTCATGCCGCAATACGTTCTTGGCTACATGTAGCAGCATGGATCCAAATGAATCAAGAGATCTACCTTCCTCAAAACATGGCTGAGAGTGCAGCCAACTGTGCCAGGTAGGCACATTCAAATACAGTGCAGCTGCCGGGTAGCATTTAGGGGCCTCTCCTCATTTCTGCTCTGCTCCTTCAGACTCAGTATTTGTTACTCCAACAGATGCACCCACTTCTCTGACAGCAAATCTTGCATCTGCTAGGTGTCCACTGAATTAACATCTTACAGAGAGGAGACCGCACAGGAAGTTACTTGTTATGAAATGAAAACCGATTTAAAAAAAAAAAAAAACACACCAAGAGTTTTTCCACTGTCTGAAACATGAGATCATCTTAGAAAGGAAAACTGCTCAGACCTTCCAAGGAAGATGAGCTCTTTTGGCTTAGTCACTTTAAACAATCTGTACTAAAAGAGAAATAAAAACCTTTACTGGGCTGCATTATACAAATGACCTCCTTAAATAGGAGCAGACATTCTGGGCCCGATTCACTCTTGCCTGGCACATTCACGTCTGTGAAAAAGTGTGAAGGGGAGAGTATGTGCAAGACACATCGGGGAGGATGCTTCTGGAGTGCTTCACACCCACTTGGCACACATCTACCTGAACGCACAAAGTGCAAGACAGATGGATCAGGCCCGCTCCATTCCCCACCAAAGAATTCTAGGAAATAAGTACCATGGCAATTATCACTTTCAGCAAAAAACCAAGTAAATGCACCAAGCTCTTTGGACCCAGTTTTGTCCTGGAATTCCCAGACAACTAACCAGAAGATGTGAGAGATGCCAGAGCACACAAGGTTTGCACATTTACTAGATATTTTAAAAGTTTATTCCCACTGTTTCACTTAAGTGATTCTTTTTTTCCCATGTAGGACATTCCTTCCCATAATTGATCTGCTTTGATTCTTCAGGTACCTCAGGATTGCAGGCTATTGATGGTCACAATATAAAGCTGCCCAGGCATATTTAGACAGACAGCGAGGGACCAGCTTGATTTGGTGTGAACTAAATCACGTCAGACATTCCTGCAGGAATTAATTTTTGGACCACATTTTTGGAGCACCTAACAGAATTGCTTTTAAAAGCGTTATGTAGTGGAGTTTCGAGTTGGAAAAGAAAAAACCCACCACTACTTCCAAAGGTTACAGCCACAGCCCACTAACCTTCATAGGTTCGCAAGTACCTCTCCATCTGCTTCCCAGTTCTGGAGGCAAGACAACCACTGAACAGTCGCTAAGCAAACACGACGCTTCACAGTACAAGACCCTCCAGTCCATACAGTAGCATGTAGGTTTCACTGTTGCCCAACAGTTGCTCTAGGTCAGATCAGCGAGTTTTCTATCAGGGCCAGGATTCTACTAAAGCACTGGATTCTGTTCTGTACACACTGCACACATGAGCAGATTTATGAATACTAGTTTTACTGTTAAAGCAGAAAACATTAAGGAAAGTCCTATGTTTGCAGCCATACAGAATGCCCCTTTACTTGGTTATCTGGGAATATTGCAAGTTCTTTGGGGTAGAGAATCATGTTTCCTGATTATCTGCGCTGAGTGCTAAGCAAATGTATTTGCACTACAGTAGCACTTGGAGGCCTCAGTCAAGATCAGGGTCCCATTATGCTAAGTGCTATACACTTAAAGAGAGGCAATTCTAGCCCCAAAGAGCTTGCATTACAAATAGACAAGACAGAGCAGGAGAGAAAACAGCGACCCAGAGAGGTGAACTGACTTGCCCGTGGTATTTGGCTGACTGGGGTCTTTGGGCAAAAATATAAATATTATTTAAGTCAGCTATAATCTTGTGTTGTGCTTAAGGTTCTAAAAATAGTAGTTCATAGAAAGAATGATTCCATTACTACCACCTGTCCTTCGAACCCACTTCCCAGGCCCTTCCTGTAGTCATCAGAATAGTGGAAAAGATGGAAAGCGGGGGTGGGGGTGGTAAATAATGTAGATGGAAAGTTATGTGGTTCCTCTTTGTTCTATAGCTGAGAAAGTCAGAGCTCAGGAAATTAACTCCTCCTACGAAAGTTAACAGAAATATCATCTGATGTTACCAAACAGGAAAACTCCATTGTTTGGTTTGAGTCCTCAGTCTCTAGCTGGATTTCTTGAAACTTTGAAAAGTCAGTAATGACCTCAAAATCCTATTATGTGGGAGATTGTCCTGATACCAGTTACACTTATATACTGTCTGAGTATATACTTACCAGAATAAGGGGAAGTCGAACAAATATCAAAGCGTCTGACGAAGTGGGATTTTCTCCCACGAAAGCTCATGCGATAAATAAATCTGTTAGTCTTTAAAAGTGCCACAGGACTCTGTTGTCTTTCTACAATAGACTAACACGGCTACCCCTTTGGAATTTAACTATATCTGAAACGCTTTTCTTCCATGAAATAAGATACATTAGGATTCATGATGATTGATGACGGGCCATCACAGCAAAAAACAAACAAACAAAGACTACCACTAGCTCAGGCAAAAACAGTCAAGTATGCGCCTTTCACATTACAGCCATGACGCAACATGTCTATGTCATATACAGGCAATTTCAGTTACTGACTGCATCAATCTGTGAAGAGACAGAGACCTGGTCTAGACTAGGATGAAAAGATGTTAGCTAACATGTCTGCAATTTCCAAAGGGGGAGCCATGTTAGTCTAGTTCAGCAAAACAAACAAGGAGTCTAGTGACACTCTTAAAGACTAACATATTTATTTATTTATTAGTAAATAAATAAATCAATAAATAGTGTTAGTCTTTAAGAGTGCCACTAGACTCCTTGTTTGTTATGCCTGCAATTGACTTCTCAAACAAGTTGAACCCTAAAGAGCACCCAGCTTTTAACTTGACCTGTCTAGAATGTGTTAACAGTACTACACCATATCTTTACTAGACTTTTCAAGCAGGTTAGTAAACACATTCTCTAACAACTCACCTTTGATCCTAGTCATTCTTTCTGGCCTCATCTAGACAAGATCACTTCCCTTCTTCATAGTCAATGCTTTTACCAGAGCACCACAAAACACATGAAGCAACAGGGAGACTATGTCAATGTCACTTCACCTCAGCACAACGTAAATACCTAGTAGGGAGAATTAGATCAACGTGAAGGCATTTGGGGGGGGGGGGGGGGGGGAAATGGTTGAGCAAAGCTATTCTCTTGGCATTCAAAACTATCCAAAATTTAACCTGGGAAAAAAACAGGGGACTTAACAGAGTTACTGTCTGCATCCACTGGATTATTTATATGGCCTTATAATATAGCCATAAAAAAAATTTACTTCATGCTAGTTAGTGTTTGCCATTCCAAGTTTTGGGCTGGTTCAAGTTTTTGTTTTTTGTGGGTTTTTTTTTTTTTTGCTTTTCAGAATGCTAAGTAGACATGGATGCTAATGTGTGTTCTCTCTCATTTGCACACACTTATATAGGTAAGAAAAGTGATTATAACTGAGATCTGGGAAGAATCTATCCAACCACCAGGACACTGTTGGCATTATCCTATTTTAAGAGCCCTCAACTGCTTAACCAAACTATTTTGAAAACAATTATTGTTGGGTTTTTGTTTTGATTGTTTAACATAGCATATAGCCTCAGAAGTAGTATACAACTGAAAAGAACAGTTCCTGAGTTGTTTCAATCTAATGGGTAAATACTGTACATGTTTCGTAACAGGCTGCCATAGTAGCAGATGAAGATGCTGCATGGTTTTTTTAAGAAATTTTAAACCCCGCTGAAGCAGTTGAGTAAAATGACTTTGCTTGTGACTATTATGTGATTTTTAGAAATTCATACCCAGTGAGCAACTACTGATTGTGTATGCTCTACTAAGCAGGTTCTTTCTGAATATACATGCCCCCAAGGAGGAGATGCCTTCAAATACTGATCTCAAGCCACGAGGCCAATGGAGAAGTGAAATAAGAATTAATATTTTAAACTTAAAAATCACTCACTTCCTTGAGAAGAGTTAAGTGTTTCTAGCGGCTACTTGGACTGACTGACAATGCAATAAATATTTCAAAGTTCTGATCTTATTGTATACAGACCACTTGATTTATTTGCGCTTAGGTCTGGACAGAACATAATTTATTAATTTAAATCATCATGGAAATCGCAACCCTTCAACTGAACCATGTTAACTGCCTAAACATGTACACTTACCCAATTTAAATTGGGTAACATCTAGCAAATATTTAGAGTCTATTAACCGACTGTTATATTAAACTCTCCTGTCCTCTCCAGAGTGCGCTACTATTGAATGGAAAATTAGTCACGATGATGTTAAGGGAAAACTAAACAATGGTTATGAGGCTAACAGAAACAGGGAATGCATGCTTCACTTTTAAAATGATTACTATTACTTCCCTGTACAAAGGCTGCCACTTAGAAAATAATCTGATTTCTCCATAGATGATCTAGTGTTTGCAGTTCTTGGTAAATACCTCTAGAGAAATACTAGAAGTAGAAAGGAAAATATTTACAGTTTAGCCTTCAGCATGAAGTCTGTTTCAGTACTTTGCCTTCTATCGCACAAACATGCATACTTACAGCTGTGGCGTAATCAATGGGACTTTACACAATCTTAATCTCTGCTTCACCTTTGCCATGGCATTTCTTCCCCTCCTATTCATTTACGTGCATTTCTATGGTACTCATCACCATAACATCCGTCTATTTACATTTCAACATAAGTGAGTAAAAGCAGCACTTCTGTAACGCTTGTATCACTCAACAACAAATATAGGGCCCTAACCTCATGTGAAGGATCACCTCTAACTCATGTATTCTTCTGTTATAGAACCTACACCAGAAGTGGCCAGCAAAATAATTCAGTTGTGTGGAAGATAACTCCTGTGTTTTTAAACAAATTTTGAAAAGGCCTTTCTAAACATAAGGCAAAAGTTTCGGTTAAAAAGTCTCTAAAGCAATATTACTACCACATTTACCTTACTCTTTAAAATCAGCTTTAGTAATCTGTTCCCTATGATTGTAGGTGAGAAGGAAGCACAGATGGATACCGCTTTCCCTATGGAGAACAGCTGTCAAAAAGTTATGCAGTAAGTACTCCTAACTTAACTCACAAAATTATTTCCAGTGAGCATCTTCAGAAAGAAATGCAAATGATTCAAACCAAGAAACCTCCTGCTTCCAGCACATAAATCATTTTCCACATTTGAAGACAAAAATAATGAGATGGCTTGAATATCAAGAAAAGTAGGTCAGAACAAAAACTGTAAAAAGCTTCACTTGCTTCCTGATGTTTGATGCACTGATGACATGAAATCCCAGACAGAAATAGACATCAATAAACTCTTACCATTCTTAGCAACCTTGGTCATTCCCACCTCAAACTATAACCGAGAGCCAGTACCAAGTCACTGTAGTTACACGACTTTGAATATTCTGTTAATTCTAGTGGCAGCCCCCCAAATTTCTTTTTGTGCCCCCAAAATGCATTTCCTGCGGTGTTGTATCGGAGATTTAAAATCTCTCTGATGGGGCCTCTCATTTCTCTCCTCCCTATCCGGGTGACATCAGATCTTGTTCTTTGCCTTGCTCAGAGCAGAGACAGGGAGAGTAGTTGATTCTCCTTCCCATGGCAAGTCCTATGGGACGATGAGCAAAGCCGCTGACCTAAAACAAGGTGCCATCCTACCTGTTCTCCAGGTGCACTCTACAACAGACCCCCCAGCAGCCCTTCACCCCCCGTGTCTCCAAGCCTCCCATCAGCAGGTGAACCCAACACCCCAGCTGCTGCGTGGCGCGCACAGGGCGGCCGGGGGCCCGGCTGGAACCTGCCACCGCCCCGGGTGCGCGGCGATGGGCAGAGCGGCCGTGCCCCGGCTTGGCGCCGCGGTGAGGGGCTCTCACCTTCTCCTGCTTGGCGGGGACGCTGCTTTCCAGAGGCTCCGAGCACTTGCTGAGCTTCTTGCCGGCGCCGCCGGGCGGGCTCCAGGTGATGGCCGGGGCGCCGCCGCCCTTGCCGCCCTCCCCGCCGCTGTCGATCTTGATGAGCCGGTGCTTGGGCGAGAGATAGCGGCCGTCGGGCGGCGTGGCCGGCCGGCGCTCGCTCTGGCTGCGGAAGAGGTGCGGCGAGGCGCCGCCGGCGGGGACCGGCTCCTCGGGCGCGCAGGGCTCCGGGCGGCACAGGGCGCGCAGCTTGCGCAGGGACGAGCCGGGCCCGCTGTAGGGGTCCTCGAAGTCCCGCTCCTTCTGGGCGCGGTAGGCGCGCAGCAGCTCGCCCGGGTCGTCGCGCAGGTGACGGGGCGCCAGGCGGGGCGAGGTGTGGCGGTGGGCGGCCAGCAGCTCGGCCCCGGGGCGCCGCTCCCGGTAGTCGGGCCGCGGCGGCTGCGGGGGGGCTCTTGGCCTTGTTGTTGCCCAGGCTGAAGTACTTGGTCAGCCACTTGGCCATGGTCCGGCGCTAGGGCGCAGCGCCCATGGGGAGGGCGCGGGCGGAGCCGGGCCGGGGCGCTCAGGGGCGCTGCCCATCGCCGCGCCCGGCCCGCGGCAGCCCCTGCCCAGCCATGGGGCCGCCCGGCTGCGGGCTCCGGCCGCCTCCCGCCCCGCGTGCAACTTTCCCGGCGCCCGGGGGAGGAGCGGGGTCACCGGCGCACTCCCGCTTCTTCCCAGGGCTGGCTGCGAGCGCCCGGCTCCGGCTTCCAGTCCCGGCCGCCCCACGCCCCCTGGCCCGGCTCGGCTCGGCTCGGCTCTGCGCTGCACACCCCGCCCGGCCTGACCTCAGCACGCACCGGGGAGGCGGGGACGCGGCTGTTTGGAGACTCCCCCGCCCCCGGCAAGGGGGCCCCTGCCTATCCCGGGCCGGGGGAGGGGCCGGCCCAGGTGCCGGGGAGGCGGGGAGAGGGAACAACTTGCCCCAGCGCCGCCTAGCTCGGGTCGGGTCCCGGGGACTGGCTGCGGCGCCGAGTCCTTCCCGGTGTTCCCCGCTGCGGGGGAAGGCGGCTGCTACCGACCGCGTCTTCTCTCCAGGCCGTACCGCGCACCCCGGCCGAAGCGTGGACAATGCGCCCCGCTGCCGTGGGACGGACGGGCTGCCTCAGCCTGCCTTCAACACGTGGCTCCGCTCGGAGCGCGCCTGGCCTTCCGGCTCGGCAGGGCAGTGTTCCCTGCGATCCGGGCCGTCTTTCAGGTCAGGGCACCCAGAAGGAGCCCCGCTTTCTTCCAGCGCCTGGACTCTCAGGAGCATTTCCTCCCTGGCTGGGGAGAAGGAATGAATCCGCTCCTGCTGAAATAAGAGCAGCGCTGTTATTTATCGAGCTCTCACCCGGTGCCAGACTAAAGGAAGACCCAGACCTGCCCCAGGGGACTTGCAGCCCACGCTCGGACACAAGCCAAGCAATCTGGGCGCAAAACATTAACAGGAGCAGTCAGAGTGGTTTGTTTTTAAATCCTCTCCCGTGCCCAGTTTTGGTTCCCTTTGTTGGGGTGGATCTACTAAGAACGGGAAACAACACGACCAAGTATTTGAACCAGAGGAAGAGACATTCCGAGGGAGGAGGGGGTGAAAACCGTGAAACTGACAATGAGCCCTATAGATTGTAGAATAGTCTCCCGAGGGAAACAGTAGAAGCCACATTACTTGTGACATTTAAAGCAAAGCCGGGAAAGGTTCTTCAAAGTGGTCTGTGGGGAGAAATCTTGCCCTGCCGGGTGGATGGGTGATAGCCTCTTCCATCTCTCAGTCCTGTGACTGTATGACACTGACACATGTAGCTTAAGCAATGCAGTGTCAGGCTGGCCACTGGGGGGGAGTAGATGGCACATTGGCTCTGCCGGCACTCTGTATCAGCAGGGCCATTTAGTGCTGTTCTTTTCAGGCCCTGGAAGCCTTATAAAACTGGTTTTAGATTGTATTTATTTTATTTTATTTTTTGGGCATGAGAGCCTGTCTTTGGGAGGCATCCTTCTAGGGATGTCTCTGACTGTGTGCCCAGCTGTCCACTGCTTTTTAAAGACTCATCCTCACCAAGAAATAGCTGACAGTGAGTGTCAGCGGAATGTGTTTGTAACCCTGTTGGTGTGGAGGAGGATTTGGAAACAGGCCCTAAAATCTTTCAAGTCATCGCAGGTGAGGCAGCTCTCAGGCTGACAAAGCCAGTCCCATGGAGGGTTGAGCCACCATGAACCTAGGGAGCCAGAGCAGAGCACTGTGTTGCTAAGCAGACAGGATATTGTGTTTTGTATCAGTTGAAAGCTTTTTTTTTTCTAGGACATGTGGCTTCATTTATAGATAAGAGCTGCAATAAATCAAAGTTGGGGTGAGATTTGTGTGACGCAGTACGGTGGCAGCTGTGTCTGTGAGAAGGGCATGCAGTCTTCTGGTCTCTAGGGCCCTCGGGAGTGAGCCCTCACTGCTATTGTGATGGGGGCCCCGGCCGAGGTCCCCATGATCCCCATGACACATTTAACAGTCTCTGAGGAGGGCCCTCAGTAGGGACCGTTGGGCTTATTTAGGAGGCCAGTGCTTCAAAGGGCTTCCTGCTGGTCTCACTCTAGTCTCACCAGCAGTTACTTATCCAGGTGCTGATTTCGGCTCTGCCTGGAGAAAGCTGGGAGATGCTGTTATGTATGTGTGATGGAAAGGAGATGTACCGCTGGGTGTCATCAGCAGGTGGCTGCCATTCTGCACGGTCTCTCCAGCTCTCCCAATGGCTGTGTGTGTATATATATATTATACCCACTGAATACTACTGAGGAGAGGAGTGGGCCCTGTAAGACCACAGAGGTGAAGAGACACTAGCCTATAGTGACTCACTTAATCTGGGTTGAGGGGGGGACATGAAGAGTGCATGGTCATTATGCTCATCCCTGTAACTTGGTGGAGGCAGGCAGGGATTATCTGTCAATGAAATATCAACACCCTCCCTTCCACAACAGTCAGAGAGTGCCCCCAATCCACTTCTGCTAGTCCCTTCAGGAGAAATCTCCAATTAACCAGAGTAGACTAGATGAAGTGTGAAGTGCTGCCCTGTTGAAAATCAATGACAAAATGCCCATTTACTTCTTTGGGGCTAGGACAGGGGTCGGCAACCCAAAAGATAGAAGAGCCATTTTTTAAAATTCCTTCAGGGGCTTTCAAACGATTAAAAAAAGTAATTAGGGGATTAAAAAAGATAGTCATCATTAATTGCCATTTTAATCATACTGTTGAACCATAATAGAATACCATTTATTTAAATATTGGTGGTGTTCAGGGAAAATGTGTGTGTGTGTGTGTGTGTGTTTGCATGTGCACGCTTGTGTTGGGGGAGCAATATCTCTTTAAGCAGAGCACTCAGGAGCCGGAAAGCTTTTTTCAGCCAGCAGCAGCTGTTGTCAACAGCAGCAGACAGGCTTCCCCCATTCCCCCACCCTAGCTCATTGGCAACCCAGTATATGGGCAAGGGAAGTGAGACTCCCTGACATCAGCCCTGTTATACCTAGCAAACAAGAGGCAGGGTCCTGAGATCCAGAACAGCTTGGCCAGGACGGCTCCATGGGCTGGGGGGAAAGCAGTAGCTGCAGTAAAGCAGCGCAGCGAGAGGATGGGCATCCCTACTCCAGAGGCAGGCAGCAACCCATCCCCCCGCCCCCTGAATACAGTGCCCTGGTGTGTGATTAAGACTTGTTTTTTAAAAAGCATTAATTTGTTTTGAGCTAATCAGATGCATCAATTGCAATTTGACAGCCCTTATTATTTTTATTATAACTATTTGCACTGTAAAAAAGATAGTGCAATCTACAAGTCAAAGCATGAAAGGGTATACAAACATTTAATCTATCTGGCATGTAAATACCTTGCAACGGCAGCTACAACAGTGCCATGTGAAAGCCTGTTCTTCCTTTGAGGTGATATTGTAAACAACAAGGGGGCAGCAGCATCTCCCATAAATGTAAACAAACTTGTTTGTCTTAGCAATTGGCTGAACAAGAAGTAGGACTGAGTGGATTTGTAGGTGCTAAAGTTTTACATTGTTTTGTTTTTGAGTGCAATTGTGTGAAAAAATAATTCTACATTTGTAAGTTGCACTTTCACGATCAAGATATTGGCACTACAGTTCTTGTATGAGTTGAAATGAAAAGTACTTTTTCGTTTCTCTATTTCACAGTGCAAAAATTTGTAATAAAAATAATATAAAGTGAGCGCTGTACACTTGGTATTCTGTGTTGTAATGGAAATCAACATATTTGAAACTGTAGAAAAACATCCAGAAATATTTATACCTTTAAATTATTATTCTATTACTGATTATCAGTGCGACTAACACTCCTTTTAATCATGACTTATTTTAATCAAGTTGTTTTGTTTTGCATTAATCGCTTGAGTTAACTGCGATTAATTGATAGGCCTAGTTAAAGTATTAATAGGAAGCTTTTATATCACTGTTAATTGTTGACCTGATTGTTTTGGCCCAATTTCCCCTTAATAGCTGGATGATATTTTTGTCAGTAAACTTTTTGGGATAGGAGTTGCCTTATTTTATGTTGGTACAACCCTTGCCACACAGAGTCCAGGCCAAACTGGGGCTTCACGTGCTAATGTAATAGAAATAACTACAGCAGGGCTTGACAAATTCTCGATGCTAGGTCACAATGGTGCTCAAGAATCTGCCCCCGGCGCCTAACTTTGGTGCTATATCAAGGAAGGCAAACGTCCCCTTGGTATGTTAAAAAAAAAAAAAAAAAATAGGTCGTGAGATCAAGTCCTTCAGTGCCACCACCTCTCTCCCATGCCCCCATCAAAAGCAGTGTGGGCAGTGGCTTTTTTTTCCAGTGGGTGGGGCCTCTTGTGCTCTGCACTGCTGCCAAGAGTGGCAGCATTTTTTGGTGGTGGGGACTTCTTTGGGGGCAGGAGACTGCACACCTAGGCACCTAAGTTTTTAGGCTGTCCTCTATGGCTATGTCTACACTGGCAAGTTAGTTCAAAGTAAGGAGGCTTAATTCGAGCTAACTTAAGCCTTGGCTACACTAGGCTTTCATCAGTTCGAATTAAGGGCTTCCTTAATTCGAACTAATAAATTCGAATACGCTATTCGAACTAAGGGTTAATTCGAACTAGTTAGTTTGAATTAACCAATGTGGTCATGTTAGTTCGAACTAATTGCTTAGTTCAAACTAACCAGCCCATTGAACTCAATGCAATTCGCTAATTCGAACTAAGCAAGTTCCATGCATGGCACTTGCTTAGTTTGAACTAAATTTTCCTAGTTCGAATTGTTAATTCGAACTAACTAAAAATAGTTCGAATTAGTTAGTTCGAATTAACTAGTTCGAACTAACTTTAGTATGTCGACATAGCCTATCTGCCCGTCCCTTTAATCGAGCACTGAACTACAGAGAGATGCAGATCCTAGAAAACGCCTCAAGGGGAAGTTGGACCAAAAGAGCACCTGATATTCAACTACTAATTCTTAAAGATTATCAACAATGTCCTACTGCCATCAGCAAGCGATAAAGATGCCAAGAGCTAATTACTTTGTGCTCTGTGATTTTTAATCTCTTGACAGAGAATCCTTATCTCCGTTTTTTATTCAATATTCTGTTCAGAAAAGGCAGGCAGGGATCCTTATTTACACTGCCATTATCTGCCCCTACTTTGGAAGTCTTTTGTGATATACAATTTGGCACTCAATTGATATCCTGAAATCACTGAGAGCTGACCACAAGGAAAGCATACGGTAGCTGTCATGCCTCCATGTGCTCGTCAGTTTGGAACAGTGGTTTGCATATAAAAGTTAGAGACGTGGGTTTTTTTGTATGAACTCTGCTGACTTTATGAATACACTTGGCATGACTTTTGGGCACACCTTCTCTCTGGAAAGTCATGGATTGCCTCTGGTAGGAAAGGTGGGTTTTGTTTTGATGGTTGTGCAACTTGTACAAGCTGAGCCCTTATTTATGTTGCAATGACCTCATATAAAAGCAGAGCCTCTCCTTGTGACCATAGGAGTCAATTATAATTCCTTCCCAGGACGACTTCCTCTGGTATTTCTTCATCATTTGCCATCCTTGTCGAATGAATGCTTCCCTTTCTGGTTTGAGCAACTGTGGCCATGTTCTATCCATCCTGGAGCCTCTGCTCTTTCTGCCACAAAAAAATCATGCATGAATTTATGAATTATGCATGTAGCAGCCTCCCCTGTGTCCATCCTCAAGATAACCTTCCTAAGAACATGGGAATTGCCAGAACGAAGCAGCCCCAAGGTCTGTCTGTCTCACGTATGGCTGGACCAGATTCTTTAAGTGCAAGACTCCCAGCACCAGCAGCATAAGATGACCTTCCCCCAGGGAGAGTTTTCTCTTACCCCCATCGCTAAAGGTTTGTTTAGGAGCTAGAACAAGACAGTGTAGAGCCTTCCAAAGGGGGGCTGTTATTATTCTAATTGCTCCTCTGCCCTGTTCAGACTTGGCTCCCTTCCGTTTCTTCTCACAACCTGCCCCATTCTCAGCCTTTCCCTCCCTACCAGTTGCCCCCTCCACATTAGCCTGTTGCCATCTGGGAAGGTGAGCCAGAGGGCTCCTGGCAGCCAGGATGGGGAACTGCATTTTGTGCCCAAAGGCCTGTGAGACAAGTGACAAGGAGGCCAAACGCAGGAGTGTCACAGCAGATGCTGGACGCTTGGCAGCTAGCATATCACAGCTGGTAGCATTAGAGGTGTTTTTCAAAGATTCATTTAATCCACACAGTTCGTAATTTCACAGGTTAATGCTTTAGCTAAACTTGGTGGCAGTTGGGGGAAGGATTTGGAGTTTTTTACATGACCCCAGGGAAAAAAATCCTTGACTCCTGTGATGCTAATGGCAAAGTGGCAGAAATAACACCCTTTTAAAAAATAAGATGGGAAATAGTGAACAATCTTCTCCTATAATGCAATGACCTGGAAAGCAAGGTCTCACCGCACCTTCTACAACAGTCAGTCATATCAAGACAGGGTTTGCAACTTGTTAAAATTTAAAGATAACACCTGATGCAAAAATATTTTATCTGCACTTAGGACAGATAAGTAGCTGACAGATGATGTGTTTATTAAGACACTCAACTACTTGTTGGGTTGTGCTAAAAGTATGCTCCAGCAATTATTTCATTAAATTTAATTAAATAAAGTTACATAGCAACTTCTTTGGAGTTTATGGGACATTGTTTCCTCTTGCAGTTCTGGTTTGCATGTTGACTAAGTGTTGCAATAAATGCTAATGGCATTTATAATTAAGATAGTCAACAAGAAAAGGAGAAGTTGATATTCTATGGAGACAGCCCTATGGATTAATAGTCTGCAAAGATAGTGCCATTTCCAGATCTGGAGTTGAGCTAATGTATCCATAGGATTTTTTTATTATTATTAATAGAAAAAACTCAAAGCTACAAAAGGCCAAAAATCTGAACCCTAACATTCTGAGACCTTGATCAGGTGGTCACGTACCAATATCCACAAACCGGGTTTGGGAGGAGAACAGTCCTGTTCGTTGATACAGCCTGTGCTGGGCAAAAATCATAAATTCTGCATATTAAGAACTTCTGTAGACAAATGTTCTCCCTTTTCTCATAGCTTTCTCTCCAAGTGGCTAATGCCAAATACTTCAGAAGGAGCTATATAATATCCAAATGCACTTAGTTTCATCCTCTGGTGCTATATTACATCATTTTTCTGATCCCAGGTAGTCATCAGTTTGCGATGTGAAGGCTGAGGACGGATCTTCTGTTTTGTCTGTGTGACTACAGGTGTCCTTGATAGAAATGTCAAATCACTCACCACCTAGGTGATGTCCCATAGCAATGAGTTCTCTCTGGTATCCATTCTGCAATCAAGTTGTTTTAATTTCAGCTAGCATTCTTCTCAGTTTTGGGGTTATAGGAAAAGGTGCAGCGGAGTTTTTTCACTCTACTTTGTATGTCTGCCACTTCCCTGCTGTTAAGTGTGGCCAGTCAGTTTTGCCACCTTTCAGATATTTTTGCTATCTTGCTTTGAACATTAAAGGTCAGATTTGTAAAGAGAGTTAGGTGCCTAAAGGTGTAAGCTGATACCCAGTAGGATTTTCAAAGCACCTAGGCACCCAACTCTTATTTTGGAAAGTTCCCTTGATGCCTATCTAAATACCTTGTAAAAAACAATCCCCCTGTGACTACATGGGGCTCAGCCTCAGCTGTGCCCCAAGCCAGGGCAGTGTGCCATTTGCCTTGCCCCATGAGCAGAGCACCTCTGAATCATGTTTTGCCTTTGGGATGTCCCCTGCTCTGTGGGGTACATGCCAGATGCAGCAGATTCTCCACACCAGACTGGCCCCGCAGTACTAGGCCCCCAACTCTCATCTCATCCTGCTCTTAATGGCACAAATGGGATGGAACAGCCCTGTGGAGGTAGCTCTCCTTCCTGCACTGATGAACCCCACAATCTGGCTAGCGGGTGCAAGACTGTAAGACGCTGCAAAACGCATACTTACTTCCTTGCGCAGTTCTGCAAATTGGGACGTGCTGTGCTCCACTGGCCTACCATTAAACAGGCCAGGCCCCAGCTAGATCTGCTGGTCAGAAGCCCAGCTGAACACAGCAGGGCTCTGCCTGCCACAAGCCAGTTGCAGGTTGTGTATAATGATATTACAACATTTCCCAGTTCTCTGTCCTTTTCTGAAAGCAGCCAGGTTCCTCATTCACCTAGCCCCTTATTTGCGGGATTGACTGCAATTCTCATTAAGCAGATGCCTTTGCAGAGTTGCTTGCCCTGCCCTGCCAAGAAGTTACTAGTCATTCTCAACCCTCTGGCACTGAACTAGTTCAGCTTGTCTTTCCTTCATATATTATACTCTGTGTGTGTGTGTGAATTTCTTTTGTCAGGGTTGCCTGCTTACCTAGTTTCTTACATCCTCTGGAGAGATCCTCAAAGTCTTCCCTAGTTTTAACTAACCTAAATAATTTTTTGTCATCAGCATATTTTGCTGGCTCACTATTCATCCTGTCTTCCAGGTAATTATTACTGAACATCAGCAATCTAGTAGTGATCCCATGGGCTTCCCATTATTAACCTCTTTCGAAGCTGAGAATTGGCCATTTAGTCCTTCCCTTTGCTTCCAATCTCTTAACCGGTTTGTAATCCCTCCCAGGACTTCAACTCCCACGCCTTAGTTACCTCATTTCCTTAATAGCGTCTTGTGAGGAACTTTATCAGAAGCCTTTTGAAAGTCTAAATAAACTATATCCACAGGTTATTTTTATCTACTGCTTTAACCCTTTCAAAGAATTCCAACCGTTAGAGAAACAAGGTTTGTCCCTTACAGAAGCTATGCAAATTTAACCTGATTACTGTGTTCATCTGGTGCTCTATATTTGCATTATATTTTATTATTTGATACTTTATATCTCAAAGCAGAACTTAAAATTAACCGTGTAGTTCTGTGTGATGGGTGATACTTGCCCCAATGACTAAAAGGTTATTGTCATGGGGTAAGCCCACCCTGTTATCCCATCCCACCCCATCCCCAAGCAGGGAAAGTCCAAGGGGCGTAAGGGAAACGGGCATCTCCACAGATTCAATTGGTTCCTGGGGCTTCTCCTGGGTTACTGTAACCTCAGTGCTACCTCACCAACCATCTCTACTACCAGGGCAGCAGAGCCCAGTGGCCAGAGTCAAGAGCAAGCCCTATAGTCAGGGCAGTGTGGGCTAGTGGCCAGAGTCAAGAGCAAGCCCTAGAGTCAGGGCAGCGTGGCCCAGCGGCCAGAGTCAAGAGCAGGGGGCATCCACTATGGGGCACGGTGCTCAGGGAAGGGACTCAGACCCTCCCACTCCACTGAGCCCTAGCCCAGGGCCCTATTGGTGCTAGGGGTATGACACCAAGCCATCAGGGATCCAGACCAAAACATGCTGTCTTTGATCCTGCACCACCCCCGGTTCCACCACTCGGGCTCCCTGGGCTACTCCCTACCCAGTTACTGTAGAGATCTTCCCACAGGATCTTCTGCAGTAGTCACTATCTGCTTCCCCAGAGAGTCCTGGAGTCTGCTAGCAGCAGTGAGCTCTTTGGGCAGTCAACAGGGAGTAGCTGTCCTCAGTCAGGTCTCTGAGGTCACTCCCTCTCACTCACAGGGGCTGATGCAGATCCTGGCAAGGAGCCTCCAGCACACGTTCTTCCTCCTCACTGGTCAGCCCCAAAGCAGCTGAGCTGCTCCCTTTTATACTGGGGCAGCAGTCAGAGCATGTCCAGCAGGGCTTAAGGGGTAGGACTTCCGCCACCCATAGAATATACTGGTCTTCTTTAGTGTGGGGTAAGCCCACCTTGTCACAGCTGCCTACACTGTAAATAAAAATCCACAGCTGGTCTGGGCCAGTTGAATAGGCTAAGGGGCTGTTTATTTGTGATATAGATGTTTGGGCTCTGACTGGAGCCAGGTTCTAGGGCTGTGTGAGGTGGAAAGGTTCCAGAGCTGCAGTCTGAGTCGGACTTCTATACCGCAGTTACCCTTTGTCCAAGCCACTTAGCACCAGTCAGCTGGCATAGATCAGCCAAGGGTGTCAAACTGCACTGCTAGCATAGCCTAAAGGTCTGCGGCGTCATCTGTGGTGTCTGAATGCATGTGTCTACGCTGCAGTGTAAGTCCAGGGTTGGTAGAACTCAAGTGAGCCGCGTCTTAGTTTGTTAAGCCAGGTTTGAGTGCCTACGCTTATTTGCCATCTCAGGCTAGGAACTCTTGAATCCTGGATTCCAACCTGGCACTCCAGCAAGTCCAACAATCCATATCCCAGACTTCTTAGCATCTCCCAAAATGTGGCCACTCTTGCCCTCTGTTTATGGTGCAGTGTGGGGCAATTTGGCTGTCCACCAAAGACAGCCCATAGGACCGTGGGATACTTTTGGCAGACTACCAGAGCAAGAGACCAGTGGGGCTGCCTCTACACTAAAGAGCAATAGGGCTTGAACCCTGGGTCCCAGCTTGACCCAGAGTCTCCACCCTTTTGGGGTCCTGGGACCCTAGGTCTGAGTCTAGAGTAGTGTGATTTATGTGTACATGGAAGGAGGGTTAGGCTTGAGCCTGAGTTCAAACCTTTGGGTTAGGTTGCAGTGTAGACATACCTGATGTCCCATTACCACTCTCTGAACGGTGTGATGCCACGGGAGCTAAAAAGAAATGAAAGATGTTTAGAATAATGCAGTGAGTGCCTCTTTCATCAAGCTACGTGGCACATGCAGCACAGATCTACAGAGCTAATGTCTTCCCAAAACTTTGCAAGACACCTTAAAAGAGAACTCTGGTTTATGTAACATTTAGGGGAGTATATACAGAAAATATTTTCATGTGACAGACTAATTCCTTTGACAGGTCATTATTCTCTTACGCTTTGCATGTTAGTGCTCTGGGAGCGTTACTTCTTTTAATGGAATTTTCTCTATAGTATAAAATACATGTAGCAATACTGTAACCATTCCTGCTCATAGATAAGTTCATGGAGGATAGGTCCACTAATGACTATTAGCCAAGATGTCAGGGATGCAACCCCATGCTCTGTGTGTCCCTAGCCTCTGACGCCCAGAAACTGGGAGTGGATAACAAGGTGGATCACTTGATTATTGTCCTGTTCTGTTCACTCCCCCTGAAGCACCTGCACCAGTCACTGTTGGAAGACAGGACACTGGGCTACATGGACCATTGGTTTGGCCCAGTATGGCAGTTCTGAAGATTTTTTTCCCAGAATTTCACTGAATACTATGTCACACCAGTCCCTCCTACATATCTGGTAGCATGGGCTGGCTCCTGCAAACTTGGAGGTAAGTGGTAGCCCTGGTGGGTTGTCATTGATAGTCTGTGACTGAAGGAGGACTCTTTACTAGGGCAAACAGAAATGAAAGTTCCAGCACCCTGACACCATTGCAATAGCTGATCAACCCTGCTCTTCCTAACTTTTCCCCATAGGAATAAAGATAAGCAAAGGAATTTCGGGCCTCACAGGCTAGTCCTCCTTCAGATCCATTCCTCTACTGGAAGGCAAGTAAGCACTGATCTGTAAGGCCGTCTGGCCAGAGAACTGAATCCAACTGCAATGGTGGGCATGGTTATTCTGTCTTTTCCTCATGTCCTCCAACTACAGCAGTTATTTCTCTTCTCTGCTTGCGGGCTACTCTCCTTGCATCCTGCTGCTGTGACAGACATTGCAGCTACACGCCGTATTTCTGGGGACCATAGGGGATCCAGTTTGTGGGTGTTCTGTGGATTGTTACAGCAATGGATTGTGCTTTGCTCCGTGGCGGAGTATTACCACAGTTTCTCCAAAAACTGCAAACAGTGGGGTGCCATCTGTAGACCTGTAAAGCTCTCCAGAGAAGCACCGTCTCTGGGGAAGTATGCATAGACTGGTTCAAACAAGTACCAGAGGCCCAAGGAGACAAAGAAAGAGCTTTGTGAATAAAAGGCTGAGTTTAACCTGATGGAGGGGGCCTTCCTTTTGATTTAAGAAACAGACACAATCTTTGGTCTGATGGGAGACCCCACTCTGCTGGAGGCTGGTAGGACTCATATCTGGCACACTTCCCCTGTGCAGATGATCTGGGCTGTATGGACCTTTTTATTGTTCATTGTGTTTTCTCTGTATACTCTTGTCCATAAATCAACATACCCTGTTTCGGAAGAGCTGTTTGGTTCCTGGAAAATCACTATCATCATTTTCCTTGGACAGAAAGCAACACACCGTGGCTTAACATTATGTTAGTCAGGCCTGCCTGGGATAATCACAGTGAATTGCAGGGGAGCTGCAGCGTGGCTACAAACCTGACACTCAAGAGGGCATTTCTGGAGCAGGCCCTGGAGGAGGGGCTAATAGGGCAGTTACCCCAGAATTGTCACAGCTGCTGCTCCTCTGCCAGCCACAGCCTGTTTCCCAGCTTGCTTCCAGTTTCTCCCTCAGTCTTCTTGTCCCAGCTTTCAAGTCTGCCTTGTGCCTGGTCTTCCCTTCATGGCCAGCCTCCAGATTGCAGCTCATGCTTGCTGGCCTCTGTTTCAGTTTCCTAACCCTGTCAAGGCACAGAGTTCCACTAACCCCAGGGACTTTCCTGGTCTTGACCTGTGACAGTTCCTGGGCAAGTGTGGCTTACTTGTGGACAGACTCACACCATGGCCTTGCCTTCTTACTGTCACCTCCTCACAGATCCCCTCTCCCACAGGACTGGGCCTGGGCCCGGGCCCACCTCTACATCCATTGCCCACCAGCATGCATGGCTATTGTCACAGGCACAGCCCCAGAAAGGTCTATTGACCCTGGGATCAACCAGGAGCTTCACCCTTCTGGGGCCTTTTGAGAGTCCCAGTCCAAGCCTGGGCTGTTCCCTCCATATTGGCTGGGGGAAAGAGAGGAGTGAACACAGAGAATGGCGGTGTGATTGTTCAGCTTGTTCTCCAGGAGAACTCTTGGCGAATACAGAGGGCAGGGAGACCTGCCAGGTTTTAAGGAAGGCTCAACCTCAAGCCTCCATGAGAACAACATTTATATTATTTATTTGGATATTTGAAGTGTGCGCAACCCTGAGGAAACATACTTGTCTTATAATTTTAGAATGATTCCTGCCAAAGCTCCCCCAAAATAATCCCCTCCATGTTCCCTACAAAGTTTGCCCCTCTAAATTACGCATCTCCCTCAACTCTATCCCATTCCTTTGGGGGAGGGGGAAAAAAGATGCTGAGCTGGGGGAAAAATACGCTGAAGATTTTAAAGATGACCCAGAGACCAGCAAATTCAGGCCTGGTGGAGAAATGGAGAGAAGTGAATTCCACATTTCAGGATCCCATACGGAGAAAACCCTGTCATAGCACCACTACAGTAAAATGCTGGGGGCAGCAGAGATATGTGTGAACTAGGACATCCCAGGATGTATCCACTGCCATGGTATTGTGCAGAGAGGAGCCATCTAAGGTAACGAATACCATAATAATGTCATTTGTCATCATTTGCATGCCCTTAAATTCATTCTGGGCGACAGGTATTATTAATAGAAATGGATTATTTTATTTCTCTGTAATTTATATTCATTATTACACCAGCTCACCCTCTGCTTTGTCAGAATATATATCTATATAATTTTATAAAGTTGGTGAATTTCCATATTCATGTGTTCAATTTAATGAATAGTGCTGGCTTGTGACCCCAGGTTTCTGGTGCTTGCATCTAATATAGAATTGATATCCAGAGTTGGGAGATGTTCTGTCAGCACTTGCAGGAGAGAAGTAGGGTCTAAAGCTGGGCAGTCAAATCTATGGCTCACAAGCCAGATCCGGGCCATGGAGCTGTTTCATCCAGCCAAGAGACTTCCCATAAACACCTGGGCTTGTCTACATGACCCCATAGTCCACACTAAGGTATATGAGGTATAGAGACTTCCCCATGTTGACCCTTCTGCAGTGCATTGAAGCAGTCTGTGTCAAACAGGACTACATCACTAAAGCATTTACAGACTCATAGACTTTAAGGTCAGAAGGGACATTATGATCACCTAGTCTTGACTCCTGCACAATGCAGGCCACAGAATCTCACCCACCCACTCCTGTAATAGACCCCAACTATGACTGAGTTATTTCAAGTCCTCCAGCCATGGTTTAAAGCAGTGGTTCCCAACCTTTTTGGTTCGAGGGCCACAAATATAATTTTTAGAATCCTGAGGGGCCATCAGTCTGTTTAGTTAAATTTACGTCACAATTAAATTAATTAAATTCCAATTAAATTTTAATAACAATGAATAATCACTTAATCAATTTTAAATAAACTTTTAATTAAATAGACGAGTGGCCATTCAGAGTTGTAAAAATTATATTTGTGGCTCTCGAGCCAAAAAGATTTTTTTTAATTTTTGAAAAAAAACAAAAGATTTTTTTTTAAGGGGCGTGGGGGTACTGGATACCCATGAAGGGGGCCAGTTTGTGGGCAGGCGTCTGGGTCCTAGCAACAGCGTGGCCCACACTCCCGCTCCCCCACCATGGCCATACCAGCCCATGCCCCCCATGTCAAGCCGCTCTGCCTGTGGCCACCTCTAGCAGCCAGCACACCCCACAGCCATGTCAGCCCACCTCTCCCTATCCAGCAGCCATGCCGTGCTGCCCCCCCCAAGCACGGTCCCTAGCCGTGCCGTGCTGTGTCCTCCCTTCCACCTCTCCAGCCCCACACCTCACTGAGCCGCGCTGGCCCGCAGCCCCTGGAGCCCTGGCTGGGGCTGGGGCTGGCGAGGAGGCGGGCAGCCGCAGCAGGGCTCCCAGCTGCACGACGGGATTGGCTCCCAGCCAGGCAGCGCGGGCCATTTTAAAAAGCCCCATGGGCCACTTTTGGCCCATGGGCCAGAGGTTGAGAACCCCTGGTTTAAAGACTTCAAAGTACAAAGAACCCCACCAGCAGGTAACCCCTGCCTCATGCTGCAGAGGAAGGTGAAGAACCCCTAGGGCCTCTGCCAATCTACCCTGGGGGGGAAAATTCCTTCCCAACCACAAATGTCAGTTAAACCCTGAGCATGTGGGCAAGATGCACCAGCCAGACACTCAGAAAAAATTATCTGTAGTAACTCAGAATCCACCCCATCTAACATCCCATTATAAACCACTAGGCATATTTACTGCTAGTAATCAAAGCTCGGTTAATTGCCAAACTGTCCCAACATACCATCCCCTCTATAAACTTATCAAGCTCACTCTTGAAGCCAGCTGCATTTTTAGCCCCCATTGCTACGCTTGGATGGCTGCTTCAGAATGTCACTCCTCTGATGGTTAGAAACCTTTGTCTGATTTCAAGTATAAAGTTCCTGGTGGCCAGTTTATATTTATTAGTACGTGTGTCCACACTGGTGCTGAACTTAAATGATTCCTTTCCCTCCCTGGGTATGCTACTTTGTCCTAATTACCGTTTACCATGATATACATAACTACTTTCTGTTTCAGAATTTTTCCCAAGACCTTGCATGCTACTGATGTCAAACTAACAGGTCAGTAATTATCCAGGACACTTTTTTTCTCTTTCTTAAAAATAAGAACTATGTTAGCAATTCTCTAGTCAGGTGGTACAACTCCTGAGTTTACAGAATGATTAAAAATCCCTGCTAAAGAACTTGTAATTTAAGTTGCAATTTCCAGCTCTGACGTTCCCCTAGTGCAATCTGGACTGGTGAATGATTGAGTCACCCCAGTCCTTCACCCCTGGAGCCCATCTTACTCTCCTTTGCTGTGAGAATTCCCACTCCTGGGCCGATCACATGCAGCCTCCAGCAAGCAAGCTGCTTCCAGCTAAGTGAGTGAGTGTGTCTAGCCAGCTAATATGCTTTGTCCAAGATGCAACCCTAGGACCTTCCATCTTACAAATATTCAGTGATGCCCACTGAACACAGCAAGCTCATATGTTCATCAATGCATTGCTTCAGGTAAGATAAATAAATGTATTAACTACAGAAAAATTTTAAGTGATTACAAATCAGATGGAAGTAAATCAGATTTAGTCAAGATAAACAAAACCCAAATGCATTCTAAACAAAGTTTCACACTTTCTGCAGCTCTACAAACTCAAGTGTTCCTCACCACAGGCTGACTGGTTTCCCTTCAGCCAGGCTCTCGCCCTGAGTCAGCACTTCAGTTGCTTTGTTGTGGTGTTTGCACAGAGGTGGAAGAGAGTGAGCATGGCAAAATGTCGCCATTCTTGAGATGTTCCTTCTCCCCCCATGAGCAGGGACGTCGCCCCCACCCTTCTTTCAGGGTTAGGTGGCAAATAAGGTCCTTGTACAGTTTCATCCATGACCTGAGTCAATGAGCATCCCCTGATCATAATTCCAAACTGGCCAAGGGAAGGGAATTCACTGGAGAGTCTCTTTGATCCTTTTCTGGTACCTAGGCCAGTCCTTTGTTCCCGGAATGCTTAGATGGGTTTGGTTTATGCATGCCTTGATGAGGTGAGCACTCCCCCTCTGCGCTACAGAGTTTTGCTTGGATATGTTTCAGGTCATGAGGACATATCTTTGGGAATAATATGTAGTGGGGGCCTCAAAACCATGCTCAGTGTGGCGCTGTCACAAGCATTCCAAAGCATCTTACGTGACGTACTTTGCATGAAACAACACATAATTACACTATAAGGGCGACCACATTGGAGCAGAAGGCTTCCCACCTCTGGTAGGACCTGAACACCACAGTCAGTAAAAAAGTGTAAATCTGAACAGAAACCTCATTTATGCTATGGAAGAAAGGAGCCAGGGCTACAATCTGTCTTCCCTGGGGAATGAAGCTGTCAGATACAATTAACCACATCAGAGTAGGGAACCTGGCCAGCTACCAGCACTACCATGTGTCAGGGCATCCCCCATGGTAACACTGCAGAATGGGGCGATGTACACGCAGCCCTTTCTGGTCCAAGAGCTCTGCTCTGGGTGGGTGTGTTCATGGCTGTTCTCTGCTGATGTCAGTGTCTACATTTACGCTTTCTTGTACTAGCCTCCTCCAGGCATTGCACCACTGAGCGAGAGGGAGCTGGGCTGTGTTTTTCCCATGCTTACCAGAGGCAATGGAATTGCACGGGCGTGACTGAGAGCATCATTTCAAGACAATGGATCTAGAACTGAGGCTCATTTGAAGTGCAGACTTTTAATTCCTAGGAATAATATGCAAGAAGGAAGAAATCCAGCTCAGCTTTCAAAGTCCAGGGAGAGTTTGCAGAGCTGACAAGATCCCCATTAATTTCAGTGGGGTCAGAATTCACCCACCCTAGTTTTACATGTAACCTGAACAGAATTGATAGAATCACATGTGAAGGAAGCCCACAGTGTCAGTTTTAGAGTCATTCTCCAGAGTAGGGCCAGGAAAATGGTTTGTTTTGTTTTTTAAATAATGTGTCATTTAAAATGATTGGGTGAGTCCCTTCCTTTTCCCTAACAGGTCTTATCCTTGTAGCACACTCTCACCCTTAATCAAATGCTCTCTTCATTGCAAGTGTTATGTGTTAAACATTGTTATGTGTTAAACATTTGGAAAAATCAGACTTTTGGAGTGAGGGAGGGACTGTGCTTCATTGAATTTCCCAGGCCTGGGAGTTTGCTCAGAGACTGGGCTTGGAAGGGAAGGGGCCAGAGATCTAGGTCACTTGCACAATCTTCAGTTTGTTCATTTTGATACAGATCACAGTCTTCTTTTAAAACCAATAAGGGGGTTCAGTACACACATTTTTTCCCATATAAGATTTGTTTAAAGTATATGTACAAAGCATTAATATCATTCACAGCTGCAAATAGAAAAGAGCTAATAAGTTATCTGAAAACTCCAGAGTTTGCAATGAAATCAAATGTATACACCCTCAATAAAGACTTAGAACTATTATAGCTTCGTCTTTCTTTGAGACAACAATTTGATTTTCTTTGTGGCTCACATGCAGATTTAGCCCTTGGAAATGGAAAAACTCACATCTGAATAAAAAGATAAAGTGTGAAGTTAGTCATGTGCAAAACAAGATGCTGAATGAGCTAGTTTAAAATTATAGTCCCCCCAAAAGAGACTACTTCAGATCCACAGCTCATCAATAAAACACTGGCTCACCACGATGAGTTGTTTTACAGCTTAGCATTTCCACAGGAGTAAGGTAGCTGTGATGTATTCAGCTTTCTGAAAAATGCATATTTAAAAGAATGACTTGCCACAGAAATCATTCTAGAGGAAGATATTGTCCTCTGTGAAATAGTGTGAAATAAGAAACAAAATGTCTGGCTTTAGTAGGGATTGTGAGTCATCGCTGAAGGGAGAGAAATATCGGCAGATGATAGGCACTCTTTACAGAAGGCTATGGCTCCAATCCTATGCTGTTTTCTTCTACAGAGACATTCTTTAATCTAAGCTATGCAGGAAGTCAAACTAGATGATCATAATGATCCCTTCTTGCCCAACAAACTGTGAATGCAATTGGGCGTCTATTGGGTTTCATACTATGTATCAAATGTAGGCCTACCTTGGGGAAAATTTTGAAATCAGTTCTTGCCTTCATCATTTAGTTTAATAATTGTATTGATTAAAAATCTCCCTAGTTCCTAACCAACCTAGTCCCCACTGACCCAAATGGTTCTGAAGATGGAGTTATATTCATGGAGCCACGGTTTTAGATGTTTAAAAAGTGTGGAGGGGAGGGGCTGAGACAAATATCAAGGGAAAGCAAGTTTCATAGCTGACCCATCACCACAAATACAGAATGGTCTGTGGCCTCTGACAGAGCACTGGCACCCCTAAAAGGTGTGAAGTTGCCACTAGAGCTGGTCAAATACGTTCCATCAAAACTTTCCTTTGAGAGAAAATTGGGTTTTCAATGAAAGATTTTCCCTCCCAGAAAAGTGTCCTCCTTCCTCAGCAAATTTTGTTTTGTTGTCGAAAATGCCAGACTACATTCCCAATAAGATGCACTGCATCCAAGGGACTCCCATGATTCACCGCCACAATCCGTGGGACTCTCAGCATGCACTGAGGGGGCTTAGTAGGAGAGAAGATCATGGAGTCTCACAGGAGATGAAAGCCAGCCAGGTAACCTGAGCCAACAGAGGAGAATCAGGAAAGTGGGGGAAGTACAAGGTACTAGAACAACAACTGCCAAGATGCAAGGTGGTAACATTCCTGAATCAAAAGTTTTCAGATAAAAAATTCTGGTTTTCAGTTTTTCACAGTTAAGTTACATGGAAAATTTAGGTGAAAATAATTTGTTTAGTTTGTTTTTGTTGAAATTTTCCACTGAATTCTCCTTCCAATTTTCTGACCACACATTGAAGAGATGTTGGACTCCAGGATGAAGCTCTAAGTGTAGGGCCCCCTACATCCTTGAGTATTTTAAAGATCATCAGGGGCCAGGTAAAGTCATGAGCAGCCAATGTGAAGAAGGCAGGGCAAGTGTAATATGAGCACAGTAGATCAAAGCAGTGAGCAAAGAGGCCATCACATTCTGATCAAGATGCTAGCAATGAATGGCCCTCTAGCATGGAAACACAATAGTCAAGGATCTCAAGGACATATGATGCTGTCCTGAGAGGGACCGAAGAAAAAAACTGCACAAGAAATAAACCCATGCTCTTTTCATGTCCCAAGTGGTTTCCACAGAGGAAGGCATAGTCACAAATGATTAGAGCTGGTTGAAAATTTGGAATTTCTGTCCCATGGGAAATTCCAATATTTTGACTTTTTCTTTCCATCTAACTTTGGGAAGAAACATTGACATAGCTAAATTTTTCCAGAAACAAAAGTTCCAAATTATTTCAATTTGGAAATGTTTAATTTTAGCTCAGTTCAGAATTGAACTACATCTACCTGGCTCTGACTTCCATGATGCAACGTGGCAGTTCAACCAGACGGGAGACCATGGTGCTTCATGGGAGATGTAGTTCGGCCGAGGACCCCAGCCCTTAGAGGAGAATGGAGGCACTAATTCTGTAAAAACTGCATTTTCTGTTGAAAAAACATTTTGATGGAAAATTCCCAACTAGCTCTACAAACAACACCAAGGCCTTTAGTCTAACTCCCTTCCTTTGATCACATCTGTGAGGACACAGTGAGGACACAGTGTAAGAAGGAGTCTCTTCTTTCTTACCCATGGACTGCTATGAGTTTTCTGTTCTGCTGTGCCTGCATTAGCTGTTCAGAAAGCTGGCCGTGGCATCCCACATTCTTCCAGGTCCAAGACCAAACTTGCAGGACCACAGTCCAAGAGGTATAATTTTAAAAGCATTAAAATGAAATCTCTGAGGCTTATAGCACAAATAGCCTAGTTAATGAGGAAACACCTCATTTAATGGGCATCACTTTACATTATTACATAGATGGGAGTGTCAATTCAGAACATCACTAGCATCTCCCAGATTTACTAGAGAGTTTGAGAAAAATTTAATATCTCCCAATTGCAAGATCTGACATAGAACAATTCATTACCCTTTCCATTATATGACAAAGAAGAAAAGATCACTTTCTTTAGATAAGCCATTAGTAGAGTCAAATTACTCATTACATTTCTCAAGAAAAAGTATCAAAGGAATTATCTCTGTTATTAGCTACGCACCTTTAATAGAAGAATGGTGTGAAGACTTGGTAGTCAGACACATTTTCTTAATGAACTGTTCAGCAATTAGATCACACGCATATTAAGCTCTTCAAGTTAGGGAATGTTCGGTTTACCTTAATCAGTTACTTAAGACCTAGTCTACAGTAGAAAAGATTCACTAGTGCCGTTATAAAAGCATAGCTATGTTGGCATACCCTCCATGATAGATACAGCTTACATGGGCAAAAAAATTCTTTTGCTGGCATATCTTATGCCAGTTCCCTGAATAAAATAAGCTATATTGGCAAAAAAAAATTGTTTTTTGGCTGGTATAACATAATCTACACGTTCCAGAGAGGTAGCCATGTTAGTTTATTTCAGAAAAACAAACTAGGAGTCCTGTGGCACTTTTAAAGACTAACACATTTATTTATCACATGAGCTTTTGTGGGGGGAAATCCCACTTCATCAGATGCATGAAATGGAAAAAAATACCATGTTAGCTGTAAATATCTAGGTACAGAGAAGAGTGGGTCACAAGGTCAATTCAAAGAGATCCAGAGGGATAAACTGCTAGCCTATTTCTGCAAAGTAAACAAGCTCTTTTGATTCAAACAGTGTGTTAGACTAGAGGGAAGCAAGACCTGTAAGCAAGAGCCGAGAAGCGTAATTGAGAGGAAATCACCTTTTGTAATGACAATGAATCTACACGACAGGTTTTGCGATGTAAAAATGTCATAAAAAACCATACCTGTTGCAGACTTTACTAGACCAGGAAATGTTTCTAATGTAGACCATGCCGTAGGAAAATCACTAGGGAACTGACTGATCTGGAACCCTAAAAGATCAGAAAATCAAGACACTGATTCACATTCAGACATTCTCAAAGAGATTTGATATCAAGATTGTTTTACAGGACAGCTGGTACTAGATACAGGTCAATCTGTTTGAATCCTCAATCATCTTATGTGATTTCTTCAATCAAGAGCATCATAAGAATATAAGCTCAGACCAGTGGGCCATCTAAACAAGTATCCTATCTTCCAGTAGTAGCTAATGTCAGGCGCTTCAGAGGAAGTGGAGAGAAAGGACAATTATGGTGTGATCCATTCCCAGCTTCTGGCAGTCAGAGGTTTAGGGGGACACAGAGCATGTCTAAACATCTTGGCTAATAGCCACTGATGGACTTATCCATCAACTTATCTAGTTCTTTTTTGAAACCAGTAACATTTATACTTTTGGTTTTCAAAACCTCCCTTGGTAACGAGTTCAACGGATTGACTGCGTTGTGTGAAGTATTTCCTTTCTTTGTTTTAAACCTGCTGCCTACTAATTTCATCTTGTGACATCTGGATTTTGTGTTATGTGAAGTGCAAATAAGATTTCCCTATTTGCTTTCTCCACAACAGTCATAATTTTATAGATCTCTATCATGTACCCCCTGAGACGGCTCTTTTCTAAGATGAACATTCCCAGTCTTCAAGCATCTGACGAAGTGGGATTTTTTCCCACGAAAGCTCATGTGATAAATAAATTTGTTAGTCTTTAAAAGTGCCACAAGACTCCTTGTTTGTTTTGCTGAAATAGGCTAACATGGCTACCCCTTTGGAACTTATTCCCAGTCCTTTAAATCTGTCTTTATATGGAAGCTGTTCCATACTCCTAATCATTTTTTAACCTTCTCTGTACCTTTTCAAATTCTTATTTATTTATTTATTTATTTATTGAGATGGGACAACCAGAATCACATGCGGTATCCAAAGTATGGGTGTACCATGGATTTATATAGTGGCATTATGATATTTTCTGTCTTGTGATCTATCCCTTTTCTAATGGTTCCTAACATGCTGTTAGCTTTTATGACTTCTACTGCAGACTGAACAGACATTTTCAAAGAGCAATTCACAAAGACTACAAGATCTTTTTCTTGAGTGGGAGCAGCTAATTTAGATCCTACCATTCTGTATGTATAGTTGGTATTATTTTTCCAGTGTGCATTACTTTGCTTTTATCAGCATTGAATTTGATCCATTTTGTTGCTTAGTCACCCAGTTTGTTTGACTGCTCTTTGTTACTCTTTGCAGTGAGCTTTGGACTTAATTATCCTGAGTAATTAAATATTGTCTGCAAACATTGCTACTTCATTGTTTATCCCGTACCATCTTTATTCTCATTTGGGAAATGAGAAGATAGACTGGAAAATAGTCCATTTCTCTTAGTGCAGTCGCACAAAAATACTTATCCGGTGTCTCTGGTGATCATACTTTAGCCCTCTTTAGCTAGAAAGTGAAATGTTTCAATCTGTCAGTACCTCATGCAGACAAGTTGGATAGATAATAGAGGAGTTGAATCCTAAAGGAAAGATTTAGTGCACTGAAGGCTCTTAGGCTATGTCTACACTAGAAAAGTTAAGTCTACTTTGTTAAGTCGACTTTAATAAGGTCGACTTTAAGTTGACTTAAAGTCGACCTTATTAAAGTTGACTTAACAAAGTGGACTAAGTTGACTTAGTCCACTTTGTTAAGTTGACCTAACCACCTTAATAAAGTAGACTTAAGGGTTACTCCATGTCCACACCGTCCTTAAGTCGACTTAAGGAGTCGACTTAAGGGTTAAGTCGACTTAATGGGTGGTAGTAACAAAGTCGACTTAAGCTTTCATTAAGTCGACTTAAGGAATTTCTTAAGTTGATTTAATGAAAGCCTAGTGTGAACGTGGCTTAATTTAAGTCGACTTAAGCCTCCTTAAGTCAATTTAAATTGTCAGTGTAGACATAGCCTTAGAGGTTTGGCTGTTGAGAACCAGAACCTACCCCAGACTTCCCCTTTAGGAACCTCCTCCATGTTTGTCTTCAGAGATCTGATGGCCTGTCCCACACCTCCTGTCAGCTTCCCATTACTTCCAGAGGGTGTCCAGTTGCTTTTGTGACATCCCAGCAAGGTTTCCTGAAAGTTTCCTGCAAGGTAAGTGTTAGAACATGTCATAACACGCTCTGTTTCCCATGAAAAATGATGAACAAAATAAAAAAATGTTCATTTTATTTCAAATACCCCACGGAATTTGTTATTTTTTTCAACTTAAACAAACAGACAAATAAAGAAGTTTAAAAAACAGGAAAAAATATTCATGTTCTCAACTTTATCCGCTTTCTCTCTCTCTTCACTTTTTCTACGTGGAAAAGGATCTGAGGGGGAGGGGGGGGGAATCAGCAAAAAATTGAAAAAAAAATCTGAACATTTTGCCCCAATTTTTTTCCAAAGGGTGTTTCTCAATTAAAAAGGCATTTTTCATAAACTAATATCTTCCCTCCCTCCACTTTAATATCTTGAACTGCCTTTGTAAGGGCTGAGCTCCCCTCTTTACACAGAGGCTGCAAAGCACAAAGGGAAATGCCATAGGTGACAGCCTCTCCTGAAAGGCTATATGGCATGTAACTTTATTTTCTGGACAGTGCAGTCCACCGGGACTAGATATTCCTTTGTGTAACTGACACCACCAGCCAAGTCAGATTTATTGTGTATAAATACCTGGCAGAGAAAATCTAGCAGGCTTATTGGTGGCAGGAGCAATAGGGTCCATCTACTTCTTGTTATAAGATCATGTTTCCAATTGCTTGTTACTTTGTCAAATTTTAACTGTTCGTGAGGAAATTTTCAATGCTGGGTTTCTGCCTCTGGCTGTATCTCTCTGGACACTTTCAACTAAATTAGGTTGAGCTGTTTCAAAGAAGGAGGCTAGGGGGGAAATATGTTCTTTTCACCATATTAAACATTTCTCAGCATCGTGTCATTGAGAAACTCTATTGCCTCCGTGCTTCAGAGCAGGGGTTTATAATCTGGCAGGGGGATTTGCACAGGTCTTCCTGTGAGAGTCAGCCTAAATTTGATCAAGTTATAAGCCCTTGAAAATGTTGTTCTGCATATACTCAGTAGAGATTTCTTAACTTTGAGTGCTTGATTTTGCCACCTTAGTGTTCTTCTAAAAAACACTGTTGGATGTAATATTTATTATAGCAGGAGCAAGATAATTTTAAAGTTAAGTTGATTGTACCTCAAAACTGTCAGTATTCCGGTGAGAAAAATCAGCTGATAATTCTACTCTTTAAATTAAGACACACCCACATATATCATCTTAGGCAGCTCTCATCCAGTTCCTTGCTCTCCACATGCAAGTGATGGTTTCAACAGATATCAGTGTTGGAACCTAACAAGAATAAGGACCTTTAAACTCTGGTAGAAAAATTGATTTAGGCGACTTAAACTTTTGCTGGTATCATCCTGTCAGTTATAAAGGAATGATTTTTTTTTTAATGTCATTTCTATACTGGCAAAAACCTTACTGTAGAAAAAACTATACTTAGATCTGGATGCAAAATAGTTCTCCTGTCCTGCAAAAATCTAGGTTTCAAAATTTTTCCCATTCTGCAATGGGACAAAACGGAGACCTTCAAAAAGTATTGTAGGTTTTTAAGGCCCAGCTTGAGAAAGCCTTGGCTGGGATCAAGGCTATTTTTCTACCGGTACACATCGGTACGGTGTACCGGCACGTATTTTTCTCTGGCTGGCCCCACTGCCCAGCTGGGGGTCAGCATCAGCAGGGCAGGGAAAGGAGCAGGTTTCCTTTCCCCTGCTGTCCCCAGCCCCCAGCTGGGCAGCGGGGCTGGCTGGACAGAATCTGGCCTGCCAGGGGCTGGAAACTGGCCCCTGGACACCTGGGAGCTGCGGCCAGGCTGGAACTTTTTCAAATCTCCACCCTGAGCCTGCTCAGATGCGTGGCTTAGGGTGGGGGCAGCCTGGCCAGGTAGTGACTCTGGCCACCCCTGCAGCTCTGGCCAGGCAAGGGGGGAGGGCTGGGGGCCGGGAGGGTCAGGGAACCAGCACGGGGGCAGGGCAGGGCAGGAGCAGGGGGGCAGAGAGGAGTGTGGAACCGGCGGGGGAGTGGAGAAGGGGCTGCGGGATGCAAGAGGAGCAGGGAATGGGGTTGGGGAACCAGCGGTGGGGGGGGCGAGAGGAGTGGGGAGCCGGTGGAGGGATTGGGGGGTGAGAGGAGCAGGGAAGGGGCCCAGGGGGTGAGAGGAGCAGGGAACCAGTGGAGGAGCCTGGGGGGCGAGAGGAGTGGGGAGCCGGTGGGTGGGGAAGGGACCCATGGGGTGAAAGGAGCAGGGAGCCAGCAGGGGGGCAGGGCTGGGTGCTAAGAGGAGTGGGAAAGGGGCAGGGGGGGCGATAGGAGTGGGGAGCCAGCAGGTGGGCTGAGAGAGGGGCTGAGAGGAGCGAGGAAGGGGGCCAGGGAGTGGCGGGAGGGAACGGTGGGGCCTGGGAAGGATGCTGGGGGTCGGCGGTGGAGAGTCCTCACACCCCCACCACCACCACTGCTCCTGCCAGTGTATCGGCACCTTTTTTTTCAGAAAAAAAGCCCTGGCTGGGATAATTTAGTTGGGAGTGGTCCTGCTTTGAGCAGGGGGTTGGACTAGATGAGCTCCTGAGGTCCCTGCCAACCATAATCTTTTATGATCTCCCAACTAGTGTTGGGGGCAGATGGGCCTCATGCCCTTCATGGGGAATTCCCTCGTGGAATTAAGAGCCTTATTTTTAGGCCTGGAGTCCCTGGGGGCTGAGGGAGCTCAGCCTCAGAGAATCAGGCCAAATTCTGCCCCCAACAGTGCTGAATCACTTCTGCATGAAACTTTTCTTCTGGGGGCCATGGCTTGGAGCCAAGCAAGGTGATTGCAACATGGCTCCAATGAAAGCAAGTCCTCCCTGCCTAGGCCCCCAATCCCTGAACTCATCCAGGGAGCACAATCTGTCTGCAGCATCAGACTAGAGCCACCGTGCTCACCCTGGAAGGAGCCACAGCCCATTCTTCCCTTTGGAAACTCTGTGAGCTTTCCACTGGTGGAAGCTTTCTCAACTGACTTTACCCCATACAGGGAGATGCGCTCTTACCTTCGGTCTATACTTTAGCTCCAACATAATGAGAGATTGGCCTGTTTTAAAATGTAAACGCTTTGGTGTAAGGACTGCCTTTTTGCCTTGTGATTGTACAGCACCTAGCACAGTAGGATCCTGGTCCATGACTGGAGTTCCTAGGCATGCCACTATAAAATAAATAAAAAAGAAGGGCTTGCAAGTGGGCACTGGCCCTTCTGGAAAGTGTGTACGCTGATGTGTCACTGTGTCCCTCCACAGTGTTTATGTATTTCAAAGATGAAATCATCTGATCTTGTACTTTTAGAGCAAGTGGAAATTAAACAAAAATAGATTGCTTCTATTTTCTAAACTCTTAAAAATCCCAGTTTAATTCCAGATCGCCAGCCAGCAGATGGGACCTACAACTGTTTTCCACAAGCATCATGAAAGCTGCAACATTGTTAGTTTCACAACAACACCTCCTGATTACGCATCGTAGTGTTCCTGCATGGCTAACTTGAATTTAATTTAAAATCACATATACTGGCATTGGAGCTTGGAGACAAATCATCATTAGTTACAAGTTTCCAGCAAAGACACATTTTGGCTTGTTGCAACCTGAGCAAACTGTTTATTTCCAAGGTAAAAGCTGTTATTTTATTTTGCTTTATACGGTCATGCAACGTAGAAATCTTTCCTCCAACACATCTCCTACTAAACAGCCAACCTGATTCAGTGGCCTGGATTGGGCTACTGCATTAATTCCTAGTTTTGTTTTGTTTTTAAAAAGATTGTTGATACAATTGCAGAGGTTTGCTCTCTAGAGCAAAGCCCTTGGACAGTGGTTTTCAAAATTAGGGGCGGGAAAGGCGATGGCGTGCTGCTGGTGCTGGCATGTCAGCCCAGGTCTTCTCACCAGTTTCCTCTAGCTAGTAAACAGCACAGGAGAGAGGATGAAGCACTGTGGGCTGTGTGGGTGGAGAAGAGGCTGAGACCTTGAATCAGGGCTGAGACCTTGAACTTGTTGTTGTATTTTGTTGGGTGGGGGGTGCAGTGTTGTTAGTGGAAGCCAGATCTGAGGTGCTTGTAGCCATAGGCCATGGAGCGGGGGGCCACCCAGTCCAAGGCCCACCCATGGTAACTGGTGACTGTGCACATCACAGCCAGGAGCCTGTCATGCCTGGCCCCCAGGTCCCTCTCTGCATGCACTCATTATAGTATGCTGCATGCTGGGCCCTTACCTGCTGGCTGCTAGCACCGCGGTAGCTCCTTGCAGTGCTGGGGACCAGCCAGTAAGTGAGTGAGGCTCGCCAGCAGGAAGGGGTGAGGATAGGGGTGTGGCGATGAGGCAGGGGTTCCTGGGATGGAGGATGGGGAGGATCCTTGGAGGACTGAAGCTCCTGGGGGGATTTTAGGGGGCTCATCGACCCCTTCCCTGGTTCAGACTGCTGATGTGTGAAAGGGGACGAGGACGGTTGGTGGGAGGTGGTCATTCTATTGCCTCCCCCCTTCCCCCAGCCATGCACACTATAAATGATGTTGTCCAGCCCAGGCTTAAAGTAGCTGTCCACATCCAGGTCAATTGTTCTAGCCACGCTCCCTCCTCAGCTCACCTCGGTTCTTGGCTGGTCCGTGGCAGAGAAAGCAGGCAGGAAGGACATGGGAGCATTGGTGTAGGAGAACACTGTGCTGCCAGCAAACTCAGCTTTCTCTCCGGTCTCATTCAGTACCTCCGTTCAACCCCTCTGAGAGCTGGTGAGTCACCACGGCCTCCACTGAGGTTTGCCTTCCATGTCCAGGGCTAAGTCAAGGTTGGATGGGATCTAGCCTCTTGCCTGCAGCTAGATGACATAGCTTCTTAGGCTATGCCTACACTTAGAAAGTTAAGTCAACTTTATTAAGTCGAATTAATACGGTCGACTTTAAGTCGACTTAAAGTGGACCTTATTAAGTCGACTTAACAAAAGTTGACCTAACTTTTCTAGGGTAGACATATCCCCTTTTCAACCTCACTAAGTCGACGTAACACTTTAAGTCGACTTAATAAGGTGGATTTAGGCGCTAATCCCCATCCACACTGGCTTAAATCAACCTAATAAGGTCGACTTAAGCATTAAGTTGACCTAAATTGAGGTGTTATTAAGTCAACTTAACTTTTCCTTAAGTCAACTTAAAGAAATGCTTAAGTCGACTTAAGGAAAGCCCAGTGTGGACGTGGAGTAGCTTAAGTCAACTTAAGCCTCCTTAAGTCAACTTAATTTGTAAGTGTAGACGCACCCTTAATGTCCTTGCTCAGGAGCAGCAGGTGAGATTCCAGACAGTAGCTAATTAGGTTCTCTGCATCCAGGAATGGTGTCTCCAGAGTTGGCTAGACAATTGCCAGATGTGTGGTGAAAAGAAGTGATCATCCTTCCATTCCATTTTACTTCATCTGCACAAAGAAACTTCAGTGAGAAGAAAATCGGGGAGCAGTAAGCGACTGGGTCTCAGCACACTGCTAACTTTCTGACCCCACCTCTCTTCTCCGGCCAAACAACCACCAGGACCAATCCAGATTTCACTGAAACCAGAGGCAAAGCTCTCCTTAGCTTCACTGGCAGCAGGAAAGGTCCCATTGCAGAACCTCAGGCAAGAGAATAGAGCTTATTGAAACCAGCTGGAAAATTGATCATGATGCATAAATTCATAGATGCACAGAACTTAAAGTCAAAAAGGACCATTATGATCATTCTGCATAGCAGAGGAAATAAAATTTCACCCAGCAGTTCCTGCATCCAACCCATATCTTATGGATGAGCTAGAGCATATAGTTTAGAAACAGATGCCAGTCTTGATTTAAAGACTCCAAGTGATCAAGAATCCATGACATCCCTAGGTAAGTTGCTCCAATGGTTAATTCCCCTTATTATTAAAAATATGCACTGTATTTCTAGTCTGAAATTTGTTTAGTTTTTAATTCCAATTACTGGACTTTGTTCTGTGTTTATCTTCTAGACTGAAGAGCTCTCTGCTATCAGTAAACTCTTTCCCATTTTAGAATGATCAAGTCAACTCTTAATCTTCTCTTGGATAAACAAATAGATTGTGCTTCTTTAATCTCTTTAACCACTTTTTGAAGTGTGGATACTGTAACTGGACACAGTATCCAGTAATGGTCTCTCCAATGCTCACATAAACAGAATGTCTCTAAAATCCCAATACCGGGAGTACACTAATCTTCCTGGGGGAAATAAAATGCCCAAAAAACATGAAGAGGAAAGAGAAAATGAGCAGACAAACCATCCCAAAGTAATGGGAATAGGGGAAGATCCATTTACAGACAACAAAGTGATCCCTGAGCTCTTCTTCAATGTGCTTAGAGAGAGGATGGGACCCCTGGACCATCCCTTTGGGCTGACCCTGTAGCACAGATGGGATGGGCCTGGCAACAAGACAGTATCCTGCTGTAGGATGTGAGAAGCCAGCTTGTCTAGCTCTAAGCCAGGCACATGCTCAGACTATGAGAAGGTAGAGCCCGAAGACACTATATGCCAACTAGTCCTTCCAGTGGAGCTGACCCAAGGTGGCTGTGCTAAATGGTTTGACTTAGAGCTGCCCTTAGACACGGCACTCTATGGGGCAGAGGCTCAGAGCCACCTTTCTTATGCTCCACATGCAGCTAGATCGGGCCCAATATGTCCAGTAGCATCTAATCTGAGCATTAGGTAGGTGGAGAAATTATTGATTTTCATATTGGAAAGGAGAAAATTCTTGACAAGCTGGGCCAGATGTAGCTGTGAGGCAAGACGCAAATAGCATCAGTGCGTTCTACAGGATGCCAGAGTGAGGGCAGCATTCCACACTTACTGCCTCAACCCTGGGAAAACAAGCCCAGGGTTGAAAGGAGACGGAATAATAGGGGTAACAGAGGGGGAGAATGTGAATCCCCTTAACTTCCCTGTCTCCCAAGCAATTCAGTAATCCCAACTCCCTTCCTCTAGGGAATTCCAGACCACTGTCATCCAAACAGGCACTACTATACCAAAGTCCTTCTCCTGCATCGAGAAGGAAACTAAGGAGAAAGGGAATTGCAGTCAGCAAATACATATAAACCCCAAGATAGTTTCCTCCTTAGTTCAACAGAGTTCTATTGCATGGAATCCTTCGGAAGGAGGGATTATTAAGGAAACTAAATGGTAAAGAAAAGTGGAACATAGCTGGGTGGTGTCCACCTCCACTGAAGTCTAAAGATCAAATAAACTGGATCCTCATCTGGTGTACATTGGTGCAGCTCCAATGATTGCAGTGGTGTTGCATCTGATTGACATCAGCCAGGGGCCTGGCCCCATGGACTGCAATGGAATGAGATGCCAGGGAGCTGCCTGGGAGCTGCCCCCACAAAACAAAAAGGATCCATTGGGACAAAGCCAGCATTTCTGGGCCTTTCCTCTGCCCCTGCACACACTGGCTCATTGCTATTGGTTTTTTGTTGTCTCCCATTCTATACCAGGAAGCTCCTTCGGGGCACACACTGATTTAATCTGAAAACAAACAAAGAGTCCTGTGGCACTTTTAAAGATTTAATGCTGTAGCTCCTGCTTGAATGCTCTTTGGTAGGAATCTCAGCCAGGAGTTAAGGCTTTGCCTGCTGATGCCAGGATGGATGTCTGCCCCTTACCACAGTAAGATCCATTGGGAATTTTCACTCACAGGAGTCAATGGGCACCCAGCAAAGAAGCACAAGTGACAGACATTGGAGGATCCAGAGAGTCTATTCACCAGCAGAGAAGAAGACATACCAGAACGTTTATGTGATTTGGGCTGATCAGGAATTCACAATCCAAGTTTTGTTTTATAGGCCATCCACTCCACACTGAAGTTGCTTCTTGCCCTTAATTAAGCCATGAATACCTCTTGAGCCAATGCTGTGCTTTCTGACTGTATCTTGCCATCAGAGGTTTCATTCCAGCAGTGTCAATGAGAGGTTAACGGCTCCCCATTCAGCCAAAGTCCACCAGTGTTTAGCAATCGTATCTCTTCAGTGTTGCATGTCCGAACCAGCTGTGTCGGGAGGATTTTGCAATAGGTACAGGGAAATTTAAATGAACCTTGACTAAAGGGGATCTAGGTTTTTACATGCTTGGAGTTCATTAAATGCACAGAAGGAACTTTTAAACACAAAACTTTTGTTAAAAGGATGCCTTTTCAGACATAAGATGAAAAGTGTATAACAGATCTGGAAGTCATAGATCCCAATCCTGCAAATAACCGAGTGCTTAATTTGCATACCTTCACTGGAGCAACTCACAGATATGTAAAGTAAAGCCTGCATACAATAAGTCTTCAAAGCATCAGGGCCTTAGGGAATCAGCTTCTGTAAAACAAAGCCGTTTAAGATTTTATCTTCCCGCACAACATACTCCGCACATTCAAACAGAAGATGGGATGGCCCTGTCAACACATAATAGAACTATCAGGCTCCCCGGACCAACCTTGACAGTGAATATTAACAGCAAGAGATGAAAGCAAGTTACTGTGTGTGTGCAACAGGGATATTTAAGATCACGTACTTTTCCCAAGAAAATGTAAATGATATCTTTATGTAGTACTTTGTTCTTTATCTCAAGTCAGACTGAGTGATGGAAGCTGTAATCGACCAAGACAACAAAGATGATATTTGCCAAGTCTCTGGCGAAGATTTGTATAATGATGCATTAGATATCCTGGTCACTTATATTAAAAAATTGCCTAATGAATAATCATTAAGGGTCAAATTTTGCTTTGATAATTTTTTGTGGTTTATCTGCACCCCTCTCCAAATCCCAGATCCATGTAGTAGTGCACTCCGCTCACATGACAGACCTTGCTGCAGTCAGGCTAAAAGGAACATTAAAGCATATGCAGATGGTGCACATTTTTCCTCTGGTTTGAATGCCCAGATGCTGCAATGGTAACTTTGTGAGGGGCTAGGAATATTTACTGCCCAATGAGAAGAAGTACCTCGCTCCCCTGGTTTTCATCTTTACTTCTTTGCCCCTGGACACTGCCTTCATGCCCTGGGCGTCATAGTGCTTTGCAGAACATTAAAGGATTTAGGCTCCCAGTTGGGAGTTGGTAAGTATGGACTCCAACAGGGAGATGAAGAAACTGAATCCAAAAGAGAAGCTGAGGCCATTTTAATGCTGAACTTAAGATGCCCTGGGCCCCGACTTTCAGAGGTGCTGAATGCTTCTACTCCTCTTGACTTCTGCAGAACTTGTCCTTGGTCAGCAGTTTTGAACACTAGGCCCAAAGGGCCAGATTTCCCTAAGAGTTGCCCAGCCCCCATTTAGGCATGAAATGACATGACATGATTGGCTTTTGAAAAGCACTCACATCCCTTCTAGGCACTGAAGATTGGGAACTCTTGGGTACCGAGGGCTTCTGATATCTGGCCCTACCTAAGTGTTTAAAGTTGTTTGCTCCCAACTGAGGTACCCAAAGTTAGTTGACTCTTGAAAACTCTTTCTTGACTTTCCGGGTCACACCAGAAAGGTATGTACGAGGCAGGAAGAGAACACGGGTCCCTTGATGCCCAGATGTGAGCCAAAACCACAGGGCTGTCCTGTGTCTTTAAGAGTACTACAGTGAAAATTTAAAAAGTGGTTACCACTATTATACTACACTAAAGTCTTCATGAACATCTGCTAGTGTACAAATGGATGGTGACTTTGCAATATTAATCAGCAATAGAATGCCACTTATAAAGGAACAAGTCCACCTCTCTTTGCAGAAACTCAGTGTTGGATCACAAGATAGATAGACTCTGTTAATGAGTCCTGTGAATGGCGCAAGGCCCACACAAAGAACAGAGAGGCTAAGTAATAAATAATGAATTACTATCTCATTCTGCATCATACCTTGAGTGAGACAGGTTCTCTGTGGCAAAATACTATGTCATCATGTCTTTAAAAAGCTGTTTTGTAATGCATGTTCACAAAGGGGCTAAATGAAAGTTGCACAAGCAATTTCTAGGTTTTTAGTGCTTCACGGTCCAATCTTAACATTTATTTAATGTGGAGAGATTTTATATGGGGTTTCCTTTCAAAATGGATAAAACAAAGAGTTTCCTCACATGCTGTTATCATCACATGCTGTTATTTAGGATGTTCTGGCCTGTGAAATGGGTACACACATTGATACACCTGCCTGTCTCAGTGCACAAAGACCATTGCAGTTTCCTCCAGAAACAGAGAAAGCAGGAAACTCCAAGTACGTTAAAAATAGTTTGATGCTGTGGAAATGCCTCAGTGTTTCTAAGGCTACAGTTTTAGGCCATGTACACACTACAGACTTGTCCCGCAATAACTTTTATTGCGGGACAAGGAAAGCGCTATAAATATAGCGCTTTCTCATGTACACATTGCTGCTTCTTTCGCAAAGGAGCATTCACTGTGTGAATGCTCCTTTGCGAAAGAAGAGCAGTGCATGGTGGGCACCTGTCCCACCATGCACTGCCCACAGCCAGCCCCCTAGCCCAGCTGCAGGGCTTCCGGTGGCAGGGGGGGCTGCATTGCCAGCCCCCGCTGTCATCCGAAGCCCCGAGGCCGAGCTGGGGGCTGGCCCGAACTGGCGAGGGTTCAAGCCAGCCCCCCAGCTCAGCTCCCGGACTTCGGACCAGAGCTGGCCCCCCAGCTCAGTCCAGGGGTTCGGGTGGCGGCAGACGCTCCAGCAGAGCATCTGCCGCCACCCAATCCCCGATGTCAATTTCACTGCTCAGCTAGAGCAGCAAAATTGACATATTTGACAGCTCCTATGTCCCAGAGTGGCCCGGTTTGGCACTCTGGGACATTTCCGGAGGCTGTCAACAGCGCAAAAAGCATCCACACAGGCTGTACCACGGAACAACTGTTCCGTGGTAAGCCTTACCACCCTCGTTTAGGTGGTTTACATGTTGCGCAGCAAGAGGGCTGTTGCCGCGCAACAAGAAGCTTTAGTGTGTGGACGCTTTGATTGTTATCGCGCGGTAAGGAGCCTTACCGCGCAATAACTTTGTAGTGTGTACAAGGCCTTAGTGTCCAAGTCACAGATATTCACAGTAATCTGGAATCTGAGTCAAGCCTGTGACCCCTGGTTCCTTTCCCCCTCAGGCAAACTACCTTTGGATAAGGCATGCCAGCCCCCCTGTCTCCATCTAGGGAGGGGCGGATGTTCCAAACCTGAGCAGTGCTGCAATCGGGTGGGCTAGGTCATGATGCCTGAAGCAGGGAGCCAGGCCCAGTCTTGCAGGATGGCAGCTGCTGTCAGGTTAGCATAGATTGGGTTCACTCTCCCGTCCTCCAAACAAGCAGGGCCGCCCTTCTTCCCTAGCCTGAGACATGCTCCTCCATCCCCTTTCTGTCCCCCTTTGTGTGACAATAATGAGGAGGAATAGCCACCTTCAGAGGCCTATGCTAAAGAACTAACGCACGCCATCTGGTGAGCAGAACCTGCCTGCTGGAAGCCCAGGGGCATAACAGGAAGGGGATTTATAAAACCCAGACCCTGCAGGTCAGTCAAGAAAGACCCACTGGAGGATGTCCCTCATCTACTGCAGGAGTGGGAAGTTGGAGCAGGCCTCTGTTGCACTGTGGACTGCCTGGATCCACTGGAGGTGCCCAATCACACAGTCACTGAGGAGCTGCTGGGGCTGCCACTCACAGTGTACCCTAGGCAGACAGAGGACAACTCCATGCTGCAAGTACACTACAAAGGGTGCGTAGGAAGTAGCCCAGCGGTAGCTGACTACCATCTGGCTGCGTTCCAGCCTGAGCACTGGTCAGCACATATTGGCTGGAATCCCACTGACCCAGGGGTGGCACACGCCACTGCCGTGAGGGACCTGGACTCAGACTCGGTGGAGTAGGCTGAGGCCAGGTCCCCCATCCCCTGCCAATCCACCCCTGATGTGGCCAACTCCCTCCCATTAGGCTGGGAGGCCTGTTTTGTCACTTAAACCTACCTGAGCTCTGTCCAGCCTGTGTGGGTGCTCACTCCTACCTGTTTGCTGCCCTACTCTATCTAGGGACCTGGGCCTATACACTACTTTGGGACTGCCTGGTAACATGCTGGAGCCCTAGCTGTTTGCTGATTTGATTGCAAGGCCAGGGCCAGGTACACAGACTGCTGCTAACCCCCCACTTTTATCCCTGGAGACTTCCCCTACCGTGCAGACCCTCAGAGGCCGACACTGTGGGACAACCACACCTCATTACAGTGACGTAGCATCGTTTTCCCATACCTCTGCTCTGAAACCGAGGACAGTTTTGCTGGAAAAAACACTGCCACTGTGTTGATGAAACCCAGAGGGTGGTTTATTCCAGAGCTCAAAGAGAGTAACCTCTTGTGATTATTCCTGTCTGTGCTCCCCACCCTTTCACCCCAGGCTTACCCTGGTTGCTATAAATCCCCTGAGTTCTATTTATTACTGCGTGGGGAGCTTCCAGCCACAACTAACAGAACACGCACGACTGCCTTCTTGCACGGTCACCTCACTTAACCCTTCTCCTGGCATTTCCTGGCTGCTGCTCTGATCGGGCAGTGATGGCTTTCAGCTAGAGCAAGGGGATTTGCACAGTGTGCAGTGGCTAGGAAATCAATTTGCATTGTCTATGGCTAGGAGACTCCTCAGCTAACAAGAGAGGAGGAATCTGTGAAAGAGAGAAAAACAGTCCAGAGTCAATGAGTGCACAGCACTCCCCTGCTGACCCTGGCAGGGTGATTCCATTTCACTTTTATAGCAGGTAAATCTAGCAAGCGCCATCTCTAGTACCACAGGCCCTTGGTGGCTTGTGCAATCATAAGAGAGCTTGGTCCTAAAGGAAGGGGAACAATATCAACCCCAGAAAAGAGGAAAGGGAAGAGTTAACCTTCCTCATTCCCTTTGTGTGAGGCCTCTCTGAGCTTTACATTATCCTCTCTGATCTTGGCCAGAATCTGAGTAACTGACGCAAGTCCCAGAAAACATATCTTTTTATTGCTCATTCCTCCCCCTAATTTGGAGTGCAAGCAGCCATCGCTCTCTCATCTCCACAGCATTCTGCTCCATGGCAGAAGGTTTTATCTTCCCTGCTGAGCAACAGACCTTAAAGGAGCAAAGCTTGGTGCTTTTCCTGCTTGTTTGCTTGGACGACTTGGGAAATGTGTTCTTTGTCCCTTACAGGCTCTAGAATGCCACAGGGTTCCCCTCAGGGAACTTCGAGATCCCCACAAGCTGTGAGTCTTTAACATGTTCCTATACACAAAGTGTCATCCTCAATACTTGGGTCTGGCAGTTCAAAAATAGCTGCCTGTCTCCCCAGTGTGACCCCGGCAACCTCAGTTGTTGCCATCTGATTCGTTTCTAGAGGAGAATATTGCATTGAAATTGTTCCCTTTCTTGTTCAGGAAGAGAGGGAAGGTGGCCTCAGGGGGAAGGTGCTGCAGTAGGACTCAGGAATTCCTTTCTTGGCTCCAACACAGACTCCCGGGAGAGCTTGGCTGTGTAAGGCCAGCAGCTGCCTGAAGATGCAGACAGGCCCACAGTGAGATTTACTTCTGAAGCCCCCCTGGGTGAAGCTGCTGGAAGCTATGGCAGGAGAAGGCAGAGCACGTGCATATCACAGCATGGGAAGGGAAGTGCACAAGGCCAACAATGTCAGACAATTTATGCTGCTTGGGGCCTGCTGTAATACTCTCATGGACTTTGCTCAGGGCCTGGAGGAGCCCTGCCTACCTGGGCTGGGGAGGGGAAGAGCCAAGGACCCCTGACTCCAATATCACCCTCAGGGGACGAGTACGGCTGCTGTCACTGGAGAGGAGGTAGGCTGCATTGTAGCCTCACGCCTGGACAGGATGGACTTGATCTCCCCAGCCCACCTCTTGCACAGAGTTGATCAGACCCATGCAAAAGGATGAGACATGGATTTCCCTTTTGTTCCTGCAGGTCAGCCATGGAGCAGAGTGTGTCCGAATCTACTGACAGGAAGCCGTCTTGTGCTACTGCTACCCCTCGATGGAAGGAAGTCGTGCCTTGGCGATCACACAGCTAGCACCCAGCTTTGCACAACCCCACTCATCCACCTGTGCTCGTCCACCTGTGCTCACAGACACACCCACGGCTTTACTCTTGTTACTTAGGCTCAGTCTGGCTACGGGGGGAAGGCCTAGGAAAGCTCCAAATACTGTGGCAGTAACCAGGAATCACGCTGCAACGAAGGAGAGCTGAATGTATGTGGTTGGGAGGGATTCTTTCCCCTAATGGTGAGAGAATATAGCAGGGAATAGCCGTGGTATTATAACAATTCCTAGCTCTTGCACAGCACTTTCCATTGATTTCAAAGCTCTTCACAAAGAAGGCCAGTATCATACCCATGTTACAGACTGGAAAACTGAGAGACGGAGTGGGGAAGTGACTTGCCCAAGGTCACCCAATACTCCAGTGACGAGTTCAGTTCTCCTCAGACCCAGTCCAGTGCACTCTCACTCGGCCTGACAGTTTTCACAGTATATAAGGCGGTAACAGTACCAGGGCACCCTGCCGAGAGCCCAAACTACAGTGGAGACTGCAGAGGGAGTGAGTGCTGCAGGCTCTGGCCCATGTTACCCAGCACCCTGCGTATTTTACTATTGCTGCCGGATGCTTTTCCAGGCATTTGCCAACGAAGTAACAACAACGGTTTGGTTCAAATAAGAGTCATGCTTCTTCCTGAAAGAATGTTGTGTGAATTCAGATGCTTTCGGCACACTTCAATTAATGTGCCAATTAATGAGGCATTAAGGGCTCATCTCCGCCCTAATTACAATTGAAAACGACCTGGCAGGGGTGTGACATGAACAAATCCTTGTGATCCAGCCCCTTGTGGTGGCATGTTGGTTTTACAATCCTTTTTCTCACAAGGCTGCTGGTCCAAGTCCACTAAAGTCAGTGAGACCCTTAGGAACCACTCCACTGTGAGCTGGTGGGGTATGTTCTAATCTAGCTCAAGGAGACATACGCATGTAGGCTCCATCACTAATGTGTACTCAAGAACAAATGGATATAAACTGGCCATCAAGAAGTTTAGACTTGAAATTAGACATAGGTTTCTAACCATCAGAGGAGTAAAGTTCTTGAACAACCTTCCAAGGGAAGCAGTGGGGGCAAAAATCCTAGCTAGCTTCAAAACTCAGCTGGATAAATTTATGGACGGGGTGGTATGATGGGACAGCCTAATGTGACAATTAACTGATCTTTGACTACTAGTGGTAAATATGCCAGTGGCCTGTGATGGGATGGGTTCTGAGTTGGTGCAGAGAATATTTTTTGGGGGGTGTCTGGCTGGTGAGTCTTGCCCACATGCTCAGGGATTAGCTGATTGCCATATTTGGGGTCAGGTGGTGATTTTACTCCGGGGCAGATTGGCAGGGTTTTTTTCGACTTTCCCTGTAGTGTGGGGCATGGGTTACTTACTGGTGGTTTCTCTTTTAGTCTTTAAATCATGACTTAGAGACTTCAGTGACTCAATCATAGATTAGCCAAACAAACAAGGTGTCTTGTGGCACTTTTAAAGTCTAACAAATTTATTTATTGCATGAGCTTTCGTGGGAGAAAATCCCACTTCGTCAGACGCTTTGAAGAACTGACGAAGTGGGAGTTTCTCCCATGAAAGCTCATACAATAAGTCAATTTGTTAGTCTTTAAAAGTGCCACAGGACTCTTTATTTGTTTGGCTGACCTAGACTAACACGACTACCCCTTTGGAACTAATCATAGATTAGGTGTCTATTGCAGGATTGGGCGGGAGGTTCTATGACCTGCCTTATGCAGGAGGTGACTAGATGACCATATTGGTCCCTTTTGATCATAACATCTATGAATCTATAAGTGTAGCCAAAGCAGGAGGGCTAGCTACCCCACGTACAGTCTCAGATGGCAGACACATATTTGGCTGGCCAGCTGCTCCCTTTGTGCATGCTTACTATTTTAGCTATAGCTTGCTATTTTAGTGCACTTGCATGATCAGAGCAAGCGTGGGCTTTGACCATTCTCAGGGTGCTCAGGACTGTGAGATGTCCTCTGGTAAGAGGGACCCTCTCTTGTGGTAGCTGAGTGTCAGCATCCTCAGACCGCCAGCCTGTCAACCATTGAAGCACTCTGCTCCGGGCTATGCCAGCCCTAACTTAGCCTTGCAGTTTAACAATAAGTGCACCCCGAGACCCTTTGAACTGTTCCCCTGTGATATCCAGCCCCCAATAGTAACTTCTTCCAGATCGTTTGCCCCCAAATGCAAGGCTTGGTTAAAGTACACATGATCAGTTTCCACTGTGTCATTAAATCCCTTCATCTTTTGCAAGCAGCATCTGCACATTGCCCCACAGAACGGAATAGGGCTCTGGCTGCTTACAGCAGCTGGATTAACACATTGGGGCCTGATTCTGCAGGCCTGTCACTCACTAACATTGATGGGAGTTTTGCTAGTGAAATGAATGCAGCACTGGCTTCCTGAGGTACCAGAAAGGGAAAATGTTTGGGAAGTTGCAATATTCATTTATAAGTAGAGGAGGTGGCTGGACAAATGATACATTGGACTGATGTGGAAAACACTGACACTACCCTAACGGTAGCCTATGGGAGTTTTGATAGAGCAAGGACTGCCAGATAAAGCCATCTACTTGGAGTAATAGCCACTGTTCTGGACTACGTTGCCATTCAAAGGATTGTGCCTGCTCCAGCTGGACTCAGCATTCAGATTTTGTTAAAAAATCAACTTCTTCACAAAATCTCTCACCGGTAGAAATATATTAATTTGGATTCACTCTGTCTCTCTCATACACACTCGAAACAGTTTTAAAAAAACTAAAAAGACACCTGATCGTGCATGCCCCACTGCACGAAATGACAGACCCAGAGATTCCCGTTCAGTGCTTGGAACCCAAATGTTGCTGTTAGTGCACCAAAACTAGAAGTGAATTGACTAGAAAGAAATGTGAAGTTGGCTTTACCTCTTTCTGTCGTTTGTCTGAAATTAGATGCAAACAGTAAACAGAAGTGCGCCAGTAAACCCTCAATTTTTATTAATCTTATGAAGGACCAGGTATATGAACTGTCTTCCCACTGGGAACAAGTCTCCATGCCTTCAGTGCATTGGAAATCACGTTGCAATGGTCTGAAGAAGGAGATGCCAACCACCATCATGCAAGACGTGATGAATGTACAGTAATTTGAAGCTCTTTGTTTTCTAAACACTTCAATCCCCCAATTAGTTTGTGAAATAGGGGTTCTAGTGTAGTCACAACTAAATTTGATTTTAAAAACTCTTTCTTCTGTAATAATCCACTCCTTGGCTATGTCTACACTGGCAAGTTAGTTCGAATTAAGGAAACTTAATTCCAACTAACTAAAGCCTTGGCTACACTAGGCTTTCATTAGTTCGAATGAAGGGCTTCCTTAATTCAAACTAATAAATTCACTTATACTTTTCAAACTAACCCTTAATTCAAACTAGTTAGTTTGAATTAAGTCAATGCGACCATGTTAGTTTGAACTAATTGCTTAGTTCGAACTAACCGGCCCATTGAACTCAATGCAATTTGCTAATTCGAACTAAGCAAGTGCCATGAATGGCACTTGCTTAGTTCAAACTAAATTTTTCTAGTTCTAATTAAGTTAATTCAAACTAACTAAAATTACCATAGTTTGAATTAGTGAGTTCAAATTAACTGAGTCAAACTAACTTTAGTAAGTGTAGACATAGCCTGCACCTTAGGCCTTGTACACACTACAAAGTTATTGCGCGATAACGCTCGTTATTGCGCGATAACAGGCACAGCGTCCACACACAAATCCATGTTGTTGTGCGGTAACAGCCGTCTTACCGCGCAACATTTAAACCACCAAAACGAGGGTGGTAGCGGCTACCGCGGAACAGCTGTTCCGCGATAGTTCGTGTGTGTACGGTTGTCGCGCAATATGAAACCTCTGGAAATGTCCCAGAATTCCAATTCCATCCCTTCTGCACTTCCTTCTGCACTCTGTGGCTGTGACGTGACTGCACCCGCCCTCCCATCATTCCCGGGAATTTTTGAATTCTTCACTCTTCCTGTTTGCTTGGTGTGGAGTGCAGCTGCAGCTGTGTACTCCAAGAGCAATGGCGGCTCAACGCAGCAAACGTGCTCCAGTCTGGACCACAGCCGAGGTGATTGATCTCATAGGCATCTGGGGAGAGTCTGCTGTGCAGGCACAGTTACGTGGCAGCAGGCGGAATTTCGATATTTTTGGCCAGATTTCTCGGGCCATGGCAGAGAAAGGGTACGAGAGAGACACTCTTCAGTGCAGGTCGAAGGTGAAGGAGTTGCGGATTACGTACCACAGAGCCAGAGAAGCAAACCGGCGCTCCGGCTCAGCGCCGGCTACATGCCGATTTTACAAGGAGCTGGAAGCAATCCTGAGCGGGGATCCCACAACCACCCCAAAAGCTCCTGTGGGTACGTCAGCACCCCCCCATGAAAAGGATACCAGAGCAGACGGTGACGAGCAATTCGTCGACGAGGACGTGGAGGTGGAAGATGACCTGGAGGGTGAAAGCGGTGCAGCTGACCTAGGGAGCCAGGAGCTGTTCTCCACGCCACCTGACCCGTGCTGCCCAGATTCCTTCTCCATACTGTCTTCGGAGGCAGTAGAGTGGAGCTCTGGTAAGTTTCATCAGAAGTGGCTTCTATGCTAGCTGGATAAGCTTTGCGGGCAAATGAAGAGCGGGCAGGAAATAGGCGTTTTGAGTTTCATCCTTTCTTTTCCTTTTTGGATGGGGGGGGTCTACCCCGCATTACATGAGCAGTGCATCAGTGCATGCTGTAATTGCCAAGAAATCCTCTCCATTGAGATCACTGAAGGTGTCCTCGATGTATTTCCACAGCCTCCTAGTTAAATTCGATGGGAGAGCAACTGTTTCCCCTCCCCCATAGAGAGATAATCTCCCTCGCCAGTTGCAAAGCACAGCAGGGGGATCCATGGCTGCGCGCAAGCCTGCTGCGTACGGTCCTGGCTGAAAACCAGTGACATGCAGGATATGCATTCTGGCTTGCAGAGGCACTCTAAGCAGCAAAATATCAGCTTCCATGGCAGTGCCGTATGTGAAATAATCACCCAAAGCACTGCAAATAGTTCACGGAGCTGTGTGTCTTGTCTCGGCAACCAGAACCTCCCTTTGCAAAAGCCCTTTCAGTCCCCGGCAATGTCCTGTCCCGTGGGCACAGCGGAATGTGGCAGGAGAGCATGTTACCGGCTCCTTAACCAAAGTGAGAACAATAGCACTACTTATGATGTTTCATTTTTCCTTAGAAACGACCTTCGCTGGTCTTTGGTCTGCGCCAGCTGACCGGCTGAGACAGGTAAGGAGGAGGCCTCGCAGGAGCAAGGAGGATATCTTCCAGGAGCTGATGCAGTCCAATGAGGCATCAGCAAGGGAGACTAGACAATGGAGGCAGGAGTGCCGGCAGGAGCGCAAAGAAAACAATGTGAAGAGGCAGAAGCAGAAGGATGCCCTCATAAGCATCCTACAGGAGCAGACCCAACTGCTGAAGAACATGGTTGGTCTGCAGACCCAGCTGCTCCAGGCTCACCCCCCCCTGCAGCCACAGCAACACCTTCTGTCCCCCATGCTCCATTCTCCCTCAAAGCAGTTCTTTGAAGCCCAGGGACCCTCCTGGTACAACGTTACATCCACTCCTGCACCAAGCTATGGCATTGAGACACGCACCTACACGCATCTATAGCCCCTTTTGCAGGCACTACTTACTGTAATTATTTAATGTTTCATAATAATAAAATTGAATCACTTGAACTTTGCACAGTGTCTTTATTGATACACAATAAGATTAGTTGTTGCATGTTTAGTATTCACTCATTCGAGCATAGTACAGTACACGCCCACTGGCACCGTCCCTCCACCCCCCAATCAGCACCCAGTAGTGCTTGGGAACACTACTGCACAGTGATGCAATGCATCCTATGGGTCCCCATCACTAAAATGCACCTTAAGTGCCTCCCTTATGCGGACAGCTCTCAGCTGTGACCCCCGATACTCCTAGTGGCTGGCTGCTGGAAGGCAAACTCTAGCCGCTCAGCCTCCACGTCCCATGAAGGGGGAAATGTCTCTCCCCTATTTTCACAGAGGTTAAGCAGGACACAGCACGCCGCAATGACGGCTGGAATGTTGTCCTCATTTAAGTCTAGCCTCCCGTACAAACAGCGCCAGCGGCCTTTTAAGCGCCCAAAGGCACACTCTACGGTCATTCGGCACCGGCTTAACCGGTAATTGAAGCGCTCCTTGCTGGGATCCAAATTTCCAGTATAGGGCTTCATGAGCCAAGGCATCAGTGGGTAGGCTGTGTCTCCTATGATGACTATGGGCATCTCTACATCCCCAACAGTAATTTTATCATTGGGAAAGAAGGTCCCTGCCTGCAACTTCTGGTACAGGCCCGTGTTCCGGAAAATGCGAGCATCATGCATCTTACCCGACCACCCCACATTTATGTCCGTGAAACGCCCCCTGTGATTCACAAGTGCCTGAAGCACCATGGAGAAGTAGCCCTTCCTATTAATATACTCAGTTGCAAGATGCGCCGGAGCGAGAATAGGTATGTGCGTGCCGTCTATTGCCCCTCCACAGTTCGGGAATCCCATGGCCGTGAATCCATCGACGATCTCCTGCACGTTGCCCAATGTCACTGTCCTCCGGAACAGAACACGATTAATGGCTTTGCACACTTGTGAAAGTGCTAACCCGACGGTCGACCCCAAACTGATTCGCGACCGAGTGATAGCAGTCTGGAGTCGCCATTTTCCACAGCGCGATTGCGACACGCTTCTCCACGGTGAGGGCGGCTCTCATTTTGGTGTCCTTGCGTCGCAGGGCAGAGGCTAGCTCCTCACACAGTTTCATGAATGTGGCTTTCCGCATTCGAAAGTTCTGTAGCTACTGGTCATCATCCCACACCTGCAAAACGATGCGGTCCCACCACTCGGTGCTTGTCTCTCGTGACCAGAACCGGCGGTGCACCGTGTGCAGATGCTCTGTGAAGGAGCTCAGCAATGCGGTGCTGTTGTTGTGCATGGCAGTCACCAGCCCAGGGTCATCCGAATCCTGGTCTGATTCAGAGCTGAACGCATACTGTGCCACCAGCCGAGATGTATTCATTATGCTGAAGGTGACAGTCGAGATCAGACCTGGATCCATGTTGCTGCCAAAGGACTTCCGGGAAGCAATGCGCTACTGTTGAAAATGGGCGCGAGTTGCTAGTAGCAATTCTCGTGACGCAAGGGGAACAGAAAGCACCATGGGAAACCAAGACTTTACCCATGGTGCTCAGCGCTACTCTCCTTCTACCCAGGATTCTTAGCGCCAAGTCAGGATGGATGGAACTGTGGGATAGGTTCCCACAATTCAATTGGGTTTCTTGTGAAATTGCGAATTGCAGGGGGAGGCTCTGTTCCGTCACAAGCGGCAGAGTGCGTACACAATCCTGCGCTACAAAAACCACGTGACTTTTAAAGCGCAACGGGCTTGTTGCGCGATTATTCCTGTAGTGTGTACGTGGCCTTACTCACACGACTGGTCCTTACTCATTCAAGAACGCTCCTTAACTTCAACGGAGATAATCACAGAATTAAGGACTCCTTAGATGTTACCAGGAAAGTAGATAAAGACTTTTAAAAAAATGGGGCCATAATGAGGTAGTGCTGGCTTGCACCACTTACGGATGTTACCTAGGATTTTTTAATTGATCATTAATCTTGCTGAGATATTAGAATTCAGCCAGTTTATCCATAGAAAGCATATCAGTTATTTTGTTTATTGTATTTCAGCACATTCTGACAAGGCAACGCTGTTTTCCTTATTGGGAAGGTAGATGTGCTGAACCAAAACGTGTTACACAACTTAATCTTTAACTGAGTTGTCAATAACATGTTATCTGTAAAGTATTATCACAAATCTTGTAAATTTAATCGAGAGCCCAGTAGGTTTTGCTTCTTTCCCACAGTGGAAATGACAAAACATCAGTGGGAAATTCTTTCCTTTTTTTAGCTGAACTGGAACGTGTGACCATGTGTCAGAAAATCAGGCTAAGGGCTGGCCTACACTGTGAGGATATTTCAGCAACTGTTGAAGGAGATACACAAGTTACTTAAAATAACTCACGTTTCTCCCTTTGACTGCCTAACATCTACTCACTGCGGCATCCTCACAGTGCTGAGTTAACAGGAAATGCCTTCCCGTCGACTCAGCACTACACTACTTGCTGGGTAGGTCTTAACGTATCGACGGCCAGTTAATTCTGGATTTGATTGAGTGCATCTTTAATGATGCTCAATCAAACTCGCACAACTGATGCTATGCTGTCCACGGTGCCACTTACAGTGTAGCCTTGCCCTTGGTTAGAATAGTCCTTCTACAAAGCTCATGATGAACCCCCCTGCGTCACACAGATTAGGGATGTAGGGCTGCCAGCTGCTTTATATGTGTCATCAATGACACTGATCACTGACCCTCCCTCTCTTTATTGACTCTTTTTAAATTTAAGGTAAAGATATTTCTCTCTTCCATCTTAACCTGAGTAGTTTTTGTCTGTACGGATTATTACTGGAAAAGACCTAGATCCTGCTAAAATACCCTAAGGGAGGTTGTAGGGCTTACTCCTATGAGTAAGAAGTGAGTAAATAGTCTTCTTCAAGTCCATGGGACTAGTCCTGGTAGCAAGCACTACATGCAGTAGAATGTGATTGCAGGATTGAGCCCTCATTAACTAATAATATGGTGTTTCTTCATCTCTTAGGCTATGTCTACACTTGAAAAGTTAAGTCGACTTTATAAAGTTGACTTAATAAGGTTGACTTGAAGTCAACTTAAAGTCAATCTTATTAAGTTGACTTAACAGAAGTGGACTTAACTTTTCAAGTGTAGATGTGGCCCCTTTTCGACCTTATTAAGTCGACTTAACGTTTTAAGTCGACTTAAAAAGGTCCTCCAAGGCACTACTCTGCGTCTCCATTGCCTCTTTTCTCTATAATGGGAACATCTGCATTCAACCTCCTGAGACTAATGAAAGGTTGATGCCCATGGCTCTCTGCCTTTCCAGGCTACTGTACTCCTTTCAGCTGCTGGGACCAAAGCATGTCACTTAGCTGCAGGGGCCTCTATGGCATGGGACCGTGGCCAATTGCCCTGCTTGCTGTCCCCTGCTGGCCCTGTATTTGTGACTCCCCTAAAATGATCCTGTGACCTCCCGGGCATTGTGATCCCCAGACTGAGAAACACTGGTCTAGATGAGTTGATGTACCAGCTGGAAGACTAATGTGTACCCCAAAGATAATATGCTTAGTTGAGAGCTACTTGTGCACGCCTTCTAAACGTACAGGAAAAATACTGGCATATTTATCCTTTAATAGTAAATCTAGTATATAAACTTCTTTAAGACCAAATTCCTAACTGACCACTTGGTCTAACTTTAACCTGGACCCAGCAGAAGACCATTATTCCAGTGGTTAGGGTTTAGTGGTCATTTGAACTAATTTTGAGTCCAGGGAGTGTTATGTGAGAATTACAGCTGATTTCCTCTCTAATATTTTTCCCTGGGAAACATGTCCTATGTAAGCAACTTGAATCAGTGTCGTGTTGTCATTATGGTGCTTAACTAGAATTGATTTTTCACTAATGACCATTGTGACCGAATATTTGTGCTCACTTAGAATGCCAACTGACAGGAGAAAATTTTGTCTCTCTTCTCATCTCAAACATGTAGCCTCGGCTTTCCTCATATGAATTATTGACAACAAAAAGAGAAGAGCACTCTCCATGGAAATATTACAAAACAGCAGAGCTGTTCAAAATGATTTTCCATTCCAAATCATGTCCAACAGGCAAAAAAAATCCAAAAAGTTTTGAACTGGAACAGAAAATTTCAACATTTTTGATGAAAAGGAAGGGATTCAATAGATCAGAATAAATATTCTCATTTCAAAGAGTCAATTTGAAATGACATTTTTTGTTTTGTAATGCCAATCCAAGCCAAAAATTTATATTCTCCTAATCAGATAATTTTAAACAAGTTAGTCTAAGTCAACATTTTCCCATGAAAAACTTTTTTTTTTTAAATCACATTTTCCAATGGTTTCTATCAGATCTAAGAAGTAGTATCTTTTGTTAAATGGGATTTTAAATCTGAACATTTATGCCATGTTACAATTTAAAGGTGCAAAACATTCTTTATTCCAGACAGAGGACACCAAAACCTAGGAACAAAGGAACTGTGGGGCTAGATCAGACAATGGTCCATCAAGTCTAGGATCCTGTCTTTGCCAATAATCAGTACCATCTGCTTCAGAGGAAGGTGCAATAACTCCTGGATTATGCAGTTATGGGCTAACCTCCCTCCACAGACAGTTTTCTTTTCAACTCCCATAATTTGAGGTTGATTTCTACACTAAATCATGGGATTTATATCCATCTCGAGGGCTTGTTTAATTTCTAACCTTTGTTATAATTTTAAATATTCTTATTAATCATATACATGTTCAATGCTTACAAGCTCTTTGACATCAATAATATCCTGATGCAATGAGTTCCAAAGGTCAGTTTTGCATTGTATGGAAGAAATATTCCCATGGATCATATCAATTTTATTGCTCTGTTTCCACTATATCTTTTCTGAGTCCTTTGTGAGGATTTAGATATCTGGCCTCCAGTAGAACTCCAAATCAAGAAATATGGGAAGGATTGAAACTTGTTCTGACACCTTTTTAAAATAAAAGGACCTACAGATAGAAAAGGTGATGAAAGAATTTTTTCCCCTAGGTATTAAAACACAAAAAGAAAGTAGGAGAAGAAGACAATAATTCATGAGACCTTGTGAAAACTAGATAAAATGGTTAAGAAAATTGTGTTGACCAAAGACAGGAAAGAGGCATGAGTCAGAGAAGAGGTGAGAAGTTGTTTGAGTTACACACCCTGCTCCTCAATTGCCAAAGATAACACTGGAGCTTGTTAATATGGTTGATTTGTTAAGATCAGGTCATTTCTTCACCTCGGCTTCACTGAGATCCATGCAAAGGCTGGGTGTGAAGATTTATGGGTAGTGTTTGCAATCTGGTTATATGACCGTTTTTCTCTCACAGTCCATTTATTGCATCTATTTATCCTCCCTGCCAGCTGAAGGACACTTCCGCCAGATGTGGTAGCTAGCCATAATTCTTTCCCTGTTACACGTGGGGTATCTAAAGTTGCTCATAAGTAGCAAAGGTTGGAATACAAAGAAGGTAAATACGCATTTTTCTAGATTATGCAATATAGAGTTCTCTGCCAAGAAGAAACTTGCAGATGGGAGAAATCCCCACTAGATCCCAGGTGAAGTAAGTTTAACTTATTGAAATCTTTCCTTACTGGCTCATCAGACAGTAGCTCCTAAATCCATGGCTATCCTGTGGCCCACAAGGGTCTTTGGTTAGCCACAGAGACACAGGCACCCAGATTCACACAGGCACTTGAAGTCCCAGTTTTAGGTTTTACTCTGACTCACAAAACTCCCCCCACACCCTTCCAGTGCCTAACCACCCTGGTCTCCTACATTTTTGCAGTAAAAGTCCCCTAGGTGCCTATGTTTCTGCTGCTGGGCATGCACACTGCTGCCTGCCTCTAGGCATCTCGGCTTCGCTCCCCCATCTAAGTCCCAGGACGACCCCCCGTTTGGGAAAGAGAGGCGTTTGCCTGTGTGAGGTGCAGTCTAGTAGGTGTGCTCAGATAGAACCCTGTACATGAACTCACCCCAAACAGCTGGGGGGGAGGAGTTCCCTCCCTCGTCCCTTTTAGCCCCCTGGGAGGTGGGAGAGCTCTGCTTCAAGTTTCCGGGGCCTCCTCCTGATCAGAAGGGATTTGAAGAGGGATCTGCTTCTGCTCCCTCATAGGTGAGTGCCCTAGCCACGGAGCTATGGAGCAGTCTGACGGGGGCTCCCTCCGCCTCTGCTGCTGAAGCGATTGAATGGTGGATATATAATAACAGAGACAGTGGCATAGAGAGCCTGGATCCAGGGTCTCCATGGTGAGTCTCTTTCTCTCTCTGTCTCTTACCCCTTGTCTCCCAATAACCCTTTCATAATGTATTCACAGCTGGAGTGAGAGGGCCCCTCCCATCACAGTGGCCCATGTGGGTGGAGCAGTCACCAGAAAACTTGCAGAGCCCCATTCAAATCACATTGCCCCCTCAGCCCAGCAGTGTACTGCGAGAGCGTTGAAGGGGGCCAGAGGCACTGGGCTGGCCCTTCAGGATGTACAGGGGCAGGAGGCGCAGGAGGATCTGAGGGGCAGATGGACAGAGCCCAGGGGCAGGCAGGATGGTGGGAAGTGGTGGTTGGCCAGGAGGCTCTCTGCCCTGCACTACCCCCTGGACAGGGCATGAGGCCACCCCACCTGAGTTAGTGCTGGGATGTGGGGCTGGAGTGGGAGAGGCAGTGGGGGAGGGGCAGAGGAAGGCAGGCAAGTGCAATGAGCACCAAAAAGTCTCCAATGCAGGAGGTAAGCGGCATGTCTGTCCCCATTTCAGCTCTTGGCACTCACCGCTCTTGTTGACATCTCCTGTTGGTTAGGTTAGACCAGTGGTTTACAAACCATGGGCCGGGACCCAGTACTGGGTCACAGACCCTCAGGTACTGGGTCACGGTGCGCCCTACCGTCGGCACCGAAAGACTGGAATGCATTGCTTAAAGATGTAATTGTTGGGTCATGGTCATAAATGAATTTTACAACTGGGTCCCGAGAAAAAAAAGTTTGAAAACCACTGGGTTAGACGGTGCCCCATTGAGCACTCTGCCTTTTGTTCACTGATGAGGCGCCTGGCTCTTTCCCATTCATTGTACAGGGTGCCTGACCGCCTGCCTCAGGCTTTGTGAACCCCAGGCTATTCCTGCTGTGTTCTAGGTATCTAAGGTCCAGGCTGTCTGACACTGAATACCTTTGTGAATCCATTTATGAGACTGCCAGTGCCCATGCTCATCCACTGCCTGCTGTTCCATACCCACAAGCCACCCTCAGGGAGCTGGGCAAAGAATACTGCTGGGATCCGCAAAATCTCATGTGGGGAATGCAGGCCAGAGACCATGGCCCTATCTCAGCCTCAGGCTACCCATCTTCTTCTCTGTCCAAGGTGCCCAAACCCCATGAGATTGCCGCAAGACTGGAGGAGACAGTGAGAAGCAGCTTATAGGTTGAAAGATTGGCTGGATCCTCTCTCTCTGTCAGAGGGAGCTTGAGTACATCTGGGACAGAAGGAGTCTAGAGGGGAAGTAGAAAGGAAGTCACAGTCAGCGAGCAAGCCGTGTTTAGGTTACAGTAAAGCCAGACCCCAGGAACAGAGGAAGTCACGAGTGCGCGGAGAGTGAGCGTCATTTATTTACAGCCGTTATAAACACTGGCCCTGATGAAGCAAGTTCATTTGTTGTTACCAAAGCAGACCTTTTAGATTGAGGAGCAGGCTCCTTACTCTTCAGATGACCTCGCAATGGCTGGATAGATAATTGGACTGTAAAGCTTCCTGATTGTTCACCTGAGCTGCCTTTTTGCACTACCAGTTTGCCTTTTCCTTGTATTAATGCAATGTATATGTTTAAGCACGCAGGCAGGCTTTCAGGTTGTTAAAGAAGGTGGCTTTGAGAATACCCTGAGTCATGGAGTGGGGAAGAATTGGAGTTGTTGGATAGGCAAATCCCGTTTATTGCATATGCGGGAATTCTTTGAAATGTTAACCTGCACCTGTTGCAGGCAGAGAGAAGAGAGATGACGGGTATGTGTGTACAGAGAATTAATAAGCCAAGGGGACTAGGCAACAGGCATATTTTGATTTCATGGCTGTGTGAAACAGGAGTTGGCCCACTGGAACCACTGGAATAATACCGGTGTATGCAAGAGGAAAATAAAGCTCCCAATGACGATTCTGTCTAATCCTTTGAGCTATTTATTCCATGCCCTTTGCCCTGGTATCCAAGCTCCTGTGTGGTGTCTGAGTTCGAGGATCCCTTGGGCTATGTCCTTGTCAGATTAGAGCTCACTCTGCCCCCTTTTACAAGATTCACTCCTCTGGATATGCTGGAGAATAACGTGCCTTATGGGCACAGAGTATCTCATAGATTTCCCTTCAGATTTCCATTGCTGGTTAGTTTTTTGTTTAGGATGGGAGAGAACTCAGGGATGTTCATTTGTCTCTACTCTCTCTCTCTCCCTTCACTCCAGTGAAATGTTTGCACAGTATCATCAGGAGAGCTGCTTTTGCCAGTTTTGGATCATATGCACAAACCTTGTGTTCTACATTTAGAAGAAAAACACAAGAATTTGAGGCTTTGGAAAATGTGAGCTGCAAGCGACTGCATGTCTCTGATTTCCTTCCCATTCCCATCACTCCAAAGAGGCGCCTATATTTTTAAATTGGGTTTTCTGTTGAAAAAGAAAAGATTTGAATTAAGAGGAAAGATTGAAAATAACTAGCTGAACCCAGGCTGTGCATTAGAGACTTAATGGAGCAAAGCACCCCAAAAGGTTACCTTACCTGAGTGAAGCACTCATCATACACCAGTGGTATGCTTCCTTTGGGTTCAAGTACCCACCCGAGACACCAGCTGTGATCAAGGCCTCACTGGAACAACAATGAGCTAGAGCCACTGAAGTACTGCATCTCTGGACTGCATAGGTGATCTTCAAAAGGGTCATCCCCCACCAGCCAGCAGCAACAGCAGCAGTATGGGACTTTCTCTGGGGGTCTGTGTACTAGGTTTTCATCCATTTGGTTGATTTTCTCTTGTGGGCCAATATCCTTGCCTCTTGGCTGAGGGCTTTCTTCCTCTTTTGGCACCCCTACTGATGGTCACATGTCAGTCATGCGGTGGTCTGCCAATTTCTGTGATTCGGCTTTCCAGCCAGGTCACTTTTACTCCTAACAAGTGTAGCACACCCCGGCTCTAGACGTGTCATGCCAGAGCTTCAGACCAACTTCAACCCTTTAGACCTGCCAGTCCTCACACTGGGGCCTAGGCAGCAGCAAGATGCTCTGTCTGGGTCCCTGCACTGGCTGGGGCTGTTCCAGATGGGCTCTCCTGGGCGTGGCTCTGCCCAGAACACTGTGGGGAGTCTGCCTGCATGTGCTGACCCACAACAAGGTCATACAACAGTACACAGGGTGCATGTAGACCACAAGAGTGGGAGGGGGAACATGGAGTCAGGAGCAGGCCCATGTTGTTGCTTTCATTGCCTATATGTACAAGTTAGGCCTCCTGGCCTCATGCTGTCAGTCATGCTATTTGGGATGAGGTTTGTTTTTGAAGACAGGTCATTTTGTTGTATGCAGCCCCTGACGGTTTTCTATGTCGCTAGCTGAGAAAGCACCCTCATGGCCCCATTGACTCTAAGGCCAGAGGGACCACTTGAGGATCCAGTTTGACCTCCTGGATAGCACAAGCAGAGAATGTCATCCACTTATCCCTGTGGTGGGCCTCGTGTCCTCCAGCCTAAAGGATATCTTCCAGAAAGACACCTAGTCTTGATGTGACGACACCAAGAGATGGAGACTCCACCACCTCCCTTAGTAACATCTCACTCTGAGCAATGCTCCTTGGAGGTGGGCAGCGGAAACACCCTAGCTAATGTAGCACTCCCATTTCCCCCACCCACACAAATACATGCACACAAAACTGAAAAGGAAAGTGGCTATCAGAAAGGTATTTCCTGTGAAGTTCCAAAGGGGTAGCCTTGTTAGTCTATTGCAGAAAAACAACAGAGTCCTGTGGCACTCGTATAAATAAATAAATCTGTTCGTCTTTGAAAGTGCCACAGGACTCTGTTGTATTTCCTGTGAGAGATCCTCAGCCTTGGAGCTCACTTCACTCCTTAGTCTTTCAGAACTGAGCCTGTTAACGTGGGCAGGCTGCCCCTATCCTTGTATTTCAGCTGTGTGGGGAGGAGGGGCAGCAGAAGGGGATGTAAATGTTCAGATGTAGGGTTGTCATTATGGTGAGCAATTACTGATGCCCTATGAACCAGCACTTCAGTGTGGAACTCCTGTAAGGCAGAGTTTCATTACTATAAAACATGAGGGGTAGGGCGGGAACAAGAGAGGAGAAGGAGAAGAAATAAATGAAAAGGATTATGCATTTTTCCAATAACTCTAAGAGCTTCTGCTTTGCAGTCCAGTGATGCCAGCTCTGGGTAGTGTCTGAGTGATAACTCTTACTGTAATTACAGAGCCACACCATATGCATTCTGTACACGAACCTCACCCATTTTCTGCTTACGGCCAGGCCTCTCTGCTGAGGCCTCTGGAGCTATTTTAGAAGATAGTGCCAGAAAAGCTCTTGGTGATTCTTCCGCCAAAGCAGAATGGCTATTCCCTGTACATTGTCCAGGGTTTTGTTTGCTCTAATGTAAAGTCAACAAGCCATGTGCCACAGCTTCCCTAAGGGGAACTCTTTCCCTACCACTTTTTGGATTTGTTATTTATGACAGCAGTGCCTAGAGCCCTGGACAAGTTCCTCCTCTGTGTCTGTATCAATCTAAGGTAAATAACTAGTTTTGCTACCAGAACATGGTCCCCGGATACTCTGCCTACATTTCCCCTGTCTAAGCTCCATCCCAGTTGTTCTAGCTATAACCCACGTAGCACACTGATTAAGTAATTAATCATATTTATTACTTCAGTGTCCAAGGGCCACCCAAGAACGGAGGCCATTGTGCTAGGTGCTGTTCAGTCCCAGAGTAAGAGATAGCCAGACTGACACTGGGTCGGCTCGGGGAAGGGCTATAACATGCAAGCAGAGCGAATAGCTAATGGCAGCAAACAACACGTATATGCCATGATTTTGTATGGTCTTGGGTGGGTTTAGGTAGGTGGGGATCAATAGAAAGAGAAGGCAAAGGAAAAGGCATGAAGGGTACAGGTTGAGGGTGGGAGTGAGAGGCTAAGACAGGCACCTGAGGAGTAAAGAGACATACAGGGAGTGGGAAGCTCAAGTTTGGAACAAACAACCAATCAGCAAAGGGCAGAGAAAGTCCAATCAAAACTGTAGGTTCCCCCTGGGTCCTAGAACCCCCAGATCTGTGTAGGGTCTCCCTTGATCTAAAATGGGTCCTCTTTCTTCTCCTTTGCTGTTAACACCCTCCAAACACTGGTAGCATGTTGCTATATTCCCTCTTCGAGTTACTTGTTAGCTGTATTCTTGCTAGAGGAGATTAGCTGGGGGAGTTCTTGGCAATGAGGGTACTTAACAGGCTCACGTGTAGCATGGGCTCTGATGGTGCTGCTGATAATTCATGGGTTTCATTCTGTGGTGTGTTTAGCTCACCTTGACTTTTAATCTCCTATCTCCTTGCAAATAAATAAGGGTCTTTTTTTTTTCTGCTGTGCGAACACTGGCTACACGACAATACAAACAATTTGGGTGATTTCCTTGTTTCCCCATTAAGCTTTTTGTGAAATCTGAAGTATGTGCTTGTTTAACGCAACAGGGGAAGTATTATTACATCATCTCCAGTGCATTTGGCTACCCTCTGTTACCAGTGGGCCAAGATGGCCAACTGCCACGTCTCATTAAACATAGACATACAATATTTTGAGCGGGTTCAACAGCTACATTTTTTCAAAGTGAGGCATTATGTCCAAATTAAATACAGTTCCATCTGAGCACCATAAATCACTGAATCTCCCAGTGGAGTCCAGTGCCCTCTTTGCACTGCATCCCTTCTGGTTAGCCAATAACTCGAAGCCTGGAATGAGAAATTTGGCAAACGCAGAGAAAAACTAGCTTGCTCCTAAGGCCGGATTAACTGGGTTGGGGGCCCTGGGCTATCCCCCACTCCCTGCCTGTCCCCCCCAAATGCGGGGCCCCCTTGTTGCTGGGGGCCCTCCTGGGGCCAGAGGGCACTCCCGCCCTGGCCCCACTCTGGTCAGTCTGCCCAGGAGGTGGGGGGACCAGGTGGCGTGCAGCGTGGGGGCCTCCGACACAGCCCCCCAGAGCCGTGGGCCTTGGAAGGCCAGCCCAGAGAGGCAGAGGCTGTGCCGTGAGCTAGCTGCCCCACCTCCCTGGGTGGAGCGAACAGGGGCTGCCCTGCCCCACCGCCCAGGGACAGGCCAGTCCGCAGAGCGCAGAGCCTGGCCTCTGGCTTCAGGGCCCCGTCCCCCTCTCCTAGTGTCGGCAGAGTAGAGCGCTCTCGGCACACCTGCCCTGCCAGTACTGAGCCAGGCAGGTACCAGATTATCGCTGGGGCTTTAGGGGCTGGAGTCCAGGGCCCCCTTTTTGGCCAGGGCCTGGGGTTTAAGCCCTTGCGACAATCCGGCCCTGCCTGCTCCAACGTGAAGTGATGTGACTCCATTGAGATGGTGTTACACAAAGGAGAGGTAGCCAAAGCAAAGTGGAGTTAGACCAGGCAGCATGAGAACACTAAAAGCATGTGTAATTGTTTTGTTCTCTATGTGCTGGTGCTTATGAGACTGCATTTGTATATATTATATTATTAAATTAACTGTCACTCGCTCAGAAATGACCACAACACAACACTCTTGGAATTTCACACAGTTACTCATAAACAAGAAGGATCCAATCTTCTCTCCACAGGCAGGAGGAACTGCACACTTAGCTAAATCAACCTGGCAATTTCCCCACGTCCTGTTCTTTTTCATCTAACGGTCTTTACTGTGGCTTGGACACAAAAGGAGCAGCCTGTCCAGAAGAACCTCCCAGGCTGTTCTCTCCACCGCGTTCTGCACACCAAGTGTTCTATTCTACCCAAGATGTTTCAGAGTTAGCAAACTTCGGATTCATTTTCACAAGTGGGCTTTTTGGATGGAGACTCAGCGAATTGCTAATTGGATATGAAGCCAGAGCTGCCACCTCTCATTATTTTATTGGAAGTTTGGTGCTTTTTGTGAAGCTCCAGCTCCTGGAGGCAGGTGATTATTAAGTGAGGTGGGCATTTGGAAAAGGAACTTCCTTGAAAATGCGACTCATGTACCTGAAAGGCTCAGACACCAGAAGGCTGATATAAAGCGCAAAAATTGATTCATTCTTAAAGATTGATTATTTTTAAATCCATCTTATGATTTTGCTGAAGCCTGACTCATGAGTTTTGAGCTCTTGGCATTGATGACACTGTCAAGCCTTTCCCCTTCAGGCTGTCCATGGCCAAAGGTTCATGCTTTGACCGAGTTGAACATTTTTTTTTTTGTGGGAAAACCCCCTCCACAATTTTTCATGAAAAATATCCATTTTTCACTGCAAAAATGATCAAAATTCAAAGGGCTATCTCTGTCCAGGAAACACATGTTAAACACAGCAGTACTTGTCCACATTAAGGACATAATTGTGCATGACATCATGCTAGTTACAATACGGCATTAGCACCGTTTCTGCCATGATGCACTCCGCCATATAGAGAAGGTGTCTCTCAGAGTTTTGGTGGACAGAGGCAAATCGGGGAGCATCTGCTTGTTCTGTGGATCCATTGAGAACTTGCAGGTGCTGAGGCATCAGCCTGGCATCAAATCCACAACAACAATTCAAAAAGAAAGAACTGGGCTTTTATTAGAATTAATTTATAATGTCGGGACAGTTGGATCGGCCTCTCTGTCCTTGAACTGTGTTACACACAAAGTCGAATGGATTAGGAAGGAAGTAATTGCACCAGCTTGCTTACCAAATAACAGCTCTCATAGGCTGGTTAAGGGGAAAACACCTGCCAAAGATCACAGTCTTGCAGAATAAAATAAATAAGGAGCTGCTCACAGGATATAAGTACACCGAGGATGTCAGAATGGGGGAATCTGATCCCTGTCTCCTTGTTTCTCACTATAACAAAATAATTATTTTTCCTGGAATGTCACAAAAATGGCAGGCACACCTTTTAGTTGCAGTCACCTCTTCACTATAGAGACAACTGTGGTCAATATTGGTGAAATATCTAGCACATTCGTTTAAAGATTGCCGGCTTTGCTTGCTCCTGGAGCTCACAGAACCTTCTTTTATACAACTTGAAACATTTAAGAAGAAACCTGACAATAGTATCAAATTAAGCAAAGGGACTCATAAGCATATGTGCGTTTGCTAGTAGGATTGAGGTACCAATGGGATACTTGACATAAGAAAGTGGGTGATGTTATAAACACATCTGGTGCTCATATGTGATTGAAGTTTCACAATTCCAGCATCTGGCCATTTTATTCTATGATGTCTTTTTGAATCTGACTGACTATACAGAAGATTATTCATGCAGCTGATGGTCTTAATGTTGTGTTTGAAAGGGGCAGTGGAAATTGCTGTCAGCTATATCTTACTGTCTAATCAACGTCAGAGACTGTACAGTTTAAAAGAGCGTACGGAAGGTAAAGTATAGCATGAGCCCAAGAAAAATAATGACTCACACTCCCTAGCAGCTGGCTCTGCTTCTCTATTCCATCAACAGCTTTGATGACACCCAGAAGCATATTTTGTTAACGTTCAAAGTAATCAAAATAATTTCTAATGAAAATCATTTTCCAGAATTGCTGCTTCCCTTAGTTGCCTACTATGCCATATAACTCTGCTTCTGTCTAGTGCGTGAGATGCTGTTGTCTGTCATATTTCAAAATACGAAATTCAAAACAAGAACTCCCTTGATAAAAGCAGTTTCAGAACTTTCTACATCACGCCCCGCTCCTTTGTATTTTTTGCAGCTCACCCCATACATCTGCTTTGTGAATTTACATGATGCCAGTGTCTCAATATGAAGACTAAGTAATAGAGGATTTTTTATTCATATAATGGAAGGTGGTCTTATTTAAACTCACAGAAACAAAGCAATTGGAGTAAAGGCTCAAACACCATCTCTACCCTATTCTGTTGCATAACTCAGAGTTCTCCTTCATTGCTTTGAACATGTTGTTGTCCTACCCGATCCATTGTTATTGGACCCTGCTGAAATCAGAGTCCCATTGTGCTAGGGGCTGTACATAAAAAATAAGAGCTAATCTCCACCCCAAAGAGCTTATGATCTAAACAGACAAGACAGACAAGTGATAGGGAAAAGGAAATATAATTATTCACTTTTAAGGGACGGGGGAAAGAAGCACAGAGAGATCAAGTGGCTTCCCAAGGTCACACTAGAAGTCACAAGATTGGGACTTGACCCCAGTTTTCCTGGTTCCTAACCCAGTGCCTTCATTACAAGAGTTCTTCATGTGTTTTTCTTCCCAGACTCTCATCAGTCCTGGATTGATTTATACCAGAGGGATCTTTAATCAAGCAGAGATGTAACTCTATCCAAGGGCTGGAAGCTCAGGTGAAAGAAATTTAAAATAAGATCAAGTCTCTACATTTAAGGGTGATCTATACTTGGAACAGATTCCTGAGTCATATGGTACATTCTCCATCATCTGTAGTTTTTAAATCAAGACTTGGGAGTCTTTCTGAATAACCTGCTCTGTCTCAACCATCAGTTCTGTGTTTGACACAAGAATCGTGGGATGGAATTGCCTGGCCCATGATAAACAGGAGGTCAGACTAAATGATCATAATGCCCCTTTTGGCCTATGCATATCTACAAGTCAGGTATGCTGCCATTCCTTCTGTCCTGCTGTCTGGAGTGGCTCATGACCATGAGCACCAGCCTCAGGGCAGACTGTCAAGAAGTCGCGCAGACAGTCCATGCTGGTTGTGTATTCTGTTAATGAGATTTCACCAACCCTTTGACAAGCATCAACTGCTGAAGCACAACCGTGGGGTCACAGATACTCCCTTTGCGTACAATCTATCTTGCCATCTAGGCAAGCTGGATTTAGTGATAGGTGATAGTTGTTTGCTATACACCAAAGATCACAAAAAAGTCTGGTTGCTTCCAGACCCAAGAGACCAGTTGCTCACCCCAGTTTAATTTGTATTTGAGGTCTCTCACCAAAAACACTGCTTATAGCAAATCCTGTAGTAAATTAACTAAGGATTTATGAACTAGGAAAAGAGATGAGAGAGTTCTTACAAGGTGAAAGCAGCAAACATGTATACACAAATGAGTTACAGTAGACGGTTCCAAAAGATGACAGAGTTGTAGTTATCTGTCAGCTTTGAATGTCCTGTAGGACTAACCCAGGATGACCCAGGGAGTTCTGCTTCTGTTTCGTAGACCCAGCCCTGTGACAGTCCAAACAGCAAAAGAGATGAATGAAACATTTTCTTGTCAGTTACTTTTATTTCTTCCTTCTTCCAGAATTTAAGCTGATATGAGGAGACCTGTTGTTGCACTAGCATTTTCACAGCTGCAGCATGCAAGGGGGCAATTAGCAAACTTTTTGTATTGTAATGCCCAACAATGGCCCATTTAGTTTTGCTAGCTCTTGATGGACAGGAGACTTTCCCTCCTGACTGGGTGCACAGTTTCAAAAAATTAAAAATTAACTTACAGTCTGTGATAACGATATTATAAGTGAGATTAATGCAGTCAGCCATTTGCAATCATTTCATAAAGCCTAAACACTAAACACATTGTTATATGGATTTTTTTCTCATTACAACAGGT
>ML685839.1:5892437-5995859 GCA_007922175.1 Pelusios castaneus
TTAAGTTGACTTAAGGTCGAAAAGGGGCCACATCTACACTTGAAAAGTTAAGTCCACTTCTGTTAAGTCGACTTAATAAGGTCCACTTTAAGTCGACTTAAAGTCAACCTTATTAAGGCGACTTTATAAAGTCGACTTAACTTTTCAAGTGTAGACATAGCCCTTGTTTGTTTCACATCGTTATAAGTTCAATGCCCATTTCTGTCGTACTAACATACGGGGGAAAACAGACTGGTGCCCAACAATGACTTTGTTAGTGCTTGGCTGAGGCCTAAAGTCTTGGCAAGAGCTAACACCTGGCTTGATAGTAAATTTGAAAAATGCCTCTCCCACCCATCTTCTTCCTGCACCAGCCCTCTTCTTCAAGTGGCACACTCCTTTCCCCTGCTGACCCCGCCCTGCAGCTGGGCAGCGAGGCCAGCAGAAAAGGTGCCGGTAGTCCATACCCCTGCATACTGTCACAGAAAAAAGCACTGGTTGTCCATATTAGCTTAGCCACTAATTTCCACAGCAAAGTCACTGTGTTTGAAAGTGAACAGATGTATTTTTCTAGCTAAGTCACCTGCACTGGCTGGCCAAGCTGAGGTCTTCTCATCTCACAAGCCCTGACCTGCATCAAAGATTCTACAGGCCCAATTATGCCCTGGGTGACAGCTAAACAACTCCATTGTCTTCAAATTAGGTCTTCAGTGATGCCTGTGAAATGCACGGATTATATATGTGAAGGCTAATTGGTATCGCATGGGTGTCAGCGAGAGCATAGCATGACCTGTAGAACTTTTATTGCCGGTTAAGAGATGTGAGGTGGACTCTTAGGGACCTAGGTGATAGTCATTGAACCTTACCTTTCCATCTGTCTATATGTCATCCACGAGGAGCATCCTGCGATAATCCTAGACTGGGAGCTCTCTGCTGCAGGGGCCTTTACTAGTGTGTACAGTGCCCAGCACAATGAGGATCTGATCCATGGCAAGGCCTCTAAGTGCTGCTCCAGCACAAATGAGAAATATAAGATTGCTCTGAAACTGGAAAGCCGTGCCTCAGAAACCTCTAAGAATGGAGACTCCACCACCTCCCTCGGTAACCCATTCCAGTGCTTCACCACCCTCCTTCCAAAAATGTTTTTCCTAATACCCAACTTAGATGCCCTCCACTGCAACTTGAGAACATTGCTCCTTGTTCTGTCATTTACCACCACTGAGAACAGCCCAGCTCCATCCTCCTTGGACCCCACTTCAGATAGTTGAAGGCTGCTATCAAATCATCCCGCCTTCTTCTCTTCTGAAGACTAAAAAAGCCTAGTTCCCTCAGCCTCTCCTCATATGTCATGTGCTCCAGTTCCCTAATTAGTTTTGTTGTCCTCCACTAGATTCTCTCCAATTTGTCGAAAGACAACAGAGTCCTGTTGCACTTTTAAAGACTAACAGATTTATGTCCACATCCTTCCTGTAGTGGGGGGCCCAAAACTGGACACAGTACTCCAGATGGGGCCTCACCAGTGCTGAACAGAGGGGAATAATCACGTCCCTTGATCTGCTGGCAATGCTCCTACTAATGCAGCCCAACATGTCATTAACCTTCTTGGCAATAAGAGCCCACTATTGACTTATATCCAGCTTCTTGCCCACTCTTACCCCCCCCCACCCCTCCCCGATCCTTTTCTACAGAACTGCTGCCTAGCCAGTGGTTTTCAGTCTGTATCAGAGCATGGGATTCTTATGTCTTAAGTAAAATCAGAAAACACATTCAGAGTTGCAACTAGCAAGGAACATGATGGGTAAAAAGAAGGCTTTCTACAGGTGTGCTAGCAACAAGAAGGTCAGGGAAAGTTTGGGCCTCTTACAGAATGGAGGAGGCAACCCAGTGGCAGATGATGTGGAAAAAGATGATGTACTCAGGGCCGTCTTTTGGGGGGGCAAATGGGGCGATCGCCCTGGGCCCCATGGTTACATGGGCCCTGCAGCTCTCCCCCATGGCCACGCTTTGCCCTGCTCCCTTCTGTCTTTGGCAGCAAGCCGAAGGCAGCAGCGGTGGGGCAGGAGTGTTTCGCCCGGCCTCTGGGCCACTCTTCCTGCCCCCGGGGCAGAGCAGGCAGGCCCAGAGGTGGGACAGGTGCATGGCCCACACTGCCCCACATTCCCATGGGACTCAGCCGCATGTGGTTGGGTCCCCGGCCAGTGCCCGTGCCCCCTCCCCGCTGGCGGGCGGCCTCGGCTTCTACCCTGGGGCTGGCTCTGGGGGAGGAGAGGGGGGACTGGTGCTCCTGGAGGGTCGAGTGGGTCGGCCTACCACGCTCCCCTCCAGGGCCAGCCTTAGATGGTTGGCAGCCCTAGGCAAATCCATTTGGGGTGGCCCCCCCCCTTCAATGCATTCACGTGATGTGTTGACGTCTTCTTTAAATAGCGCATGACGATACTTGATATTTAGTATATTTAAGTCTTTAATATTTAGTAACTGTTTATATCAAAAAATTAATAAAATACAATAATTTTGAAGTGACAATTAAGTAAGAAACATCAATTCATTCAGTGCATTGCTAAAGATGCATTGAAAGTATGAACAAATACTTCATTTATTCATTTTTATTGAATACAATTGAACTAGTAAATTGTAACTGATCACAGGGACTCAGTGGTTGTAATTTGGCTTATTTTTAAATGTTCAATTATGGTTTAGAAACTAATTTTCCTATCCCTTATACTTGGAAAATGATCAATTAACGTGGTATAGTTCAAAGATGGTGCAATGTCATTCTCGATTGAAATTTGGGCCAATCCAACAAGTCGGTCCTGTGTCATCGTTGAACGTAAGTATGTTTTTATAAGTTTCAATTTAGAAAAACTGCATTCGGCTGATGCTACTGCAACTAGAATTGTTAATAAGATGCGCAAAGCTGTTGATAAGTTCGGAAAAACTTGGTCTATCGATAATTGTATACATACTGCAACGCTTCAAGCGGAGTAGCATTTTCAGTGACAACATGCGAAAACATCTTCAGTTCGATAAATAAATTCAGCTCTTCGATGTCGCTGTTGTTGCCTTCGTGCTGATGCTCTCTCATGTCTAAGTCGTATTTAGAGACAGTAATAAATTCAAATCAGTACAATGCTTCCGTAGACTTTGATCACTGTAACTTTGTAACAATGATATTTTAAAAAGAAATCTGAAATTTTGTTCAAACACTTTCAGTTGCTTACAGCATTCTTGCAGGCACTTTAACACTTGATCTATCAAAACATAAAAAAAATCCAAGGCAGTAATTTTCTTCTGGATCTTGCACTGACTCAACTTCAGCCTCGTACAAAAATTGTTTCTTTGTGTGTTTCCGACGCATAGAAACAGAAGGTGCCAAAACTTGTTCTTCTTGACTCATTTCCAGTTCTTCTGCCAGCTCTCTTGCTGCAACTTTAGATTTCTCAAAGCCATTGTCTTTGAATATAATGAGAAATGTGCATACATTTTGTAAAAGTTGTAAATAGTTATCTAATTCCATGCCATTCCTTTGCATCATCTTGCTCACAAGATTGATCTGTGCAAGAATTTCATACCAAATGGACAATGTCACTAAAAACTTAAAGTTTTTCAGTACTTTGGCTAGAGAAACAGTTTCTGATTGACATTTGTCATTGTTTGCTGTTTCTGAAATTTCAACCAATGCATCCTAAATGTCACCGATTTGATACCGAATAGCCCTCACGCTGTCAACTTTGCATTCCCATCTGGTTTCCGACAAAGGCTTCACTGCTAGATTCTGCACATGATTTTTTAAGATCTTCCATTGTTGACCTGAAGCTGCAAACAAAATGTAAATTCACTAAATTCGCCAAAAAAAGACTTTGCAACTGTAGATGACTTTGCCATATCTCCCAGCAGTAAGTTCATACTGTGACAGCCACATGGTACGAACAAAGCTCTTGTAATTAACTGCAGAATTTGGGCCTGAACTCCCTTATTGCAACCATTCATATCGCGCCATTATTATATCCCTGGCCACGACAATCATCAATCGATAAACCTAATTCACAAAGTTTACTTAGAGTAGCTTCTGTCAACCCACTACCGGTGCTTTCTTCGACTGGCAAAAATCCTACAAAATGTTCTACAACATTAACAGTCTTGCCTTGAATTTCAACTGAACGAAGAACCATCGTCATTTGTTCTTGGAGGCTGGCATCTGGCGTGCAATCTAGAATGACTGAATAATACTTGGACTTAATAATACTGGCTACAATTGCTTTTAACACCTGGGGCTAATCAATTGTATAAATTCATTCTATACTCTCTTTCCCAGATAGTGATCATGAATTTCATTATTAGTGATTTGGCGAAGATGTTCTTGCAGAACAGGATCAAACTTGGCTATCAATTCGACTAAGCCCAAGAAATTGCCATTGTTTGGATTGTTCAACTTTTCATCAGTACCTTGAAATGCCATATTTTTCTTAGCTAAAAACTGAACAATTGCCAACAGTCTTTCAAGTACAGCATGCCAGTGCACCTTTCCAGCATTTAAAAATCTTTCTATTTCTTTGTCATTCGTTTGATTTCTAACTAGTTGATTTTCCATTTCGATCCAGTTTTTCTGAGCACTGATGTGGTTTGAAGAAGTTTCATGTTCACTAACTACAACAGTAAAATTTTTCCATTTATTATAGCCATGAGTTGAAAATTTACTTTTTGACCTTGAAAAATTTTTTACAACAGAAACAAAACACCTTGTCTTGATTTAATGAATATACTAGCCAACGTTGGTCAACTGTTTCACCATTGGACAATTTTCTTTTGTAGTATACTGCTGAAAAAGTCTGCCATTTTGGGGGGGAAAAGTGAAGTCCAAATCCATAATTCGTGTTGGACCTTTCTCAACGACAAGTGCCCACTGTTTGGAATTAAGCAATGCTGGCCAACATCCAACGTCAGTCCAATCAACAGTTTCAATTTGAGTATCTTCTACATCTAATTCAGTATCATGACTTTCATCTGCTGCTATCGAAGACCTAAATACTTCTACTTCGGAAGTTGATAAAATTTGACCTTGAGAACCATGCAGCTCCTAGTCTACCTTCTCCTACTGTAACTGTATGTTTTCTTTATGTGTGTCGTTGTTATCATTGGTTTCATCTTTTATAGCAGATTGAGATTCATTTTCTTCAACAGAACCACTACTCGTACGTTTCTTGAAGTGTTTAAAAATAGAACCTTGTTGTGATCTGAACAATATATCCTGCTCTTTCTTTCGTTTCCATTTTTCAGCATGAGAACTACATTTGTTTCCTCTCAAAGCAGACATTTATTTGATGGGTACTGAACACAGAATGGTAAAATAATTTATTTCATAAACAAAAACACAAAATCTAATTACCGGATGGTAAAAGCAAAACTAGAAAATATTTTTTTTAACAAAGCTGTAGCGTCTGTCTGAGTGAGTCCGAATTTCTTTGTACTCATTGTTCCAAACTTCCAGTTTCTCATAACAGTTCCATAATTTGCGCTTTTCCGAAACTGGAAGCAGTTTCAGACTTTGAAATTACTTCCAGTTTTGGAAAACCACAAATTATGGAACGGTTATGAGAAACTGGAACAACAAGTACAAAAGGAAACTGTCTAGCATAACTATGTAACAGCAATGAGCAGCTTTGTTTAATTTCAATAATTATTGAGATAATTTTTGTTTATGACAATTGACAAACAGCTGCGATATGGGTGGCGCTTTGATGTTTTAATATCTTTTTCAAAGCGTGGCTGCGGTGGCCCCTAAAATCAGCGGCTCTTGGCGGCTGCCTAGGTTGCCTATCACTAAGGCCGGTCCTGCTCCCCTCCAGCATGGGATGTAGGGGCCCTGCCTAAGCCAATTGGCCCTGGGCCCTGCTCCCCCCAAGGGATGGCCCTGGAAGTATTGAATTTTTTTTTTACCTCTGTCTCACAGACAAGGTCAGCTCCCAGACTACTACACCAGGCATCACAGAATGGGGAGGAGGTGAGCAGCTCTCAGTGCTGAAAGAACAGGTTCAGGACTGTTTTTTTTTAGAAAAGCTGGACATGCACAAGCCCATGGGGCCAGATGTAATGCACCCGAAGGTGCTGATTTCATAACTGAGGCAGCCATTATTTCAGGGATATCAATTTAAACCCCCTGAAATAAAATCTCTGGGTGTCCATCACTTTACAACCCCAAATTCCTATTGCTGGGATGTGGGAATATGCTGACTTACCACAATTAAACAAACTGATTCCAGGTCCATGTGACTTGCAGCCAGTGAATAGATTTTAGGACTACAGCTGCAAAACTAACTTGTTTTTCTATTTTAAAGGATTCTATTGATCCCGAGCTCTGGTATAAACACGGATAACTCAGTTTTATCGCCAAACTGCCAGAGGACAAGGCCTTCCATTAGAAGAGACACACAGAATATATTCTGCTCGTAAACCTCAATGGCCCAGTACTTCAGAGTACAGCATTTTATTGTGGAAAAGGGAGATATATTATTAAGACCATTACCCAGTTACATTCAGCTGTTGCAAGACAGACTGCAAGATTCTGCTGGCTTTTCCTTCGTAACCAGATACTGCCTCTCACCTGTTTTCCACCTACCAAAACACTTAGGGTGACATGTTGGTACAACCAAATCAATGACAAAACTCAATTCAGTGATGCCAACGCCAGGCTTTCAACCGTTACACTGTGATGTCAACAGATATTTAAGAGTTGCCCTCCCTTCTCTGTCGTTTTTCTCGAACCTACTTCAATCACATGTACATTAAAAAGGGAAGTGGGTTTCTGCCTTATCTCTGAATATTCTTGCTCCTGTAGCTTTAAATTTGATGCTTAATGATGTTAGCCAATTGCAGGACTTTGGTTAGAGACTTCAGCACATGTGTGGAAGACCTGGAGTCCTTAGAAAACCAACTTTGACTCCCTGGAGTGGTTAGTAGGGGCGTAGGCCAGAAAATGGGCTGGTTACACTGGTGGTTACTCAGTTCTTAGGAGGAGGATAAAGTGAGTGTTATGCATCTTAATTTGAGGAACACTTTTATGAGCCTCTGCAAAACTATTTCCAAAGGGGTAGCTGTGTTAGTCTAGTTCAGCAAAACAGAGTCCTGTGGCACTTTTAAAGAATAACACATTTATATATCGCATAAACTTTCATGAGAGAAAATCCCATTTCATCAGACACTTCAAAGTGGGATTTTCTCCCATGAAAGCTCATGTGATAAATAAATGTGTTAGTCTTTGAAAGTGCCCCAGGACTCCTTGTTTGTTTGGCAAAGCTATTGAAGATCCCACCACATTTGTGCTAGATAAAAGGATTCAACTCAGTGCTCTTGGCCAATTCCCCACCCCTCCATTCTAGTGGGGATTAAATACTGCAAATTGAGATTGTGTCCTTCCAAAGCGCTGCCTGGTTTTTATCATCCCGGGCAGTTTGGGTGGAATCTTCTCCAGAAAAGACCTAGACATTTTCTCCCTGTAGGAGGAATTCTAGAGACATAGACTATAAGGTCAGAAGGGAGCATTATAATCATCTAGTCTGACCTTCTGCACAATGCAGGCCACAGTACCTCGCCCACCCCCTCCTGTAATAGACCTCCTAACCTATGACTGAGTTACTGAAGTCCTCAAATAATGATATAAAGATTTCAACGTGCTGAGAAGCCACGAGCAAGTGACTCATGCCCCATGCTGCTGAGGAAGGTGAAAATCCCCCAGGGCCTATGCCAAATTCTAATCAGCTAGCCACTGAGTGGATACAGCTGATTAATCTGGTTATCCCCGGGAAAGCCTGAACTAACTTGGAAGACTTGTCATCAATATGCAGGTATTAGTCATTTTGTTTTAACAGCCTCAGCCCTCCAACTTCACTGCAGTGAAGAGTTCATCAGCTGTAGTAGGAACCGTGTAATGCATCTTTCTGCACCCTGAGTAGTCCCACATGCACTATCTATGGGGGACTTACACAGACACACGGTATTCAGTCCAGTCTGGGGTGAGAGATCATAGGAGAACAGCTAAAGCCAAAAGGCAACCAAAGAAACACAGAAGAACTTGCAGTTTTCTTTGGCAGGTCTGGAAGTGACAATTCTTGCCTTATGCTGTGCAATATGTGATTGGTGAAATAAATTAGAAAAAATTCCAGGAAATGCAAGAACATTTTCAAAGTTTGGAGAATTGACAGTGACCTGCAGTACTTCTCTGCAGAGTGGGTGGTTTGAGAGAAGACCAAGCCACAGAATCCCCTTTTCTGTTCCATACTGGGAACGTTCAAAGATGCCAGGAGGGCTTTGTGGGAACAGACTGAGCAGTGAACGGTTTCTCCCTGACACTCAGAAGGGGTGTTCGCTGAATGATTTACGGGAGTTGACACGATGCTGCTGGACTCCTTGGACTGCAGAATTTGTGAAGGTGATTGAGCTCTCACCTTCAGAGAGGCAAGTCTGGTTTAATACAGCTGTGATAAGCAGAACCCAGTGTAATTTGATTCATCTCACTTCTGATTATATGAGTGTCTGCTTAAGTGACTAATGAACATCGAAGGCACAAAGGGAAAGGCATGAAATAACAAAGGCCTAATCAATTAGCGAGGAAGAATGGCTTTGAGTTCAATCACAGAATTACAGAGGTGCAGGGGTGGAAGGGACTTTGAGAGGTGATCAAGTCCAGTCCCATGTGTTTAGGCAGGAACAATTAAATCTAGACCAGCCCTGATATGGGGTTGCACCAATTGTTGTTAAAAGCTTCCAGAGATCTCCCTTGAAAGCCTGTTCCACAGTTTAACTCCCAGAGTTAGAAAGCTTTTCCTAATAGCTAACATAAATCTCTCTTGCTGCAGATTAAGGCCACTACTTCTTGTCCTACCTCTGGTGGACACGGAGAACAATTGATCACCATCCTCTTTATTACCGCCCGTACCATGTTGAAAGACTCTTATAAGGTCCCCCTGTCTTCTTGCCCAGTTTTTAAATCTTTCCTCATGGGTCAGGTTTTCTAAACCTCTTTTCATTTTTGTTGCTCTCCTCTGGACCCTCCAATTGTCCACATCCTTCTTAAAGAATAGTGCCCAGAACTGAATAGAGTACTCCAGCTGGGACCTTCTCAGTGCTGAATAGAACAGGACAATTGCATCCTGTGTCTTATATACAATACTGTTATTACACCAAAGAATCCTATTAGCCTTTTTGGCAGCTGCATCACTCAGTCAGTTTATGATCCATTATACCCTCCAAATCCCTTTTAGCAGTACTACCACCTAGCCACTTAGTCTCCATTTTGTAATTGTGCATTTGATGTTTTCCTTCCCAAGTGAAGTACTTTATATTTGTCTTTATTGAATTGCATCTTGTAGAATTCAGACCATTTCTCCAATTTGTCAAGGTCATTTTGAATTTTAAACCTGTCCTCCCAAGTGCTTGCAACCCTTCCCAGCTTGGTGTCATCTGCACATTTTATAGCCATTCAAGTAATTTACGAAAATACTGACTAGTACTGAGTGTTCGAAATGGAGACTGATGAGACCTGGGTTCAGTGCCTGGCTCAGGTACAGACTCTCCAGATGACTTCAGTCAAGTCATTTAATCTCTGCGGGCCTCTGTTTGCCTCTGTCTGCACAGCACCTAGCACAATGGGACCATAGTCTCAATTGGAACTTGTAGCTTCTAATGTCATAGCAATAACAATAAGGCTTGTCATTAAATAGGAAAAAAAGAAAGCGAGAACAGGGAATGAGCCATGGCTTTGTCACTTTTGGCAAGGTTATTAAACTTCTTGCTTCAGGGTTTAAGCCTGCCTCTAAGTATTAGAGACAAGGATGAGACCTCATGTGCAGGCAGATTATCCACACCTGTACTACATTTCTCTGAAACATCTGCCAATGGACAGGGCCTGTCTCTGATCCACTCTAGTGACTCCTATGTGCCTAACTACTTTTAGATAAGAAACTCCTTTCAACTAGATGAAATCACACCAATTTTTCCACCGACAGTAACAAACTTCGGTTTCAGTACTATAGACCTTACTTGTGCAAAACTCCCATTTGTAATCAACTGGAGAAAACATTGCAAGAATGGGTCTGTGGTCTGACTCCTATTTATAAATGGTGTTAATCCAATGCTTATAACCATCTAGAAAAGGTACACTGTGTTACCAGCTGCGGAGACAAGGAATTCCCAAAACAAAGCAAGCTAGTAGTGCATCTAGTCTAGTATCTTCTCTGTGATACTAGCACCGCATCCTTCAGAGAGGACAGTGAAAGAAATCCTTCACCTGGGTGACTGTGCAGTTCTATACCACCAGGGAACACTTCTTCATCACCTCACTGAGTCCTGAAGCAGGAAGTATTGTCAGATTTATCATTACTGCAGTGATATAAGGCTAGTCTGTGAGTACAGTAAAGTCTAACCTATTAGGCATTGCAGGGTATTTTAAAATATTTTGTCTGGCTTAGAATAATGTACAATGGCAACTGATCAGCTATCCACTCTCTGAAACCCTCTAAAATATTGTTACTGTATATTATATAGAAGTATTGTTTTATTATGCAAATATTTCAGATGCTATAAAAGGTATAATTGCATAAAAATGTAATAAAAAGCCCTATAAGTTTCAATGATGAGGAGAACTACAAGAAGGGAGCAAACAGAGCTTTCCCTCAGCAGTGTTACTAACCTTTGTTGAAAAAACAGTGTTAATTCTTTCCATTGGAAGCTCCTCTAGGCAGTGAGCTTATCCCAATGTGTTTATATAGCACCTACCTCTGAGGCCCTTATCTTGAATAACCTTATTGGGGGCTTCCACAATACAGACAATAAATGATGAATAAAATAGTAAGTTTTGAAAAAGTATAGAGCAAAGGATGATAGCTCCTCTCTGCAAATACCTTAAAACACCTCTTTGCATAAGATATCGGTCAAGTAATATAATATAAACAGGAATTTCTTATATAGCCTTCTGCACATCAAGTTATTGTACATTATGCCCAATGAGAACCCAGCAAAACCATCTGTGTGGGATAGCTTACCCCAGCACACATGCCCGAAATGAATTGTTTCATTTAAAAAATGTTGAAATTGGCCAGTTTGAATTTTTCAGATTTTTTTTTGGGGGAGGGGGGGGTTCTCCTAAATGAAAAATTTGGCAAAATTGACACATATTTGAAAAACATTTTGGTGCACTAACTCTGCATTTTTTTGCCCTCCTCCAAAATTCTGTATGAAATATTTCATCCAGCTGTGTTTGGGAGACCAAAGATGTCTGCTTTGCCTCTGATCTTCCCTTTGCTCACACTGGTCTCCTCTTGTATGAAGGAGAACACACCTAAAGGGACAAGCTACGAGTCCTGGTGAATACGTGACACGGGTAGAGCCACGCTCAACAGCTCCCTGTGGCAGCAGACACATTGGAAGTAAGACTGTGTAGGGTGAGATGAGTGATATTCTTGACAGGAATGCTCTTCCAAGCTCCTCCAGAGCAGAGCTGGCTTCTGAGCCCAACATGCCAACAAAAAATAGGCCTTTACTTTATGCCTACTTTTGGACAATCTTTCCCCAGCAGTGGTACTGCCCAGGCCAAGGGGCAGTTTTTGTGCTTGTTAGCTATTTTCTATATTTCCACTGCTGAAAAAGCAACTTCTTGCTGCAGAGGAATTTTGATCCCATGATTGCCTCCACTCCTGTGGCTCTCAAGTTGTGTTCTGACATAAGGACCAGTTCTGCTCTATATACACACGGGTAGCTTTCATCAAGGGCAGTGTTTATCTCTTCATGCAACAAATTTTCAAACCATTCTCTAATCAGCTTCTGCAATGGTGCATGCACATCTCTGCATTCATACAAACAGAGGCACAAACCTACAAACCAAGTTTCCACTTCTGATGAAGTGTGTTCCAGCCCACAAAAGCTTATCAACCCCCACCCCTTTTTTTTTTTCTGTTAAGTCTCTAAGATGCAACAGGACTCCTTACTGTTTTCGCTGAAGACAGACTCAGGCCATGTACACATGATCACTTTATCGCACATTAACAGTCATTACCGCGCGATACCAACAACGGCGTACACACGTGCAATAGGGCTGTTGCGCGTCAACAGCCCTATTGTAGCGCAATAGAAAAACCACCTCGACGAGGGTGGTAGCAGTTAACGCGGAACAGCTGTTGCGCCTTTCGACTCGTGTGTACGCTTACTGCACAATGATTGGCCTCCGGAAGTGTCCCAGCATTCCAAAGTCATCCTCTCTGGTCTTCCCCCCACCCGCTCTGTGGCCGTGACGAAACAGTCCCCGCCCTGTTTCGATTCCCGGGATTTTCGAATTTCTCATCTGTTGTCACTTCCTGTTCTCTTCCTCGTGGAGTGGAGTGCAGCTCCGATCTTCACTAGCAATGGCAGCCCATCGTGGAAAACGTGCACCCATTTGGAGCACGGCAGAGGTGCTGGACTTGATCAGCATCTGGGGAGAGTCTGCTGTGCAGGCGCAGCTACGCGGCAGCAGGTGAAATTACGATACATATGGCATAATTTCTCGGGCCATGTCAAAGAGAGGTTATGATAGAGACACTGTGCAGTGCAGATCGAAGGTGAAGGAGCTAAGAATAACCTATCACCGAGCGAAGGAGGCAAACCGCTGTTCTGGATCAGCACCTGCTACATGCAGGTACTACAAGGAGATCGAAGCCATCCTCAGTGGGGACCCCACAACCACTGCAAAGAGTCCCGTGGACACATCGGCCCCCCCTCATCCACTGAACACCAGAGCCGAGCAGGATGAGGACATGATCGATGAGGAGGAGGAGGAAATGGAGGATGACCTGGAGGAGAGCGCAACAGCGTGTAGCCAGGAGCTCTTCTGCACCCCCGCTGAGACGTCCACCCAAGACATGAATTGCAGCATGTCCTCTGAGGCGGCAGAGGGGGGTTCAGGTAAGTTTCTCTTTCATGCAGCTATGGCTACTGCTAAAATATCATTGTCCGGGGCAGGGTGCTTCCTGCCTCAGTCCCCGCTATGCACGCTCTTTAGTCTGCATTCATTAGAAGTGCATCAACACAAGCAGTGATTGTCAAAAAACCATCTGTATTTAGGTCACTAAAGGTTTCCTTGATGTACCTCCAGAGCCTCCTACTCAGGTTAGATGGGAGATCGTATGTGTCTACGCTCCCGTATAAGAATACTCGGCCTTGCCAGCTGCAAAGCACAGCACTGGGAACGATGGCAGCACACAATCCGGCAGCATACGGTCCTGGCTTGGATCCGGTGGCATGTAGGATATGTATTCTAGCTGGCAGGGGAACTCTGAGGAGAGAGATATCAGGTTCCATCTGTGTGCCCTGTGCAGAATGTTAGCCCCCAGTAAGGTTTCTATTAGGACGTACGTTGTCCGCTTCAGCGAAGCATAGGATGTTGACTGCCCTGTACCTTCCAGTGGAATGTGCTACTGGAAGGTTACATTGGTTATCTAGGCTATGTGTTAAAAATAGCTTTATTATTCTTTTTTTTATTAGATTCGACCTTCACAAGGCCGGTGTCTACCCCAGCTGACCGCATGAGAAACATTCGGCAGTGTGCTCGAAGAAACAGGGAGGATATGTTTCAGGAGCTGATGAAAACAACAGAGGCATCCACGAGGGAGAATCGAGCCTGGAGAGAGGAATCCCAACAGAGGAGGCAGAAACACAGGGACGAACTGATAAGCGTCATGAAGAAGCAAAGAGAACTGCTCAAGAGCATGATTGCTTTGCAGACCCAGGCGATTAATGTACGGGCTCCATTCCAGACAGTTCAGCCGTGTCTGCTTCCCACACCCCGTAGTCCTTCGAAGCATTTCTCTGAAGGTCACCCGTCCCCCTGGTATACTGCAACATCCAGTCCCTCACAGAGCTACTTTTTAGAGACCCGCAGCTACACCCACCTGTAACACCTTCCACCAACCCCCCCCCCCATCTCTTAATAAAAACAGTAACAAAAAGTTTGAAGAGTGGCTTTATTTGTACACAGTGAAAATCTCATAAGGTGCACTTGATGCGTCCTTGAAGTGAACTATGGGAGGGCATCATTGAAATGCTCCCTGAGTGCCTCCCTTATGCGAGCAGCTCCTCGTTGGGCCCCCCTAATACTCCTAGTGGCTGGCTGTTCGTATGCTGCCTCGAGGCGCTGTGCCTCCATAGCCCACCCCGGGGAAAACTTTTCTCCCCTATTTTCACAAATGTTATGAAGGACACAGCACGCTGCAATTACAGCAGGGATGTTGTCCTCGTCCAAGTCCAGCCTCCCATAAAAACAACGCCAGCGCCCTTTTAAATGGCCGAAGGCACACTCTACAGTCATTCTGCAGCGGCTCAATCCGTAATTGAACCGCTCCTTGCTGCGATCTAGGTTCCCGGTGTATGGCTTCATGAGCCATGGCATCAGTGGGTATGCTGGGTCTCTGAGGATGACTATGGGTATCTCCACATCCCCCACAGTAATTTTTTGATCTGGGAAGAAGGTACACCCTTGCAGCTTCTGGTACAGACCAGTGTTCCTGAAAATGCGGGCATCATGCACCTTTCCCGACCACCCAGCATTGATGTCCGTAAAACGCCCCATGTGATGCACAAGTGCTTGCAGCACCATGGAGAAGTAGCCCTTCCTGTTGATGTACTCAGTCGTGAGATGGTCTGGAGCCAAAATCGGGATATGTGTGCCGTCTATTGCTCCCCCGCAGTTAGGGAATCCTCTGGCAGCAAAGCCGTCCACAATCTCATGAACATTGCCCAATGTCACCGTCCTCCGTAGCAGAATGCGATTGATTGCTCGGCACACTTGTGAGAGGGCTAATCCGACGGTGGACCTCCCAACTCCAAACTGGTTTGCAACCGACCGGTAGCAGTCAGGAGTCGCCATCTTCCAGACAGCTATCGCAGCACGCTTCTCCATGGTTAGGGCGGACCTCATGTTGGTGTCTTTACGTTGCTGGGTATGGGCCAACTCTGAACACAGTTCCAAAAAGGTTGCTTTCCGCATTCGAAAGTTCTTTACCCACTGCTCGTCATCCCACAGCTGCATAACAATGCGATCCCACCACTCGGTGCTCATCTCTCGTGACCAGAAACGGCGTTGCACCGTGTGCAGGTGATCGGTGAAGGAGCTGAGCAATGCGGTGCTGTTGCTCTGTAGGGCGTCCATCAGCCCCTGCTGCTCGGCATCCTCGTCTGATTTGGAGCTCATTGCGTACTGAGCAACCAGCCGAGATGTATTTCGAATGCTGAAGGCGACAGTGGAGATTAGAGCAGGATCCATGCTGTCGCAATTGTGATTGCTTGCAAGTAGTGCGGCACTGCACTGTTGAAAATAGGCGCGAGTTGCTATTGGCAACGAGGAAGACGCAAGGGGAACACAGTGCACCACAGGAAACTGAGAGTTTACCCATGGCGCTTTGCGTTCCTTTCCTTCATCCCAGGATTCCAAGCGCCGATTCAGGGAAAATTGAACTGTGGGATAGGTGCCCAGAATACATTGCGCTGCACCGCGATATTGCAAAGAACTCTGTTGCGTTGCAAGGAGCGACGTGTGTACGCGCTCTCCCGCAATAAAGGTCATGTTTTTTTTATAGCGCGATTGCCATGTTGCTCTTTAATCTGATCGTGTGTACATAGCCTAACACAGCTACCCCCTCTGAAATTTTTGTACAGGCCATTTCAGAAGCTGTGTTTTAGAATTTGTCTCTCGCCTGCTGCTACGCTAGCCTCCTGTGCCACATACATTTCATCACTGAGGTACTGGAATGCTGGGTAGAGCTGCATTGCCAGGTGTGCAAGCATTTATTTTCAGTGTTTGCATGGCATGGGTTCTAACTGCGTTCCTACAACAGCATTTTACTTACCAAGCTTGCTTACAGACAGAATTGCTGGCAATTCAATTTATTTTCTGGCCTGGGTATTAAAAGAGAATGATAGACATAAAAGATCAGGAATAGCTGCTGCAAAGTGCAGGCTATGAATAAGGCGTATTTGCATATTGTTATTATAGAAAGTTATAGCAATGGTTTGATTGAATCGTTTCATCTCATTTGACCCATCTTTCCTCAACAAGTTTAACTGTTAATCCAATGCATTAAATCATTTCATTTCCCTGTCTGCTTTTATTCTAGACACCCATATTTTTATGACTGGTGTTTGTTTTTGCAGTCTTCCTGACGAAAGCCAGGCCAGGCTTTGGCGGCTGGCCTTGTGAGTCAAAGCAGGATTTTGTCTAGCTTTGTTGAATCATGGCAGAGGCCAAAGGGCAGTCTTGTTTGGTTTTGCCTACAACGTTTGCGAAGATGAAAATACAATATCTTATATTCCCCCCCAGCAAAGCTCTGCAAACACTGAGGAGAGGAAATACAGCTGTGCCACTTGGGTGAAGAACCAGCTGTCTCTGCCAGACAGGTAGAGCTGATTGGCCGTCAGGGCCGTCCTTTGGAAGGGGCAAACGGGGCGATTGCCCCAGGCCCCGCGGTTACATGGGTTACATGGGCTCCCAGCGGGGCAGTGTGGGGCCCGCGCCGTGCCCCCCCCCTCGGCTGTGCTTCCCGAAGGCAGCAGGGCGGGCCAGGAGCGCTTTCCCTGGCCCCTGGGCCAGCCCTGTTCCCTGCCCCCAGGGCGGAGCAGGCAGGCCCAGGGGTAGAGCAGGAGCGGGGTTCTGGCTGCAGCTGGGGTGGTGGCAGCCTCGCCCGGGGTTGGTTTCCCGCCGGTAGGCAGCCGCGGCTCCCCACTTATCCCCGGGGCCTGGGTTGCGGCTCCCTGGTGCTGCAGCGTCGGCTCCCTGCTGCTGCCCGTGGCCGCAGCTCCCCGTGGCTGCAGTGTCGGCTCCCCGGGGCTGTGGCTCCCCACGGCCTGGTGGGCAGCCTCAGTTTCCGGGGCTGGCTCTCTGGGGGGCGACCGGAGTCCCTGGGGGGCAGAGTGGGCCGGCCCGCTGCACTCCCCACCAGCATGGGGGGGGCAGGGCCCCACCTAGGGCGATTAGTCCTGTGCCCCGCTTCCCCCAAGGGACGGCCCTTCTGGCTGTTACTTAGGGGCAATGAGAAGTGAGTGAAACTAAGGGCGTAGGTGATTCACTGCAGGCTTTAGTGTTGGATGTCTTAGCTCAGTGGCGTCTGAGTCACACTTGAGAGCAGGGTTTTGTCCCTCAGGCGCCCTCCCCTTGCATTCCTCCTTTAGTACTTCTCATAAAGATGTCAGTCAACACCAGCTCCTTCCCTTTCTCGAAAAGGGAGCCATGGTCACTTCATTTAAACAGGCTGCACAGCTGACCAGAGGGGATTGCCAAAGCAGAGAGAATCACCAGGATCAGTCAGCGAACACTTCTTCAGCGATTCTGCAGCTCTGCTCAGGGCATGTTTCATGCTCTCTGTCTTCACTCTTGGGGAAGTATCCTGCTCTCCACTGGGTCATATGTCTGCTGTTATTCACCAAGGACCAGCTGCGTGTCCTATTTTGAATGTAGAAACCAGCTGTTGTCAGGGGAAAGTGCAAGGATTCCTGCCACAGACCCTTACAAGAAGTTTCTTCCTATTCCTCTTTTGTTAGGGCATTAAACTGAAAGACAGGAGGCCTGAGTTCTTAGTGTGGCTCTGCCACTGACCCACTGTACTACCTTAGTCAAGTTACTTACCATCTCCCTGCCTCACCTTCCTCATCTGTGAAATGGGGATAACAATACTCCTCTGTCTTTATTGGGTGCTTTGAGATTTGTGGGTAAAAAGGGCTAAATACTGCTGTACAATTTCTTCCATTCTTCCTTCCTACAATACAGTACAGTACAGTAAAACTATGCCTAGGCCACTCCCTCTTCAGGATATCTTATCAAAAGAGGGGCCACAGATGCTCTCCCTTCCCTCCTGGGAATTCTAGCTGCTCACTCTGAGATGCATATCTACCCCTTTTTGGCAAGGGAAGCCTGCTGGCCTTTTCATCATAGATTCCAAGGCCAAAAGTAACCATGGTGATCTACCCCAAACCAGAGATGGTCCCACAGTAAGCACTTTGGGAAATTTTGCCCTTTACTTTGAATGCCTAACTTTAGGCACCTGTTTTTGAAAAATCTTGTCCATAGTGCATACGGCACAGTTCAAATGGAGCTCAGCTGCCGTAGTAAGGCATGACCAGGTAGAGAGTGGGAGAGAATGCCAGGGATGGGTAGGTACCTGAATACCCATTGTTTATATGCTTGGCACTCTTCTCCCTGAAAACCAGCTATATCAATATCTTGTCATTTACTCTCTGGAGCATCTCACAGGAATTGAGGGGCGCTAATATTTACACATCTTGCCTTCTACACAAACCAGCCTCTCCCAATCTTTGCCTCAGGGCTGCTGACACCAAGGAATTCCCCTGGGTCTGGCACACTCACCAGATAACGTGGGTTTCTGTTATCCTGCTATTAGGCAGAGGCTCAGGTGTACATCCTATAGTGACTGGCACCAGGCAGGGAAGGGGTGTGGGATGGAAGCAGCGTGGAGGTTGTCTAGAAGAATACCTGAATTCTGCATTTTCACACTTGCATGCTTGTGGGGTCTTTAACTGTCCTGAGTGTAACATTCTCTGGTGAGCATTTCATTGAATCCTTGAAAACTAGGGTTGGAGGGGATCTTGGGGGTCATCTAGTCTAGCCACTGCTCAAAGCAGGACCAGCCCCAACTAAATCATCCCAGGCAGGGTTTTGTCAAGCTACACCTTAAAAACCTCCAAGGATGGAGATACCACCACCTCCCTAGGGAACCCATTCCAGTGCTTCACCACCTTTCTAGTGTAAAAGATTTTCCTAATATCCAACCTAGACCTCCCCCACTGCAACTTGAGACCATTGCTCCAAGTTCTGTCCTCTGCCACCAGAAAACAACTTCCCTGGAACCCCCTTCCAGGTAGTTAAAGGCTGCCATCAAATCTCTCCCCCCCTGCCCCCCACACTCTTCTCCTCTGCATTTGGTGTTGTACACATACAATGACCATGGAAAGGAGCTGGATCCAGAGAGTGCTGCATGATAATAAGATCTGAAGGAGCTCTGCACCTTCCTATCTCAGGCTCAAGCATTCATTGCCATATAAATTCCTGATCCAGGCTTATAATATTAACTCTCTCTTCATGATGCGTTTTGTCTGCAGACCCTGCTTCCGCATGGGAGGTGCACTGCAAACAATACAATATACACTAGTGTTTGGGCTGCCTGGTGCCTCTGGTCCATATAGTAAACCTGGTCAATATCCTGCAGGGCAGCAATTTCACGTCAAACAGCCTATTGACAGGTCAGAAACTAGCAGGAAAACAAAGCCATAAAATTGCCCCATCTCACTCCTTGTTCTTGGTACAGATTTCCCCTTGACCACTTTTATTCAGGTAGAGGAAATTTCATTTGGGTGATCAGAGAGTGGTTGCAAGAACAGCCTCTGAAAATCAATGCCTCTGTGTGGATCTCTCATTAGGAGTTTATGTATTCATATTGGAGCGTTAGTCACACTACAACGTCCCCCTCTACAATCCAAAATCCCATCTCCCTTATTAATTCTCAATCTTCTGATCTGTCAGTCAGAGAGCGGGCTCTCTGGGATGGATTCAGACATGGACTTCGGCACTGCATTCAAACAGGTGGTATTGAGACAGACAGGCAGACAAAGACTCTGTGGGAAATAGGAGCACAAAAGAGGAAGCAGGCAGACTAGCGCTGCTCAAGAAAAGCTCTATTGCTGGTTGTGTTGCGCTTTTTTAATGGGGTTTAACAAGCTGATGCATAAACAACGCCAGTGACATGTAAGCCAATGCATTGTTGCGTCAGACTGAAAAACACCCCTCTTGGTCTTGGCAAATGTTGAGAATGTTTAATTATTTGGATGAGCGACCGCACTCAGGTGAGGTGCTCTGCAGTCTTGTGTCTGCAAATGGGAACCTAGCAAACAGGCACACAGTACTACATGCCACTAGACAAAATACAGGATGCCTCATATTTGGGGCAGGTGTTGATGTTTCCTAGGTAAGTACCCCAAGGGGGCTCTTTGCTGAAGTGTGTGAGGCAGTCTGGCAGCATCGGGCATGGCTGGCTGAGTGTTTTGCTGTCTGACGACTTTACGAGGGCTCGGTGTCCTAACACAAGCATTCCTGCATCACTCTGGCACTCTTGGCATTGGAGCTGAGTCACTGACCCTGCAGGGCGTGTGATTGCAGCTGTTCCAATGAACTAGGCTGTGCTGAAGAAGGGGCTTTTGACACCAAGATTCCTTTGGCTTTTGAAGAACATAAGAACGACCATCCTGGGTCAGATCAATGGTCCACCTAGCCCAGTGTCCTGCCAGTACCACATGCTCCATAAGGAGTGAACAGAACAGCACCATTATCAAGTGATCCATCCCCTGTTGTCCACTCCCAGCTTCCGGTAATTAGCAGCTAGGTCGGAGCTCCCAGAGCAGGAGGTTGTGTCTCTGAGCATCTTGGCTAATAGCTGTTGAAGGACCTGTCCTCAATAAATACAGGGTTTTTTCAATGTTACTGGAGTTTTATTCAAGGTCAAAAGTTAGCAAAGAAAAGGGCCTGATCCAGAGCCCAGAGAAGTCAATGGAAAAAGTCCCACTGTTTTTTAATGGGTTCTGGATCAAGCTCTAAGTAACCATCTGGTTAGAGGGTGAATTCTCGGTGCCTCTGATTGTGGGGTCTGGTCAGCAGGGCTATGTCTACACTGGCAAGTTAGTTCAAATTAAGGAAGCTTAATTCGAACTAATTTAAGCCTTGGCTACGCTAGGCTTTCATTAGTTCTAATTAAGGGCTTCCTTAATTCGAACTAATAAATTTGATTATACTTTTTGAACTAATGGTTAATTCAAACTAGTTAGTTCGAATTAACCGAATGTGGCCATGTTAGTTTGAACTAAGCGCTTAGTTTGAACTAACCGGCACATTGACCATAATGCAACTGACTAATTCGAACTAAGTTTGAACTAGCATTCTAGTGGGGCCATGCTAGTTCGAATTAAATTAGCTCGAATTAACTAATTAAATTAAAATTAGTTCAAATTAGTTAGTTCGAATTAACTAATTCAAACTAACTTTAGTAAGTGTAGACATAGCCCAGGAGTTTTGTTGAGGAAGGACTGGTGATACTGGAAATTAGGGGTTACTTAGCCATTTTACTTTCTACTGCATTAGTGGGCCTCTATGGCTAGGGCTGCTCGAAAGCTAAGGAAAAGTGGACTAAACTCTGCTGAATTTTTCTTCTCTCGTTGTGAGAAGTTGCGTACTGTTTCTTTACATTTATAGCAGGAAGCCAGATAGGAAGGTTTGGGGAGGGACTCCGCAGAAGCTCTACAGTGAAGTAGTGTTTGTGCGTGGGAGAGAGAATAGTTCTAAGGACAATACATTTTCCTTATTCTAATCGAGTGCCTTGTTCAGCACTAGAAGACATGACTGCTTCTGGGACCAAATTCATGACAGTGACACTGTATAGAACTTTCTCAGGAATTTTATTTAAAGCAAATTCACTGTGAGAAGAAACGTGTGTACAAGGAGGCTAACAGAGTAATACATTTTACTCAGAAGGGACTTTTCTTATCATCTGGCCTGACCCCCTGTATAACCCAAGCCACAAAATTCCATCCAGTGAGTCCTGAACGTCTGGTTGAGATAGGTATCAAAGACATCCAGTCTTGATCCAAAGATTTCTAGCGACAGAGAATTCACCACCTCCCTTGGTTAATAAGGGGGGACCTTATTTCTCGCTTCAGCTCTGGACCTTGTTCTGCCTTTTTCTGCAAGATTGAACAGCCCTCTGCTATCAGAAACCCGTTCTTGTGCAGGTACTTATACACTGTGATCAAAGCACCTCTTAATCGTCTCTTTGCTAAACAAATAGATTGAGTTCCTTAACTCTCTCACATTAAGGCAGGTTTTCTAAACCTTGACTCAGTCTTGTTTCTCTTCTCTGAACTCTTTTCCAATTGTCAACATCCTTTTTGAAATATGGACATTTTGAACTGGGCAGTTATCTATCAATGGTCTCACAGATGCCATATACAGAGGTGACACCGCCTCTCTACTTCTACTTGATAGTCTCCTACTTATACACCCACAGATGCCATTAGCTCTCTTAGCCACATTGCACAACCTTGGCTATTCATGTTTAGTGCTGGCTGAAATTTTTCCTGTGAATATTCACTGAAAAAAATGCAGTAATCAGGTCAACCAAAACAATTTGTGAATTTGGGTTGATTTAAGCAAATGGTTTCAGTCATAAAAAGAAAAAGAATATTTCAGAAAAGTCTAAATGGTTTGGTTTTGTCATTTCCAAAATGAAACATTTTGACTTTTTCTTTTGGAAAGATGTTTTGTTTGGAATTTTCCTAAATTTCATCTGAAAAGCCTATTAAAAAGCATTCAATCTGAAATGAATTTTTTTGTACTTTTTGGTTTCACTGAGAAACGTCTGTTTCTGGCTCAATGCAAAATGATTTTTTTAAATTTATTTTTTCAATTTGGTGCTCACCCAGCTCTGTTTATATTCAGGTGGACTGCATGTTGATTACTGGTGTTTTAGGTTGTAGGAAAAGACTCTAGGACCAGATAGTTTTCATTAAAATCTTCTCATCTGATTTCAATCAGCCTTGTTTCAAAAGACACAGTCTGCAACTCCCTGGGACCTTTCTTTCTTCTTGTAAGATCCCTCCTCCTCACTACTGCACCACCTAGCCCTCTTTACAATGTCCTTGAGCTCTCTTGGCCTCCTCCCCTCCCAAGTTCTGGAATAAGGGCTAAAGAACAATGAAACGTGATAAGTCCTATCTTTATGCCTGGCAGCCTTCCCTCCTTTTGATGTGGAGGCCCTGTGTTGTGCATGAGCTTAAGCAGACAGGAGAAAACTGGGTGTTTTTGCCAAGTCCATCAACAGCAGGAAAAGTCATAAAGACAGATACAGAAACCATTAGTGTTACGTTTCCCAGTTTGCCACCAGAAAGGGCTGCATTCGACCTCTGGGTGCAAAGTCCCACAGGGAGCTTGGAAAAAGGTAGTACCTGGGGAGGCCCAGGGTGCATGGGGACTGCATAGGTGGAGCAGCGGCTGATGGGTGCTCTGGATGATTGGCAGGCAGGGCTTTTTTTCTGCCGGTATGCACCAGTACCGAGTACTGGCACCTTTTTTTCCACAGCACATGCAGGGAAAGGAGCACACGGCCCCCGTCCCTGGCCAGCCCCGCTGGGTCTCCTTTCTCCTGCTGACCCAGCCTCCCAGGAGCATGCCTTTCCCCCACACCCCCAAGCACTTCCCTCCCCCTGCAGCAATCCAGCATGGAGCAGCTGCTCCTCCCCTGCAGCCCAGCTCCATCTGGGACAGGGCAGTCTCACCACCACCACCCCCTGCCTGGGCGTCACTCAGCATCTCTCTTACCCCAGCTCTGGGTTGTATTAAATATCTTCATCGGCCTCAAACACAGACAGGCCTCAGAGTTTACTCGAAGGACATTGCTGGTGCTGAGCACAGGGGGCACGAGCCCAGAGTGTCCAAGCCAGTGCCCCGAGTCCCGAATCAACAATGCAGGTGCAAAGAGGTGAGCCAGCGCTTTTAAGTCTCCTGCTCTGCAGCATGTAGCTGAGGCATGTGGTGCAGAGCAGAAGAAGAAGAGGGAAAGTTAAATCCCTCCTCTCAGGTAGGCAGCAGGGAGAAACTGCCTTGGGTCAGGGCCTGCTGCCCCCAGGAGGCTGGTCAAGGCATCTGGCCCCAACCAGGGACCGGTGGGGTCAAAGGCAGGAGCTGGCCTGGGACCCGGAACCTGGGACTGGTGGGGCCAAAGGCAGGAGCCAGTCTGGGGCCGCCAGGCAGAGGCGGCAGCAGAGGTGGCCGGGGTCCAGATCCGGCCTGGGACCAGTGGCAGCATCAGGGGCTGGCAGCTGGTTCCATCCTGGGAGCTGGGCCACTGGCACCAAGGACTAGGAGTGTGGTGGGGGGGCAGGGTTTGGGGCAGGGGGGAGGGTGGGTGAGCCTGGGGCTGTGCAGGGTATGCTGGTTCGCATGTGTGCCTTTGGGGGAAGTTTTCAGTATGCTTTTTGAAAGGTTAGATGCTCATGAGTACCTGAGTACCACTTATGTTAATCCCTGCATATAGATGTTGGTTACAGGTAGAGCTTGCAAAACAGTCAGCTTGACCCTCACGCCTACTCAAAATAGGTATTATTATCCCCGTTTTACAGATGGGGAAATGAACCCTCCTAGACTCTGGCAGTCATCCTCTGCCACCTGGGCTGCACCAGGGACTCCTCTCCTTCAGAGAGTGCTCTTTGGAGGTCTGGGACCCTTGAGCTACTGTATCTCCTTCCTTGGAAAGGTGATGCCATCACAGACCAAACAGTGGTGTGTTTTTGAGCTCTGTCCAAGACGTGGTCATTCCTTCCCTCTCTCTTCCCTCATGGCTCAGTCCCTCCAGTGATCGTTAGTAGCTGTATATGGCACTGGATCTGGGAAACATACTGCTAAATTGTCTATGGATTGCCGTACGAGTGCACCATTTGCTTCCAGCACCTTCTAGTTTTATGGCCCCAAAGCAAAACTGTCCTGTCGTTTTTGCACAGCTCAAGTCCACTGCCGCCCAGATCGGGGGCGCGGCGCAGCCTGTGAGATTTCGCAGATGCTTATTTACGAGCCATCTGCTTCACTTCCCATCTGCAGAGCTGGGGCCGAGCTGCATAATGAGATTCACATTTCAGAAGAGGAGAGAGTGGTTTTTGCCGGCGTAATTCAAAGGCTCCATGGAGTCTGCTGCGTTCAGCCTGGGTTGTGGATGAACGGTATCCCATGGGGTGAACTGAGATGATATAAAGCCTGGGTAAAGCAACAGCGCATCCTCTCTTGACTGCTCTCAGCACCACAGGCTCATTGCAAGCACCCATCTTTTGAAGAGGCACATTCCTTGACTCAGCGCATGCTTTCTTTTCCCCTTTGGCAGAGGAAAGCAGGATTGCTCCTGTCGTGAGCTGTCCTTGTTTGCTTGTTAATTGTTATTTGCCTTCCACAGCATTGTACCAGATACTGAGCTCCCATGCCACTGGGGGAGACAGAGGCCCTAAAGAGCTTCTCATTTAAACAGACAAAACAGCCTCCCTGTTGCTTGATATCGTAGGTACCTCAGCCCCTGCTGGTCACCACTTGCAAAGTCCTCACGTAGACAAAAGCCCTGTGGCTGTTTTTGCACACAGGAATATGGACAGAGCGTTGGCAAGCTCTGGGCACAGCTAACACCTGAAGGCTGTTGGGCAAGCCGCCAGTGGGGAGCACAGCACTGGGAAACGCTGGGCAAGGATGAGCCAGTTTCGGCAGCCGGAGCCCAGGTTATCAAGCTGCTGAGCTGGCTCGGGTGCATAACGCCAGGAGAGAGTCTGTGGCTGAAGAACCCAAGCAGAGGGAGATGCATGTTTCTGGCCTTTCAACCAGGCAGGGGGCCAGAGCCCTTCTTGTCTCCTCCTCATTCTGCTCAGGGCCATCGCCCTGTTCTGCTTGCTGGCCTCAGAGGCTTCCTTTTAGGCCCCAGGCCTCTTGCTCACGGCTGAGGATCACAGGAGGCGGCAGGCTCCCAGAGGGCACTCAGGGCAGGGACTGATGCCCTGGGCCATAGTGACTTGCTCAAGGCAGAACTCCAACTTCACCTAGACCACTTGTGGGCCGGTCCAGCAACTTAACCCCCAGCCCAGCCTTCCTTTAGCACCACTTGCTCAGTCCACCTCTATCCTCACCACTGTCCAGCAACCAAGGCATTGCCAGGAACATTAACCCTTCCTCTCCTCTCGAGGAGCAGTCGTTGAAAGGGGTGGGGGGTCTCATGGCCTTTCCAGTCTGGGACTGGGATTACAGGCCAGGCTAAGTCTCCCCAAGACGATGCACTGAGCTGAGCCGGCCCGCTAACCTTGCCTATGACTTTTTTAACCCGTGAATTGGCATGGAGTTCTTTGCAGCTGGGAGTGGGGATTTCCGTAGCTTCTGGGACAGTGCAGAACACACCCCATTGTGCACGACTGCCAGAAGAGTCCTGCTGGGAGGAGGTGGACTCAGGCTGGTGATTTGGAGCATTTCCCTGCCGGCCCTTCAGGAGCTGCCTGACTAGAAAACACCAGGGAAGCCAGGAGCAAGTCAGAAAAAACTTGTTCATCAGAGATGAATTCTTTGGCAGAGGCCTCCCTGCAGGTCCAATTACTGCACTTCAGTGTTGTTACATGTTTCATCTATCTCATCTCTCTGTCTGGAGACGGTCTGCCCGTTCTCCCTGGAGCTGGATCATTCAGTCCTTAGATTAGGACATAAAACAATGATGGCTTCCTTCCCACCGTCTCTGCACTGAACTGCTTCCTAACTAGTGCTGTTAGCTAGTGTCTGCAAGGCAGGGACACGGAGCTGTTTAGAGATGCAGTGGAGGAGGTGCCCATCCACCCTTCCATTCTTTACTGCAGTGGTTTTCAAACCAGGGGTCGGGACCCAGTACTGGGTCACAGACCATCAGGTACTAGTTCACAGCATCCCTGCTGCAGCCGCCGAAAGACTGGAATGCATTGCTGAAAGATGTCATTGTTGGATCGTGGGCATAAATGATTTTTTTCAACTGGGTCCTGAGGAAAAAAGTTTGAAAACCACTGGTCTACTGAGTCTGTATAGCCAGGTGTGACGTGCTTTTCTGCCACCATGGCTCAGCTCCAGCACTGAGCTCTGCAGAAGGGAGCCCCTGCATTGAACCCCAGGGCCAGGGGACCCCAGGGATATAGTGTGTTTCAGGACTGCCTTGAGCAGTATGAGAAGTGCCCATGCTCAGCCCCCTGTGTCCTGGCACCTGTAACTGAGACAGTCTGGTACAGCTGCAAGGTGGCTCTGGGGAAACTGGACCCTTCCCTGAGCTCAGGGCCCAGGACCACAGGAAGGGCCTGGCAAGCTGGCCAGAACCCTGCTTGGGTGACTGTGTGACAGCCGTTAGGAGATTTATCCTGATAAGTCAGCCTCATGGTCACTGTCTTCTGTTCCTAGCTCTGCCGGTGACTTCAGCTCCGTGCCTCAGTTTCCACACCCTCCCTTTATCTGCCATCTCCACTGAGAACATAAACTCTTTTCTCACTATCTGTGTAAGCAGTGCCCAGCACAACAGGGCCCAGAGCTCAGCTGGGGCCTCTAGGTTCAACTATAAAATGATCAGATAACAATGGCTTTGGGCTGGCTGGGGGAAGGTGGAATCGATACCTGACAATTCATCCCGAGGAAAAAACCATTGTCCCTTAGAAAATGTACTGCCATATAGTATATACCAGGGCTAGGCAACCCCCAGCATGCATGTCAACAGTGGCACACGAGCCCATTCGGAGCGGCACTCGGCATCCTCTGTGGTGCCACAGAAATTGCCACTCCTGCCACCAAAGGACACTCCAAGTGGCTTCTTTCGGGGGTGGCTGCAGTGCGGCGGTCCCTGCCATGTCCCTGCCCCAGGCATACCGGGTAAAGAAGCCGCCCAGAGCGGCTCCTCTCTGTGTTGTGCCACCACCAAAAGGAGTCACTCCAGACAGCTTCTTTCCGTGGCGTGCCTGGGGATAGGGGTCCCCAGGCATGCTGCCGAGAGGAGCTACTCCAAGTCGCTTCTTTCCGCGAGAGGGCCTTCAGCACCAGCTGAGGGTCGAGGACCTGGCACAGGGATTGGCAAAGGTTGCTGACCCCTGGTATATACAGTGTGAGTGTCACACACACATACACTGGAATGTTCTCTTTTCTGGTAATTTCAGCTGTGTAAGATCATGGACCATCATTCTGAAAAGTGACTAGTGACTGTCCTGACTTCTAACCAGCACTAGGGATAATCAGAAGTGACTAGTGACTTTTGAGATGCCTAAGAGGACCTAGCTTTTGGGGACAGAGTGCTCAAAGAAGATTTACTTTTCAAAGTGTCACTAGCTAGGTAACCCAAATCACTGGTGACCCCTGAAAATCTTTGCCAGGCTGATTTAAAACCTTTCCCGTGGATGAGGAAAGTCTGCTTGCATAACTCAGAGGAGTATGTTTTAGCAGGTCTTCCTCTGGACCTGAGTCCAAAGAACATGAATCTGTGACACTCCTAGCTAGGGAGCTTTAGCTCAAACTATAATAGCTCCTACTTCAGCTCTGAGGTCATCAACATGGCAGCCATCCCAATTGCTTTTCCTTCCTCCCTCTCTTCAGGATGTTCTGCTTCTGATCCCAGGCTCAGCCCCAGCCTGAGCTGTGGAAGGGCTTTTATGGGACCTTTAAAATACTATTGCACCACTGCTGAGAGACATTGACTGACAAGTTGGTTCAGTGTATTGTAAACATATAACACCAAATTAAGATTCAAAGGGTGATTTCCAGAGCCTTTGAAAGAGCCAGAACCTCCTTTCCAGGGCCGGCCCAGGGGTTTTTGGCACCTAGTTCATCTATGGTTGGGCCAGCCCCACTCCCTGTGATCAAAGCCTGCCTAGGTGTTTGGCTGGTTCTGATTACTGGAAGCTGTAGGGTGATTTGCCATGAGAACACCTTGTGTGGAGAAGCTGCTGCAAGCTGCAGAAGTGGAGCTTGTACTTATTGACCAGCTTGCATACCACACATTTCACAGGCAGTTAAAAACAATTGCTAGTTGCCTCTTCATAAATTAGCCTTTATCAAGGGTGTCAGGAGTTAAGTGAATTAACACGGTCCTTTCACTGAATTACATGGCCTTTCTTCTTATCTTGAATTGGTCTGATAATGGCATTAGTTTTGTTGTTTCTCTTCCCCTAAATTGATACAAGCCCTGGTAAAGCACCCGAGACATTCAATTAAATGCTGAACAATAGATCACATTACATAAAGGTTATAGGTCCTTCTTTACCAAAGAGAAGACATGAACTTTGGTCACCTTTGAAGGAAGGAGGTCAACGTGCCATTAATTCCATGCTGAAAACAGGTCTCAACCCACCATCAGTCCTTGCTGTGGAAATGCTTATCAGAGATGAAAAGTCATTGACCTTTGCAAAAGTTTTCATAAGCTACTGGACAAGTTACAGTCAATTTGCATTGAGCCATCAGCAATTGCCAGTGGGTGTAAGCAAATAAAACCTTCTGAAAACACAACTGAGGTCAGTTGTTTGCTTCCTGGCTTTTAGAAGAGTTAATCTTCAGTAGTTTGTCTATTTATTTATTTTTTAACATATGTTTTTGGCCTTTTATTTTCAACGTGATTTTACAAAATGACACTTTTGGTTTTAGTTCCAGAGGGGTAGCTGTGTTAGTCTAGGTCAGCAGAACAAGGAGCCCTGTGGCACTTTACAAACACATTTATTTATCACATGAGCTTTTGTGTGTGTGATCCCACATTTTGATTTTAGAATGTTCATGGCTAGTTTGAAATTTAAAAAATTGTGTGTGGAGGGAATAGGGACACAAAGGAGCTTAATGTTATCCTGCCTTTTTCATTGGTTTTAAAAGGTGAATTTTAGGGAGTCAGCCTGCTAGGTGTGGGAGATTTAAATCCAATATTAGAAAGGAGGGAGTGTTGTCTAGTGGTTAGAAATGGTCCTTGGAATCAACTCTCCTGGTTTCTGGTCCCATATTTGCAGTAGTTAAAGTATAATTTGATGGGCCCCAGAACCCTCCTAATCTCTGGCCCTCCTTCCTGTATTGTCTGGGCCCCCTTCATGCATGTGTGGGCCCCAGCCCAGGTAGGCATTTGTAACCACTTCTCAGTACCACACGCATCAGTTATCGCTCTATAAAAATATTTATAATTTTATATGGTGTTTATGTCTACAGCAATTATTGTCACAAACTAGCAAACACTGCATGATACAATAAGTATTGTGGTTAACAACAGTGGGGCGTAGGACCTGCCAGCAGCCAGGGCAGAGCGGAACATGTGTTCCGCTGGATTTTTCTATTTTTAGGGGCCCCGGAACTCTGGCCCCTCAAATTTGGTGGCCCCGGAACTGCGTTCCGGTGCATTCTCGCTTGTTTTAACCCCTGCATATTTGCTAATAAATTGTGTGATCTGGGGCAAGTGCTCTAACTTCTCTCTGTTTCAGTTTACTCAGCAGTAAAAGGAGTTGGAGGCTCGTCTCTTCTCATAAGAGCGTTGTGTGGCTTACTGCTCCAATCCTACAAACACTTGAACACGGTTTGTAGCAATCAAACTACACTGCCTATCATCATCGAACTTGAGTGGCAACCTAGTGGGTAGAGCACCAGGCTGGGTCCCACTGGCCTGCTGGGTGATCTTGGGTAAGTCACCATGCAGCTGTGTGACTCAGTTTCCCCATCTATGAAAGGGGGATAATGATTCCTCCTTTGTGAAGCACATTGAACTCTACTTATGAGAAGTGTTACATCAACCCTAGGGATGAGTATTGTGAAGTTTCTCTACTTCAAATCTGAGCATCTTTCACTGGACATACAAGCCCTGGGGTTTCCTGGACCAATGTGCCTCAGTTTATAACAGGCATGTGATGCAATTACAAAACTGAAGTTTGCTTTTCGGGCAATGCCCCAGATGTTTCTCTCTCACAGGGCTTGTTGTTGCCAGTGAAGTGACATGATTTATAACTCAAGTGCTCTCTCAGCCCCCATCCAGACACAACAATCCCATCCTGTATGTGCTGTGCAGTGCTGCCAGTTCCAGGAGAGGCAAAGGCTGCGAAGTCCACCTGTTCCCCACTCCCACCTGTGCCAGGGGAGCAGCTGCACGCCAGAGTCGGCTTCCACTTCTGCCTGCTAACTACACCAGGAATAGCCAGAGCAGGTGCTTATGGCGGGCTCTTTGCACACACTTATATGCCCCTGCACTGTCTGACCCTTAGTGGTGGAATCTCACTTGCTGCTGTCTCTGTGGGAAGACCTGAGCTCAGCCACAGTTCTTAAGAAGCAGAAGGAATATCAGTGGGCAATTGGCTCTGTTCACGGTTCACCCAGCTGTTGTATTTGCGTTTGTTATCCTGTGGCGAACTGGCAATGCCTAGACAACAGAGTCCTGTGGCACTTTTAAAGACTAACAGATTTATTTATCGCATGAGCTTTCGTGGGAGAAAATCCCACTTCGTCAGACGCTGACAAAGTGGGATTTTCTCCCACGAAAGCTCATGCGATAAATAAATCTGTTAGTCTTTAAAAGTGCCACAGGACTCTGTTGTCTTTCTACAATAGACTAACACGGCTACCCCTTTGGAATTTGGCAATGCCTAGTTACTGCGCAACAAGTGAACATCACATTGCATCGTAATGCCTCCCTTTAGAACTGCCTGGGACCCACCCAGAGAATGGCTGAAGGACTTTGGCTGCCCAGACTTAGAGCTGCAACTAAAACCAGTCATTCTGGATACATACACCTGGGTTTTCTTTTTCCCTTTCACAGTTTGGCTCCTCCCCTGGCCCAATTCTGTGTGCTTTTCTCCTCTCATACTCTGCAGATTTGCACTGACTTTTCCTTAAGATGTTCTGATCTGCAAAGCACTCAGAGACACCGATGTTAGGACCAAGGCCTACAGAAATGCCAGGGACTGAGCAGTTAACTGCTTTAATAACTCAGCCTCACTGGCGTGTTGCAGAGGGCTAGAGGGAGGTGTTCACCTTTAGAATCACATCCTTGCTTTGCATAACAGGTGCAGCTGAGATGAAGTCTAGAATGACTGCATGAAAGCAGTGTGGTGGCTTCCCCCCTCACCCCTTCCTTCAACACCCTATGTCTATATGTATTATGCAACCAAGTGTCCCCATTGCATTGGGTCAGGGCATTTACTGTGTCAGATTCAGCTATTTCTGATCACGTGATGCAGCCCCCACTGATATCGCTCAGCACCATGAGTCATGCTGCATCAAGAATGAAAGGAAATGAAAGCAGATCCAAGTATATGATTAACTGGGAAAAGCAAATATTTTGCCATTGCCTCTTCCCCTAGATATAAACATTGAGTAACTAGTCATTTCATTTATATGCTAGCAACCTCAGCTAAGGCAGCATTTCTCTTCCTTTACACTCACGCCCAGGCACCTATCTATGCATCATCACCCCAGCTGTTCCTCCTTTGGCCTGCTTTGAGCAAAGGCTCCTCTACTTTATATGTGGCAAGATCACCTCTCCCATACCATTCCAACCATTTACCAGTGCCGTTTCTCCCCATCATTCTCTGAGGAGTAACAGTTTGGCCTGACTCAGCAAGCATCTAACTGTAAATATTTGCAGAAGTCCCTTAGAAGATAGTGCTTAAGCAGCTTGCTAATGGGGGCTGGGAGAAGAGAAGACCCAATGGGAGAGGAAGGATGCAAGAAACCAGGGTTAGAAGGGTAGTGGGGCTCAGGGCTCTCCCCAGCTAACAGCCAGTCCCTGGATTGCAGCAGATCCACACTGGTACCAGTGTGCCCACTACTGCAGCAAAGTTCTAGTCACACCTGGACACAGGGGGTAGCTAAAGAGGGTGAGATGAGAATAGTCAACAACCCTTGGAGCTGTGGTAACTTCAGAGTGGGCCCTTACACTGCTTGTAGCCTCAGAGGAGATGGCAAAGCACAGATGGTGGCTGCGTGAGGCTACGTGGCGTGCTGGGGATATCGCAATACAACGACTGTGCTGCTTGGAATTAACCTGAGGGGCAGAAAGAGGTCCATCTTCATGGCTTAGGAAGCTCACCCTCAGAGTTGGGTCCCCCTCCTCAGCAGGCCACAGAGAAGGGGAATACAGCTGAACTTCAGGGCCAGCTGTCAGCATTTGGGACATGACTTGCTTGGGTGGGTTTGCACCAAGATCTGAGGACATGCTTTGTGCCAGGCAGACCCTGCGGTGCAGCCCTTCCACTACCACTTTCCTCTAAGGAACTTGAGCTCGCTTTCCCCATAGGGGTGACTGGGTCTGCTGGCCCAGCCATGTGAAGCCTTCAAGCTCTGATAGGATAAGGGAGTTCTTTAGATGAAACCCAAGAAAACCCTATACTAAAGGAACCCAGCCCCTTCCTTACAGACCGGGCCCAGCTTGTGGCCTGGTACGTAATGGGCTCTGCCTAGCCCACCCATCCAATCTGGGCCCACTCTCCTGCAGAGGGCTCTGGCCAGCCTCCTACCCTGCCAGCACCTAGCCCTCTGCTAGGCTCCCTGCCCCAGCAGCAGCAGTCTGTCTGTTTTCCTCCCCTAGCAATTCTCAGAGGCTAGGCTTTCCTCTCCAGCCTCAAGTTCTAGTCCACCCCACCCAGTCCATGGCTCCCTTTGGGCTCAGCCTGAACTGCCCAACCAGCTTCCACCTAACCAAGGCATCCCAGTTTCTGGCTTCAGCTTAACAGCCCCTTCCTAGCCTAGTTCAGAACACAATCACCTCACTTCCCTACCGGTCTGGTGGGCTGAGCTTTCCTCCTTTTTAAGTCCCACATCCTGCACAGCTGTCACAAGGTGGGGCTCATGGATAGGGCAGATTGGCCCACGGGCTGGGGCCATTAAGGGGCAGACCACAGAGCACCCTGTCACAGATTTACTTTTGCAGGTGGGTGTGTGTACCTGCAAACCTGCCATCTTCTGCTGCTTCCTTTCCACTCCAGCCTCCTGAGGCTTGTAAGCTCTTTCTGCCCACCCTCTCCTTCCACATATGCCTCAGGCTTGGATCAGTAGGGACTCCTCAAATCAGAGGACGCTCCTCTTCCCAAATCTCTAGCACATCCCCTGAGGCTGCTGCAGAATGAATTTCCAGGAGACCGTTAACATGGCTGTCAGTGGAGGGATGGGGGTTTCAGGACCAGCAAGAGCCTCAGCAATTTGGATTAATGACCTGAGTTTGAAAGGTATGTGGGAGCTTAAAAGTGTAGACAGAAATTTAGGAGGGTTTTCAAAAACACACAGTACCTCTGAGATCCCACTAGGCACCCAGCTATACCTTCGGGTGCCTAAATCCTGGCCAGAAAACTAGACAAGGTCAAGGGTCCTGAGTTTGTTTAACCCAAGACCTTTTCATGCTCTTTGCTAAAAGCCACAAAGACCCACCTTGCTGTCCAGGATTCAGCTTAGCGACTTGAAGTCGAATCTTATCAAAGGGTCCTGCCCACCACGCTATAAGGACAGCTGCTAACTAGCTCCCTCAGTCCGTCCTGGCGGAGCTGGTTCCGTGGGCCAGAGAGCAACTCTGTTTAGGACTCTGGGATGTGGAAAACTCAGGGTCAAGCTCCTTGCCTGAGTCAAGCGGAGCAGGGATTTAGATGTGGGTCTTACTCTTTCACATCCCTGGTGAGTGCCCTAAGCGTGGACAGTGGCTCATTTGGGAACTGTTGTAAAGGACCCAGAGGATGCTATATTAACAACTGAGTCCTCACAGGACATTCCATCCTGGACCTGAGAAACTGTCTTTAAAAGTTCCCAAGCAGCTCTACGCAATACCTCTACAAACCTAGCCCTCAGTGATTATGAGGAGTACAGTGCATTGGTCTGCACTGTGCTCCAGAGTCAATGGGATGGGCCTACAGCAAATGTCACATGGTGAAATGGTACAAGGTGGAATTATTCCCCCTTCTCATTATGCATTCTTCCCCTGGAGAAGCCTATTGCTCGTACATTGCACCGACTCAGTGATGGCGGAGAAAAAGGGTTCCTTGCCCCTGCTTTGCGTAACACACATAAGTTCTTTCACTGACAAAAGGGGAGAACTGTGTCATTTATTCATTTCTTTTTAACATCAGGATTAAACCTCTTCATGTTCCCCCCCTTCATGTCTTTTGTTAATTGCTGGAGCTGTAAACAGCCGCAGCGCCTCATGCCACCTGCGATGGTTTGAGATGGAGGTAACACTTTGCTGGCTGTTGCAGTGAAAGTCAATCACCAGGGAGTAAAAGGACCCACAAGCATTAGAAAATCAATGCCTGGTTGATGGATGTGTTTTCTGGGGGAGCATTATTAATGGAGCACAGGGCTGCACTCAGAGATTTGACTTGTAATAACTCTCCCACTGTCTGAGATGCTTTGTCACCTGGGTGATTCTTCATTCCCAGGATTTAGGGCAGCATTGAACATGTCTGTCTGTCTGTCATATAACCAGTGTTTTTTTTGTGATGGTACACTGGGATACGGAGTCCTGGCACTGTTTTTGCTGTCCCTGCTGCCCACCTGGGGGGCAGGATCAGCAGGGGAAAGGAGCGTGCTGCTGAAAGTAGAGGGGTGGGAGAGACATTTTTCAAATTTACTATCAGGATATGACTACTGGCATTTTAAAAAAAAATCAAAAAACAAGAAAGCACTGCATGTAACTAACTTTCAGTATTGATTTTATTCTCCTTTATTGTTTAGAGATAATTCACTTTTAAGAGGCAGACATGTGAAAGCAGATTTGCTCCCACTGGAATGGTGCATTTCCTCCCCTGGGTTGGCAGCAAATCCATCTGATGATAGCGTGACTGGAGCTACTCAGGAATTTTTCTATTAGACCCTGTTTTTGCCAAAAAAATGCTGATTTGTTGACACTGAAACTCTTTAAAGGAAATGGCCACCTTTGATTAATTTCCCAACTCAAAAAAACAGTGGGGGATAAAAAATAAAAGTCTTGAAATTGTCTGAACATCCTGTTCTGACCTTTTCAAGGTGAAAAGCTTCAGGTTTAAGAAACTTTTTAAGATTTTGTCCTTTTGTCCCAGTTCAGGTCATTTTTTCAGAGGAACTGGTGGGGAGAGTGGCAGATTTAGAGGATGAACTGTACCAACATTAAGTGTGGGATTGATAGACGGGAGGCCCTAAACCATCTGTCCCACCAACAGCACCAACAGGAAGCATCATCTCTCTTTCCCTAAGAATACACAGTACCCACAACTGCCAGTGGATGTTGTAAACAGGCAATTCACGGTCACAACCCTTGTGAGACCCCACAGGAGCTCCAAGGGGTGGGCATAATTGCATGTGAGGATGGTTGAGGAGAGGACCAGACCCAAATAACAGTATTATGGGCAGAAATTGGCCCCGTGAGGCGCTGCTGGGCTGGCTGGGGAAAGTGCCCCAGGATGACTGGAATCGGTTTGTGTTATAGCTTGTGGAAGTGAGCCAAGAGCTGGAAGGATTGGCCTGGGAGGACCAGCTGGCCTCATGGTTCAGCCTGCTGGGATGGGCACCTTGGGGATTGATGTGGCAGAGTTGGCAAACACATTTCGGATCCTGGGGCAGGTGGCAACACAGTTGTTTGGGGCGTTTTCCTGCAGGGTAAAGCTGAGTAAAATAAAGAGAATCCCTGGAGAAACATGGCAGGATATATTCAATTGCATACAGGCATGGGCATGGTGCTGGATGATCCATGGGCGGTGCCCCAGGAGGGGAGACCAGGACTTGGTATGGCCGTGGAGTCACCTGGGAAGTGGCTGGAGGCGAGTGATCCACTGTTTGTGAGATACTTGTGGCTGCAGCACACTGAGCCGGTTCCCAGCCTCGGTTTCTGGAGCAGGGGGACCTGTGGAGGCATGTGCATCAAAGGCAGGAACCAATCCATGTTTTTGCGGGGGGGTTAATACCGGGTGGAAAGGGCTGGGTCAGCTCATGGGGGGATCGAGAGGAGAGGTTGTGGTCCAGGTGGGATAGTCATAAATGAGCAGACAGCGACAGAACAACAATGGGGAGGGCATTGTTCCTGTCGCATTTCCCTTCACCAGGCTCTTCCATCTCTCTGGCTAGCTTTCCAGGGTTTTGTGTCTTGAGGCCTGCTGCCTGAGGATCATCCCCTTCCAGTGGGTCATTGCCCCACGATTTTATCACCTTCCTGAAGAATTCCGAATGTCTCTGGTAAGCCAGTATATGGGCCACATCTGCCTGTACTTTTCCTGTGCCGTTCCCCCTGTACCTCCTTTGTGAGATATGTGTACATGTCCCTGTGCACGCCCTGGAAGGAGATGACATCCTCCAGGTTGTCTTCAGGTCCTGTGAGGCGAAGTGGTTCCCTGGATCAGGGTCCGTGAGTCAGATCTTTGAGCTGGAGACAAGCATCATGGCAGCTCCTATCTGCAGTCAGCGTCATCTGTATTAACCAGATTAACAGCTCTTTGTAAGCACAGTATGCTACTGCTATGACACCTCCACTCGTGCTAACAGAAGGAGTCCAAATTAACACTCTTTGCCCATTCCCCAAGGCAAGGATCTTGCTCAGCAAATGTGACCCAGTGCCTAATTCAGTGTGACCACTGCAGTAAAGAACTGCCAGAATTGATGCATGCAAAGCCAACTGCATGGCATGGGAAACAGCTCCCAGGGATAAAGTTTCTGAGTGTCAAATGAAGGCAGCACCATTTTATGTCTATAGCTTCAAAATGCATTATCTTTCCAAGTGACAACAGCTTTGTGAAACGAGTGCACTGACTTTTATAAATAATACTTTAGGCACAACTGCTAGCTTCTTCAAATGGATGAGCGCTGTCTCCCAAGTGACTTTAAAATTTGGCTGGAAATTCTGCCTTGGATCTAAACATTTTAAAAACCTGCTTTGCAAAGAAAAGGAAAAATTCTGATTTCCCAGAGACAAAGTAGAGCCCCCAGAAAATCAGACACGATAAGAGGAGAGATCACACAATACATTTCTTTAAAAAGTGTTTGCTTGTTACAGTGCTCTATTGATAGCACTTCTGTTAGATGCAGATGGTAATGGAGAATGTCAACCTTACATAAATATAGTGTAAGAAGAGTTATGCAGTAAAATGAAATAGAAAGATCCTTGGTTTGAATGAAATAATATCCCAGTATTTAGTATACTAACAATAAATCAGTGATTTTTATGCCAGTCATAGCTAGGAAAGGAATGGAACACAAACACAAAATACAACTATGGTGTTTGAATTAAAAAAAATAAAATGAAATTTGTGTGGACCAGTGATTTGGAGAACACTTAATGGCAACGAGACCCGCCCTTTACCTAGTGCTTTTCACTCCTAGATCTCAAGGTTCTTTACAAAGGAGATCAGCATTACTACCCCAGCTTTACAGATGGGAAAACTGAGGCACAGAACAAGGATATGATTTGCACACACAATTCAGCAGCAGAGGCAGGGAATTGAACCCATGTTTCTTAAATGCTAGTGCAATGCACTAGTCACAGGGCCATGTTCTCTTGCTAGGGCTACTCCTGCAAATAATCTCATTGAAGTCAGTGACCAGATTACCCCATTATAGCTCTGCAGGGCTCAGTTTTGCTCTACGGACTGATCCTCCAAGCACACAGGGCTTGACTCACATGGTCAGCCCCAATGACATAAATATTTGCAGGGCTAGGGACTGTGTAAGGACCTGAGCTGTGCACAGTTGAGCACCCTCAGCTCCTGCTGAAAGTCAGGGAGAAGTGAGGCTGCTCAGCACCTAGCAGGGTTAAGCCCTTGTCTAAAGTGCCCTTGAAGGCAGTGGAGTTACTTAGCCTGACCCTTGGGTCAAGAAGCAGAGAGTGGTGCCATGGGAGATCTGTGTGCGGGGTGTGGAGTCAGTCTCTACTTGCCCCAGCAGAAAGTCATTGTTGAGTGAAGCAGGGCTGGAGTCCCTGGGACAAACAGCACCAATGGGACATGCAAGGCATACAGAGCAGGCCAGCCAAGCTAGTGCAAGATGAACTATAAGGTCAGCCAGACACACATGGCTGTCACCGTAACACCACCACACCCACTGTCCTTTGGCTCTGATTGATAGAGACAGAGGTCTCCATGCGTACAGTATTCTAACAGTTTTTTGACAGGAGTCACTGGTAGCATCCACGCTGGAAGGGTTTCATTTGGCTCCTTTTCCCAATGCATGGAAAAAACACACCTGAGTGAAGGGTATTTCCCAAAAGCATCAGAGCAAACTTACACTGGTCTCCGTTGTCTGGGGCACCCGGTCACCGATTCTAGGGTCACAGATGGTGTCAATAGCAACAATGATGAGGCCAAACCATACGTTTAGTTATCCCAGTCCATCATGGACATCAGCGGGGTGCACCATGGCTACAGAGAGAAGAATTTGCCCCTCCAACATATAAAACCAAACCACTAACTATAGTAGGGGGATATTTTGCTCCTAGAAGAACACTTAGTTCATCCTGTGCTTGTCTGCACATTGGGCCACCCACAATCTCTATTTTCGTTTATCAGCCACCATCGTCTTTAACTCCTTCCAGTTGATGTTGCATTTTTCTAAGTCTTTGAAAACTGTTCTTTTCCTGTTCTGTTCTTTTCTAGGTCTTCTTTGCTTCCTTCTTGCATGTTCTGGCTTCCATTCAAGGGCAGCATTCAACAGGTGATGTTCATCTATCTGTAATCCATGCCCCAGCCACGGGTGTCTTCTCTTGCAGATTATTTATGAGAGAGTGTTTTGTTCGGTCATTTAGGTTATTCCCAATATTCTTCGTAGGCATTTGTGGTGAAATATACCTAGTTTTTGGGTATTTGGGAGAATACTACTATACTAGTAAATACTAAATCAAAGGCAAGACATATGCAGCCCTGTTTGCTCTATACTGTGGGGCTTTTGCTAGCAGCTCCCTGTGGTTAAGTCTCTCCTGCTGTTTACTGGGCAGAAACACAAAACTATTTATGTGTGAACAAGATCACTCTCGCACAGCCAGGAATTGTGTGCTCGCAGCAGAAGTCATGGGGAGATTCTCCAGCCTGTGTTATGCAGGAGGTCAGCCTGGATGATCATATTCATAAAGGTCCCTTCTGGCCTTAAAATCCATGATGCTGCATCAATCGATGTGTGAAATATGTGAAGCTTAAAGTGTGACTCATTTATTGCTCTGATTTTAAACTCGCCCCCCGCCACAATGTCACTGGCTGTGATACATAACAGGCCCAGCCTGCAACATGCTCACTCCCAGTTGGCACGAGAACACCGAAGTGCACTGGGATGAAATGGCTCGTGTGAACGTTGCAGGGCTGGGACTCGAAACAACAGAAGATGCGTGTCACTAGTGTTTACTAATAGATTGTAATTTACAAACCAGGAGTATAACTGGGACCCCACCCAAAGCTGAGTGAACTAATACTCTGTTTCCTGAAGGTAATAGATACAGGCTCTGGTAGACCTCCAGGGGAAGAAGATCATGGTCATTTAAATCTAGGCCCTCTTAGCTCTAGCATCTCAATTGCTACTGCAGTGGCTTCTCTGGTAGCTCGCAATCATGCTGTTTAATGCTTTAAAGAGGAAACTCAACATCAATACCTTTGCTAACATTTCACGGTTTTTATTATTGTGGGGGCGGGGGAATGAAAAATTCAGAAACATTTCCATTAAAAAATGTCAAAACCTTCTCTGAGCGTCAGTTTCATATTAAACTGTATCTGCCTGTTGTGCTGCAGTGCCTCACGTCCTCATTCTTCCCTGTGGCCTAGGATCCCTGGCCAGACTACATCTTCTATGATGCACTGTGGTCACGTGCCAGACTGTGGTGCAACATGGGAGATGAAGCCTGGCAAGGCATCTGGCCCACAAGAGAAAAGATGAGCATGAAGAACTACAACTTCCAAGCACTGCAGAACCTGAGGCAGATGCAGATTAATGTCAAACCAACACAAAACATTTCCATTCCGTTCATCAGACTGAAATGTTTCTCTTCCGCCCTTGCAATGAAATATTTTGTTTCAGTTTACCTACACTGAAAAATTTAAACACCATTCTGATTATGCAGAAACAGTATTTCTCATTAAAACATCCAAGACTAGCGTAAGTTAATAAAGCAGTGCTGTTCCCATCCCATAGCTAAACCTGAAACCCAACTGATGAGAATCCAGCAAGTCTGAGGAATCTAGGTGGATGCACCACTGCCCTGGTACAACTTCCTCAACAGCTCCTCCCAAAGGGGCTGATATGGGATAGGGTGGAAATTAGAGAAATTATTAAGTTACAGCCAAGTTTTCCTGAGGACTGGCCTAATCACTGTTTGTTTCAGGGTGTGTGGGGATTTCAGTATCTTGTCCTTTGGTACAGAGGCACGCCAGTATGAGCCGAAGATGTTCACCAGCCAGGAAGCAGATCATAACCGTCAGCACCCTCACTGACTCCAGCATCCATCCACTGTCAATCAGGTGTCACTTTGGCTATGTCTACACTGGCAGGTTAGTTCAAATTAAGGAAGCTTAATTCGAACTAACTAAAACCATGGCTACACTAGACTTTAATTAGTTCGAATTAAGGGCTTCCTTAATTCGAACTAATAAATTCGAATATGCTATTCGAACTAAGGGTTAATTTGAACTAGTTAGTTTGAATTAACCAATGTGGCCATGTTAGTTCAAACTAATTGCTTAGTTTGAACTAACCATCCCATTGAACTCAATGCAATTCGCTAATTCAAACTAAGCAAGTGCCAGAAATGGCACTTGCTTAGTTCGAACTAAATTTTTCTAGTTCGAATTAAGTTAATTCAAACTAACTAAAATTAGTTCGAATTAGTTAGTTCAAATTAACTAATTCAAACTAACTTTAGTAAGTGTAGACATAGCCCAAGTGTCCAGCCACAGAGCTCTGGCAGAACAGGACTGTCTCTGGGTTTAGTTCTTTGGAGGAGCACCATGCCCTCTTTTGCATTGTGAGATGTCCAACAGACACCAGGGGATGTAAAACAACAAGTAGTAATAGATCACGTTAACTAGTTAGAAGTAGATTTGCTCAAAGAAGTCTCAAGTTGCTAACAGTTTAATCTCTCTTGATAACGCAGTTATTAACTCTGCTGACCTCTGTGTCAGAAGAAGCAGGGACATAGCAAGGGCTTTCACTCAGGCTAGGAACTCGTCCTCTAGTGCCTTCCCACAATTTCTCCCTTGTGCCCAGAAGGATAGACAGATTCTCCCATAATTCACTGGGAAAGAATCGTAGCACATTCCTGCACTGAGAACCATGGGATGGGCCTCCAGAACTCCCAGCGACACACAGGTGAGTAAATCACTGGTGATGGCACAGTATCTCAGACCGGGCTTTGCAGAGTGGCTGCTCATACCTGGGTGCCAATCACCGAGCTAACTCTGCTGTGATGACGACGTGCCCTTAGACTTTTGCCTAGATACCAGGCTGATGGATGCAATAAAAGTGCCTATGTAGATAAACAGGCTAAGTTTGCAGTCAGTAGAACTTTAAGGCCCAAGAAAATTGGTTACCTGAGCAACATAATTGACACAAATAGATTGACCCCTGGAGGACTAGGGTGTGAGTGAGGCCTGCTCATGTAGGTACACCATAGTCCAGTCCTCAGTTTGGGCTTTGGAAGGCTTCCCAGCTGTGCCACCGATTGTGTCCCCATCGGGCAACTTGCTTAATTGCTCTGTGTCTCAGGTGCCCAGCTATAAATGGGTTAATAATCCTTCCCTGCCTGACTTAAGTGTTTGAGGATAAATCTGTTAATGTCTGTGGTGCTCATGTGCTGTGATGATGTGGGCTATATCTATTCCTAGACACAGAGACACTCTTGGCATTAATATTTCAATGTATGTTTATTTTATTATTTCAAATAGAAGCATAAATTTCCCAACCTCCAGCCCAGAAATGTTCAAAAGAATGCACCGCTATATTTACACAAAGTAACTATGGTTACAAATAAAACAGAATTAACAAATGCCATCACAACTGTTTCTATTAGTTTGTGCTGGCACTTAGCTTCTTGTTTTCATAGTAAACGAGTACACAATGTTTTCACTTCTAGTAATTTTCATAATAAGATCGTGAGTGTGGTTGGCAGTAATGTCATCATGAGGGTGCAATATACAATGCTACATCACATAAGTAATTATTGTTGGGACAGCAAGAAAACACAATTTCCTGTGACTATGGTATAAATCCACGTAGTAAAAAAAAAGAGAGACACAGGATTTGTCTTTTTCAAAACTTTTCCCCCCGCTGCCTAATTTACAAAATGAAAACTTAAATACACTGGTTTACCTGTGGAGCACCCAGTAACTTACACCAGTGGTTCTCAGCCTTTTGCGGTTCGTGACACACTTGGCAGTGTATGATGACCCCCCAGGACACACCAGCCTACCCTCCCCAGGCCAAATCCAGTCATCTCCCCAACTCTCTGACACACACTTACAGCTGTGTGGCGACATGGTAATGTGCCCCGACACAGTGGTTGAGAACCGCTAACTTACACATTTATTTACATTGATTTCCTTGCACCGCTGGTCACACTCTGCTCTGAAATTGCCATGCACAAAGGATAGTAAAATTCAAAAGCATTGTTGTGCTCCACAAAGCACATTGAAAGAGATATTGCCAAGAGCAGAAGTCACATTTTTAAGCATATCTCACCACAGTTAGAAATAGCCCTTTGGAATACTGAAATTAAGTCCATTTGTCAGTGGAGTTTAGTTGAGGTAGAGCTGGGTGGATGTCTGATTTTTTGGATCATGGCAACTCAGAAAAAAAATGTTAAAGCGCCCTTTTCCCCCAGAAATTTTGTTAAATTGAAAAAGTTTAAAAAATCCTTTTGGATTGAATGAAACATTTTGTTCATCCAGAAATTAAATATTTTGTTTAGATTTCATGCATTCTCAGAGTGTTGATTTTTTTTAAAGCAAAATGTTAACAAAATTAGAGGAAATTTCAAAACAAGAAGTTGCTTCAGAATGAAAATTTGTAATGTTTTGTTTAGAAAATGTTGGTACAAAATATCTCAACTTTTTTAAAAATAATTTTTTTTCTGGCCAAACAATTCAGCAAAATCAACATAAATTCACAGAGTGGTATTAACTCTGCACAAAAAATTTAAAATTTTATTTTATTTTTTTTTGCCAAAAACCAGCTTGGGCTGAAAAATGTCACCCAGTTATACTCTTGATTATGTGCACTGTTTGCAGAGTCACAACCCCAGTCATTCCAAAATCATGAGTCAGCTCCCCAAAAATCATAAGATTGGCTTAAAAATATCACATATTTACAAAGCAATAAATGTTGGGTTCTTTTAATTTGCCTACTGGTTTATGAGTTTTTAGGGTCACACACTGATCACGTCATCAAGGATTTTCTTCCCAACCACAAGGGCTAGAAACTTTAACAAATAAAAGCAGAAATTTTGTGATAATGACATCATTTTTGGGATTGGGACTTTAAGAAATCTCTCAGTTATTAGAAGGAGACTGGCAATAAAATCAGGAAAGTCGACCACACTGTAGTGGTGAACTGGACTGATATTTACAAGAAAACAGGTGAGAAAATGACCTCATGTCCTGTAAAGGGATATACAAATCTTGTACTAAGTACAGATAATCCTGTTTACAAGCAAGAAGCTTGATCACACCCCCACGCAGTGACCTGCTCATCATGGAGGCAATCACCTGCAACCACAACTAATAGATGAATGAAGGCCTGCTATAAAGGGCAGAATGCAGAGAAGGAAGGTAAGGCAGAAAGGTCTAGGATAGCAGACGGGTGAGAGCCCTGTACCAGGATGCCTGCAGGAAAACAGCCAAGAGACTGAGAGAGAGTGCAAGGCCAAAATGTGCAGGGCTGATAGGCTGGATAGGAGGTGAGTGTCCAGGAACTGATCTGACTAGAAGCAAACTAAGGAGGGTCAGTGCAGAGAAGCTGAGGCCCCTCCAGAGAGCACCCCAGGAGGTGGTGACAACATAGTCCTGCAGTTAACCATCCCTGCAGAAAATGCAAACAAACCGGGCCCCCAAAACCTCCCCCCTTTTCTTCTTGATATGCACAAAAAGAAGCATGGAGATGAATCACCTCCTGCCATGGCTGGCTGACTCACAAGCACAGCAACAACAGAAAGCCACAGGTCATCAATTACAGCCCCCAAGTCAGACCTCTCCAGCACATCATCAAGGATCTACAACCTATTCTACAAGACAGTCCCTCACTCTCTCAAGCCCTGGGAGGTAGGTCACTGGTCGCTTCCAGACAGCCCCCCAACCTGAAGTAAATACTCACTAGTAACTACACATCATACAACAGGTCATTAAGCCAGGTACTCATCCGTGCAACAAACCCCATGGCCAACTCTGCTCACATATCTACTCAAGTGACACCATCATAGGGCCTAGCCAAATCAGCCACTCCATCAGGGGCTCATTCACCCGCTCATCTCCCAATGTGATGTATGCTACCATGTGCCAACAATGCCCCTCTGATATACATTGGCCAAACTGGACTGTCTCTGCATAAAAATCAGACATCAATAATGGTAACATTAAAATAAACAGTAGGGGAACATTTCAATCTACCCAGACATTCTGTAAAACACATGCTAGTTACTGCACTTCAGCAAAAAAAAACTTCAAAAACAGATTATAATGTGAAATTGCAGAATTGGAATTTATATGCCAACTAGATACCTTCAGACTGGGTTTGAACAGAGCTCTTGAATGACTAAGTCATTATGAAAGGTGATTTCCCTTCTATTACCCTTCTCAGCTCTTGCTTACAGCTCTTGCTTCCCTCTTCCACATTCTTTGAATCAAAACAGCTTGTTTCCTTTGCAAAGACAGGCTAGCAATCTATCCCTCTGGAACTGTTTGAATTGCCCTTGTGACCCACCCTTCTCTGTATGTATATATTTTTGCAGCTAACACAGTACATTTTCCATTTCATGCATCTGATGAAGTGGGATTGTGCCCATGAAAGTTCATGGGATAAATACATTTGTTAGTCTTCAGGGATATGTCTACACTGGCAATTTAGGTTGACTTAGGTAGCCTTAAGTCGACCTAAATTACTCCCCGTTCACACTGGACTTCCATTAAGTCGACGTAAGAAATTCCTTAAGTTGACTTAATGAAAGCTTAAGTCGACTTAGTAAGAACCGCCAGTTAGGTCGATCTAACCCTTAAGTCTACTCCTTAGGTTGACTTAAGCACAGTGTGGACATGAATTAACCCTTAAGTCGACTTTATTAAGTCAACTTAAGGGCAGTTAGGTCTACTTACTAAGTCCATGTTCAGGATAACCACTTTGTTAAGTTGACTTAATAAGGTCGACTTTAAGTCAACCTTATTAAGTCGACTTAACAAAGTCGACCTAACTTTTTCTAGTGTAGACATAGCCTAAAAGTGCTATAGGACTCCTTGTTTGTTTAATGGAGACAACAGCTGTTCAACCGGATGGCAGCCCTTCGGCAACAGTTATTGCCAGGGTGGCAGAATTAGTACCAGCTGCTACTCCTCAGGACTCTACCCCTTCAGGGAATGCATCCCCCACAATTCAGGGCTCACTCCAACTTTGATGATCCCCAAGATGGCATCAATAATCCAGAATCATTCCTGGTAGCCTTTGAGAGGGCGGCCATGGCTTCTAGGCAAGTGCAAAATCCAGCTTCCCCGTTCCTCATTGGGAAAGCCCAAGCAACATACGAGGGGTTTGATGACGCACTAGCCCAGGATTATGAGAGAGTGAAGGCAGCCACATTGGACAGGCAAGGCCTAGCTGGAGACCTGCTGCCAAGTGTTGTCTCGACAAGTTCTATCTGTGAAAGACACAAGCAGGAGCAATCTCCCAGGGTGCATCTACACTGGCAACTTAGGTCAACTTAAGGATGTTTACGTCGACCTACACAAAGCCGCGTCCACACTGGGCTTTTATTAAGTCGACTTAAGCACTTCCTTAAGTCAACTTAATAACACCACCTCTGAGGTTGACTGAAGCCTTTAGTCAACTTCTTAAGTTGACTTAAAGCCAGTGTGGATGGGGAATAGCGCTAAATTGACCTTATTAAGTGGATTTAAAGCCAGTATGGACGGCTATGTCTATTGGTAAGTGGACTTAACAAGGTCAACTTAAGTCGACTTAAAGTGTAGCCACTCTATTAAATCGACTTAACAAGGGTCGACTTCACTTTACAAGTGTAGACATAGCACCAGAGACTTAAGGATTTCTGCTGGTGCTGGTTAAAGCCAGTGTAACGGATGGGACCTCAGATAGCTGAATTTGTAGCTATGGAACCATTCATACTGATTCTTCCTCCCTCTGGCCAACAATGAGTTTGTAGATACAGAGGGGTTACTCCAGCCTAGGCCACCTGCCTCTTCGAGGACTAATTCGCCACCATCACTTTGATCTTTTCGGATTGATTGAATGGCCAGTGAAGACCCGCTCAATCAATCTGGCATTCCACTCAGTAAGTCCATCCCCTGAAGAAGAGTAGCGCTGAGTCAAAGTCCCCTTTGGCCTGGGAGAGCAGCTGATCAGGGGCTGAGCTTTGGTAAGAGGGAGATTATAATTCTCTCAGTGTGTGTATCCCTCTTTCTGGAAAGACAAGGTGGGGCAATTACCCACCCTCCAGCACTGGATGTCCCCCGCCCCCTGGCTTTGTCCTCCCCAGTAAGCAGCAGCCTGAGGCTGCTGGCCTGCTCTGTTCCTTCAAAGGGGGGTTCTGGAGACAGCCATGGGCCACAGCAACCAACCTCAAATGGGAGAAGCTGGGGAAAGCACTATGAAGTGGACAGCCTTTGCCCAGGAGCAGGCATGGTTTGATTCTGGGCTCACTATGTTTCATTCCGTATGGGTGGCCACTGGCCAGTATTGGTTTCCAGTGCTTTACCGTAGTGCCATTGGGTCCTGGGATCCCAGCAGTGCAGGGAGATAGACAAGGGAAATAGAAAGCTGTTGGGACTGATATAAGAAAGAAAGAAAGAAAGAAAGAAAGAAAGAAAGAAAGAAAGAAAGAAAGAAAAAGAATCTGTGAATATTGAACTTTAAGAAACATTTTTTTCACTAAAGAAGGAAGCTAAATGTCAGCCCCCAAATACTCAGCCTCTTCTTTCCAAAGAAAGCATCGAGATGGAATCAATGTCTCCTGGAAGTGAAGCCTATCTTCTAGGCACTTGGATCAAAACTGAAACTCTACAAGGGCTTTCTCAAGAGGACTCTGGTTGGGCAAAGCATCTTTCATGGTCTGGGACTGACAAGGAGGTGAAGTCTCCTAGATAAAAGCAAAATAAGTAAATATTTAACCAGTCTAGATGACTTATTTTAGTTTGGCTTGGAGGATTGTGCTGTTCTCTATGGGATTTTCTGGATGTAATCTGTGGAGAACTAGGAAGTAACTGCTGTAAAACCCAACTTATTCCTACTAATTTTTATTTATGCAGAAAATAGGTCTGTTTTGTGGAGTCAGTTGTCATTTATTTCTATCCCAAAGACACCCTAGTTCCATTGTTATTCAAGCTGCCATGAGAAGCTACTTGAGCTAGATAGGAATGCTCAGATGGCCATGTGGATGGTGCAGCTCGGGAGCCACCCAGCCGATGGGGCCTCTACTCAGGCAGCTGACCCATGCCTCCTCCACCCATGCTGCAACATTCACATGGCTATCCTGAGCACAGTCGCTTGGGCAGAGCTAGCCCGTGTTGGGCTATGCAAGCAGGGAAGACCATGCTCCGCTGCAGTGTAAAGACACCCCAAGGCAAGGAGCAAGGTGGAAGGCTGCACTCCAGCAGGGATGCCATGAAGGAAGGCCTATTAAGAAGATTTTGTTCTGAAAGCCTGCTACCTGTCCAGGTAAACAAGATAAGGGGAGCTGAAGGCCACTGGAAACTGTATAAGGCCTTAGTGCATTACAACTTTACCAAGGGCTATGCTGGATTCACCATTCCTGGCCATTTTTAAACCAGCTTGGATGTTTTTCTAGCAGATCTGCTCTAGAAATGAGTTTGGGGCAGGTCTTTTTCTAGCCTTTGTTATACAGGGGCTCAGACTGGATGATTGCAATGGTTCCTGAAGGCCTCTATTCTATGAACTTAGAAGGGGACTCTTGTTTTTGAACACTGTGTACTGTGTCGTTTTTAAGGTGCCTGGAGGAGAGGGAAACTGAGGTGGGGTACTGCAGGGCCACCCCAGGCCATCCGAGGGTGCTCTGGAAGCAGGCACCCTGAAGATGCCAAGTGAAATGCACTTGCAGGGGTAAAGAGCAATCAGTCTCAAGTCTTGCACACTCTTGCTCAGATGGGAGGCGTTTGCTAGGCACCACGGGTAATACATATTTTCAAAAGTGGCTTAGGAGTCTAAATCCGGTTGGAAGTCAATAGGACACAGGCTCCCAAAGGCCAGATCTTCACAGGTATTTAAGCACTGGCAACTACAGAAAGGCCGCCAGTGGTTTAACAGGAGTTAGGCACCAGGCATTGTGGAACTCCCACCAGGTACCTGTCTGCAATTAAACACCATTAACACCTTGAGCCCGCGAGCCTATGATGCTTTTCCGAGTGGGCTGCAGGCTTCTAAGTCACTTAGGTGCTATTGAAATTTGGACTCTCATCACTTCCCCACAGGGCCTGTTTTGAAGTGCTGCGCATATAGGTGCCTGGTGCTGGCTCCCTGGGCAGATGTAGATTTCTTTTCGTGGGGATGAATTCAAATGAACAGCCACATTGGTCTGGTGTAAATGGTCTGTGCAGCCAACTCTGCTGCTGTGTGGGAGCTGCTGTTACACTCAGAGCTCTCCATTTCCTGTGTGTGTTGCCATTTCTTTAGCAAACACAATTTTGTCTGGGGGCTATTTACCTGGGAAGACCAGTCAGACAGGGATTAACCTTTAACATAGACACTAAACCTAGGATTTGCTGTCCTGGACCAAATTAGGTCCAGCTAGTCTGGGATTTTGCCCGTGGCAGCAATCAATACCTGCTACTTCAGACACATGTGAAAATCACCCAGAATGCATCTGGCCACTTGTGCAATGTTGTGCAGGGGGTAGGAAGGAATTCCTTCTTTGACCCAGTACCCCATCATCTCCTCTCTTGGGCTTTGGTCGCTCTTATCAGCCCCTTAGCATCCACAGCTCCACTTAGGTGACCTGAAAGTATCCAAAGAGTCTGGTGGCACCTTTAAAGACTAACAAATTTATTTATTGCATGAGCTTGAACTGGGATTTTCTCCCACGAAAGCTCATGTGATAAATAAATTTGTTAGTCTTTAAAAGTGCCACCAGACTCCTTGTTTTTGCTGAACTAGACTACCAGACTAACCCTTTAAAAGTATCAAGGCAGCCCTGCTTTACCTCCCCGCACCGTTCAGTACCTCAACGAGTGGCCATGAGTCACACAGCTCCATGCACTGAGGGGGAGAGGTGTGTGACTCAGCGACCATTGCAAAACCTGGCCTTTACCCTGGAAAACAAATGTTTCTCTCTCTGCTGGAGGCTGTGCATTTTTGGAGAAGGGTGCTCCGCTCCCCCTCAGGCAAACCCCACAGCTGCTCTGCATTCCTGGACAACTAGGGTGATTTAAATCCTCCCTCTCCATCAACCCCACGGCACAGTGTGGGGCTCCAGGGAATCTAGCCATTGTCTCCAGCTGTGAGCAGCGAGCCCAGAATGCTGAGAAATGGCTAACGATTCCAGTGAGTGCAGAGCTATGGAGAGCTGGACCCAATGATTGTACCTAGCCAGAAGGCCCAAGAACTCTGGAAAAGTCAGATCCAAATTCAGAGCCAGGGTTCAGAGCAGCCGCTAGGGTTCTATTGGGCTGAGCCATAACTCCCCATAAGGTTTGGGTCTGGTCCTGGCACCCGCTCTGCGTGAGATTCCTCTCCAATGCTCACTCTCACACCCACATGGAACAAAACTCTTTCACTAGTGGCCCCTGTTAGGGTGTGACGCCAAGAAATATTGGGGTGCACCTCAATCTAATGGTGCCTCCTTAGCTGGGCATCAACCATTAAATGTGACAGGAGCACAGGGCTATGCAAGTAAAACCTACCTTGAGAGAGACAGCAGGCTCCCTACAAGTGAAGGAAGGAAAACTGCACTTCCCAGAGCCAAAGAGTGCACCTCCCAAGACTGTGAACTCCACCAGAGATGGTGGTGGGGGAGGATTCAGAAACAACCCTCAGATCTTTGGACTGCTAGATAGGGCATAGATCCCAGCTTTGCATCCATTACTCTACACTCACAGATGAAGTACTGCCAGCATGAATAATGGGGGTAAAATCAAGCCTGGTCTCCTCCATAGAGACAGAGAGAGAGGGCTGGGAACGTCAGCTCCCTGGAAAGCTTCTGTGTTACAATTTTTGTATCATGGCAGTGCCCAGAGGCCCAGCCAAGATCAGGCCCTGTTGTGCCAGGGCAGGTAGGAGATGCAGATGCAGTCTTGCCTCAAGAGATTACAATCCGAAGAGGAAAGGCAGACAGAGGAAGTGTTATCTCTATTTTGACACACCTGGCCCACACCTAAAACATAGGTTGACCCAGATGGGTCCCTCCGTGGTGTGAAATGTCACACCCCTGAGAGACACAGTTAAGCCAACCTGTGCCCCAGTGCAGGCAAAAACCCTTCTGTCGCTGGTGCAGGTGTCCACACTTCAGCATTGAGCCACACAGCTCTGCCACTGCAAGCTTAAGTCGACTTAATTTACAAGTGTAGATGCACCCCTTAAGCTGCCACTCCATCCAGTACCTCCCGGTTGCACAGGCTAGCCCAGGATTCCATCCATGCCACAGCATAAATTGAAGATGCAACATACACCCGTTTCTTATGGCAAAAGAATTTAAAACAAACCAACATATAGACAAAGCCCAGACATCCAAATCAGAGCACTTCCAAGACCTATTTTTTTAAAAAACGCCATGAATAGAATCAGATGAACTGTCTTCAAACCATATATCAATGGCCTCCTGACTCTAGTGGAACAATTCTTAAATCCAGAACTCCCACCAATGGATTAATAAAATGACTGCTGCCTGCACTGTGGACCTAAGTCATACTATCATCTTCTGCTGGATATGTTTGCAAAAAATCTTGCGCTTTTTCAGAAACATACTGTAATATAGGACAATAGTGGGGAGAGGAGGGAGAAGGCGGGGAGAGAATCAGGTTTTTGTTTGTTTTTTAATTGAAGAAAAGCCCCTAAAAACCACACCAGGACATTTTTATCAGGCTAAATTACAGTTGTTTATATATTATAATAAATGCATCAGAACTCAAGAAGTAACCTTCCAGGCCTTCCTCTCTGATAGTTTATTGGGGTTGGGGCATTTGGTGATCGGGCCAGGAAGGAGACTGGAGGCGGAGGTTGGCGATCGGGGCTGGGGAGGAGGAGAAGGGACATGGGGGTCGGGCTGCACAAATGTTTGGGATAGGTGCGCAGGTGTGTGATGGCCGCTGTGCAGCTACATATTTTTAGCATTGTGTCTGCTCTTGTAGGTCTCTCCGGATAATAAATGGGATTAATAATTTATTCAGCCCTGCTTCATATGCCACGACCTTCAAGTAGTTAATCCACTCTTCATTACTTCCGGTGGGGACCGCAGAGTAAGGAAGCACCCAAAATGGTGACAAATGACAGAAAATTGCAGGCTCCATGATTGGCATTTTAAACAGTGAACTGACTTGGGCCATAATGATTGAGAGTGCAGTTGGAGGGGTGAATGTCTCCTGGGATGCAGAAAGGCTCTGTGCATAGAAGGAGTTCTTTTTTGCTTTTCTCTGTCAAGCGCCTGCTCCTCTCAGGAGACGTCATTGACCAGCCCCCTGGAATTATGAATGGAAATGGAGAAGAACCTGATTATTCAGCGTGAGGAGTTGTGGTGGCATCTTTCAGCCTGTGGCAGAAACCAGCCTGGAGGGGGCTGGGACAGAACTGAGGCAGAAGTGCCTCAATGAAGCAGAGGGAAAAACTGATCAGCCTTCGAGCTGAAGGCTGTCTGTCATCATTATCCTAACGGAGTTGCTTCCTCAGCATTAGGGGAAGCATTTGCCATTATCACATGACAGCGTTTGCACAGAATAACTGGCAATTGTCAGACAACACAGGTACAACCAGATTCACTCTGGATTTCTGCCAGTTACCCCAGTGAACCACAGCATCAGGCCCTCTCTGTCAAAGTCCACAAGGGCAAAGACGAGGCAGCATGAAGCTTCCACAAGTTCCCCGGCACGCAGGGGCAGCCATGAGGTGTGGAAAGGTACTGCATTCATCGCAACAGCAGCCCAGGTGAGAATGCCACGACAATGCCTCATCTGACAACTGAAGAACCTTCTCCCACTGTTGCCAGTCCCAGGTATTCCAAAAGCCGGAGCCCAGCCACCAAAAGTCAGGAAAATGGCTCATCCATCATCAGATTTTAAAGCAATGATAGATGTAGGGATTCTTTTTCATCTCTTTAATCCTTCTGCACGTTGAGTTTTTAGGACACACACTGTGTTTTCTAGCTGTTGTTTGCCACGCAGAGGGCTAGAATTTCTCTTTAAAGGAAAGCAGAGATTCTGATATGTTTCACATGACTCCAGCAGCTGGGGCTTTAAGGAAAAGAGTAAAACACATGAGACTTGTAATAAAATGGTGTGAGTTGGTATCGCTGGCAGTTGGCAGTGAGATTCCCGCCACCCCACAGAAGGCAGTGAGACAAGTACTTCTGAACATGCAAACTCACAGGGAAAGACAAGATGAAGCTTCTGGTACTAGATCTAGTGACTCCATGCTTTGATCTGTGATGCTTAGCATAAATGTGCATACTGCATGGATCAGCCCTTCATAACTCTCAACGCCTGCCTAGAGTAGGAAGACAACAGAGTCCTGTGCCTAGAGTAGATTGCTGGGAATGTGGAGGAGCAGCCGATTGGCACACTTAACTGTCTTAAAAAAACAATTAAGGGAAGATAGCCATGGGGCATTCTGGCCTCCAGCAATGGGTGATAATAGCATTACCAATCTTCAGATTTGACCCTGCACCACAGGGTATTTGGAGCTTTTCATAAAGAACAGCTCCTGGAGTCAAGTGATGACACAAGTGTCTCATAGACTCATAGACTTTAAGGTCAGAAGGGACGAGTACGATCATCTAGTCTGACCTCCTGCAAAATGCAGGCCTCAAGACCTCACCCACCCACTCCTGCAATAGGCCACCAACCTATGACTGAGTTATTTACATCCTTAAATCATGATTTAAGGACTTTAAGATACAGAGAATTCACCGGTAGGTGAACCATGCCAAATCCATTGGTTTTGAAAAGTAAATTTCTTGACCTCATGGGTGGAAAGAAAAGTTTGAACATTCGTAGATTCATAGAGTTTAAGGCCACAAGGCACCCCCAGATCATTTAGCCTGACCTCTTATATAGCACAGGCCAGAGAACCTCCCCGTTACCCTGATATTGAGCCCAATAACTTTTGTTTGGCTAAATTCTCTTCTAGAACAGCATCTAGTCTTGATTTGAAAACATCAAGAGTTGGAGAATCCATACTTCCCTTGGGTATTTGGGCAAGGCAGGGCTTAATCACCCTTCCAGTTAAAAACCTGCACCTGATTTCTAGTTGTAATCTGACTGACTTCAGCCCTCAGCCATTGGTTCCTGTTTTGCCTTTCTCCACTAGATTAAGGAATCATAGAATCCTAGGCTATGTCTACACTACAAAAAGTTAGGTTGACTTTGTTAAGTCGACTTAATAAGGTCGACTTTAGTCGACTTAAAATTGACCTTATTAAGTTGACTTAACAAAGTGGTGTCCATGGATGTGGACTAAGTCCACTTTGTTAAGTCGACCTAACTGCCTTTAGGTCTACTTAACAAAGTGGACTTAAACGTCCACACTGGGTTTAGGTCAACCTAAAGAAGGGTTAGGTCGACCTAAGGAGGCTTAAGTCGACCTAATGGGTGGTTCTTATTAAGTCGACTTAAGCTTTCATTAAGTTGACTTAAACCTCCTTAAGTCAACTTAATTTGTAAGTGTAGACATAGCCCTAGAAAATGAAGGTTGGAAAGGACCTCAGGAGGTCATCTAGTCCACCTCCCTCTCAAAGCAGGACCAATCCCACCTAAATCATGGTGTTTTGTCCCCATAACATTACTCACAGACTGTAATCAAGTCACTTTCAGTCTGTTACTGTCAGATAAATGCAAGAGATTGAGCTCTTTAAGTCTCTCCGGTAAGGAATTTTCTCCAGCTCTGGAAAATGTGACTCACTAGGCTCAGAAACTGAAAACCAAATAAAAAACCGCTAAGTTTTATTATTTTTAAAACTACTGTTTTTTAAGCCAGGCTCATGATTCCTAGGTCCTCACTCCTGCCTTTTGAATGCTCCGGTGACATTTGTATTCATAGTCAGCTCCCTTGCCTACCAGCCCTTAGAACTGGTCAGATTTTTCATCTGGAAATATTTTCATTGAAAAATGGCCTTCTGTGAAAGCCAAAAAACTTTTTTTTAGTGGAAAATTGTCCATTTTCCATTTCTTGCAAATTTTTCCGTAACGTTTTCATTTATATAGTCAACAAAATTGTGCTGAAATTATCATAAAGAAAGTTTTCTATAAGGATTTTGATTAAAATGCCAGTAAATGGGGAAAAAAAAAACATTTAAGCAAGGGAAAACGGATCCATTTCAAAACCTGTGGAACAGAAGCAACGTCAAAATCTCAACATTTTTGGTCATATGTTAACTGTTATATATAGTCTGACAGAACTCATGTTCAAAGCCAGTTATAATAGAGAGTAATTGGAAATCCTGTCTCTGGATCGTTCTTTCCCTAATTCAAGTGAAACAGCAAGCAAAAGCAACACAATTTTCAAATTAATGGGAAGTTCTGGTAACTTGCTCCTGCAGGAGAAGACAACTGTGGGACTCCGCTGCTTTTGAGCTCCTGCCCTAAGCACTATTTGAAGATTTCCCACTATGCTTAGACAATCTGACTTTTAATTTCCAAGTTCTTTAACATGAAAAAAACGACATCTTTGCTGCTTTTAGAGATTTAGGAAGATTCATCTCACACGAATATCAATATGCCAAGGACAAATTGCCTCAACAGTGTTCAGTTTTATTTCTTTTCTTTGAAGGACATTTTAAATTTTTTTAATTTTTAATTTAGTTTAAATTTAACCTCACTGAGATAGATCATGTTCCATTTAGGGTTACATCTGACGAAGTGGGTTGGAGCCCACGAAAGCTTATGCCCAAAGAAATTAGTTAGTCTTTAAGGTGCCACAGGACTCTTGATCATTTAGAGTTAATGGCTCTCATATATAAAATCTATTCTTAAATACACTCTGACCACCATCCCCCACAAATTTCCACATAGATTAAATGAATATGTTCCTTTTAAAAAATAGAATAATTGTATTTATTAGCCATACAGACTAATGATAATGCTTAGCACTTCTGTTCAAAGTACTTTTAAAACATTAGGTAATCAGAGAGGAAGAATGGCTACTGGACTTTGGTTCAAATCTTGGCTTTGCTGCAAGTATGACCTTAGTCGGGTCATTTAATCTCTATGTGCCTCAGTTCTCCCACCTTTAAAATGGGGATAATAATGTATCCTCCCCCTCACCCCCATCATTCTGTTTTATTGGTTAAACTGTAGGCTCCTTGGGGAAGAGATTGTCTCTTCCTTGTATATACAGCACTGAGCACAACAGGGCCCAGATGTCCAAAGAGGCCTGTAAATGTCATAAGTGTAATATATTATAAATAATTATTATGAACCCTCACCACAGCCATGCAGAAGTGGAAAGGTAACTGCACTGAATCTGGCTCACTTCCAGGCTGCCTTTAACCCCTTCAATGCAACGTTCCATGCCTTGAATATGGGGCACGCTGCAGTAGGAGTGCTGCCTGGCATATCAGGACATGTCCAGAGAGGACCCTGGAGTGATAACCGAGCTGTCAGCCTAACTGTGCAGAGAGTGGAAATTTATGAAATGGTCCAACTACCTACAATACCAAAAGTTATTGGGAAATGGTAACAAAAGCGCAACTCGGCCTGTTATATAAAATTGTTCCGAAAAACCAGCAAAAGTAAAAATACATAAAGACTTAGACCGAAGGCCTCCTGATAAAACTCAAGAACGGTACTCAGATCAGACCTGGAAAACAACAAGTGTGGGACTGGAAGTTAAATGACACAACTTGCCAGGTCAGAAGTTAGGCCTAAATTAGCGGGATTGGGAAGGAGACGGGGGTCCATAGAGGATTCCTGAAAGCGTGGGAAAGCTGCCAGGCCTCCGCTCCATTCCAGAGATTTCACCCTTTGCCTGTGGACCTCCAACCCTCAACACATCAGCAGTGACACCCAGCCATCACCACCCCACCAGTGGAGATTAGTCAGAGAGACGTAAGTCCTTGCTTTATCTTCCTTTTCCTTGGCTATGTCTACACTTGAAAAGTTAGGTTGACTTTATGAAGTCAACTTAATAGGGTCGACTTTAAGTCGACTTAAAGTGGACCTTATTAAGTCTACTTAACAAAAGTCGACAACTTTTCAAGTGTATAAGTGGCCCCTTTTTGCCTTATTAAGTCGACTTAACGTTTTAAGTCGACTTAAAAAGGTCCAACTAGGTACTACTCCGCGTCTCCACTGGCTTAAATCAATTTAATGAAGTCTACTTAAGCGCTAGTTCGAATTAAAACAAGGTGTTATTAATTCGAACTAACTTTTCCTTAATTCGACTGAAGGAGCAGCTTAAGTCGAATTAAGGAAAGCCCAGTGTAGACGTGGAGTAAATTAAGTCGATTTAAGCCTCCTTAAGTCGACTTAATTTCTAAGTGTAGACACACTCCTTGTGTGTGCCTTTCAGTCAAGTCCTATTCTTTCTGTTCTCGCTCTCTGTCTGTTTCTCAGCTTTCCATGTGACCCTGAGATCAACATTGCCACATGACACTAGCACAATGAGATGAGACATCCCATCCACCAGTAAGCAAAGGCATCTTTGTGAAGTAAATTGCAGCATCCTCAGTCACACTGAGCAATGCTTTCCGCCCCACTAACAGTACTTCTGGCAGAGCCCGCTGAGTAATGGTGGCCGTTCATTAGCAGTAGCAAGTTATGAAGCACAATGAATCATTACTCTTATCTCTTGTAGCACCGAGAGGCCCAGTCACAGACCATGATCCCATTGTGTTTGACCTTATCGAAACAGAAAGAAAAAGACAATCCCTATGGAATCCCAGAATGCCATGTGTTAGGGGAGAATTGTCCCCTAACCAGTTATCTATACTGGTTTGTTAGATGTTTGTGTTGTGAAAGCACTTGGAGCCTCTGTCATGGACAGAACCCTATCCTGTCCAGACACAATATGAAAAAGAGACTCTCTGTCTCAAACCATTCCCACTCTCAACTGCAAATTGTTTGTGTCTTCACCGTTTGTTCCACTTGTGAATGTCTCATGCAGTGTGCTTTTTTTCCTGGTTCTTGCCCTGCTTCCCCCCTAATGCCACTGAAATGGCTGTTTTAGTTCCTCAAGGCTGGGTTTGCTTTGTCAGTGTCTCTGGAGACAAGTTTGAAAACTCATGCAATAAATAAATTTGTTAAGTCTTTAAAAGTGCCACCAGACTCCTTGTTTGTGTCTCTGGAGAGAATGAGCCAGTCGCCCTTAGTGAAGTGTATGCATTTAGGTAACAACTGTATCAGTTTTCAGAGGCACAGAGCAATTGCCAAAAGGTTGCAACCTTAGGAGCTATGAGAGGGAACACTTTAAAGCACCTGGGAACTTACCCCGAACACCTAAGGCATGAAAACAACAGGATTGTCTGGAGACCTTTTGTGAGAAATGCCACCTGGTTTTTGATGCCTTTCACATTCCTGGTGCTTAATTTCACATCCTCCTGTTAGAAGGAGGTGCCTGCCGTTTACTGCCACGGTGCACAGCTGGATTATGGCCAAGATTTGCATTAGAAAGGGGACCCTGGGCAGTTAAATCTCTGGTGTTTGAGGACATTGCTCCTGGCTTTTCAAATGCAAACAGCATTTGCTTGATTAGGTGCTGGTGATAGTTCGGTTAAATTCCTGGAGAACCTTGTCTCCCCTGAACCAGCCGCCCCTTCCCTCCAGTAACTGTGCAGTAATAGAAATGAACACACATTTGGGGAGTGCCAGGAAGCGGGTTCACGGAGGAAGCTGAAGCAGAATAGGGCTGTGCCAATATGAAGCAGGGACACGGCCTTTCATGGTTGGTATGCGGGTGGATCTTCACTGCAGAGTTCACTCAAGTAACAGCTCAAGCAAGGCACCAAATCAAGCAGGACATCCATAGGGGGAGCCGTGTTAGTCTAGTTCAGCAAAACAAACAGAGTTCTTTGGCACCGCTGCTGCTTATTCGCGTCCCAGCCCCATCCACACACCCTTCACTCGAATGTGCTGATGTTGTCAGAGCAGGACTGGCACAACCAGGGTGCAGACTGCAGCCTGTTAGCACAACTCGTCAGCTTCTAACACAACCACACGGCAAGGCTAAGGGCTGCTAACTCTTCCAATGCCTTCCCATAATCCCTTTGACGTGCCTCAAAAGGACAGACAGTTGGCTGGGGAAGAATTTATAGAGCAGCTCAGCTTGCTGCAGCACAAAGACCTAGGGAACATGCCCCCAGAAGTCCTAGTGCCCCCCCAGAGTGAGTACCTGGCCAATGTAGACAGCAATACAAGTATTAGCATGCAGTGTGACTGCCCTGGAGTGACTCAGGAGGAATAAACTCCAGTGTGTAGATAACTCAGCTCTACTGAGTGAAGAGATGCCCATGTAGTGAAGAAAGACCTTTATGTATTCTACTGTCTGTGGCAAATGAGAACTGGAGCAGGGGAATTAGCACCAGCAACTGAACAAGGGTGTTCATTGGCTAGGTCCAGGAGCTGTTGTGGAGTTGGCCATGGTGGCGCTCAGAACCTCTTTAGATTAAGTCCAGTCACATGAACTTTTCCCACCCTGTCTGACATCAGTGGTTAAAACGCTGGCCTGCTGCCCTACCGAACAAGCAATATTCCTGACTGGCTGGGGTTCAGGACCTCTGTTGCCAGCTTTGACACACAGTCCGTGTGCCTTCCTGGCTTTGACTGGCTTCCCATGGGACCATGGGCAAATCATTTAGGACATAATTTTCAAAAGCAGTCATTAATTGAGGTGTCTCTGAGCCTGGAACCTCTGGCTATGTCTACACTTGTTAATATAAGTCGACTTTGTTTAGTTGACTTAGCATATCCACACTGAAATTTTAAGTCAACTTTGACGGGACCCTACAAAATCAACCTAGAGCGTCCATAATGGATGCCTAGGTCGACTTGTAGAGGCTAGGTGGACCTGGGACAGGTCCATGGTGGCAGGGGGGGCACCCCATGCCAAGTGCCAGGGGGTTCAGCCTTTGCCCCATTGTACCTTGGTACAATGGGGCAAAGGGGGACAAGGACCCTGGCAGGGCATAGGGGCAGGGTGGGCAGGGTTCTGCCCTGCCCTTTGGGGGGGCATGCCAGGCTCTCCCTGTGCCAGCCATCCTGGCAGGGAGGGCAATGGGGGAGCCCTGGAGGCCCTAAGTCGACTCTAAGTCGACTTAGGGGTACTCCACATCTACACTGGCTTAAGTCGACTTTAGAAAGTCGACAGCAGAAAATCGACTTAAAAGGAAGTTTTAGAAAGTCGACTTAATTTTTCCTTAAGTCAACTTAAGGAAAGTGTAGTGTAGACGCAGAGTAAATTAAGTCGATGTAAGCAAGCTTAAGTCGACTTAATTTACAAGTGTGGACGCACCCTCTGTTTCTAAAGTACCAGGCACCTGTGGGGCAGACTGAAGTCCATAGGAGCTGTAAGTGCTGTTCAGGCACCTAGAAACTCAGACACTCAAAACTAGCAGCCATTTTGACAACTGCACTTTAGTCTCTGCGGGTCACAGTTCCCCAGCTGTAAAACAAAGTTAGTAATAACCCTTAACCTCACAAGAGTAGTGCTTGCACTATATCGGCTTAGACACCAAGGGAGTTAAATCGTGACACTTTGACGAGTTCAGACAGGTGTAACTGCAGCCACACGAGGGGCTTCTTCCACTTGACTGGTCTGGTATGAAATTACATCCTGTCTGCACTCATTAAAGTGGAGCCAGAGCTGTGTGTAGACCCGGTTTCGTCTACACGAGGTGCCAGGGGTGTGATTCCCAGCTCACGGAGACATACTCAGGCCTGCTCCCCTCCAGAGACCGCATATGGGAAACAAAAAGCAGTGACCCAGGCTAGCTGCCCTTGAGTACATTTCCACAGGATCCAGACAGGTTTATGTTCAGGGCAGCTAGCCCCTCCTGCTGCTTGACAGGCTACTGTACAGCTCAATGAGAGCTAGCCTGTAGGTCTCTGTAAGCTGAGAGCCACGTTCCTAGCTGCCAGTGGAGACACAGATTCAGTGTACAAGGCTCAGTCACAACAGCAGTGGGGCCAGAGAGAGATTATAGATCAGTAAACCACCCCTGCCCAGGAAGTCAAGCAGGTGTCTCATCTCCAGCAGACAGCAGGAGTGGAGCCTGAGTGCCACTAATAACACCACTTAATTAATGTAGCAGTCCCTATGTCATTTGCAGTTTCTCACTCTTATTTTAAAACCAGATGTTAAAAAGTGGTGGCAGCCATTGGCTTTGGCTTCCACAGAAATCCCAAATTCATTATTATGATGAAATAAGTTACCTACCTCACAAGGGCCGTATCGCCATTTGGAACAGAACTGGCCTACTGTGCCCTGTAGTTCGGCGTGAGTTCTGTGCTGTCAGAGGATTGCAGCTGAAAACTATGTTATAATCACACAGTGCTGCGGGGCTAGCTAGAGGTGAGGGGCAGGGCCTACAACATGGGTTAGCCAGCGACATTCTCTGAAGAAAATATCCCTGACTACACAGCTCTTGGGAAAACATGCTACAGCCTAGCTAACAGCAACTCTATCGGGCGTATATGTCGCTAGCTGGTTCTGACACTAACATGGACTGGGCTGGGTGCTGTGTGATTTAATTAGCATTTGTAAAGCCTTTGAGGTGCCCGGGTGAAATGTCAGATAAGTCACATTGTTATTGTACCCCCCAATCAGGCTGTGAGAGGTGCAGGTGCACTCATGACATACCTATGCAAAAGTGACTTGTAGAAAAGATTGATTAATCAATTCCTAGGGTTTAAGACCAGAAGTGACAAGTAGTCATCTAGTCTGACCTGCTATATAAGAAGTGACATAGAATTTCACCCAGTTACCCATATGGAGCCCAAGATTTCCAAAAGTGACTGGGGATTTTGGAAAAGCAAACAAGGAGTCTTGTGGCACTTTTAAAGATTAACAAATTTATCGTATGAGCTTTCGTGAGAAAAAGTCCCACTTAGTCAGACACTTGAAGAATCTTGAATTTTCAAGTGTCTGATGAAGTGGGATTTTCTCCCATGAAAGCTCATGCGATAAATAAATTAATTAGTCTTTAAAAGTGCCACAAGACTCCTTGTTTGTTTTGCTGAACTAGACTAACACGACTACCCATTTGGGGATTTTGGGTGCCTCTGGTTTTTGCACCTTACAGGATCCTTTAAAAAGTGGTGAGCACCTGCCTTTGAAAAATCAGCACCCTTTGATAAAACCCCATCACTTTTGAAACTCCTTACTGATAGGTCCCAGTGTGTTCATACTAACTAAACAAATGTAGACATCACCACGTACACCCAAACCAGGCAATTAAAATATCTAAAACTGGCAGAGATCAGCTAATCTCAAAAGATCCTTCCACCTCATTCAGAATGTGATGTCAACTTGTTTCTCGATAGCTTGCATTTCTAAGTGAGATGCGTAATTAGTCTCTCCAAAAACCATAAATGGTACATAGTCATTAGCAGAAGGATGGCTAGATAGATATGTCAGGTGGAATTATATTATTGTCTACAGTAATGTTATGTATTATTTCCAAGGTGGTTGAGCTCCTACTTTGAGCCCTCATCCACTGAGGTAATGGGCTGAAATGTCTTGGAAGTAATTGCTAGCAGCGGTGAAGAGATATGTGTATAGTTTAAGCTGACAGAGGTAATCTCGTGGGCTACTATGTTAATCTTTACTCAGACAAAATCCAAAGAGCCTGATTTCTGGATGGATGTGCAGTTAGAGAAGAAGATCCCTCTCTTCTCCTTATTCTTTTGGGGTTAGCAATCATCCTAGGAGAGCTTTGCCCTGCATTTTGGATGTCTTGTCATTTGTCAAAGTGATTTGTATATGAATTCTTGTTCAATGAGAGATTTCTTCTCCCCCAACCCTGGCAGTGACTAGCTACAACAAATCCACTGGATTATTTAAATGAGGGGCCTGCCATTTAGCAACAGGCAAGATCCTTCCCTGGTGTAAATCATCATAGTACCTTGGAGTCAATGGCATGATGCCAGTTTACACCAGCTGTGGAGCTGTTCTAATTCTGGCAGGAATTAAGGAGATTTCTGGGAAACAGGGGAGGAAAAGGACAAAGAAAGAAAGATTTGTGTTTTCCACAGATATTTTTCATAGCAAAGTAAGTGGATGGTCCCACAAAATACAATTAAAATGTTAGACAGATCAGATCAGTTGCTCTGGGAGTGGGGAAGGGAGACAATTTACATATCAGAACATTGGTAAAACTAAAACTCACGTAAGATTAAGGATAGCCTAACGATGAAATATGAACTGTGAACATCATGTTAATGAAATTATCCAGGAGCTGCTCCTCATAATGAAATTACTGACCCAGCTCTCATTAATCAAAGGTCAGCACTGCACACCTCAAGGAAGCACCTGGATCTCAATAAAAATGTCACTGAGGATGGAGCACAAAACTACCCTTCAAATATATTGAGAATGCAAACTCAGCCTGGTTTACACAAACAAAAGAAAGCATCAGCCAAGCTACATTTCTGAAAAGGGTCATTGATGAGGGCTTTTTTAATTAGTGTCGTCCTCCAGATAAAAAATGTAATTATTACAAATGCACAGCTGGTAATTACACATGCATTCTGGGGGAGAAGGGGTGTAGTTTAGCTCAAAAAACTATCTATTCAGCAGGATCTCTGTATGAAAGTACAAAGGGCTTAGCTTAGTTTTAAAGGTCTGTTGGGAAACCGGCAATTCCTACTTCTGAAATGTGACCTTTAAAGGCCAAAAAGTATAGTGTTCTTACTTTTTTTTTGTCATCAAGGTATGAAAGGTTGTTTATTCCACCACAGGAATAATATCCCCCCTCCTTGCCTTTTGACATTAGAAAAACTAGGTCTTGTCTACCTAGATTTTGCTAGAGGTCTCTGTGGCTGAATAATGATAATAGTGATGTAGAGAACTAGTTGGAAGTGTGACCTGGGTTACTTTGGGAAGTCTGCTGCAGGGGTCCCTTCTTCTGTGCACTTTGGGGGACATGCAGGAAACTGTTCCTTTCCTGCAGACCTTAGAAACTCAACATCTGAGCTAGGTGCTCTATGCCTTTCTTGGCTTCTAAGGAATTGTCTTCACTGCAAAGCTAACAGGAACCAGAATTTGGATGTTGCCCCTAACTTGAATCTGTCCACACAGAAAACCCTTCACTTGAATGTGGTGCTGCTTGTAACTTGAGATGGCCATCATGACCAGGGGCTCTAAGGTAAAGTTCCAGTTAGCACCACTCAGCTGCTTACACTCTCTCTCTGTAGGAGGATGTAGGCTATCTTCCTGTGCATTCTTGCAAATTCCCCCCAGGTGCCCAGAAAAGAGAGACCAGTGCTCCACAATTCATTGGGGATGAATTCATAGGCAGCAAACCTTAGTGCAGCCCACAGGATGTGCCCCCCCGAAGCCTTAGAATCATGCATGAGTGAGTGCACTCTTGTGTAGACCAGCATGTCCAGTGTTACTGTCACAGGCTGCTCCTGACTTCAGCCGACTGAAGGGGAGCCACTCAAGTGCAGAGAGCTGGAGGTAATTCTGCTGTGAAGACAGACCCCAAGACTAAGTCATACAAGAATGCACCTTGCAAATTGCACAGGAACCCTCTCGTGATCTCTCGGTTCCTCACAAGTTCTGCAGGCACTGAGAGACAAGCACTCTTGTGCAGCCACTGATGCTTTGACTGCATTGCCATCAGAAGGTGTGATTGGACCTCTTGTCTAACTGGTGCCACTACTAATAGCGGCAGCCCAGGCTTCAGCGCAGGATATACAGGCCTGCCTGGGACCCTGACTACAAGCTATAATCACACATCAAAAGTGCAGTCTTGTCAGACCCTGAGTTTCATCAGATCTTCAAGCCAGCCACGCATACATGTGTATTGAATACTTCCTTAGCTACGTATTTTGGCCCTGATCCTCCAACTGGATCTCACTGCTAGGAGCCCTTTGGCTTACGCTGATTTCTGTGAGTTTTCGTGTGGGTGCAGGAATTTGCCAGCACAGAGCCAATTGCAACATACAATAAATGAAATTAACAAAAATAATATTATTCTGTCTACAATTTTCAAAGGCGCATAGCTCAGTCCGAGCAATACCAATTTTCTCTGGATTAACAAAAGACACTACTCCTCAGTGAAGGTGTATTTCCAGAGCAAATGTCACCTGCCAAGCTCCAGTTGTGGACACGCAGGGCAGGTAATAAATAAATAAATACATACATAAATAAAAGATTGGACGGATTATTTTCACAATGTGAAAAATGTATTGCCCTCCTGTCTTTGTTCTCTAAAACGTCTGGACTTGTTTTTCCAAACGCATTCATCAGTGTGCAATGAGCACACTTTGGAACAGTAAGCCTCAAAGGTGAGATGGAAGTTCTAGAAACTTATGTTAGATTGGAAGGGGTATCGAATGGAAATGATTAGGGAATCTCAACTCAAGCAGAGGGCCCTGTTACTCTGTGACTGAATAGACATATATTACGTGGCAGAAATCCCAATGTTTTGCAGCCAGCCATCTGCAGACTCAAGTAGTTGGCCCTACGTGACTTTGTGTCTAGCTTTCTTTTTGAAGGTTATCTTACCAGTCATGTGAGCTAGACAATTAACCTTTTCTTCTATGACAGTACCCCGGGAAAAATCAAAGGGACAATTATGTGGCATTTCCTGTAGCCACATCATTGTGTTAGATGTGGTGACATCACAGACATACCCGCCTTCTGCAGGAGTGAAATCAGAACTTTGTAACATTCTTCTGATGTAAGCTCCCCTTCTCCGTGACGCTGAGTGCAGCCACCTCCCGCCAGTTTCAGCAGAGAGACTGGTGCTGTGTGCACCTCTGACAGCCAGGCTTGCATTGGGGCCAGGGAGCAGAAAAGCCAACTTGGGGAGTGGGGAGGTGACAGATGGGAGTAACAGGACCTCCTCCGTCCTATTGCTCTGAGGGGAGCTTCAGCCCTGTCCTGGACAGCCCGAAGGGAAGATCAGTTTCCAGAGAGCCCAGAGAAAGAAAAGACGGCTCAGCATTTAAGGCGCTAGCCCACAATTCCCTGCCCTGTCACAGACTTTTTGTGTGACCTTAGGCAAGTCATTTTGTCTCTCTGTCTCCCTCTCCCACCTGTACCTCAGGAATAACAGCGTTGCCCTTCCTCACAGAGGGCTGTGGGGCTCTCAGACACTCTCTTCACAGGGGCCATCAGACAGATGGTGAACAAAATCAACAGTTTGTGAGCAACCCATATGCTTAACTACTCTAAAGAGCAATCAAACACTTACCGATGATGACTAGAAAGGGGGCTGCTTCCAGGGCTCTGAATGAAGGTGCTTTAAGGCAGGTATTTGCTTGGTAGCACTTGCTCATGTGGGAGGCGCTGGAACGCTGTGGAGAAAGAGATGGGAGAGATGAACAGGGGGCTGGAAGGTCCCTTGGTTCTAAACAGAGACAGCAACTGGACCAGGTTTGATCTTTTCATCCAGTCCATTAACCAAGGTGAGGATCCTGAAAGCAATGGGATGCTGGCGACTTTAAAGAATATGGACCTCTAGCAGCACACGGGAGCAAAGTTGTCCAAGAAAGCAGCAAGACTCAGTTTGGAGGGGCTTAAAAACACCAACATTTATTTGAAACAAACAAACAAATATGAAAAACAGCACTAAGAAGGAATGGCTTCCATAACAAACCACCATCAGGTCCCAGTTCCTCCAGGGAATCCTTTCTCCTACAGCTGTACAACTGGAAGGAAGCCCTTGGAAGTTTTATAGAGGCTGCCCCTACCCAGAACTATTTGTGGAGAAGGGCATTACGTCCTCTAGCTCGCAGGGTGATTGGCAGGCCATCTGCCAATCAGCTCTCTTTCTCTGTCCTGGCTCTTAGAAGAACTTCACCCTAAAGAACAAAACTTGGTCCACTCTTATTACTGCTGTAACCTGCAGACAATGCAGCCATTCCCAGCGGGTCTTGACTTGCTGCCTTTATATTGCATAGAGAACTGGGTGGGGGCCTAAGGAAGGGCCGTAGGGGGTGAACACTCACTTGCAGTACAGGAGACAGCACAGAGCTAAAGCAGGGGTCCTCAAACTGTAGGGTGGGCCCCCAGGGGATTCAGAGAAACATTAAGAGGAGCATGTGGTGAGGCCCAGGACAGCCAACCCCAGAGGCGGGGAGGGAGCAACACCAGACCCACTCTGCCCCCAGCACTCCGTCCACAGCTGAACTCTGCCCCCTGCTCCACCCCCAGGAAAGCTCTGCCGGTTGCCTTTTCCTGTAAGTGGTCATTTGCAGATTCAGCTCAGTAGCCTGATGTTCAGCTTTTAAGAAGTAGTCATAGAACTTTTGATCCAATCTGAGATTATGCAAAACTTTTAAACAACCATAAAATCATAGAAGATTAAGACTGGTAGGGACCTCAGGAGGTCATCTAGTCCAACCCCCTAGACCTGTTCGAAGTAGGACCAACCCCAACTAAACCATTCCAGCCAGGGCTTTGTCAAACTGCACCTTAAAAACCTTTAAGGACAGAGATTCTACCACTTCCATAGGTAACCCATTCCAGTGCTTTACCACTTTCCTGGTGAAAATATTTTTTCTAATATCCAACCTACACCTCCCTCACTGCAACTTGAGACTATTGCTCCTAGTTCTGTCATATGCCACCAATGAAAACAACCTAGCTCTATCTTCCCTGGAACCTCACTCAGGTAGTTAAAGGCTGCTATCAAATTCCTCCTCCCTCTTTTCTTCTGCAGACTAAACAAGCCTAGTTCCCTCAGCCTCTCCTCATAAGTCAAGTGCCCCAGTCCCTTAATCACATTGCTCTCCACTGGACCCTTTCCAATTTGTCCACATCCTTTCTATAGTGGGGGGCCCAAAACAAGACACAGTCCTTCAAATGAAGCCTCACCAGTGCAAATAGAGGGGAATAATCACTTCCCTCCATCTGCTAACAATGGCGACTAAGGCAGCCCAATATGCTGTTATCCTTCTTGGCAATAACGGCACTGTTGACTAACATTCAACTTCGTGTCCACCATAACCCCCAGGTCCTTTTCTGCAGGACTGCTGCCTAGCCAGTCAGTCCCCAGTCTGTAGCAGTGCAGGGGATTCTTCCATCCTACGAGCAGGACTCTGCACTCATCCTTCTTGAACCTCATCAGATTTCTTTTCTTCCATTGCATTTACTGCACAGGCAAAACCAAGTGAAAAAAGAAAGTGGTAGCATAATGCACGCAGTTTAACACATCCAAAAATATCAAAAGGCAGATTGTAAATTTGGAATCCATCTGTATCATAAGCCGCTTGGCTTCTGCTGACACACTTGCTCGATGGCATTCTGCTGCATATTGACTAAAGTTTCTCTAATAATGGAAAACTGTTCATCTATGTCCTGGAAAGCTCGGCAGTGTCAATATTAGCACACTTCGTGAGGAGTCTGAAGATCTCTCTCTCGACCACTCTATTCGCTGCCATTGACACTTTAAGTCCCCTCTGTCTATGTCATGGTGCTTGACTCCTTCTATATTTTTTCTAAAGATGCTGGTGGAGTGACTGCTAGCATGGATGAATGGATACATGTTCTGAACATGTCCAGAAAAGTTCTTTGAAATGGTATTGGAGCTCACAGTATCTACCTTGACTAAATTTAGACAATGTGCACAGCAATGTGGGTAAACAGCACTTGGGTGTTTTTTCTGAACAAGAGTTTGTAACCCTGATACATGACTGCTTATATTTTTTTTCCCTGGCATAGCACTGTCCTCTTAAACTTTTCAAAAGACAGATTCGTCTTAACAAGTGTCTTCTCTAAAATATGAAAAAGTTCTTCAGCTGCTGTAATTGCTTTATCTTGTAGATTTATGACCTTCTCAAAAAACTTCATACTCAGTACTGCTTACATACTGAAATACAACTGCCACTTGTTCCCACCAGCAAAATCAAGACTCTCATCTTTTATCATACTGAAATATCTGGCAGTGGTTAATTCATTTTCAGTCTTATTGTCTATACCAGTAACTCGAGCAGATAAGGAATTTCATCTTTTATCACACTGAAATATCTGGCAGTGGTTAATTCATTTTCGGTCTTATTCTCTATAACAGTAACTAGAGCAGATATCATGTCCTTTTGAGAATGGTTTGATAAGTAGGTGGCATTTTTCTGCACACGAGTCATTTTTTCTTGCATAAAGGGATCCCAGCGATTAAGATAATTAACAATCTCCAAGAAAAGTCCCCTATTCTCTGATGTTCATCATATCCCCGAAGTTGTAAGCTAATATTCCTCAATGTACGACACAATTCTAGCAGACGTGAGATGCTTCCTGTTTTTCTCATTTTCTGTTTTTTTCTTTTCAGTGCTGTCCTTGCATTACTTCACTTGACATCAAATCTACACGTAACTTTTCATGTTTTAAATGATTGATACGTTCAGCTGTTGTTTGTTGGCTAGTTTTTGCATGCTTCTGAATTTTTTCAGGTCCCTTTTTCCACTTGCAACTGCTTGATGACATCCAGGCTGGGTCATTTTTGCTTATTAAATTGAATGAAAACAGTCTGCTTTCCCCCCCAGAATATGCAGGCCAAGAGGTGGCTTCTGGCATTTTATGCCTTGCTGCATTGAACGAGTGTAATTTATTTCTAAACATCTGTTGGGGATGCTTATTCAGGACAGACTGATATGGCCATGCAAAGGGGTTCTATTTCGTTATACGAAAAGGGCAGCCCAAGATGAGAATTACTGGAGTACTGGCTTTTACAGAAGACTTCAGCTCCTGTCATTAATGTTGTTTCCGTTACTACTCATTCAGATCTGTTGGGAAAGCTGCTAGCTGAAGCATTGCCTTCTGTTGAAACACCTGTAAAGGGCTTGATTTTCTTTGGTGGAAGCTGAGGAAGGTCCAGACTCTTGATAATCAGGCTGCTCAACCTCAGATGTTACTGATACATTTTAAAACAATTTTCTTATGTCCAATGTGGTGATTTTTTCTTCAGATTTTTTTTTTAAAACTGCTGTTTTTCTGTCCACTCTAGCATTACCTTTAATCCTCCTCAAATATGTACTTCCTTAATGTTATGGGGGGGACGTGCAAACCAAGTAGGCACATGTGCATCCATAACCTCATGCTGTTGGGATACGTGTATGACCTCACTGATTTTGTACACTGCATGTTAGCAGGAAATACCAAAATAGTAAAGGGAGGCAGGGGCAGAGAACTCCTCCAGCCCCAGAAGGCAGAGAGCTCCTTCAGCCAAGTCATGAGGGGGCGGGGTGGATTTGTTGGGGTGGGGGCGTTTCCCCAAGGCAGCTGGTGGCCTGGCAGGAGAGGTAGAACTCCTCCTGCCCAGGGCTACAGGGGGGAGAATGAATTTTGTGTCCCCGCTGATTACTGGGGAGGACCCATGCTCCTGCTTGCCCCCCTTCGGTACACTCTGGAGGATAGTGTCCCCTAGTGGTCAGGGCTTAGGCCAGTGACTTGCAGGGGGGGTGCTGGTAGCGTAGCTTGAGCCCTCCCAATCCACCGGGCTCCAATCCAGGGCCTGTTGAGGGCTGTCAGTGCTCTGACAGCTGGGGCTGGTCCAGGCTGCTTTCCCTGGGCCACTTTACTTCCTAGCTCCTCCCTGCAAAGATTGTCCCAAGGTCGCCGTCTGGGTTGGGGTGACATGAAGGGTTTTCCGCTCCCCACAGGGCACCTTTTCTGGCATCTGTGTTGGTGAGGCCACTCCCTTTCTCTCTCAGCTGGCACCTGCCTCGTGCAGCGGTACGTATGGCCATCCACGTAAGCCAGCTCAGCCCTAGGGCTTTCCTCTGCAGGGGTACCCCAGACAAAACAAAAGGGAGTTACCAAACTCCAGAGTCCATATGAAAAGGAGAGGGGAGTGCTTCCCTTTCCAGCTGTCTCTGAAGCAGGCCTCACTTCCCTCGGGGAGGGATCTTTGGGCAGTGGTCATGGTCCTGGGGAGAGAGCCTGCCTTCCTCTGGGGAACCTTCAGGTCTGCTTTCTGCACAGGTCTGTCCCCAGCTCAGCTGCTTGCCTGCCTTTTAACTCCTCCTGCAGGGGGCGCATTTGCTACAGGTGTGGCGGGGTGAGGCTGGCTGGGCCCAGAGCAGTTCCTTAACCTTTTGTTACCCACTATGGACTTTTTTACACCTCATATTTGGAGACTATTTTCAGGTCCCACCTCAGTCTTCAATTCTCACGAACAAACAAGGCCAGTCTTTTAACCTTTCCTTCCCAGGCAAGTTTTCTAAATCTTGTAATTTTTGTTGTTCACTTCTGGATTCTCCAGTTTGTCCACCTCTTTCCTAAAGTGTGACCCCCCCCACGCCCAGCACTGGAGGTAGTACTCCAGCTGAGGCCTCACCAGTCCTGAGTACGGCAGGACAATTACCTCCCATGTCTTACACATGATGCTTCTGAATCATATAGGCCTTTTCCACAGCTGCATCACATGGTTGATACATGAAAATCAGGCCCTGGGGTGTCCCAAGCTGGGCACCCAATATGAATGAACTTTTTGGTTAAATGTCTGACCTGGCATATATTAGGGAGGATTAACTGGTGGGGAGACTGAAAAAAGGGTGAGGAGATACAGGCCTGGTCTGTACTTGATGCTGTTTTTGGCAGCAGTTGAAGGAAGATATACAAGCTATGTAAAATAACTTGAGTATCTCCCTTTGACTTTCTAATACCCACCTACCTCCATGTCTCTCTCCAATGCACTGAGTTGAAGGGAAATGTCCTTCCTTTGACTCAGGGCTACTCTTCTCAGGGGGTGGACTTACTCAGTCAAATTCCAGATCAATTGAGCAGGTCTTCACTGACTGCTCAGTCAATCCAGAAAGATCAAACTGATGGTGGTGAATTTGCCACTGTCTGTGTAGACTAGGCCACAGAGAGAAGCAGAAGCAATGGGGAAATGGAAGTAGACGAATGGCTCCCATCACTCTTTAATGCTAGACACAACGCGCAAAGTCAGAAGCCTTGGCCCTACACCTAATTCTCAGACCTGTATAGTTTCCTGGATGCTTCAAAGGAATTGTGCAATGCATCACATGGAGTAAAAAATCTTTGATATGCAAGATGAATAAAGGCACCTCCAGTAATGGATTGTTTCAGATGTTTGGGGAACAACAGGAATATATCATCTTGTGTAAACCCTTCTACTGAGGGGTCATATTACTTGCACTCCTGCACAGGATGTATTACTGCAGTAGAGGAAGGAGACTGCAGGATATTATAGCACCTTCAAAAGATTGAAAGCCTGGAAGCACTCAGGCATCAGATTTGAAATTAGGGAAGTGTACTGTGTTTCTCATTATAACCTTACATTGAAAATAAACATGTTCACCAAGCAGTCAAAATAGCCAGAGTTGGTCTTGGATTTCATTTTCTTTGGTGCATTTTATGAACTCAAAGACAAATATCATGCATTAAGCTTGGGGAACAAGCAAACGTACACTTGCTACAGCTATAGGAATTAGTAATAAACATGAACAAAGTTAAAGCAAAGTCACCCCAGACTAATAAAAGGCTCTATCCTGCTTGGATGAAGTCAGTGGCAAAACTTTCATTGACTTCAATGGCAGGAAGATCACATCTAATGGTATTCATGAGCAAATTATGTCCAGTCTTCCTTTTCCTTAAGACTTTTCACTGTGCTTTTAGGAAAGCTCCTTCTTAATAGGAGGCAGTATGGACAGAGCACTGGACTGGAAGTCAGAACTCCTGCTTTCTATTTTGGATCTGCCCTTGGCCTGCTGGTTGACCTTGGGCAAGTCACTTCAACTCCCTGTCCTTCAGTTTCCTCATCTGTAAAATGGGGTTCATGATGGTGATCTCCTTTGTAAAGCACTTTGATAACTGCTGATGAAAAGTGCTATATAGGAACTAAGAATTATTAAAATTCTACATGAAGAAGGTGAAAACCTCCCACATATGTATATATTTTTAAAGATGAGATCATAGCCTGCTCTCCGTAACCAGGGGGGAAAATCTGGAATCTATTGAAGTCAATAGACTTCTGCTATAGAATAACATCAGTGCAAAAGAGAAGGGAATTTGGCCCACAATGAGTGGCTTTTGCTCCGTAACCAAATTTTCGCAGTGGAATAATGTTCTGCAGGTCTTTGATCTCATTACTAACTTTCAGTAAAGCTGACTTCCAATTCAGCATAATCTGTTTTTACAGCAGTCAAAACCCTACATATAAAAACAGAACGATATCATCATTGCATAGTGTTACATTGTATATCTAATGTAATAAATATGAGTTAAGACCCCCCCCCCAGGAACATTTTTCAACACAATTTTGTTCAAATGACACCTAACTGACGAATATTTTGGACACAGCCAATACTGAATGATTATTATACGAGACAGTATTTCCATAATAATGTAACATGGCTGTCAGAATGGCACAGATTTGGGCTTACATTTTGCTAATTTGCAAACGGTAATGCAAAGTCTCTGAATTAAATTATACGAAGATATTCATTATTGAATCCTGATTGGGATAGAATTAGCTTTAGTTTATACATTCTGCCAGTCAAATAATGACTAATTTTCGTTTCAATCAAACCTTATTTTCAAATGTTTCAGTTTTGTGTATGCAAGTTTCATCTTACCATTGAAGGCCCTGTTTTTTTACCTATTTCTTTTTCTACTACAGTGTTCCCATAGACTTTTCACCTTAGCTGTGAAATACAGAGCAGATTAAATTAGTAAAATGTTCTCTCCACTAGAGATGGGTGAATAACAGATTTTTTGAGCCATTGGCAATTCCAGCAAATAAATAAACAAAAATAATTTGAGATCAGACCAAAAGTAAACATTTTCTAAATTTTCAGCAAATTTGAAACATTGACGAAAAATTCGAGTCTGTGTCTGTGTGATGGCCTTGACGCATTGGCTTGCTGGTCTCAGTCCAGGTCCTGATGGAAAGATGTCACATCCCCGAATTCTTGACAGCTGATGCTAACTGGCTCTCTGGGACTGTTCTCAGCACAGAGGCCATAGAACATACATGAAGGATAAAACATTCTCTTGGGTGCTTCAAAAGCGGGTCTGAGGCACACAGAGGGGATGGGGAGAATCATGAAATCGCTGTCCCCATCCAGAGCTTCCTGGATGGGCTTCCAGCTCCATGGCTTGTCCTGGGCTGGGTCCCAGTGCTTCATCTCAGCTGTTGCATCAGGGGCACAGCATTGCTTAAGGCAAGATCTTTCCCATGAGATGTTAAGCCAATGCCCCTTCTTCAAACGGCTTGCTGCCCAGTTGAAAATCGAAGGTGAAAGCCTATCACCCTTATTCACCGGAGCACATCCAGAGAGAGTCAGAGACTGCCTCAGAGCAGTGGTCATGGTCCAGTAACCTGTCTCCAACATGAGAGCCTTCAGATGAAAATGCAAGAAACCCCATGGTGGGCAGTTACAGAGCCTGATGCAGACAGATGGCCAATCAGGACAACTGCAATCTCTCAGGCATGAGCTAATTGCTGAACAACTTCTGCCTTTGTCTTTGTCGTCATAGCAGTTGCACTTATTCTGCTCCCAACCCTTTAATGCACAACCCTTTGACTCTCCTTGTGTAGGAATGGTGCTCTAGGAAATCAAGATCCATTCCATACAGCAGCACAGGAAAATCAGGAATGTTCCTTGCTTCTGCAAATGGGGTGCAGGCTGTGAAATGAAAGGGCAAGGGAGAGAAATAGTTGCGTTCAAAAATGTAAAGCAGCCCATGAATTGTCTCTGGGTTATAGCGGAAATTACAAAGGCATTTCTGATGCCTGGCAATGAACTGGCCACACTTTTGGCTGCAGCTGAGCTACGGCTCTCAGTCACATTCCTGTTGGTGGCTTCACTGTCCAGGAACTAAAGGGCCCCCAGACCTGGAACGGGTTGTTGGATCCTGATGAAACAGCTTGGAGTCTTCAGGACAGATAAAGTCAATGACCCATTTGTCACACCACGGTTAGCAGCTTGGTTTGTTGTCCTGAGTCACTAACCAATATTCTGTGCACTGACAGAGGCAAATTGATATTTGCACTCCAGGGAAACGTGCTCTGTTGAGGCAGGCTGTAACAAAAACCCAGCTTCTCCCACTTCCCGCTCCTTCTTTAAAGGGTTGAGATTCCAAGTAGGAAGAATTAACCACTATGAAGCTTGTCTTAGAGAACTCTAGGAACAAGGGGTGCACATACCATGTGTCTGCTTCCTGGTTCTACTCTTGTTTCTGCAAAGTACCCAGAATGGAGAAGCCATTGCCTTTGGTGATATGATCATCAAAATACCCATGTCTAGCTCCGGAGGTAAAGCTGAGATACCCTGCAGCTGACCCTCTTTGAAGGAGCTGGGCAAACTTTCCCCAGTCCTTTGGTGAATGATTATCGACAATCGTTATAAAGTCAGATTCCACCCACATGCTGGCTCTGAGTGGCAAACCCATATTACCTGAAACATTCCTCAGTTTACCACTTTTGAAAATCATTTCCAGGTTGGGAACATTGAGTAGTGAAGATAAGGCCATCATGCCAGCCAATCAGCATTCTCGAGGCTGCAATTTCACTCCAGACTCAGCAGTAGCATCTTTTGGAAGCCATGTGTGCTGCATAGATGTAATGAAGTAAGCTCTCACAGCTTCTCATTTTGACTGGTGTCTGAAAATCTCATCCTCATCAATCATCGTCATCATCAGCAGGGCACATCCCAAGGGGACGTAGCCTCCTTGCAGATGGAGCTCCAATGGGCCCAAGATCTAGCGAGACCCCTCTGGGCCAGGAGATCGGGCTGGATACTCAGGTTATGTACAGCACACAGGTAAATCATTTTGTATCAAATAAGTAGCAGCTGAAAGCTCCACTCATTTCTCCAGCTGAACGTGGCTTTGAGGTTGGCAAAGCAGGAGTAATTTCTCTTTAAATTAAAAAAAAAAGCAGGGAACTGCATAGCCAAAGTGCTACTGCAGAACAAGCTAAATGTCATCGTATGGCTGAGCTGTCCAGATCAGGAAGAACCGAGACTCCCCTGAGAAAGCTGCAGCTCAATTGTTCCACTGCATTTGTCAGGTCTGGAGATAGAGGGAGAGAAAAGACAGATCTGGGGGACAATCCTCAGATTAGAACCAAGGTTCACGTTTGGAACGTAGAGCATGATTAGCCCTCAGCACAACTCACCGAGGGAGGTTGCGGGCTCTCATCATTGGAATCTTTAAATCAAAACTGGATGAAGCTTTCAAAAAACATGGCTCTCGTTCATCTGGAACTGTAGGGCCAGATGCAGGAATCACCAGATGAGGTTCTCTAGCCTGTGTTATGAGAAGGTCAACTATATGGGCATAATGGTCCCTTCTGGCCTTAAATGCTACAGCTTGCGAATGAACCATTCAGTGCAGCTGGCAGATGGGACTTGGGACCTTCAGTCCATGCCTTGCAGCACAACCGGGGCAGGGGTTTGGGTCAAATCCTTTTGCTCTGCTCCTTTAAGATGCTGAACTGTTCATGCCCCAGAGTGTATCATGCCACTGGAAAATCCCAGAGTGCCTCAGATTTCTCTTGTCCGTTCCCCCTCCCAAACTCTCTTCTGGCTTCTGAGCTCCTCGTTCCTTCCCATCGGGCTCACTCACACCTAGTTTGGGTGGTGCATGGGCTCTGGCGCAGCCCAACAAAAGAAAGGCCATTGGAAGCTGCTGGTGACAGCCTATCCGCAGCTCACACAATGGTGTCAATTATTTCCACATCAGTTTGAGATGAGAGTGGGGTGTCCGTCTTAATTCACCATTTCCTGGCTCTTCTTCATGAAGCCAGTTCAGCACCTGGATTGTCTGACTATGGGAGAGTGGGGCGTCAAAGGAGGCATGGGAACTCTTTCCTTTTCAAGCTTACCTTTGATATTTATTTAACTTTTCCTTTTCATTTCTTGATTTGCACCTTACTGGTTTGCTAATTTTTCATCTTCTGTAAATGAAAGTTCTTGGGCAGGAGGGAGAAGGGGGAGAGATACTACCCAAGATTAAATGCCCCTTACTCCTGCAGCTGGCGATGTGGCTGAACTCACTTCACTGGTCTCATGTTATATGATCTGATCTAGCAGCTAATCCTGAGACGCTGTCAACAGTTTGCCTGTGTTCACCTGTACTGTCCTGTCTCCAGTACACTGTCTTTCCTAATGAAACAGACATTCCATCCATTAGCCCCAAAATGTTTAAAAGGCCAGAAAGCTCCCTGTTCCCACCGTAGAAGATAGCTACCCGCTGCGGGCTTAATCTAGCTCCATCATCATCCTGTCTCAGTGCATTTCTGTCCAGTGTGGCAGCATGTACACGATGAAGTTTGTGTGTTTTCTGGAATGACACTCTCCGGTGTAGAACAATGTATTTATGAAAGGGGTGGGCATTGTCAAAGGTCCGGCCTGGGGAAATGGGTCACCCTGAGCAGACAGGGAGGGATGTGGACTCTAGCTAGGGAACCCGATTGCAGGAGAGGAAGCACAGCCCAATGGAGAGTTCTGCTTGGCTGTGAGTTTGCCGTGTAGAGGATGCTGAACCAGACTTACCACAATGGAGCTGAGCTGTGAAGCCAGTTTCCTGACACTGGACCGAGTGTCAAGGCAGTGCTACAGATTGGAGTGGAGCAGGCAGGGGATGGAGAGATGCCGTCCGACACCACTTCACCACCGCTGGGTCTTTGTCAGAGAGGTCCAGGTGGGTAGAGGTAGCCTTCTGCCTGAGTGTTCTCCGGGCCCCAAAATCCCAGGCCATTTACCCATAGGGCTGTGCAGTCAGCTGTGTCCTGAGGCAACTGTGAAGTTTTGATAAGTTTATTGCGGTGCAAATAGCTTGTTAATGTGCTTTCCCAAGTCAAAGGTGTTCTGCGGCTTCATGTTCCCAAAGGCCCCACAAATGGGTAAGGAACACCCACAATGCTCCTGTTCCCCCAGGAGGGAGAAGAACTTGGGTATGGGCTCCAGCCATTCACTCTATGCCTTACAAGTAACCATAGATACCACTTGGCCCAGTTGGTGACAGGCAGAATGCTACCAATACTTGCTTTTTGTGGGCTGAGTGAATGTGCCCATTTCATGGCTAAGACTGCTGAAGACCTCAATCTCCACCCAGCTTGACAGGAAGTGCCAGCATTCAGCATTTCACAGGACTGAGCCCAAACACAGCATATGCTTAGCCCCTCCTCCTGCAAAGATGCCCACTCTTCACTTCATACATGTAAGCAGTCACATTGCATTCAGCAACCAGCTCCCCTGTCTATGGACAGATAAGCAGCTGGATGGATGTGTGCATGCAGGATGGAGGCTTGCGCAGGTTTAGGTAAAACAAATATCAAGGCATTTTGAAATTTAGTTTACCTATCATGCCTATATATCTTTGAGAGCTGGCCAGAAATTCTCAGCGGGAGTGTTTCTCCCATCAGAAAATGCAGATTCATGAAAAGTGAAATTCTTCACAGAAATGCAGCAAATTCAACAACATTTCATTTAGGAAAATACCAGAATAGACCGAAGCATTCCACTAAAGGTGAAAATGTTGCAGGTTGTCCTTTTCAGAATGGAATGGTAAGATTTACCCTTCTAAGTGTGTTTTTGTTTCATTTGTTTTATTCTGTATAATATTAAAAAGTAAAAATTGGAACAAAAGATTTCCACTGACCCAAAGTAAAAAATGGTTTGGAATGTAGTTTTCTGGGAAATTGAAATTTTATATCTACATTCTGTTTTGGAATGGCAAAAAATTCAAAATCAGGGAATTTCACACAACAGAAAATCGGTTGCACTTTTCTGTGAACTCAAAGTTTTCAAATAGTTAAATGATAAATCAGATTTCTCCAGAGCCACTGTCACAAGTTACCTATATTTCTCATTGTTTAGATGTTTTTTTTTTCTTTTACTGGCATTTAAATCAAAATTCTCAGAAAACTTTCTTCATGATGATAATTTCACAATTTTATTAAATACGTGGATAAAAATGTTAGAGAAAAATGTGCAAGAAATGGAAAATGGACAATTTTTCACAAAAAAGTTTTGATTTTCACAAAAGATCATTTTTCAATGAAAATATTTTCAGATGAAAAATCTTGACCAGCTCTAAAGGCTGGTTGGCAAGGTAGCTGACTACAAATAGCAGTGTCACCATTCCCAATCATTCAAAAGGCAGGAGTGAGGCCCTAGGCATCATGAGCCTCGCTTAAAAATCACAAGTTTTAAAAATAATAAAACTTGAGGGTTTTTTATTTGGTTTTTGGGCCTAGTGAGTCCCGTTTTCAAGAGCTGGAGAAAATTCCTTACAGGAAAGACTTAAAAAGCTTAATCTCTTGCATTTATAAGAAGCAAGTCTAAGAGTGACTTGATTATGGTGTAAAGTAACATTATGGAGAGAAAATGCAGGGATTTAGGTGGGGTTGGTCCTGCTTTGACCAGAGGGTTGGACACTAGATGACCCCTCCTGAGGTCCCTTCCAACTCCTCATCTTCTAGGATTCTATGTTGCACAGTTTGATGACCTGATAGATACTTCCGTACAGTCCATTAGGACAGTCCGGCTCATGTCAGTAATCCCAATCCTGCCCATGGCATCTGAGGCTGCCAAGTTATGGCAGTCCATTTACCATGTTTGTCCCACATTTCATTCCTTGAGAAAACAGCTAATGCAGAGGAGGAGCATTATGTTCAGTTGACATCTGTGGCCCTCTAATAAGGCAAAGGTAGACAATGAAAGAGTCGGTCAAATTGCAGCAGCTGTTCTACCAAAGAATGGGCACAAAGATTTGCTACTCTCAGGCTGTACTGAATGGACCCACAAAGCTTGTAACTGTGCTCTGACACCTGCTCCAACTCCCAGTGGAATTCACTCTTTAGACTGCCCATCAGCAGGAAGAAAACGCCCCTGCAATCTAGTCTGAAACAAGTTCTCCATTTTTAAAGTAAAAACTAATGCGAAGACATAGGGACAGGAAAGCAGAGCACCAGGCGCAATGCTGAACATCTTCTAATAAATGCTTTAAAGAACAGACCTAAAAAGAGCACTTAATTTAGAATTATGGAGCAGTTATACGTTAATGAAATATTAATTGACTATGGCAATTACTAAAGTTTAATAACTGGGAGAGATAATCCCATTGTGACTTAAAATTACAAAACCATTGATGGTCTAATTAATAATGTATATGCTAGTAATGACCTAATTAAACAAAGGTACAATTATAAATATGTAAGCAGATTAATAGGAATCTAAGTGCGCATTCAATGCTTTTGTAATTTTATTTGAATCTTTAAATGAAGGCTGATAACCTTTAAAGTAGCCCCTAATTAATATTTAACAACTACTGTATTTTAAAACATAACTCCTATGGATCGGAGCAAGTTGATGGCTGGAGAAATTGTATATTACATTTCTTGGTATCCTTTGACAATTATATTAATAACATTAAGAATGTACTAGCTGTTTGCTATCTACAATACCTTTTTTGTGATGGTATGCAGGGGTACTGAGTACTGGAACCTTTTTTGCCAGCTCCACTGCCCAGTTGGGGAGTGGGGTGAGCAGGGGAAAGGAGCGTGCCGCTAGAAGAAGAGGGGTGGCTCAGGAAGAAGGGGCAGTGGGAGAGGCATTTTTCAAATTTACTATCAAGATATGAGTACAGGAATTTTTTTTTTTTTAACAAAAAAAAAGAATAAATGAAAAAGCACTGGCTAGCTAGTTAGACACTTAGTACATGTATAGGAACTCAATACCACGAAAAGGATCTAAAGAGATACCCAGTTACAACTGACAGGAGAAATTGGAAGAAGCTGTAATGCAAACACTTTCTTACAGACACAGAGTGTGATTTATGCCAGTGCTTTTCAAACTATGGGTTGGGACCCAGAACTGGGTTGTGGCGTCCCTGCTGCTGTTGCCAAAAGACTGGAGGGCATTGCTGAAAGATGTAATTGTTGGGTCACAGGCATACATGATTTTTTTCAACTGGGTCCCGAGAAAAAAGGTTGAAAACCACTGATTTATGCCATCATGTGCCAGAAATGCCCCTCTTCCGTATACATTGGACAAAGAGAACAGTCTCTGTGCAAAGGAATAAACGGACACAAATCTGGTATCAGAACTAACAACATTAAAAAACCAAAAAGGGAACACTTCAGTCTCCCTGCTCACTCCATTGATGATTTGTTAATAACCATACTTAGACAAATGGATTACAAATCAAAGCTTACAAGAGAAACTGCAGAACTGGAATTCATATGCAGATTTGACACTATTGCCTTAGGGTTCAATAGGGATTTCAGCTTTATTTCTCATTACAACAGGTAATTTTGCTTTCTTTTTACTTCACCTCTCTCTAATATGCTGTTCTCCACTGTTTGAATCTAAACAACTGTTTTGATTTGCTGTAACCGTCTGACCTGATCCTATGACTTACACTTCCCTGCATTTATTTTCCTCCCTTCATCTGTACTTCTCCATCTTCAAGCATCTGACAAAGTGGGATTTTCTCCCACGAAAGCTCATGCAATAAATAAATTTGTTAGTCTTTAAAAGTGCCACTAAACTCCTTGTTTGTTTTGTTAGACTGAAATCCTGGCTCTCTTATAGTCAATGGGATTTCAGCCATTGACATCATTTGGGCTAGGCAATTAAACCAATTCATAACAATAATTGTGAAGCTACAGGAAGTGTGTCTTTGAGATGGCCACATTTAAACTCGTATGTACATCTGTCCAGTCTTTGTATGATTGTTTGCCAGGAGAGTTTGACACCATGGAATGTGGAAAAGCTCTCATATAATAAAAAGCCGAAGGTCCTGATCCCGCCATGTGGTTGGATAGATCTCATCACTTGCATTGAGGCCTCTGACTTCAGTAGGCCCTGCCCGTGGGGATCCTACCACAGCCTGGAGGCCTAAGTGAGTAGTTAACTCAGCCCTTGGGATAAACGAGCTAGGGTGCTAGCTAGAAGGCTGCAGAAGCCTGTATAATAAAAGACCATGATCCCATGCAGGTAGATTGAAGCATCCTCTTGGAGGCTGGTGGAGCTCAGTGGAAGTACACCTGTGCAGACCAGGGCATTGTATGGCATGATAAAAGAAATAGCGTGGTTGTGTGATTCGCCTATATCCTAACGCATAACAGAAAGGCTGTACAGGCGGTTGGCCAGTCCAGACTCTGCCTGTTTAACCATGCAACCTAAAGCTCTTCTAGCAGAATACTTGTCTATGGAATATAGCACGCATAACCCATACCTGCTCCGTGTGGTACACTGTCCCCCTCTAATGGTTGCCGGGCTACACAGAGCCAGAACTTCACTAAAGGAGGGTCTCTAGCTCAGGCAGTAGAGATGCCCTCAAGGAGGTCCCAGGTTCAAGCCTGGCTGCTGAGAATGAGTCAACACTATCACAGCTTTAGAAAAGCTTATAACTAACATCTCTAATTTATTGGGCTCTCTGCTGGGGCAGCTGGCCCACAGCGCCCCACGAAGGGATACTGCACCCAAACCTGTAGTGCTGTTTGGGTATCAAAGATCAGGAGGAGTTTTCAAAGTGAGTTGGAGAAATCCCTCCCAGCTAGAGCCAAACCAGATGCCATGACCTCTAATGAGGCTCCGAACCTCACAGAAACTGCAGCCAGACAAGAAAAAGCAGTTCACTGTACGAGAGGAAGGGCCTGCAGCCTGGTGGGCTGAATGCCGCTGTCTTCCTCCGGGTGAAATGCCCTCCAGTGCTGAAGTTGTCATTCTGACCAGCAGGCAGGTGCTTGCTAGTGTTCACACTCAGAGAGGAGAGGAAATGGACCATGGGACAGCCTGTCACAGCCATTGAACTGTTTGTCACAGAGAACACGGCCCCCAGGCTGACGTGTCCCCAGACAGGTACGTAGGATCCTATAGGATTGGCTGACTGACAAGCACTAGTCTGGGCAGCCGTAAGTTCTCATGGGACTTGTGAGGCACCAGCTTCTGGGAATCCTTATTCTGTCCATGGGAGCCTCGGCAGGAGACTGCTCTCCACTGCCTTGCACCCTGTGCCATCCGTTAGGGTGCTGCACCCCACCAGCTCAGCATAGAGGCCCCTGTGCACATGCTGCACACTGGGGCAAATGGAACCAGGCCCCATGTGAGTGGGAAGGGAATTGACCTTTATTTTTTACCAGTTGGATGCCAAGAAGCTCACATGCTTTCTCCCGAGCTGGGTACTGGGAACAGAAATGCCACCTTACCCCATCATGCAGAGCGAAAATCTAGGACAGAGATATAGAACCTTTGAAGAGCAAACGACGCCTTAGTGATTTTTGGACACCTTAGTTGTTTTCACCCCAGCTGTCCTCTTCTCCTCCCTTCCTTCAGCTTGTCTGCCCTCCTCTACCTTCCACTGAGTTAAAGCAGAAAGGAAATGAGTCATGTTCCATGGTACACACCAACTGTATATACTGGGGAACGTGTCACTTTGCCACTGGGTATGTGGCATCTGTCTAGCAGAGGAATACTTGCCTGATTCCCTGGAGTGACGCACGATCCCTATGTCACATACATGTGTCTTGTTTGAACCTAGCCTCGAGCTGCGTAGGCTCTTTACTCTGGCCGGGGTATTTCTTCACTGCTTGGAGAGATTCTGGCTGTAATAATCCAAGCCTACAAACTCCCTGCTCTCTTTAGTCCTACACATCCCAGCTCTGTTATGTTTCTTTAATCTCGCAAAGGTCACCCGGCCCATCCATGCATCCCTGAATTATTGATGAGACATGTTCAGGGAGCTGTGATCTGCAGTCCCCCAATGCCAGCAAAATATCCCAGATGCTGGTTCATCCGCTGAGGAACAAGCTCCCCCAGCCTCCATTTTGCATTTCAAGGCTGTGTAGACCTAGGAAAGAGGTGGCAGAGTCAAAAACCACTGTTAACATATTACTGATCTAGGACCATATTTTAGCTAATAGGCTGCACCTGGAAAAAAGTCCCCTAAAGTCTAACTGCAGATGAACCCTAGCCAGGCAGTGACTGGTGTAGGCTAGGCTTGCATAAAACCAGGAATATGAGAGCAGGAGGGGTTGCAGGGAGGAGCTCTGCAAATGCTCCCTAAAGAAAAAGGGAGTTGGCTAGGGAGAAGAAGGCATTTGGGGGAGAGTAAACCTGGAATCCAGCCCAGACTACAGAAGCCAAGAGTGGGGAGTGGAGGAAACTCAGGCTGGGAAGGCCAGTTGTGGGCCTGGAGCTAGAGAAGTGTGGAAGGAAGAAGCCCAAGGAAACAGCCACAGGGCCTGAAATAGAGCAGACCATCGTTGCTAGGTATTGGATCCCTGGCTGGATCCCAGGGTAGCAGGTGGGCCTGGGTTTCCACCAGCCAGTGGGCAAGTGTCAATAGATCCACACTTGGACTGGAAGACGGCCTGCCCCAGCAAACGGACAGCCTGCCCAATGGGACTTTGACACCCTGGAAGAGGATGAGAAAACGGTGACCTGTTTGAATGGCCACTCACGAAGTCCTAGGGCAGGGGTGGTGAGAGCTGATCACCAGACCCAGCCACAAGGAGGGATCCAGCAGTGATTGAATCCCACAGGTTCCCAAGATTTGCCAGTGCAGGATAGACTCCTGTGGTGATCTCTGCAGAGCCGAGTTGAAGAACATTAGTGACACAGGACAAAGAACTTGGCATTTTTGCTGCCTATACTTTTTCTGCTAAATGAGTGAAGACAGACAGTGGGGTTGTCTGTTGCTGGGGAGGAAGGAGGGGGAAAAAGTGGGGGCTCGTTTTCATGTGAAGATAGCCATATCTATGCAGCATACTCATGGAGACAAGGTGCTGCGGGTTTTCCCTAGCTAACACAGCTGAGCTCAGCCCCAGGGTGGGTGCTAGTGGGTTGACCTCACTCAGTTACATTAAGGGTGATCTCAGGCAAGAGATAGAGGGTGATCTCAGGCAAGTCACTGACCGCTCTGGGTCTCAGACCCCATCTGGTCCATGGGCCTAAGTTTGAGGTAGCTGCCAGTCAATGCAGAAATGCCACAAAACTGACCGACATTGGCTCTCCACAGCTGAGGGGTGGGATGCAGGAGAGGTGTCCTGTGTTTCTGGCATGGCTCCCTGAGTAAATGTCTCCAGAACTCCAGCAGGAAAGGGGGGTGGCTGACCACTGCTGCTCCAGGACCGTTTTTCTTTCTGCTTTGTTAGGGCAAAGGGAGGCTCTGTATGTCACGGTGACCCCAGCACTGCTCAGCCAGGCCATGTGGCACTCCCTGACCTCCCACCTGCCTGCACTCTCCCAGGAGCGGAGTCATGCCCTGGAAATTGCAGCGCCTAGCCTCGCTTCTTGCTCAATGATGTTGAGCTCCTTTCTGACTGTCTGGGGTTGTGATAACTCATTCCTGGGAAAATCCGCCCACGAGATGTCAGTGCTGATTTTCTCCTGCAACCCCTGCTGACCAAGAGCCAGAGTGAGGGTTCAGAAGGCATCAGACCGCTACCACCCCCAGGGAGGGCTGGGGTTATGTAGAAAGCACCATTGCTAATTCCAGTATTTATAATCCGCTTGTTTTGTGCTCAGCCTTTGAAGAGGTAACTGGTATGTGTCGAGGTTGGGTGGGTAGGTGTTTTTGGGGCGTGCTGCAGTTCTCCTTATATTTTGAGCAGCACAATAATCCCAGCGACTCCTGCACTGTGTGGCTTGTGAAACACATGTCAGTATTTCGGAGGGGCAAGCATCTGTCATGTTGATGGAAAGGGCCTCGCCTTGCTCTGTCAACGCAGGTTCATGTGCCACTTTGCATCTGTGTGTGGAGTGATGGATTTTCTCCCAGGCTCTTTTAGCCTGTGCTCCTCACTTGGCTGTGAAAAATGAAAGGTTACCATGGGATCAAGACAATGACTTGTCACCTGTCGGAAGCACTCGTCCCCGACAGCCTGTGAAACATGTCGCTCTGTCACTTCGCAGTTAGCTCGGATTCTTCAGTCCCCAGTCAGCTGCTGAGTGTGATGTCATATTGCCTATTACTTTGCTCTTCAGAGTAGGCCCCCAAGGCAGCACAACCTTCTTGACAAGGAGACCACCTGGTTTTCCTCGATGTAATAAATAATATTCAGTGATACCATTGATGCCATTTTCCAAGGCCTGAAATCAGCAAACTGAATGAATTGCCACACTTTCAGTTACCAGAACTGATCATTGACAAGTCAATGGAACCCTTCTTATTTAAAAGGTCGCAGCTTGTTCAGAAATGGCCGGTAAGTCCATTCAGCAAACTCACTGATTCCCATCATGTTAAACTTTCCTTCTGCCCCGTGTAGTGCACAGAGTTTGCTGGCTGTGAGCCAGTTGGGTAACTGGAGCTGATTGCAGTATATAAGGCATAAAGCAAGAGGACCAAACACAGCTCATGCATCACCCTTCTTTCTTTGTCCTGGTGAAAACAGAACTGAGTGTGTAAAATCGAAATAAAGGTCTGTCTTCTCTGCAGAGTTAACCTGGTCTCTTATGTGGGGGCATCTCCTACTCTTTGCACAAAACCCTCTCACCATGGGTAGATTTTGGAAATTCCCTTAGGGGAGGTAGCTTGGGGAGGGAGGGCCAGGGCTGTCCTTGGGGGGGGCGAAGGGGGCAATCGCCCTGGGCCCCGCGGTTCCGTGGGCCCCGCGCTGTCCCACTCCTAATGGACCCCGTTCCCCCCCACGGGACAGCCCTGGGGAGGGCTTATACCAAATGACAAATGCTCATTGGCCCAGTGGGTGTGACATCATCTTGACCACACCCACAGCCCCACACCTTAGCCAGAGGCCTTTTTAACCTTCTCTCATGCAAGAAGAAGCCCAAAATGCAGCTGTCAAATTATGAGTGGCTGGGTTTCCTATCTATATGAACATTTAGGTGCATATACACAGTGACATAGCTCTCTAATAAGCAACATTAGTAAGGCAGACAAGTGAAAATGCGTTACTACTTGTAACAGTCTTGGGGGTTCAAAGGCAAAGCCCACACCATTGAATGGGAAAGGAACAGAACTTTAATAACACAGACAGGAGTGATGTGTGCGGCTGGGAGCAGCCATGTTAGATCACCTTTAGGGCATGTCTCCCAATTCCTACAACACTGTCCCATGCTGGGGAATGTCTCTAAAATCACAACTACCTTCTACAAGCATATCGCTACACTACTAACAGTAATAAAAATAAAATTAACAGCAGTCATCTTCCCTAAACATCAGTGAAGTAATAGCCGGCGAGGGTGGCCACCAGATTTTGCAGCATCGGCCTCAAGGTTCTGATCGGGGCTAATGCCTTCAGTAAGGACACTTTCAGTGTGTAGTAAACACAGATCTGACAGTCTCTTTTAACCAATGTTTTCCCCGGGAATTGAAATTAGGGAGGGTGTTTGAATTTACAGGGGAGATGTTAGGGCCAATGAGGTGTTTGGGGGCAAAGGGAGGCTGAACAGCACCATAGTAAAAACTGAAAAGTGTTTCATGACCATTTTATTAGATTATCACACGTTGACTACTCAAGCCTTCTATGAAGCACTTTATCTACATCCTTCTGGGCTTTTTGTTTTACGAAGGGATCTTACAAAACTAGGTGCCTGGCACAAAATGGCAGATGAAATTCAATGTTGATAAATACAAAGTAATGCACATTTGAAAACAAAATCCCAACTATACGTATAAAATGACGGGGTTTACATTAGCTGTTACTGCTCAAGACAGAGATGTTGGAGTCCACTGTAGATAGTTCTCTAAAAAATTCTGTTCAGTGTGCAGTGGTAGGCACAAAAGCTAATTGCATGTTAGGAACTAATAAGAAAGGAAGAGGGATAAATAACAAGACAGAAAATATTATAATGCCACTATATAAATCCATGGTACTTCCACATCTTGAATACTGCATTCAGATCTGGTTGCCACATCTCATAAAATATATACTGGAATTGGAAAAGGTACACAGAAAGGCAACTAAAATAATTAGCGGTATTGAAGAGCTTCCCTCTGAGGAGAACTTAATAAAACTGGGACTTTTCAGCTTGGAAAAGAAATGACTAAGGGGAGATATGATGGAGGTCTATAAAATCTTGACTGGTATGGAAAAAGAGAATAAGGAAATGTTATTTAATACTTCATCTAACACAAGAATTAGGTATCCCCCCAATGAAATTAATAGGCAGTAGGTTTAAAACAATCAATAGGAAGCATTTCTTCCCATAACACACAATCAACCTGTTTAACTCTTTGTCAGAGGATGTTGTAAAGCCAAGACCAAGGCCAAGTGTTCAAAAAAGAATTAGATAAGTTTATGGAGATACAATGCAATACTATGTTCTGAAATGTTCCTGGTTTCTTTTTGCCAGAAGGTGGGACCAGATGACAAGGGATGATGGATAGCTCCATGTCTGCCTGTCCTGTTCACTCCCTGAAGCATCAGGCACTGACCACTTTCAGAAGACAGGTTACTGGGCTAGATGAACATTGGTCTGATCCAGTATGATCATTCCCATGCTCTTATGTAAAAAATAATTTTTAAAAAAGTGTTTAGTACAGAAACTATCCAAGATAACGACCTCTCAAGATAGTGATAATGTGAGATAATGACCTTGGCAAATAAAGCATTTTAAAAATCTTGGCCTACTAGGAAACATTTTTATAAGTTTCCCAGTGACAAATCTAGCATTCTGGAGCAAAGTCACTAAAACACAGTTCAATAAACAAATGTTCCTTTCATGTGCCTCTCCCTTCTCCTGCCACCGTACCCCACTCACCGTGTTGTCCTTCTTGGACAGTACAGGAGACCCACAGTTCAGAGGTTCTTTTGCATGAGTTCACCTTTCAGGGAAAAGGGGGGAAGAAGGCACTTTCTGTTCTGCCACCTCCACACTGTGACCTAACCATTGTGATTTTAGGGCTCAGTGGGGGAACTTCTGATGATGCAGGCTAGCAGTCTCTCCACAGAAACCCTGTGACTGTCCCATAGCAGGTCTACACGCTAGCATTTATCAGGGATTTCAGCTATAATGGTCACTTAAAAGTACAAAAGATTCTGAATGGAGTCTAACTAAGAGCTACAAGCACTATTTGACCAGCCCAATCCTCGTTAAAAGATAGAGCTGATTAATAATCAGATAATGCTTGTAACTCAGACATCTGTCCCCTCCCCACCCTCACCTCCTCTCTCTAACCTCAGAATCAATCTGGTATGGCATCTGAACCCCCTTACTCTTTAGTAAGCTCAGTTCAGTCATTTCCAAGTTCCAACCAATGACTAAATTGGTACAACACTATGGCTGCGTCTACACTGGTAAATTAAGTTGACTTAAGCTTGCTTAAGTCGACTTAATTTACCCTGCGTCTACACTACACTTTCCTTAAGTCGACTTAAGCAAGCTTAAGTCAACTTAATTTACCAGTGTAGACGCAGCCAATGAAAATTAATGAAAATTAAGTCGACTTTATTAAACCTCCTTTCCACTAGACCTAAGGCTTAAGTCGACTGTCGACTTAAGCCAGTGTAGCTGTGGGGTAGCCCTAAGTCAACTTAGGGCTACCCCAGGGCTATACCAATGCCCTCCCTGCCGGGGGGGAACAGGGGGAGCCTGACATGACCCCCCACAGGGCAGGGCAGAGCCCTGCCCACCCTGCCCCTATGCCCTGCCAGGGTCCCTGTCCCCCTTTGCCCCATTGTACCTAGGTACAATGGGGCAAAGGCTGAGCCCCCTGGCATTGGGCAAGGGGTGCCCCCTGCCACCGTGGACCTGCCCTAGGTCCCCCTAAGCCCCTAGAAGTCGACCTAGGCATCCAGTGTGGACGCTCTAGGTCGACTTTTTAAGTTCCCCCCAAAGTCGACTTTAATTTTAAGTGGAGACACACTAAGTCGACTTAGTTAAAGTTGACTTAAATTACCCAGTGTAGACATAGCCTATATTACTAGAAGCTGACATCTGGGGGAATGTTGGGAATATTCGGGGAGGGGGTGGGGTGTAGGGAAATCCCTGCTTTTAACCCATTGTGGATCACATCCAGTTTTGTATATGTCGCATGGCAAAAAATGAAAGGTGTAAAAAGTAGTAAAAAAGAGTGTATGGGCATTATAATTAACAAATAAAGGAGGGGTAAAATTAAAGATGGCTGAAATCTAATGTGTAGCTGTCAGAATTTTAAAAAAGTAAACACCAAACTTCAAAAAAATTCATAAATTTTGAGACTCTGGCCCCCTCAAAAATATTAAAAAGCAAAAAGAGCTAAAAAATAAAATTACTTACTAGAAGTAGTTGGATGTATACCACAGACACAACTGTTTGATAAGGGGAGGAAGCATTATATTAAAGGACCAGCAACTCCCCAGAAGGGAAAAAGGGGAGGTCCTAAAAGTGTGTAACCCTACATTTGGTTTTAAAAAACAACAACAACAACAACAACACACCCCTTCACAGTATTTGTAACAGCCTGTGTAAACCTAACCGGTAACCTGAAACTTCCAAAGCTGGGATGGGCTGACTTTAAGGATAATTATCACCTAATATAGACCAATGGGCTGCTATTGTTATGTGTCTATTGGCGTCACAGATATCTTGCTCCTGCCTCTTGCTATTGCCTCTGCAGCAATCTGCAGGCAGAGAGAGATCAAGGAAAAATACTTTCTCAGGTCATGCCTAATGCTTTCCCAGCAGGAAGGGAATCAAAGGAAGATTTTTGGGGAGCTATGGAAAAGATTTTGGGGAGACATAGCCTCCCCTGCCTATAATAAAATACACCCATTCTTCTCACCCACATTGAGTGGTGCTTTTGTTCTGAACTAGCTGGCTTACAGGCAGGAGCCTGAGTGAAGCTTTCATTCCAGCTTTCATTCAGGCGACTATCTCAAATATTGATAGGCCCCTAGGGCCCCCCATAGTTCCCCTGGAGGCCACATCAAGTTAGCATCACAACACCCACCAGAAGCAGGTCATTGTTATGACCCACATTTTACAGATAAAGAAGTCCTAGGGCACTTTTAAAGACTAACAAATTTATTTATCTCATGACCTTTTGTGGGAGAAGTGGGATTTTTCTCCCACAAAAGCTCATGTGATAAATAAATTTGTTAGTCTTTAAAAGTGCCACAGGACTTCTTGTTTGTTTGGCTGACCGAGACTAACACAGCTACCCCTTTGGAACTTATTTTACAGCTAAGGAAACTGCGGCACTACAAAGATGAGTGTCTTGCCCAAAGCTCATGCAAGAAGCCCATGGCAAAGACAGGAACAAACTCAAGTCTCCTTCGCTGTACCCATATAGCTGAGCTAATCACTGGAGACTGGGTCTCCAAATTTTCACTCAGACAAAAAACTGAATTGACGTAACTTTGCATGCTGAGTTCATTTTCTGTGACTAACCTAGCAAACAAACTTGTTGGCAAAAAATATTGACCAACAGCAAATTTTAAACTAATATTAGACAAACTTCACCACAAATGAATATTCATCTCTTAAGAGTGAGCAAGAGACCCCAAAGCCCAATTATATACTCCTCCCAACAGGGAACAGAGAAACTAGCATGTCTAATCAAAAGCAATTGACATACCTCATGTTCCAGCTTCGGAAGAATCTCAGCAAGCTGCACATGAATAGACCACGAGGCCATTTTTTCAAATAAAAACAAATGGCAATAAAATAACTGGAAAATGTTCCTGAAATCTGGGAACAATTGTTTTATCATATTGGTAGATTTATTATTAATATCAATTATTATTGTTTTTTCTTTCCTTTTTTCTTTCTTTCCTCACTCCTTTGGTCCCACTTTTTTCTTTTTGCCTTACTTGTTCTCTGTTCAGAAATGGCACTCTTTCCCTGCCAATTTCAGGGAACTGAAACTTTTCAGAAACAGGAAGAAATGTTCACACAGACGAAAAACAGATCAATTTCAAATCCCATGCACTGAAAACTTCAGCATTTTTTCATTTTCCTTGAAAGCTGTTCCTTTTTTAACAGTCTCAACTCCTCTGAAGAGCAAAAATTACAAATGGTGGAAACTCTTCATTCACAGGAAACTTGTCTGTAGCAGTATTGTCTGCCCTGGCTTCAGGGTATGTTGACGCTGCAATAAAAGACTGGCTGTGGCTGGCCGAGGTAAGCTGACTAAGGCTTAGCCTGTGACTGTAAAATGGCAGTGTGGACCTTCCGCTTCAGGCTGAGCTGGGGTCTGAGACCCCATGAGTGGAGAGGCCCCTTTAAAAACAAGTGTTTGGGCCTGGCAGAGCAGAGGTAAGGATAAGAGCCTGCTGAGCAGGGTTCAGGTAACTCCCAGAAAGGCTGATGAAGGAATCTACAGGAATCTGGGTCCCACAGCATAGGGGGCTAGCTGGCAGATGGCATGTAGAAGGGCTGGGGAATTGGGTTGTTCGGTATTTGAATAATTAACAAAGGGCTTGATCCAGGCTGGGGAGACAGGTCAGCAAGCTGCAACAAGATCTGGACAGCCCTCATATAGGGTGAAATCCTAGCCCCATTAAAGTCAGTGGGAGTTTTGCCATTGAAGTCAATGGGGCCAGAATCTCACCTGAGTGGGAAGTTAGGCCCTAACCCAGCAGTCACTTACAGGTCCACTTAATTCCACTCGGATGCCACAGGGACAATATCTGGTAGGCAAGTCAAATGTGTGTATTTGCAGGCCCAGGGCCTTTCACCGGGTTTAATGGCACACAGGCCTTCTGCCAGCTATCTGCACAAGGGAGAATTTCAACCACTGGGAGTAAAGATAAGAAAATTATAACTGGCCTAAAAGTAAATCCCAAACACCCGCTCAGATGTGGAAGATCAGCACTGGTCTGGGAACCCATTGCTATTACTGGAGTGCCCACAGATCTCAAGTCAAGGTCAAGGACCTCTTGCGCTGGGTAATAAAAAATAAATAAAATAAATAAAAAAAGACTGCCCCGATCCAAAGAGTGTTAGCTTGGGACAAAAGGCAACAGGTGGCTACAACGAAGAGATGGGTTGGGAGGGGAGAGATGACAAGGGAACAACATCTCAGCCACGTTGAGGAGCAAAACACATCATGAAAAGCACTGAGTAGAGCTGATGCTCATAAGCATGTGTTTCTGCATGACACAAAGGGGACTTGCCAACTGGTAATGCTGAGCAGGTGTCTGGCACGGGTTAATGGAGTCATTAATATCTTAGTTATACTGCCTGCTAGTCTCGTACACCCATGGTCCCATCAATCATCACTGCCGCCCCACTGATGGGCTTGTACAGCGCCTAGCACTGTGGAACTCGGAGCCTAACTGTGACCTCTGGGTGCTACTGTAAAACAAGCAACAACACTGCTTCTATAGGAAGAGTGAGATTTGCTCCCACTGAGAGTTAGGTATCTAAATGCCTTTGAGAATCACGGCTGTGATACCTTTTGCTCATGTTGCATTTCATCATCAATCAACGATACAAGTGATAAATCCACCATTAAACATAAAAACATGGTAGAAAACTGTGTGTGTATGAGAAAGAGAGAGAGAGAATCTGGGCTTTAAAATGAACCTGTCCTGTACTGTCATAGATTCCAGGACCACAAGGGACCATTAGAATCATAGAATAATAGGGATGGAAGGGACCTCACGAGGTCATCTAGTCCAACCCCCTGCTAAAAAGCAGGACCACTCCCACTAAATCACCCCAGCCAGGGTTTTGTCTAACCGGGACTTAAAAATCTCCAAAGATTGAGATTCTACCACCTCCCTAGGTAGCCCATTCCAATGCTTCACCACCCTCCTAGTGAGAAAGTTTTTCCTAATATCCAACCTTGACCTCCCCAGCTGTAATTTGAAACCATTGCTCCTTGTTCTGTCCTCTCTTACCATCGATAACAGCCTAGCTCCCTCCTCTTTGGAGCGCCCCTTCAAGAAGTTGAAGGCTGCTATCAAATCTCCCCTCAGTCTTCTCTACTGTAGACTAAATAAGCCTAGTTCCTTCAGTCTCTCCTTATAAGTCATGTGCCCCAACCCTCTAATCATTTTCATTGCCCTCTGCTGGACTCTTTATAATTTGTCCATATCCTTTCTGTAGTGGGGAACCCAAAACTGGACACAGTATTCCAGATATGGCCTGACAAGTGCTGAATAGAGGGGAATTACCACATCCCTCGATCTGCTGGCAATACGCCTACTGATGCAGCCTAATATGCCATTGGCCTTTTTCGCAACAAGGGCACACTGTTGGCTTATATTCATCTTCCCATCCATCATAACCCCCAGGTCCCTTTCTACAGCACTGCTACTTAGCCGATCGGTCCCCAGCCTGTAGCAGTGCATGGGATTTTTTCGTCCTAAGTGCAGGACTTTGCACTTGTCTTTGTTGAACCTCTTGAGGTTTCTTTCGGCCCAGTGTTCCAATTTGTCCAAGTCTCCCTGGATCCTGTCCCTGCCCTCCAGAGTATCTACCATTCCGCCCAGCTTGGTGTCATCCGCGAACTTACTAAGCATGCAGTCTATCCCATCATCAAGCTCATTAATGAAGATGTTGAATAGAACCGGCCCCAGGACCGACCCCTGGGCACTCTACTCGTTACCGGTTGCCAACTAGACATCGAGCCATTGATTCCTACCCGCAGAGCCCGTTGATCTAGCCAGTTTTCTATCCACCTTACGGTCCACTCGTCCAACCCATACTTCCTTAACTTGCCGACAAGAATGCTGTGGGAAACCGTATCAAAAGCCTTGCTAAAGTCGAGGTATTCCACGTCAACCGCTCTTCCCACATCCACAAATCCAGTCATCTCATCATAGAAGCTCATCTAGTTTGACCTCCTGCATAGACAAGCCAGACAGCTGCCCCACAATCATTCCTACAGCAGAGGTGTAGTTTTGATTCAAGTTTGGATGTTTGTCTTATTGTCAGTGATGGAGACTCCACCATGATCTTGTTCTAATGGTTAATTTCCCTCATTGTTCAAAATGTATAACTTATTTCCTATCTGAATTTGTCTATCTTCAGCTTCCAGCTATTGGATTGTGTCCTTTCTCTGCTAGACTGAAGAGCCCATTATTTACTATTTGTTCCCCATTTGGGTACTCATCGACAGTAATCAAGGCATCTCTTAATCTTCTTTATGTCAGAAACTTGGGAGGAAGTCATCATGGTCTGATAGAATTGAAGATCCTATGGAAAGGAGGATATGAGAACAGTGAAACAAGGACACTGGACTTCAACCGACTTAGAGAAATAGGCAAAGTCCCATGGAAAGACCAATTAGGAAGAAAAGGAATTGAAGGGGGCTGGCAGATCCTAAACGATGTAATACTGGATGCTCAACATCAAGCTATTACAATGCAGAGGAAAAATAAGAGCCACAGGTGGCCAATATGGCCATACAAGGAGAGTTTTCGCTATCTACAAATCAAAAGGGATCTATTCAGGGAATGGAAGGGGGACAGATCACCAAGGAAGTGTACATGGGGCTAGCATGAGCAGGTAGGGAAAAAAATCTGGAAGTCAGAGGCAAGGAACAAGTTACGTGGCTAGGGATACTGGAGACAACAAAAAGGGGCTCTTCAGATATGTCAGACAAAAAGGAAAGATCAAGGCTGGTGTGGGCCCACTACTCAAAGCTGAGCCTGTAACAGAAGATGATAGGCAGGCAGAGCTCCCAATGACTACTTTGCTTCAGTCTTCTCACAAAAAATAATGTGACCAGACAACTAAGAAAGATACCGTAGACAATAAAGGGGAAAGGCTGCAGATCATGACAAGTAAAGAACACAGAGATCTTCTGACCAATCTGAATGAATTCCCTGGATGAAGATGTTCCCTGTGCAGTGCCCTTTGCTGGCAGGCCAAGACTATGAGCACAGGCAGGGTGGGTTGTGGGAGGATTGATGCCTGGCTAGTGGATCTGTCAGTAGCACAGTGGATTCCATTGGCAAAAGCTGGCATTAAAAGCAGATTAGAGGAACTGCTCTATGAACCCAGGCCAACGTACACTGCCATTTCAATGAACATCTGTTGACTCTCTGCACTGCTGCAGCCTCTTCGGCACTGGAGTGAGACAGGATAATTGTAGAGGATCACAGTGACATTGACACGGCAGGGCAGACAGAGATGGGCCAGGGAAAGTGGCCAGCCGCAGAGGTCTGTGTTGCTTGATGTACATGCTGCCATATCATCGAGATTCAAAGTCTGGCACTCTAGCCTGGCATTTTGTTATCACCTGTAATTTTCTCCTTAACCCTGGGATGCTGGCGCCTGACCTCTGGTATGTGGACCTGGCAACAATGATCTGCAGCCGGACGAGCAGAAAAGTGTAAATGTTTAGCCTTACTTGAATCCCTGGCTCTACAATGTCATGTTATTTGATTAGCTAACAATGCTGTAAGTGTAAAGAAAAATGCAGGAGGGAACACAGGCCAGAGAGTTCACCCAATAACTTTCCCATTCCATGTGCTTTGGGTGAACCAGGCTGGGCAGCACCATTTACAGACTCTGGATAGTTTGCCAGGTTTCTCAGAGGCAGGAAGGGGTTTGGGGTTATTCCCTGAGTGGAAATGGAGATTTTCGTATAAAAAATCCCTCAAAAATAAAAATCAGTGTTGTCAGGTCAAAAAATCAGATATGGCCCTGGGTTTGGTTTTTTTGTTTGGGTGTTTATTTATGAAAATAGATTTTTTTTTTCACCAGAAGTTCTATTGAGTCAGACGTGGGAAGTTTCCAGATGTCGGGTCCATCCTAGCCTGTCTGGTATCAAGGGCTATGTCTACACTTACTAAAGTTAGTTCGAATTAGTTAATTTTAGTTAGTTCGAATTAACTTAATTCAAACTAGAAAAATTTAGTTCGAACTAAGCAAGTGCCATTCATGGCACTTGCTTAGTTCGAATTAGCAAATTGATTAAGTTCAATGGGCCGGTTAGTTCAGTTCCTAGAACACATTTTTAAGTAAAACTTCCAATCTTGATTTAAAAACCATCAGTGATAGAGAAACCACCATGACCCTTAGCAAATTTTTCCATTGGTTAATTATGCTCACCATTAAAAGGGTTCGAATTAACCCTTAGTTCAAATAGCATATTCAAATTTATTAGTTTGAATTAAGGAAGCCCTTAATTCAAACTAATTAAAGCCTAGTGTAGCCATGGCTTTAGTAAATTCGAATTAAGCTTCCTTAATTTGAACTAACTTGCCAGTGTAGACATAGGCAATGAGTCTCCTCTTTCAGAAGGGGCTTACCAATTTCTGTTGAAAAGCATTCTTCCTACTAATTAATGTCCCTCTTCTGCATGGTGATTCAGACAGTCACAGAGGCACACAACACACTAGCTCAAATATTCCATTAGCACATGGACCACACATATTACAAATAAGACTAATGCATGCACCATTAATTCAAGCATTCAACAGAGTCCAATCACTAAACTTTTTCTTATCACTGTAATGCCTTTTTTATCTCTTTGCCCACAAAAGCTCATGTGAAAGATAATTTTGTTAGTCTTTAAAAGTGACACAGAACTCCATGTTTGTTTTTTTTAATCATTGTGAACCCACAAGCAAGCCTGGCAGATTCCAGCTGTGGATCTGTCAACGTCCAGTTGAGACCTGGTCTGCCAGCATTACAGATGCCATCCATTTGTAATACAGTAAACAACTGCTCCCCTTGGAAAGCTAAATACTGTCATTTTATCCATGCGTGATTCCCCTAAAAATCAATACACTTCAATTGCAAAGCAGTGCACGTTGAAAGGGAAAATCTGAACCATTCATCCCCCCTTTAAGGCTCTAAAGGAACTGTGTCCATTCAAAAAAGAACCTTGGCCATCAGCGTAGAAGCTCGAGGACAACCTCTGCTTAATGGACAGCTGTGATCAGAAAAGCAAATAAAGCATTATTACACTGCAAGAAGGGGCCATTGTGATTATCTAGTCTGTCCTCCTGTCTCACACCATACAGCTTCTCCCAAATAATTCCTAGAACACATTTTTAAGTAAAACTTTCAATCTTGATTTAAAAACCGTCAGTGATAGAGAAACCACCATGACCCATAGCAAATTTTTCCATTGGTTAATTATGCTCACCATTAAAAATGTGCACATATTTAGGATGTCTAAGGAATCAGATGGAGATTAATTCCAAAACTATAGTGTGACTATATAGATTACTGGTGTGACCTCATCTGGACACAGTGCACAATAGTGGGTCATCCCATATCAAAAAGCATATTGCACACGTGGAGTGGGTTCAGTGAGGATAAAATATAAACTTGTCTAGAGGAGGCAGGTTGTCTTGAGGAAGTCTAGGGGAGGTAGATTGTCTGTTTTTGTTGTGTCATAATATAAGAACCACAGGGATACTACATGAAACTAAGACTTGAGAAATTCAAATCCAAAAAAAGGAAAATATTTTTGTATACTGCATCTAATTAGACTGTGGAACTGAGTGCCACAGGAAGTCATTGAGGCCAAGAATTTAGCAAGATTCAAAAAGGATTGAACGTTTACATGGAAAAGAAAAGATCCAGAGTTATCATTGTTAATGACACCAAAAATTCTGCAAAGGCAGAAATGACCCAGACCTGCTTATAATTGGGGGGGGAGGGGAGGGAGGAGGGAGCAGAGTGAGGGCAACTGGCTTCAGCAGCATTACTGAGCATATTCAGTACAAGCCAAGCAGCAAATGTGAGGTGGGCCCCATGACCCTGCATACCCTCTATCATCTCCATTGAAAGAATTATAAATCTCCCATTTCCAAGCTTAAAACAATCTCTAACTATTAAAGACCAGGGTGAGACATAATGTGGGGGACACATTATCGCATATCAGTTACTGTGGGGTTTTGAAACCGTTCTCTGAATCATCTGGCACTAGCTACTATCTAAGACAGGATGGTACTTGGTCCTGCCATGAGTGCAGAGGACTGGACTTGATGACCTCTCATGGTCCCTTCCCGTTTCTATGATTCTATGATACTGGGCTAAATGGACCTTGGGTCTGATACAGTCTGATACCTGTGTTCCTATATACACCCAAACAACAAGTATTAGAAATATGTTTAAAAATAGTTTGAATACAAACCATGCGATTTACATAATGGTGCTAGTGATTTGTACAGACAGCAAGTCTGAAACAAACAAAAGGAAGTGCTTCTTCCCACAAAACACAGTCCATCTGATGTGGGATGTTGTGAAGACCAAATATATAACTAGGTTGAAAAAAGAGTTAGATAAGACCATTGAGGATAGGTCCACCAATGGCTACTAGCCAAGATAGTCAGGGATGCAATCCCTTGCTCTGTGTGTCTCTAAACTTCAGACATCCAGAAGCTGGGACAGGATGACAGGGGATGGATCACTCAATAATTGCTCTATTTTCTTCATTTCCTCTGAAGCAGCTGGCACTGGCCACTGTCAGAAGACAGGACACTGGGCTAAATGGACAATTAGTCTAACCCAGTATGGGTGTTCTTATATGTGAACCAGTATGCTCTTCATGGAAATCAATGGAAATCAGTTCACCCCATATAAATGGCAACCTCTGTGACAAATCAATTTTTTATTAATAAGCCAGCTTATAAGAAACGCCAAGCTGTCTGTATCACATTGGAAACACTGTAGTGAATAATAAAAGTTGGTGTATAAAATATAGCCCAGAACTAGGGAATGCCCTACCTGACATTTCCTTATAATAAGCTAGCTTGTAACAGGCACATTTATTAGGTCTCAACAAACTTCGTAAAGAAAATGCACATTATCAATATTTTTGCACCTGAAACTCAAGAGATGTCACAAATTATTCCGATGAATCGATAAAAGAAACAGCTTATTTATTTCTCTCCATTGGTTCTGGGACCCCATAAAAATTTCCTCTGTATCCAGTATAAAGAGAAAGGACATAGAAGGCCCCATCCTATTCTAATGTCCTTACTTGCTTAGTGATGCGAATACGGAAATCATTTGGCTTTAAAAGATCTCGAAAGATTACTTCTCTGCTGTGATAGAGGTACATAGTACATAGCACCATATGGAACTTAATTGAATGGACCTAATGGCTATGAGCAAGCTCATTCTGCTAATAGTGACGATTCTAGCCTATAACCAGTGTACTGTTATTGACAATCTAATCATGTGGAATTCCGGGCAGCCATTCATCCGCAAGTCTCTTCCCCAGTTTGAGCAAAAACATTAACAACCCCCTCTTGATTCTGTCCATGTCTCCATTTATGAGTTTGATAAACAGAGGCACTGTCACAGCTAGGAGAACTTGAAAGCAAATAAAAAACAAACGTAAAGCCATCAGAGGATTTAGAAGTGAGAGATGAACTGAAGCAAACAGTCATCCATCAAGTCTGCCGCATGCAGAACGATTGTTCCTAGATCAAATAGCTGTATTCAGCCCACCAGCAAATGCTCTCTTCCGTTGGAAGAGCCAATCTTTGTAACCTCCAGTAGTCATGGTGATTGCATGAGTTTTGGAGAGAAGTGAAAAAACTGTGCAACCCTCCTAAGCAATATTGAAACAGGGAAAAACTAATAAAAATAATGTCAGGTTTTACAATACAATTAGTTTTTTGCTGAAGCAACAGACTCAAACTCAATTTAGTCCTTTAGGAAAAACAAGAGTAGAGGTGACCCTGCCTAGTCATCCAGCACTGAAGAGTGGTCACCTTTCTCCAATGAAGTCCTGCTGTCCCAAGCAAACAAATGCCAAGTGGAGAATTCTGGATAGATGGCTCAACCCTGGCCCACATACAGCTTTGCTAATGACACATTACATAGGAAAATAGCAACCACAGTCCCGCTTCCTCGACTCTTCATTAAGATGCCATGTGTCACCATTATTCAAGTGTCATTAAGCACAGAAGTGGTGCACACTAATTATGAATCACTAAGCTGACGTGAAGAGGGCACAACGTTAGCATGCTGACCAAGCTCACACTCAGTGTCTGACATATGGGGATGGAACTGGAGTGTAATTGGTGAGCTTTGCTGGTGTTCCAGCAATGTGCTGGAGAAGCACCACCCCATCTCCAAATCTAAGATGTCCACAGCCACAGAGGAAGGGGAAATCAGGATATGGTATTGGTACATTGTCATCACAGCAGCATTTTGTCTGCAGCCATTGGACTTCTTAGACTCATTAGAAAACAAGGCTCTGGTCCCACAATGACAACTGGCAGAGGAAAGGAGTTAGGATCAACTTGGAAAAGAATAGTTCAGCTTATCTGGCTGAAGTAAGTGGGAATGCCCAGACTTTCAGATATTGAAACCAGAATTTCCTAGTTTTCTAACAGTAGTGGAGAGGTGGGGTTGTTGGCAACATCTGTATAAGGATATTTACTTGTGAGATACTGATCTGTAGCTTAGCATTGATTTGATCTGAAAGCGTCCCCTCTAGAAAATATGGTAGATTAATTTTTTTTCCCATACTCCTTTCACAAGTACTGAGGGCTCGTAGTTATCCAGTCATTCCTGTGAAAAATTTCTGGGGGTGGGGAATGAGGTCTACAAAGTTAGGAAAATCTATGGGGATGGTACCTATTTCCTAAAGGGCTCCCTTACAGCTCACTGTGAGTGCGTCTACACTTACAAATTAAGTCAATTTAAACTTGCTTAAGTCGACTTAAGGAAAATTAAAGTCGACTTTATAAAACCTAGTTTAAAGTCGACTTTACTGGCTAAGTCGACTTTATTAAGTCAACTTAGCCAGTGTAGACGCAGATTAGCCCTAAATCGACTTTAAGTCGACTTAAAGGGCTCCAGGGCTCCCACACTGCCCTCCCTACGAGGGTGGAAGGCACAGGCAGAGCCTGGCATGCCCCCCCACAGGGCAGGACAGAGCCCTACTCCTATGCCCTGCCAGTGTCCCTGTCCTGCTCAGCCCCCATGGGGCAAATGCTGTGCCCCCTGCCACTTGGCAAGGGGTGCCCTCCTGCCACCTTGGACCAGTCCCAGGTCCACCTAGCCCCTACAAGTTGACTTAGGCATCCAGTGTGGACGCTCTAAGTCGATTTGGAAGGGTCCCCTTGAAGTCGACTTAATTTTTGAGTGTAGACATGCTAAGTTGACTTATTTGGCCAAGTGTAGACATAGCCTGTGAGATCACAGGACAAGGAGTCCTCTAGTCAAGAGACTATAAACAGGCTGAAAAAAATTGTTTCTGACTAATCTAAATCTTCATTAATGATCTGGAGGATGTGGTAGATTGCACTCTCAGCAAATTTACAGATAACATTAAGCTGGAGGGAGTGTTAGATATGCTGGAGGGTAGGGATAAGATACAGAGTGACCTAGACAAATTGGAGGACTGGGCCAAAAGAAATCTGATGAGGTTCAGCAAGGACAAGTACAGAGTCATGCACTTAGGATGGAAGAATCCAATGCACTACTACAGACTGGGGGCTGACTGGCTAAGCAGTAGTTCTGCGGAGAAAAACCTGGGGGTTACAGTGGACAAGAATCTGGACAGGAGTCACCAGTGTGCCCTTATTACCAAAAATGTTAATGACATATTGGACTGCATGAATAGGAGCAATGCCAGGAGATCAAGGAAAGTGACTATTCCCCTCCAGTTCAGCACTGATGAGGCCTCATTTGGAGTATTGTGTCCAGTTTTGTGCCCCCCACTACAGAAAGGATTTGGAGAAATTGGAGAGAGTCCAGAGGATGGCAACAACAATGATTAGGGGGCTGGAGCAGATGATTTCTGAGGGAGACTGAGGGAACGAGGCTTGTTTAGTCTCCAGAAGAGAAGACTGAGTGGAGATTTGTTACCAGCATTCAGCTACCTGAAGGAGGGTTACAAAGAGGACGGAATTAGGCTGTTCTCAGTGGTGGCAGAGGACAGGACATGGAGCAATGGTCTTAAGTTGCAATGGGGGAGGTCTATGTTGGATATTAGGAAAAGCTTTCTCACTAGGAGGGTGCTGAAGCACTGGAATGGGTTACCTAGGGAGGTTGTGGAATCTCTATTCTTAAAGGTTTTTAAGGAGAGGCTTCATAAAGCCCTGGCTGAGATGATTTAGGAGGGGTTGGACTAGATGACTCCCTGAGGTTCCTTCCAACTCTAATCTAGAATGCTGTGATTCTAATAAAAACACTGACAGGAATTTTTACGATCTTGCGTGTCCATGAGGAGAAAATCAAACCTCCTGATAGGACATAGAGAACTGCAAGGGACTTTCAGGGTCACTGAGTCAGTCCCTGCTATTCCAAGCAAAGTTATCCTCTGAACTCATTCATAAATGTATCAAGTTCCATCTTAAAGTTAGTTAGCTTGCACCCACGGCTGCTGTTAGGAGGTTGTTCCTGAACCTCTCTCCTCTGGAAGTTAGAAACCTTCTTCTTATTTCCACCTGAATTTACTCATGGCCAATTTATCCCCATTTGATCTTGTATCCTCCTTTAGCTTCAGTAGTGCTTCATCACACCCTAGTGTTTACCTTCCATTCAGCTAACGTATTAACAGAGAGCAATCAGTCTCCTCTCAGCCTTCAGTATGCATTAAACAACACTTTCTTTCTTTCTTTCTTTCTTTCTTTCTTTCTTTCTTTCTTTCTTTCT
>ML685839.1:5995869-6028533 GCA_007922175.1 Pelusios castaneus
TCTTTCTTTCTTTCTTTCTTTCTTTCTTTCTTTCTTTCTTTCTTTCTAAAGAGCCTCTGCCTCTGGCCAACGAAGGAGTGTACTCTTCAGTTACGAACCATTTACTGATAAATGTGTTACCCATGATCCTACAGTTAGAGGTTTGCTGTCAACCTGTGTGCCTCAAATGATCTCAGCTGCACAGATGGAGTGTGCTGCGTGAAGGGGTTTCTAGACAGGATGTAAGCTGTGCAGAGCTGAATGCACCTTGAACTGCTCCCAGCAATGACGTGACAGCCAGTGCAGATCCTGGGCACAGCAACCATATGTTCCTTGTCTCTAGCTCAATGAGCAGCCAGCCATGTGCTCACTATGTCTGCTTCATTGCATCACATGTTGGAAGCAAACTTTCTGTCATTCTCTTGTGTTTCATTCTTTCAGGTCCCCAACCTTCTTTTCCTTCTCCCTCTTTCGGCAATCTGTGTCTTTTACCCTGGTCTCTAACTTTTAAATGACTTTTGAAGTCTCCATGCCTTTCAACAGGACCGCATCACATCTCAATTCTTTGGTAAACGGGTCTTGCCTGATACTGGAGAAAGTAGCGGGATGAAAATACAGCAACGCACACTTTGCTTTCTGCCAGCACCGGAGAACTGTCGGAAGGAAGACAGTTGTCTTGGGGCCAGATCCTACATTTATTTAAAACTCTTGTGCCTGAAGTGGGAGAAAGTAGGCCTTGGTTTATGGAGGATGTGTGAAATGTGTTTAATTCACACCCTTAATTTTCACTGGTCTGAACAAACCTCACATCAGCCCCACACTTGTCAAACAATGAGCAGCTATAGGCTTTTCTGCCAGCCTGATGGCTTTGTACCATTAAAAAAACTTTAACCAAGGAAGTTTCCAGTACTTTTCTTATGCCATGTACACACAATAACTTTATCGCGCATTAAGAGTCATTACCGCGCGATAACAGCAACAGCGTACACACGTACAATAGGGCTCTTGCGCGTCAACAACCCAGTTGTAGCGCAATATAAAAACCACCTCGACGAGGGTGGTAGCAGTTAACGCGGAACAGCTGTTGCGTCTTTCAACTCGTGTGTACGCTTACCACGCAATGATTGGCCTCCAGAAGTGTCCCAGCATTCCAAAGTCATCCTCTCTGGTCTTCCCCCCACCCGCTCTGTGGCCGTGACGAAACAGTCCCCGCCCTGTTTCGATTCCCGGGATTTTCGAATTTCTCCTCTGTTTCACTTCCTGTTCTCTTCCTCGTGGAGTGGAGTGCAGCTCCGATCTTACCTAGCAATGGCGGCCCATCGTGGAAGACGCGCACCCATTTGGAGCACGGCAGAGGTGCTGGACTTGATCAGCATCTGGAGAGAGTCTGCTGTGCAGGCGCAGCTACGCGGCAGCAGGCAAAATTTCGATACATATGGCATAATTTCTCGGGCCCTGTCTGGGAGAGGTCATGAGAGAGACGCTGTGCAGTGCAGATCAAAGGTGAAGGAGCTAAGAATAAACCTATCACCGAGGAAGGAGGCAAACCGCCATTCGGGATCAGCGCCTGCTACATGCAGGTACTACAAGGAGATCGAAGCCATCCTCAGTGGGGACCCGAAAACCACTGCAAAGAGTCCTGTGGACACATCAGCCCCCCCTCATCCACTGAATGCCAGAGTCGAGCAGGATGAGGACGTGATCGATGAGGAGGAGGAGATGGAGGATGACCTGGAGGAGAGTGCAACGGCATGTAGCCAGGAGCTCTTCTGCACCCCCGCTGAGACGTCCACCCAAGACATGAATTGCAGCGTGTCCTCTGAGGCGGCAGAGGGGGGTTCAGGTAAGTTTCTCTTCCGTGCAGCTATGGCTCCTGCTAAAAATTCCTTCTCCGGGGCAGGGGTGCTTGCTGTCTCGGTCCCCGCTGTGCATGCTCTTTACTATGCATTCATTAGAAGTGCATCAACACAAGCAGTGATTGTCAAAAAATCATCTGTATTTAGGTCACTAAAGGTTTCCTCGATGTACCGCCAGAGCCTCCTACTCAGGTTAGATGGGATAGCGTTTGTGTCTACGCTCCCTTATAAGGATACTTAGCCTCGCCAGCTGCAAAGCACAGTACTGGGAACCATGGCAGCACACATACGGTCCCGGCTGGCATCCGGTGGCATGTAGGATATGTATTCTAGCTGGCAGGGGCACTCTGAGGAGAGATATATCGGGTTCCATCAGTGTGCCCTGTGCAGAATGTTAGCCCCCAGTAAGGTTTCTATTAGGATCTACCTTGTCCGCTTCAGCAAAGCATAGGATGTTGACTGCCTTGTACCTTCCAGTGGAATGTGCTACTCGAAGGTTACATTGGTTATCTAGGCTATGTGTTAACAACAGCTTTATTATTCTTTTATTTATTAGATTCGACCTTCACAAGGCCGGTGTCTACCCCAGCTGACCGCATGAGAAACATTCAGTGGCGTGCTCGAAGAAACAGGGAGGATATGTTTCAGGAGCTGATGAAAACAATAGAGGCATCCACGAGGGAGAATCGAGCCTGGAGAGAGGAATCCCAACAGAGGAGGCAGAAACACAGGGACGAACTGATAAGCGTCATGAAGGAGCAAACAGAACTGCTCAAGAGCATGATTACTTTGCAGACCCAGGCGATTAATGTACGGGCTCTACTCCAGACAGTTCAGCCGTGTCTGCCTCCCACACCCCGTAGTCCTTCAAAGCATTTATTTGAAGGCCACCCGTCCCCCTGGTATACTGCAACATCCAGTCCCTCACAGAGATACTTTTTAGAGACCTGCAGCTACATCCACCTGTAACCCCTCCAAACCCCCCAACCACTGCCCCCTTTTTATCTTTTAATAAAAACAGTAGCAGAGAATTTGAAGAGTGGCTTTATTTGTACACAGTGGAAATCTCATAAGGTACACTTGATTCGTCCTTGAAGTGAACTATGGGAGGGCATCATTGAAATGCTCCCTGAGTGCCTCCCTTATGCGAGCAGCTCCTCGTTGGGCCCCCCCAATACTCCTAGTGGCTGGTTGTTTGTATGCTTCCTCGAGGCGCTGTGCCTCCATCGCCCACCCCGGGGAAAACTTTTCTCCCCTATTTTCACAAATGTTATGAAGGACACAGCACGCTGCAATTACAGCAGGGATGTTGTCCTTGTCCAAGTCCAGCCTCCCATACAAACAGTGCCAGCACCCTTTTAAGCGGCCGAAGGCACACTCCACAGTCATTCTGCAGCGGCTCAATCGGTAATTGAATCGCTCCTTGCTGCAATCCAGGTTCCCGGTGTACGGCTTCATGAGCCATGGCATCAGTGGGTATGCTGGGTCTCTGAGGATGACTATGGGCATCTCCACATCCCCCACAGTAATTTTTTGATCTGGGAAGAAGGTACCCCCTTGCAGCTTCCGGTACAGTCCAGTGTTCCTGAAAATGCGGGCATCATGCACCTTTCCCGACCACCCAGCATTGATGTCTGGAAAACGCCCCTTGTGATCCACGAGTGCTTGCAGCACCATGGAGAAGTACCCCTTCCTGTTGATGTACTCGGTTGCGAGATGGTCTGGAATCAAAATCGGGATATGTGTGCCATCTATGGCTCCCCCGCAGTTAGGGAATCCCATGGCAGCAAAGCCGTCCACAATCTCACAAACATTGCCCAACGTCACCGTCCTCCGTAGCAGAACGCGATTGATGGCTCGGCACACTTGTGAGAGGGCTAATCTGATGGTGGACCTCCCGACTCCAAACTGGTTTGCAACCGACCGGTAGCAGTCAGGAGTCGCCATCTTCCAGACAGCAATCGCAACATGCTTCTCCATGGTTAGGGCTGACCTCATGTTGGTGTCTTTACGTCGCAGGGCAGGGGCCAACTCTGAACACAGTTCCAGAAAGGTTGCTTTCCGCATTCTAAAGTTCTGTACCCACTGCTCGTCATCCCACAGCTGCATAACAATGCGATCCCACCACTCGGTGCTCGTCTCTCGTGACCAGAAACGGCGTTGCACTGTGTGCAGATGATTGGTGAAGGAGCTGAGCAATGCGGTGCTGTTGCTCTGCAGGGCATCGATCAGCCCCTGCTTCTCGGCGTCCTCGTCTGATTCGGAGCTCATTGCGTACTGAGCAACCAGCCGAGATGTATTTAGAATGCTGAAGGCGGCAGTGGAGATCAGAGCAGGATCCATGCTGTCGCAGTTATGATTGCTCGCAAGTAGTGCATCACTGCACTGTTGAAAATAGGCGCGAGTTGCTATTGGCAACGAGGAAGACGCAAGGGGAACACAGTGCACCACGGGAAAATGAGAGTTTACCCATGGCGCTTTGCGTTCCTTTCCTTCATCCCAGGATTTCAAGCGCCAATTGAGGGAAAATTGAACTGTGGGATAGGTGCCCAGAATGCATTGCGCTACACCGCGATATTGCAAATAATTCTGTTGCGTTACAAGGAGCGACGTGTGTACGCGCTCTCCCGCAATAAAGGTCACGTGTTTTTTATAGCGCGATTGCCATGTTGCTCTTTAATCTGATCGTGTGTACATAGCCTTAGCTTCTTGCAGTCTGGGTTAGGCTGTGCTATGTTTCCATTAGGAAACAGACAAGGCCTGCATCCAGAGCTTGTCACCAAGCTCTTCTCCGCTGTAGTGTGGAGCCAAGGAAATATGCCTAGAACCTGCATTTAAACTCAGCTCACCACAGAGACCACAATACTCCTTGGACCATGTTTTATGAGACTCTACTGTGACACGTGGGTACCACAACGACTTCAGAAGAACATTGGCAGCATAGTAGCAGATCTCTGGCTTGTCCTAGCTGGCTAAGCGCCCTGAGTCTGCGGAATCTTCCTCAGATACATGGGGATTTCCAAAGGAACCTAAAGGGAGAGAGATTCCCAAATCCCACTGAATTTCAATTGGTTGAATTTGGGCACTTAACTTGCTAGACTTCTAATGACATCCCACCCTGGGATATCTACACAGTGCCTAGCACCTGATACTTGTGTCCTCTACCCATCTCTGTTTGTGCTTCCCAACCGGGCAACATCGCAGTGCTACAAAGCTGCTGCTTGGTGAGTGACTCTTGCACAGCAAACTACTGGCCAGCTTGGTTTCAAAGAGGGGCCCAGGCAACATTCTCATCCTGCTGGTGGCCTTGCTTTCCGGCCGGTGCTCCAGGTGCAGAGCGAATACAAGGAATCTGGCAGCTAGACTCACAGAACAGTCGCCTTTGTGTCTTTTGTGTGCAGCAGGCTGACCGGCTCCCACTCTGGAGCATGGCACAAAGGGGAGAGAGACACACACAACAGCCTGGAAGTTTCTGCTGCCAGCTGCCTGCCAAGAGTGTGTGTGGCGGTAACATTGCTCTTAAAGAAAGGGGCAGCCTGGAGCCCAGCAGGAAGGAAAGCAGGCGCAGCCAGCCACCTTCTTCTCTTGTCTTCTCCCCACCTTGTCTCCCTTTCATGCACAGCCCTGATTAGCAACAAAAGCTGTCTGTCACGGCAGCTGTCTCATCTGCTGTATGGCACGGGCTCTTTAAGCAAGGCTTACAGAAACCCAGCCAGACTGTTCCTTCCCTGCTTCTCCCCCTATAGGAGATGCCCTCTCTCTCAAGCGCCCCCCCCCCCCCCCGAGGTCCTCACACACACTGTAGATTTGAGCAAACAGTCACAGGCATGTCAGTTTTCCCACCCTAGTTCTTCACGGCCCAAGTGCACCAGCAAACAGAATGGTCTTGTGCTTCTCAAGGCGTCTCTCCCTGCAGCAACTGTAACAGATTCACCCCAGCTTCCCTGAAATCTCCATGCCCCAAATGCCCCCCCCCATGCACTCCACAGATAACTGTCACATGGCCCCTTTCCTGAGTTACGGTGTGCAGCAGAGGGGCTCTCGCTTCATTGCAATGCGCTGCCCAGCCAGGCCAGAGCATCAGACAGGTTATATTACTAGTGCAGATAGGCCTAGAGAGCAGCCAAATGTCCCCAGGTCCCGGCAAAATTTCAGTAAATTGGCACTGAAGAAAAATTATCCAAGCAACATGGGAAAATGGAAAAAGGGGACAGATGGGTAAATAAAGGGACATGGCTTCATTAATAATAAAGAGTATTTCCCAGCTAATTGCTAAAAGTAATAAAGAATATGCTCTGTCTGGCGAAAATGGGGTGTTATCATGAGCCAAAAATCTGCTATTCAGAGTCTGGAAAGACAAGTTTATCCCATCTGCTACCCAAAGCTGAAGAGGCCTAATTAATGCATTTCTATAGGAAGCAGCTTGCAAGCTTCATTCAGGCAACAGGAGCACAAAGCAAGCTGTGATTGGGTCTCATAGAGACATGGACTTCATTGTGCCTTGCTAATGAATTTAAATTTCATCTAATAGCATCGAACAATAGACAACTCTGAGCGCCACAAGAATGTTTTTGCAGCATGCCTGGCTTACAGGCAAAGAGCAACAGGACACACGTATGCGTGGAGGGTGCAGGAGCAGTGAAACAGCTCCAGAAGGCTCGAAATCCTGGTAATGTCTCTGTCAGGAAAGATTGGCTTTCTGGCAGTTCCTGCGATGACAGGGAGCACGCTCACCTGCAGTCTTAGGCTATGTCGACACTTGCTAAAATTAGTTCGAATTAGTTTGTTCAAACTAACTAATTCAAACTAAATTTAAGACAACAGAGTCCTGTGGCACTTTTAAAGACTAACAGATTTATTTATCGCATGAGCTTTCAAGCTCATGCGATAAATAAATCTGTTAGTCTTTAAAAGTGCCACAGGTTATCGCATGAGCTTTCAAGCTCATGTGATAAATAAATCTGTTAGTCTTTAAAAGTGCCACAGGACTCTGTTGTCTTTCTACAATAGACTAACACGGCTACCCCTTTGGAATTAAACTAAATTTAGTTCATTCGAATTATCTTAATTCGAACTAGCATGGCAACACTGGAAAGTAGTTCGAACTAAGTTAGTTCGAATTAGCGATCCCCATTCATTTCAATGGCTGGTTAGTTCGAACTAAGAAATTAGTTTGAATTAACATGGCCACATTGGTTAATTCGAACTAGTTAGTTCGAATTAACCCCTTACTTCTGAAGCCCTATTCGAACTTATTAGTTCGAATTAAGGAAGCCCTTAATTCAAACTAACTAAAGCCTAGTGTAGCCAAGGCTTTAGTTAGTTCAAATTAAGCCTCCTTAATTTGAACTAACTTGCCAGTGTAGACATGGCCTTAGAGGTGTGGGCAAACATATACTAGGGAAAAGCTGGCACAGGTCCGCTCTGTACAAACTAGTCTTAGAGACACAGGCCCAGGGAATTGTGAAGATTGGTGATGTCTCCAAACAAGGGCAGCCTAAAAATCCAGTGGGAGGAAAATGCAGACAAACGGCAATGTGTAACGAAGGAGAGCTCCCCAGCCTCCTGGCACTCAAGAAAAGTGGCTGGGTATGGAACAGAAAGAAGACTGTGAATAGCCATTTCCTTTCTTTCGAACACACATGCATAAATGTGTGTGTATGTACACACACACACACACACACACACACACACACACACACACACACACAGGGTCAACAGGATTCTCTCACTCGCCATCTCCCTCACTTGGAGTTATTGTTTTTTCTTTGCAGGTTTCCAAGCCTTGAAGAGGAACCATTTCCCCCCACAAACTGGTATTAAAAATTGCACGGCCCAAGGAGCACAATCTGCTCTAATTTCCATGCTTCCATGCTTCTGGATGATTACGGACACTCAAGGAATTCTAATGGGAGATGTATTTGGTTAGACACTCAGTACTCTTAAAAAAGACAAGTCTTGATGAGGGGGGTAAGGGGAGGATGTTTCTGTCTCTAACTTGTTGCACTAGGGCTAATGCACTAGAAAGCAGCAGAACCTCTGTGAATTCTGCATGCATGAAAAACCAAATGTTTCTTGCAATTCTTCTCTGTGATATGGCAACATTTGGGGCCTTGCACCTCTAGACCTATTGCTCACAAACAGAGAAGAATTGATCGGGGAAGTAGAAGTAAATGGCAACCGGGGCAGCAGCGACCATGAGATGGTAGAGTTCAGGATCCTGATCAATGGAAGGAAGGAAAGAAGCAGAACACACACCCTGGACTTCAGAAAAGCAGATTTTGGCTCCCTTAGGGAGCTGATGGGCAGGGTCCCATGGGAGGCTGATCTGAAGGGGAAAGGTGTCCAAGACAGCTGGCTGTATTTTAAAGAAACCCTGTTAAAGGCACAGGAAGATAACATTCCGATGTGCAGAAAGAACAGCAAATGTGGACGGCGATCAGCATGGCTTAGCAGGGAACTCTGTGGGGAGCTGAAACATAAAAGGGAAGCTTACAAGAAGTGGAAGCTTGGACAGATGACAAGGGAGGCGTATAAAGATATTGCTCGGGACTGCAGGGATCAAATCAGAAAGGCCAAAGGACAATTGGAGTTGCAGCTAGCAAGAGATGTGAAGGATAACAGAAAGGGGTTCTATAAGTATATCAGCAACAAGAAAAGGATCAGAGGTGGTGTAGGTCCCTTACTGAATGGGGCAGGCATCCTCGTGGAGGATGATGTGGAAAAGGCTGAAGTACTCAATGCTTTTTTTACTTCAGTCTTCACAGGGAGGGCCAGCTCCCAGGCTACTACACGGGGTAACGCGGACTGGAGAGAAGAGTGGCCCTCAGTGATGGAAAGTCAGGTTAGGGAACACTTAATGAAATTGGATGTGCACAAGTCCATGGGGCCGGATGAACTGCATCCGAGGGTGCTGAGGGAGTTGGGGGAAGTGATTGAAGAGCCGCTGGCCATTATCTTTGAGAACTCGTGGTGAACGGGGGTGGTCCCGGAGGATTGGAAAAAGGCAAATATAGTACCTATCTTTAAGAAAGGGAAAAAGGAGGATCCGGGGAACTACAGACCGGTCAGCCTCACCTCAATCCCTGGGAAAATCATGGAGCAGGTCCTCAAGGAATCCATCCTGAAACACTTGGAGGAAAATAGAGTGATCAGGAACAGTCAACATGGATTCACCAAGGGCAAATCGTGGCTTGGTCACCGCTGTAGAGAAAAGATGTGGAGAAACTGGAAAGTATCCTGAGGCAAGCAACACAGATGCTCAGAGGGATGGAAAACAAGCCTTAGGAGCAAAGACTGAAGGAACTGGGCATGTATAGTTTGGAAAAGAGGAGATTAAGGGGGGAACAATAACATGATAGCAGTCTTCAAATACTTGAACGGCTGCCATATGGAAGATGGAGGGCATCAGAGGGCAAGACAAGAGGCCACAGATTCAAACTACAGCACAGCAGATTGAAGTTAAGCCTCAGGAAAAATGTCCTAACTGTGAGAACAGTAGGACTGTGGAACAGGCTGCCTAGGGAAGTCATGGAATTTCCTTCACTAGAGGTTTTCAGAGCAGGCTGGATAGCCATGTGTCCTGAAGGATTTAGACACAACAAATCCTGATTCCTGACTGGGGAGTTAGACTAGATGACCCTTGGGGTGCCTTCTCACCCTATGGGTCTATGACCCTGCCATATTTAGCTTAAAACCCTTGGCCAGCATGGGCTGGAGGAGCAGGCCAAATGGCCACTAGCATGTAGCTATGAAGATGAGCTGACAGAATATGGTCCCTCTTCTGAGCATCCCCAGGGAAAGAGGAGAAGCTGCAACAGGATCTTCAGGCTGTGTACCAGAGGAGTCCTAGCTAGGGCTCTTGGAAGAGTAAGAGGATTTGGGGCTGCTGACTGGTGAGAATCCAAGCAGTGGCAGCATTACTCCCTGTCCTTCCTCTCCTTACTCTCCAGGGAGCAGAAATCCTGGTTCCCTGCCTGGGAAGCCATGGAGGCTCCACAAAGACCTGATGGTAAATTAGCACCTCAGCAAGAGACCAGGGAACAACTGGGAGGGAGGAGAGACTGGGCATAGGAGTCCTGGAAGTGAGCTGGCAGATGTGGTGTGGAATTCACACCTGCAACCCTAGGGTTGGCAGCAGCATTGTAAAGAATGAGTGTGAGCCAGGCTCTGGGCTGTAACTCCATGCTGCTCTAATTCCAGTAGATGCATGTGCACTCCTAATCCCTTGTCTGTGAAAGCCCCTGACTGTATCAAGATCAGAGGGAACTCCTGCTCAGCATTGCTCTCTGCTGCTGTAGACCGAGCATCCTGCATGCTAATGAGGCAGACATACATGTGCATCAGTAACAGTCTCCTGTCTGCCTGCCATCCCTTGGGAATAACCTCCTCCCCCTCCTCCCCAGAAGGAGCAACACTTACAGGCAGAATTGCTTTCCATTTCTGAAGGTTCCTGCAGGCTTTGAAAACTCACATGAAATCTGCCGACATGGGGAGAGATTCTGCTCTCAGTCCCACTAGTGTAAATCCAAAATTGCTCCACTGACATCAGCGGAATTCCTCCTGATTTATGACAGGGGAACTGAGGGCAGAATCGGGCTGGCTGTTTTTAAATGGCTCTAGAAAAGAAAGGAGCAGTAGCAATGTGGAATGTGACGATGAGGATGTGAGCAGCTGATCCTTGTCGCTCAGTCCTGGCACATCCAAGTGCAATGGGCCATGCTGAGACCGCTGCAGCTGGATGTTTGGGAGGGCTCTGTCGAGGGAGACTGACTCTGAGGTTCTACTTAGATCAGTGGTCTGCAAACTCTTTTTTTGAGGACCCAGTTGAAAAAAATCACATATGTCCATGACCCAACAATGACATCTTTGAGCAATGCATTCCAGTCTTTCAGTGGCAGCAGCAGGGGGTGCCATAACCCAGTGCCTGAGAGTCTGCAACCCAGTACTGGGTCCTGACCCTAAGTTTGAAAACCACTGACTTAGAACACATTTACAGGCTGGCACTGACCCTTCATCCCCCAACAGATGTGCCATTTGGGGAGTTCACCTGAAAACTCCTCTTTCTTGCATTACTTTCTTGTCTCTTTCACTTTAAGCCCCAGCCAGCCCTCTGACTGGCCAATAATCTTGCATGGCTTTTTTTTCCACTTGGCTGAACAGTGCAGCTTGGAGGGGGGCTGGAATAATGGTGTGTCTCCTCCAACCTTCCCTCCCGCCTGCTTCCAATCTCTTTTTCACACATTATTCCTGGTAATTGGGCAGTTTTTCAAGAAGCAGGTGCTTCCGCCTAGTAATTGCTGGACACGAGCGCTCCCCTCACACTCTTTTCAGAGAAGTGATAATTACCCGGCAGGAAGATCCCTACCAAGGCACTGAGAACACAGTAGCTGCCCCAGACGCTTCCCCCCTCTTAGGGGTGCTTCTTGGGAGGAAGGTGGTGCAAAGGTCTGATCTGGCTGAAAATGTGAGCTGCTCCTTGGTTTGGCAAGGAGGCGAACTCTGTAGCAGTCATAGGGCCTTCGTGTGTCAAGAGGAGATCCGCTTGACATTGGAGTCACAGCCCTGCGTGGCGAGAAGCTGATATAATATCCCTGGGCAAAAGGTCTCTGCACGCTCACCCTGCCACATTTCAGTGAATGGCCTCAAGGAACCCACTTGTCCATGTGTGAGGACAGCCCTCCACTGAGAACTAGCCTGACAGCTTTCACTTGCTTTGTGTTACGAAGGGAGTGGGTCTCAACATATGTTCAGAACAGCTGCATCAGGCAGAGCCTAGCCCTTAAGCAATTAGACCATGGCACAGCATTGGGGTGAGGGCTTGGGAACTAAGGCGAGAAATAAGACTGAAATAAGAAATTAAAACCAAAAACCCAAGCAAAGGGAAAAGGGAGATGTGCCAGAGGATCCAAGAAAGCCACCAGGGACTTTGCTGTTGCTACTGATTTTAAATAGAAGATGCCCAGATCCTAGGGTGATAAAACTCTAAGCGAAACAGAAAACAAAGTGAAGTTAAGACATAGAGACACATCTAAGGCTAAAAAAGCCTTGGGTTTCTTTTCTGAAATGCCCTATCTCTGGGACTGGCGTGGCAGAGAAGAGAACAAGCTATAATCTACAGTAAGTAAGCTGCTGTTAGCAAATAGAAGCTGGCTTGTGTAAGTAAAGCCCAGAGACGATAAGGAAAACAAGGAAACGTGACGCAAGTGGCAGAGATGGAGAGAGTTATATTTTGGTTACTGAAGCCCAGCTTCCAATGAGATGCTTGGTCATCACTAAGCACAAGGCTGGCTGGCGTCTTTGGGGATAGGAAAAAAAGAAAAGAAGCGTTTTGCTTGCACTCATCACGTAAAGGAAGGAACATTTCTTTGGTTGTATTAGCAAGGACCTTATGTTTTGGGGGTCAGTTGGGTTTGTAGTTTTCCTTCAGAGTACCAAGCATTGGCATTAGTCAATTAGATAGGTGGGGAAATCACCCGATGATCGCTGGCAGAGAAAATATTGGTAGATCCTTTCTGCCAACCAGGCTCTCGACATCCCATCCCTATCCTCCAGCATATCTACCACCTCCTCTCATCCCAGTTTAGTGTCATCTGCAAACTTGCTAAGCCTGCAATCCGCCCCATCCTCCAGACCATTAATGAATACGTTGAACAAAACCAGCCCTGGAACCAACTCCTGGGGTACTCCGCTTGTTTTCCGGACCCTGAATCACATAGCTCTTCTTTGAACCCCTTTCAACTTCTCAGCATCCCCTTTGAAGTGTGGACCCCCAGCCTCGACATAGCAGCCAGTAAAGATCTCACGCCTGCTGTGTGGAGAGCGTACCTCCTCCCTGCTCCTACGTGATGTACAGCTGCCCTGAAAACCCTGGACATGGAGAACAGCAGGCAGTAGATGAATGGCCAGGTGAGATTCTAATATCCGCACTTAGTAAAAATTATGAGCAAAGAATAGCCACTCTGAGCTCGCTCAATACAGAGCCAGGCACTGAGAGATTTTCACCCGGAAAGAATTGCACAATCTAGGCCCTGCCACAAGAAGGCTGTGGGGATGGTGTGAGTTAGTTCTCAGCACAGCTCAGAGAGGGGGAGCCCTCTAGCAAGGTACCATAGATTGAATTGTTATAGAGCTTTGTCTCAGACAACTGGGGTCCAGACCGTTTCTGGTATACGAGTGACTGCGACTGCCATCTTGATTTCCTCCCGGAGCTGACATGGCAGCCAGCACAGAGTGCAGAAGTCTTCAGACATCCCAGGAGGCCTTGGAGCGTCAAGGAGCTTTGGCTGGAGATGCCCAAAGTAGCCCAGGATACCTGGCTTAGGCACTGAGGAAGGGGCACCTGCTTTCAGACGGTAATGCCTGCAGATAGTGCTCATGAGCAAGTCGGATGCTAGGGCAGAGAGGAATGGTAGTGCCATTCTGCCAAGAGACGTGCGGGGTACCCGCTGCTTTGGTGAACACCTCCAATAGAGCTCCCTGCCAACAAGCATCACCTCCACTTACCTCAACCAAGGGGCTTCCACCCAGGTCGGTGTCTCTGCCACAGACCGAGAAATGGCTCCACCTGGAGCAGACAGAAGGGACACAGCAGAGTATCAAGCCCCACTGTCCATGGCACAGAAAGACAAAGCCTCCCTGCAAAGTCCTGCACAAAGCTTCAGGGAAGAGATGTCCATGTCACAGCCGGCACCCAGCCCAGCTTTGGCTTCTGCAAGGAGGGAGCAGTAGCTTAGTCTCCAGGCCTACTGAATCTGCATCCTCTCCGCTAAGCGGTTCAGTCCTGCCAGCTACCGCTAACGCCTGCCAACGAGGAGCCAGCGGGTCCTGCCTCAGACACTCCCCTTCACTGGCACCTTCATAATGACTCTAGTCTAAAGTATTTTTGACAAATGTCCCATTGTGCAATATGCTGCTGTTCCGTTCCTTCCTCCCAGCCTCTGCTCTCAGGAGGGGAGGAGACAGAGAGAGGGGGACAGGAAAGAAGAGGTGGAAATGTACGCACCTGAGGGCTACTAGGTACCAGAGTAGTGGCTTTCATTTATGCTCAGCTCAGCTCAATCTACTGCAGAAGGACTGACTCTAGCAGGGCTTCAGGACTCCCCACATATTCCCTGAATTTTCTCTAGAAAAGGACAAAGCTGCTATCATACTCCTCTGGCTTGGTTCCTCTGTCTCTCTGCAAAATCTGAGTGCCTCCAAACCTACACTGCTCACTCGCGCCCCAGCCCCCAGCGGGTTAAGGCCAAAAAGCATCTGTTTTTTTCTCCTCCTTGGTGAAGAACAGCCTTCTCCCCATCTCCTCAAAGGGGATCTCTGCCCCCAGTGTTGTGATTACTGGACCAAACATTTACTCTAAGCAACAGTTAAAAGTCTGCAAAAGTTCATAAGATGTCACAATAACCCATGACTTCTCACCTGCTTGAAAATTAACTGTGGAAAATAGATCAAATTATTTTCAATCAATAATTAAACGATTTAAAAAAAAAAAGACAGAGAAATGGAATTAGTCCAAGCAAGTATGGCCTGCTGATATAAGTCAAGGACTATTCGTGAGATCATACAATGTGGGGATGAAGTTCCCTATGCCAAGTTTAGCTTTATGGAAATGGATTTAATTGGCTGACAAAATAACGAGGATAAAATATGCCACCCACTTTTATGCCTTTGTGAGGTTCTTAAAAAGAGACTTTGAGAGAAAGAAGAATTGACTGAAGGGAGATTTGATAGCAACCTTCAACTACTTGAAGGGGTGCTCCAAAGAGGAGGGAGCTAGGCTGTTCTCGATAGTAACAGAGGACAGAGCAAGGAGCAATGGTTTCAAATTACAGCTGGGGAGATCAAGGTTGGATATTAGGAAAAAACTTTCTCACTAGGAGGGTGGTGAAGCATTGGAATGGGCTACCTAGGGAGGTGGTAGAACCTCCATCTTTGGAGATTTTTAAGGCCCGGTTAGACAAAACCCTGGCTGGGGTGATTTAGTGGGAGTGGTCCTGCTTTTTAGCAGGGGGTTGGACTAGATGACCTCCTGAGGTCCCTTCCATCCCAATTATTCTATGATTCTATGATTAATTGTCTTTCCCTAGCTATCTTCCAGCCTGCTAGCATTCCCCTCAGCTCATCTCAGCTTCAAGTCAGGAGGAACAGACTAAGGGCAGGTCGCCACTGACAGCAGTAAATTTGCTGCTGTCAGATCGATCTTCCCCATCAACTAAATGGGTCTGTGAAGACCTGCTCAGTTGATCAGGAAGTCGATCCTTGAAGACCACCCCAGCAAGGACCATAGCGCTGAGTCAATGGGAGGGCATTTCCCGCTGACTCAGTGCACTGAAGACAGCACCATGAGTAGTGAGTTATTTAAAAAAACTTGCATATCTCCCTTCGACTGCCACCAGAAAGCTCCTGCAGTGTAGTCCGGGGCTAAGGTACTTCCTTCTTACAGAGGAAAGTCAGCTGCTTTCATTTAAGAACTTTGTTTTCACCTGTGAGTGTTGGAAGATACCACATCATTATAACAGCCAGTCTTCAGCCCACCCCTGCAGATAGCTAACTGCCTGTCCTATAGAGACATGTAAGATCCTTATTGTTTTCCATTCCTTTGTTGCATTCCTGTCTGCCTCCCCCCTAACACCTTTCATCCTTTCTATTCCCTTGATTTTTCATTGAATCTGAGATCAGCTATACCGCAGTCATCCAAGCCTGCCTTATCTCAGGAGAAAGGATCCATCCCGATGATGTCCCTGCCCAGAATGTGAACCAGTGTCCAAACAGTAGGTGTCATGGCCGACTAGTCATCTAAAGCATCCACTCCAGCTAACCAACGGTCTCCTGCTCCAAAAATATCCACAAAAGCCAGAGTTCACCCATCTTCCCTATCCTGTCTCTCCTCCATCATGTGTCAGTCTGCTTGTTAAAAACAGGACTGGCCAATGCCATCAGGATGCTGTGCAAAATTAACCCTTTGCTTTTCATGAAAGAAAGGTTATTCGTGAAAATAGGAGGCTCCGATAGGCTCTGAGTATGTTTGTTTTGCACAATCACTCAACCATAGTTTCAACCTAAAACCATGATTTAATTCCTTGTCCTTTCTTTGGGTTTAATCAATAAATGTTGAACCTGAATTAAAGCTTTTGGGTGTTTGCCAACTCACCCTATAAATCCTGCATCTCTGAAAAAAATAATCCTGAATGTATCTATCACTGCTTTATGCTGAATAGTCAGAGCGTTTGTAAACATCTTTAACTCCTTAGGCCTTTGAGATCAATGGCAATACACCCCCAGCTGTGTTTGGAGTAAAGGAGACAGGGCATATGCTATCTTATGCTCCTCCGTGCCTCATGGTCCATTGGACAGAGAGTGAAGGAGAAGGACCTGCAGACATTTGGACTGGCTGCCCCATACCTTTCAGCAGGATGGCAGGGACTGCAGATTATTCGTGCTTCCTATACAGCAGCTGATTGGCAGCCAGCAAGCGGGAAGGCAGACGCTACTGAGATTCCCGTCACAACAGCCCTCTGCCAGTGGCAGCACCAGCCCTAATCCGGGACATCAGCAAGGAAAGTCAGTGAGCCAGGCCCACTGGGCCAAGGAACATAGATTGGTGCTTAGGCACCAAGCATGAAGAGCTCTGATTACATCTCCAGTGTCCCATCCCAGGGCCCCACCTAACCATAGAGCTTTAGCAAGGCTGTTGTGGCAAAGTGCAAGTGAGGCAAGCACTGCAGTCCGGCGTGATCCACCCTGGAGCTGTGGTTGAGAGCTTGTGGAAACAAAGGCTGTCTTCCAATGGAGACACTTTTACTGCAGCTCATCAAACCCAGAAACTGTCAGGACTGCCCCACACGCCTCACCTGACTGAGCGGAGCCGTCCCTTGGTTCGGCTCCCCACAGCACACACATGTTGCCCAGTTGCGTCTCTGCTTGGTGGCTTTGTCTAGTCTAATGGCTGGCCGGCGCGTTCCAGGATAATCCTTCTAGCCTCTGTTAGGTTTCTGCAGTCTCACAGCCCTAGGAGTTCTTCGTTGCTAGAGATGTTAGAAGTTCCACACTGACAAACTGTGCAGGAGAGGGCTTATTGGTTTAGGGTTAGCAAATCAACCTGAGTGACAGACGTTCAAATGGACATCCAAGCAGAGGGGGAAGGGAGGAAAGCCGGAAGAGACTTTAGGCAAATTATTCATCTGAAAAAAGCTGTCTTCTGTCACACATCATTTCTGTTAGCTCTTGCACTGATCCCCTGGGCTCTGTCTCTCTTGGGTGCCTGGTGTTCTCTTTGAACTATGACATTTCAGAGAATTGTGAGCAACAGAAATGACTGTGCATCAAGCCCTGCTCAGACTGCGGTACAGCGTGGGAGGGTTGTCTCTGGACATAAATGAATACTGTACACAGCCTGTCTAAAGCTGGCGAGAGTAAGAGAGGCCTACACTGTTTGCAAGCACTGGGAGGCACAAAATGCACACCCCCCTTCTCCCATCCCTCCTTTCTTCCTTTTCAGCTCCACATGCCCTGATCACATTGGGGGCATGGGGCTTTTAAAATAATGCTCTATAAAAACATGGGTGGGGAAAAGGAGGAGCCAAAGAAGCATGAGTAGATCTGGCCACAGGGGAACTGAGTGTGCTCAAGTTATAAAAAAATGTAAAATCTGGGCTTTTAAAATGTTAGATCCTATCTCTGCGAAGAAGATCATAGTATTTATACAGATGAATTTTGTGTGTAAATAAGAAGGAGAGCTTTGGACTTCTGCTGTGATGACTGCAGTCCCGTCTGTTGAGGGCATGACTGGGAGTTGGGGGGGTGCAGGTAAGAGAACTACAGTGAAAGAAAAAAGTGTCTAATTGTGAGATATGTTAGACCACAGAATCCCCAGAAGAATCCAGTGTGATCATCTAGTCTGCCCTGGATGAGACAAATCATAGTGCCTCACCCAGTAATTCCTTCTTCCAGGCCAATCATTTAGGAAGTGACAGAGGTCTGATTGCTTGAAATAAACAGGAGAGGATAAATGCAGAAATACCCTACTCAGGAGCCATATTGTAAATCTCTTTCCTCATTCCTAAATCTGGAACAAAGAGTTACCGTGTGCAGTAACTCCTCCTTCTTCGAGATGAGTGTCCCTGTGAGTGCTCCACTTATGGTGTCACGTCCCGTGGTGCCCTTGATCAGAGATTCTTCACAGCAGTATTGATGAGGTCAGCTCACGCGCCGGCGATGTCTCGTGAAGGCATTTGGTGCACTAGCTAGTGTGTGTATGTTGCCTGTTATCCTCAGTTCCTTCTCTACTGCAGAGTGCCCTATATGAAAAAAGAGAGAGACTATGAAGTAGAGGGGAGGAAGGTGGGTAGTGGAGCACCCACAGAGACACTCATCTGGAAGAAAGAGGAGTTACTGCACAAAGTGATTTACCTTTTCTTCTTCCTCAAGATTGTCCTTGTCGGTGCTCCACTTATGGTGATTTTGTAGCAGTGTCCCAAGTGGAGGAGGGACTTCAGTGAGTTCTTGTGGAAGGCTGATAAGACAGATAAGCCCACTGATGTGTCTTTGGAAACTAGTTGGTCTATAGCATAGTGTTTGATAAAGGTTAGAAGTGATGCCCATGTAGCTGCTCTGCAAATATCAGCAATTGGCACATCATTGAGAAAAGCAAGGGATTTTGCTATCACCCTAGTCGAATGGACTTTGATCCGAGTGGGAGTCTGCATGCCCTTTAAGTCATAACATGTAGCGATACAGGATGTAATTCATTTAGAAATTCTTTGACTTGAAATTGCCTGTCCTTTAGAGTGATCGGCTATAGAGATGAACAGCCCATGTGATTTTCTGAAAGACTTTGTTCTTTCTAAATAGAAAGCCAGTGCCCTGCAAACATCAAGTGTGTGAAGAATTGCTTTTTGGACATCATTATGTGGTTTTGGGTAGAATACAGGTAAGTGAATTGCTTGGCTGAGATGGAATTCAGAGATCACCTTTGGCATGAATTTAGGATGAGGTCTTAGGGTGACCCTGTCCTTGTAGAATATCGTGTAGGATGGGTTACCCATTAAACCACTAAGTTTGCTAACATGTCTGACCGATGTGATGGCTGTTAGAAAGGAGACTTTCCTCAATAGGTTGAGGAGTGAAGTGGTAGCCAACTGTTCAAAGGAGGGTCCGGTAAGGGCCTTCAATACAAGGTCTGGATGCCAGGGGGGTGTTGGATGTTGAACAATGGGAAAGGTCTTTTCCAGGCTTACCAGAAATCTGTTTATCATCAAATTGGTGAGTAGATGTGGATGTAGATCCTTATTATAAAAAGCAGAGACTGCTAAAAGATGCACTTTCAGTGAGCTGAGTGAAAGTCCCGACTTTTTTATACGTAGTATGTAGTCAAGTATTGAAGGAATGGGAGGCAAAGCTGGGCTGATATGTTTAGATTCGCACCAGCATAGAAATCTGCGCCATTTTTGTAAGTAGGCTTTCCTTGTGGATAGCTTTCTGCTATTTAGCAGGATTTGTTGCACTTCCTGAGAACACTGGAGTTCAGAGGAGGAGAGCCATCTATCTGCCAGGCTGTGTAGTGGAGTCTGCGAATGTCTGAGTGATAGATCTGACCTCAACGTTGATGCAGTAGTTGTGTCTGCATGGCAGAATTATTGGTTTGCACACTGAGAGTGCTAGAAGTTTGGAGTACCATGGCTGTCAAGGCCAGGCTGGTGCTATGATGATCAAGGATGCTTTGTCCAACGTGGTCTTGATCAGGACTCTGTGCAATAGAGAGAAGGGTGGAAAGGCAGAAAGAAGGCCCTTGTTCCATTGGATTAGAAAGGCATCATCTAATGACTTGCAACCTAAGCCCACTCTGGAGCAGAAGAAGTGACACTTCCGGTTCTGTTCTGTAGCAAAGAGGTCTATTGTCGGATGGCCCCACAGGTGAAACAGCTCCTTGAGCACTGCATCACTCAGTTGCCATTTGTCATTGTTGTTGAAGTGCCTGCTTAGGTTGTCTGCAATGACATTCTGGTGACCTGGGATGTATGTAGCAGAGATGTCTATGCCGTGTTTTAAGTACCAATTCCATAATTTCACTGACCCTGAGCATAATGTGTGGAATCTGGCTCCTCTTTGTCTGTTTATATAAAACATGGAGGCAACATTGTCTGTTATGATTTTTATTGATCTGTTTTGTAAGTGTGGAAGGAAATGTCTGTTGACAGAGGTGTTCTTCATTCTTCTTCTTCATGAGGAGAAAGAGAGGTTTATCTGTGTTTTCTTCTCCCTCTCTCCTCTTTTTAAGAAAGCGGGAGAAGAAGAAATGGAGGCAAGGAAGAATGAGATTTTTTTTTTTAAAGATACACAGAGAAAAAACTGTAAAGGAGAAGGAATGTGAGAAAAAATTGAGGTACTAGTAGAAATTTTTGTCAATTTTAAGTAAGAGAGAAGCGAAGGGAAAGGTGCTGTGAAATGCTCCGTCTTGGACTGGCGGGTTGAGAAGGAACTGAGGGTGGTGGGCAGCACACACGCACTAGCTAGCGCACCAACTGCCTTTGTGAAACAGCGCCAGTGCATGCACTTCCTTCATTGATACTGCTGTGAAGAATCTCTGATCAAGGGCGCTGTGGGACGTGGCACCATAAGTGGAGCACCTACAGGGACAACTCTCGAGGAAGAATACTGTAATCTCAGAGATTGCACATCTTAGAACTTGAAACCAAAGCCAAGGGCCTTGCTTAGCTGTCTGAGTTACAAAACATATGAAAACAGAGACACTATATAACAGACATCTATGTAGGGTAACATACTCTACAGCCTGTGTCTAGAGCTGAATTCGCCTTCTGAAGGAACATGAGCACTGTGCTTATATGCTTCCACTCCCCAAAACACCAAACCATATTGGAACAAGAAGGTGGCAGAAGGAAGAGCAGTTAACTGTGAAAGAACCAAACAGGGTGGGACTCCTACTTTTGCATCCACATTGGTAGCAGAGGTACATCCATCATCAATAGCTATACTTTAAAGATGGAGACTTGTCTTCACAGGTACATCCAGGAGCGGTGATCTGAACTAACTAAACATGTGAACTCGAAGTGGATTAGTTAAACCACATTAAATCTCTGTGTGGGCACTGTTATTCAGAATTAAACTGGCCTTAATTTGGTTTAGCTTAATTTGCTTTGGAAGTGAATTAAAATAAACTGAAGAAAAGCTACTTCAGCTCCGAATGAGCGTGTTAACACGGGGTTTTAATGTGGTTAACTAATCCATATTAATTAACTACATTTATGTGCAGAATTTTCTTTTCAATGACTGTCATGCTGGCTCGTCTTTCACCTTAGCCACAGAACAAACAGCAACCCATTCTGTCAGAGTATTTCAGTGTTCAGCCTTCTTTTCTGTGTTGGTTATTTAGTGCTGGTTTCCACTGTCCCCATGGGGGTGTGTCCACGTGTTCCTCTGAATTTACAATTTTTCTCGCTGTTTTTGTACAATTTCCAAAGGGATATGAAGCAAACTAACCCAAACTCCATGCCCTCGCTATGGGGGTTCTGAGAAAGAAGTAGGTCCCAATCATGATCCTAGGTCAGGGGCACATAAAGGCAGGCAGCTTCCTCTCCACACTGCCCCCAAGGGCTGCTGTGGACACTGTGGGCTCAGAAAGGGCTAAAGGACCTCCCAGGCATCAGGCGCTGGTAACCAAATGAGGGCAAAGGACATATATGACGAATAAAGTCAGGCTGATTAGAGTTTTACTGGACCAATGTACCATATTTCGGCACAATTTTGGGTCATGTCGGTAAAAACCTGTTTTTCTGTCAGTGGCTCCATGGGTGACATCTGCTGTCTATGAGCACTATTTTACTGGTACTGCCAATGTGGACACTGCTTTATCAGTACCAATAAAACAGCCCTCCAGGAACAATCCCATCATGCCCCAACCCTATGACTGTGCCCATTCTCATCACAATTGCTGCCTCTGTTCACTGGATGCCACCGTTCCTTTAAAACTACTTTCTTCTATCCTTTAAAAACTCATTTAAAAAAAAAAAGCAAGTACAGGTATGATATTGGTCCAATCTTTGATAAATAATAAAACACCAACAGAACCCTTCTATCTGGACAAACAGAAAATGTCTTCTCTTTTCGCTGAGAGAAGACAGAATGGTAGTTGATCTAAATCACCATTTTAAAAACACTCTCCGTAGCTGAAAGACACTTATAGAGGAAGACTTTGACAACTACCTGGATAATGAAACTTTTTAAAAAAATCATCCTCTGAGCAAAATATAGAGCTATATGCAAATGCACGTCATAGGAGAACTGTCCCTAAACAAATGACTAAGGCTGGATGGATTTCCAGCCAAAAAGCTTTCAAATACAATGAATGGAGAGTATTCAAGACTCTTTATCTCAGGCATCAAGCCAAAAGGATATAGAACCAGTTCTAATTAGTCATACTAATTTATTTTCAGATAGGATAAAACAGGAAATAAAAAAGTAGAGACTGCCAACAAGAAACTTTGCTTTGTATTTTCACCTGTCCAGTTGGCTCAAGTCACATCATGTTAAAATTAGCAAGCAATATCACTCACAGGACCATGGACACAATGTACCATTTATTAAGCTGGGCCTGGAGGCATCCTGCACATTCCCGTGACCATCTCCTATAGTCAGAGAACATGGACGTGGGACTGACTCAGTTGAGGATGGAAACCTGGCCCCCAGCACAATCAGTAACTAAGAGGTACCATATGCCAATCCTCCCACACACACAGTTCTAGAGGAGTCTCTCCAAAGTGGACATGGCACCTCCACGTCCGTACCGGGCCCCGAAGGACCCAAACTCCTTCTCTCAATGGCCTGCGCAAACGTAGCTACCAACCCACCTTTCCTGTCCTCTCTCCCCCAGCCTGCCCACCATCCCATCCAGCATGCTCCATACACCCCACAGACAGAATCCTGGGCTCCTACAACTCCCAGCTCCACCATGTTGTGTCCTTTTGGTCAAGGACCTTGACATTTGCAATGGGAACGAACTGAAATACACAACAGGGCCCTTGAATTGATGGCAGCAAGTGGGCCAGGATGAGGCCATCTCTTGGGGTCACTTGCAAGCCATACGTATCTGCAGCAATCACAGACTGAAGGCAGGAACACTAGGGATACCTGCTCTGAATAAAACACACACCAATGTGTGTGCGACCAAACCCACCAATCACAGTGTGTAATGCAGTCATTTGTTGGGAGTAAAATGCCCAGCCAGGATAAAGAGGTCTGCCAACTCCACCAAAGTGCACCGCGTGAAAAAAAAAGGTTGGAAGATCTCACCAGGCAGCCCCTCTTCCAGCTAAGTAGGATAGAGGCTGTGGGATGAATGATGGCCCAAGATGTAGCTATGACAAAGAGAGGGCCTGAAACTTTACCCGAAACTTACTTGCCCAACAGTTAAATAGTGTGCACAGCTCCCTCCCAGGTTGACTTCCCCTGAAGCTTGCCCCTTGATTACTGTTTTCATACCAGGCTCCAACTAGTAGGTGTCAGGTGTGGGGTAAATATTTGAAGTCCATTCCCCTCCTCCCACCAGCTGATTCGGATACAAGGAGACCCCATGACATATTCTCCTACTTCTAGAAGCTGAACTTGAAGCATTTGGGCAAAGGTCAGATGCTTCCTCTTCCCCAGCGGGGTGCAAAGCACAACTTCAGATTCCTCTTCCTACCAGGTCCCCATTTCACCCCAGTGATGACCCACTGATCATGCCTTAGGAAAGACAGGCAGCGATGTGTTGTGGCAGGAGTGTTTATTTTCCTTCTCCTTCCTTTGGCAATACTCTCCCAGTAGCAATTTCATTGCTAAGTGATCAGTCTGGCATTCGATTGACCGACTGAATGAGCTGGCTTTACCATGTGTCAGCTCAGGCTCCTGCTCCAATAACCACAACAAGAGACACCACTAGAGAGATGCTGGTTGCTCCATGTGTCTGGCAGATCCTAATCCCCGCTCTAAGTGGGACCAGTAATAGTTTTATTTTACAGACCAGGATTGCTAAGCATCACATAAATCCAGCAGCTGCAGAGGTCATTCTTCAGTGACATCGCATGTGGTTGCCTAGCTAGTAATTTCATCTCTAAGTGGAAAATATTATAATTCTATGCTGGAGGCCAGAGATCCCTAAGTGCTGCAAAGCCAGCACATCAATAACATGTCTGGCATGTTCCAAACGGGTAGGTGTGTTAGTCTATTGCAGAGAAACAAACAGAGTCCTGTGGCACTTTTAAAGACTAACAGATTATTTATCGCATGAGCTTTCGTGGGAGAAAATCCCACTTTGTCAGACTCTTTGAAGATGGGAAACTTACAAAATGGAAGGAAATTAAATGCAGGGAAGTGCATGACATAGGATAAGGTCAGGCTGTAACAGCAAATCAAAATAGATGTTAGGATTCAAGCAATGGGGAACAGCATATAGAGGAAGGTGAGGTCAAATCACTTGTTGTAATGAGAAAAAAAATCCATAGTCCCCTGTTTAACCCCAAGGCGAATTTGCATATAAATTCAAGTTCTGCAGTTTCTCTTTGAAGCTGTGATTTGTTATTCAGGCATAGAGAGCGGTAGAGCAGCAGCAGAGACACAACATCCGGAGTGCATATCTCAGATCAAATCCCACGTTCCAAGGGCTGTAGCTGGGCTCAAGGGGAGGGGATCAGTGTATCGGCAGTAGGAGCAGACTGACCTTGCTGGAACCCTCACCAAAAAACCCAGGAACCACAGAGGCCAATCAATCTCTCCCAAAGACATAAGGAGGAGGAGCTATTGTTCCACACCCCTCCAGAAGAACAAGGGGGTGTACCAGAGCCTACTGTAGGCCGAGAGGACCTGCATGAGGCCTGTCTCCTGTTTATCTTTGTACTGACTCAGTAGCTTTGACTTGGTTTTCTTTTGATTCTGGGGGGAGCTGGAAAACACCATGGTGAAATTAACGTGTGGAGTGAAACCATGAGAACAGAATATACCAAAAGCTGAGCCCGGTGAGAAAAAAAAATTACCAAGAAGCTGGCAGGTCCAGGCTGAGAACACAGAATCAGAAAAATGAATGGCACTAACCCAGAATGGAAAATAAACAGGTGGAAAAGCAGATTTTAGTTACCATCTGTCTGAGATACTTATGGCACCCAACGCTACAGTATGTGAGCACCTCCCCCAGTTTTTCTTTTTCCACATCAGACCTTAATTCATTCAAAAAACAAATAATAAGTTTCTAGCCCTTATAACTGCAGAGAAAAATGGTTGTATTAGGTGTCACATTATAGCAATAAACCTCAACCTTTTCTGTCCAATCTCCTGTTCTACACACCCTTACAACCCATATTAATTAAATGACTGGATCATGTCTGGCTCTTTCCACTTGGAAAATTACCTCCAGAACTTGGTCTCGGCAGACCATTTGGCCAGGAAATTGTACAGATGGCTGAATTCACTATTTTAGTAGCTCAGTGCTTCCATAAAAGCTAAATGAAGATAGTAACTGTTTGCCATTTGAGCCACTGCTGAATGGGCAGTTTATGGACAAACATCATAAACATTAGACACATTTCTATTCAGAGGTTTTTAAAACGACATGTAAATATTCATCACTGAATCACAGAAAATCTATACTAATACTGACTGTCAGATGACAAAACTTCATTTATAGTTATTCTCTTAAATCATGGTAGTACCCAAGAACTCCAATCAAGGGGCAGGACCCCATCACAACAGGTGCTGTCCGGAGAGACAACAAAGGCAACCTTGTGCCAAAAAACTCACAATCAGCCAGGAAATAACAGGTGAACAAAATGGAAAAGCTACAACAGGGATGGGGGCAGAATGAGGTCCCCAAATAAAGCAGAGTTTTGCAGGAAAATGGACATCTCATTTGTCCACTTGGCTAACCAATGCCAGGTGGGAGTGATTTGTGGGCAGACAGGATCTAAGAAGGGAATTAAGGTAGTAGGTTTTCACACACTGATGGAGAGTTCTTTCCAATATGGGAAGCCATGTTGGGGGAAACACCGAAGAGCTGGATAGAACCATGGAGTCATAGAGTTTCAGGCCAGAAGAAGCCACCAGATCATTTACGCAGACCTCCTGCACAATACAGGATATTGACAGAGTGAAGATAGAATAGACGAAGGGAAGCTAACTGTAAAAGGCCACCAGACATGCTGGCCCTCAGGTCACTCAGTCAACCACTCATACTCACTCTAAACTTAATCCAACATCAATGCATCTTCTGGGCTGACACAGAGCTTGTGAGACCTTAACCACTGGGCTTACACTCAGCTTGTCCTGCCTCCCAAGAGAAATGTTCTGAGTCTTCAGGACTCAGCTTCCCTACCTATGCAGCAAAGGAATGGCGTGGGTTACACAAAGAACTGCCAGCCAACTATCAACCAACTGTCAACCACCAACCAACCATCAACCCCCGCAGAACTGACAGCGTTAGTGGGGAAGCTTATCCCCCAATGGAATAAACAAGCGAAGGTTCAATGACAAGACCAACACCAAGATAGATGGCTAAACTCAATGGCTATGTCTACACTTGCAAGTTAGTTTAAATTAAGGAAGCTTAATTCAAACTAACTTAAGCCTTGGCCACACTAGGCTTTCATTAGTTCAAATTAGTTTGAATTAACTAATTCAAACTAGCTTTTGTAAGTGTAGACATAGCCAATGAAAGAACAGCGTGAGCCCATTGAAATCATTGTCCAGATTGCCAGAGACAACTGACCCTAAATAAATACACCTTGTAAATGGATTAATGACAACACATGGTTTTGTTTAGAAGAGTGTACTCTATGGCAGTGCCTCTCAACCTTTCCAGACTACTATACCCCCTGATTTCTCTTGCATATCCCAAGTTTTACCAAACTTAAAAAGTATTTTACAAAATCAGACAGAAGAATACAAATGTCACAGCAAAGTCTTACTGAACAATTGCTTATGTTCTCATAAAGATCGTACTTCCATTTCAGCGTATAGTATATAGAGCAGTCTAGGATATATAGAGTTGCATAAACAAGTCATTGTCTGTATGAAATGGTAGTTTGTACCGACTTTGCTAGTACTTTTTGTGTAGCCTGTTGTAAAACGAGGCAAATATCTCGATGAGTTGATGTACCCCTGGAAGACTTCTGCCTACCCTGCTCTATGTCAGATAAAAGCTAAGGTAAAGATCTTGTGACACAGTTTGCTAGCATAGACCCAGATCCATATGAAGCCTACTGAAGTCAACATGGACACCGGCTGGTAAGGGAGCCTGTCCCAGTGGATCCTACTGAAGGACCAGACCCTAAGGCTCATTTCTCCTTTTTTATAATACTATGCTTGATACTTCATTTTATGTATATAATTAAATCTTAGGTTGATGCCAACTGGCCAGAAGATTATGCTGCAGAATGACTGGAATAACTTGCTCCCAATACCGCTTTTTTTCTTTGAAATTTCCCTTGATTCCGTTACAAGTGTAGAAGCTTGCATGAAGGAAAAAATCTTGGTAAGTTTTATTATATCTCAGAGTAGTACTTTAATGTAATGCTGATGATTTGCTGAATAACATCTTTTTGAACTAACCAAGAGCTTCTTTCCCTTTGAATTTATAGTTATTTGTAGGAGTTAATATTTTATAGGGGGTTAAGTAAAAAAAATGGCATGGCATTGCTGACAACTGTATTTTACAACTCAATCTTAGCATTTAATAAAACTCTAAAAACTGGAATGAGTTTATCTCATAATAAAAAGGATATATGTATTTCAAAACTATGTTTCAATGTGTCTTATTCAATATGCTAAGACACTAACTAAAACAAAAGAAATAAGGAAGTTCCCAGCATCACTGCACAATAAGACTCTGCTCTGACAAAGCTATTAAGTGCCCGTTTCTTAGAATACTAGAAGATGAGGAATGCTGATATCCTTAAAGCCATATACTATGGTGTGTAGAACTTAAGTTCTTTGGATGAGGTGTTCATGTCATTGGGTGACCTGTCCTGCACAATCTCTTGTGGCAGTCTGTGCCATGACAGCAATGCCTGCCTCAGTTTCCCCACTCAGAGTCCACAGTAACTCTGCCCTAGGCTCTCTCACCTCAACAATATCCTTTCTTGGGACTGTTTTTTTAATCAAAACCCTAGTGCAAATACCCCATAACAAAAGGCTCCAGAGGCAGACCACTCAAAACCCCATGTACAGGTAGTACTCCCAGGACACCGAGTCCCTTGACGTGAACATTTCATACAAAGGACTCAGGTCCCAGACATCCACCAGACTCTTGTATCTTCCCCCAACCATGGGTGTTCATCAGTCCACTGATGTCCCCTGGCCTGGACAGCCACCCTGGCCCTTCTAGCAGACGCGCAACTCCAGCAGGACCCCCACAACCTCTCCACTAAGAGATCATCCTCACCAGAGGCTGACCATTCACCCCATAGGCCCTTCACTGTACCCTTGGGCCCAGCTTTCCAGTACAGAGATGTCAGTAGGTAAGCCTTTCCCTGCTCCCCCACCTCCGGTCCTCAGTTTCAAATCTCTGGCTTTATACACCAGTGGACAGATCCCATAGCTGCTCTTCCTCCCTTCAGCCCTCTCCTGCCCCTTGGCCCTTGCCTCTGCCTTCAGCCTCCCCCTAGCAAACTCCTTCTGGCTTTGGCGGCTCTCACTTGCCCTTCCTGATTGACCAGGAAACATTTCTGGATGGACTCTGGCAGCTCTGCCTCACGGCCCAGGTCTCCCTCTCTATAGGTGTGTTTACACCGGCACCTCAGTTAGATATGGGTCTCAGCTACACTGCAGCTATGATCTAGTGTACTTTGTACAACACTGTGCTCCTCTGCACTCCCTGGTTGTGCCCGTGTACCTTGCCAAGTGATGTCCTTTGACTCTCTCTCCTCAGGAACGCAGTACTTTCGCTGACCCTGAGCCAATTAAGTTTGGGTTTGTCCTTGTAGCACATCTTTATTCTCAGTTCGAACAGTTATTTAACAACAAGGAAGTTGGCATTTTTTCGTCGCTTGCTGGAGGAAGTTCTGTTTAATAATTAACATAATGGAGCTTTACTTAAGAGCCTCTTTCAGCTGCCAATGGCTGGGCTGCAGAAATTTCAAAACAATTTGAGACACATAACTAACAATATTCTCAGTGGGCAGTACAGATTCCCCCATTTTCTTCTCCAAAATACAAAGCACTTGTTTCTCTGAATAGTTTTGCTAGTGTTCCTTAGTGATAGCCACCAATAAAGCTGCCAGCTTCAGGTAGTTCAATGAGACAAATGACAACTACCAGGAAATGGGTAACATCTGTTGTGTTTAGGGATATGCACCATGGGTAGAGTTTTCAAGAGCATTTACGTTGCTTAGGGCAAGTCTACACTCCAAAACTAAGTCTACCTAAGTAACATCAATGTACAGCCACTGCACGAATTGAATCAGGTTTATACGTTTGCACTACGTTCATGGGGCCAATGAGGCATGTCCTTACCAGGAGCACTTGCACCAATTTCACAGCCAGTGGGGGCCACAGGTGGTGAAATGCAGCAGCAGTCAATGTAAGCAACGCAATGTCTACACTACACTGTGTCAACCTATGTCGACCAATGTTCTGTGCCTCTCGTGGAGGTGGAGTTGGTACATCGGTGTAGTGGGCACCTTCATCGGTGGGAGCTGAATTTTATCATGGAATCTTACAGAGCTGTCTTACATCAGGCTAACACTGTGTGGACCCAGCCTTAGATACCTGGGGCTCCTTAACTTTCACGGTGTTTTTGGAATTTTGGGGTGGGATCAGCAGAGTTGACTGCTGTGAAAATGGAAGAGGAACAACCACACAAAGGCTTCCTAGCTGCCACAGTGTCTCAGCTCTCTCATGTGCTCATTTCAAGGCCATGCAGGCAAGTGTATTTACTTGACTTTCTCTTATACTTAAAGAAAAGTCTGGCACAGCATGGGAGATCCAATTGTCACTCTGGCCCAAGACCCGCATTGAGATGATTGCACGGCAGCCATAGTCAAAAAAGTGTGTTCTCAACTCTGCCTACCCAGGAGAGTTCAGCATTAGCCTTCAGATGAGGATATCACTACTACCCTCCATGCCTTTGTCTCAGTGAGGCTGGACGGTTGCACTGTGCTCCACAGGGGGCTGGAGATTCAATCAGTTCAGAAGCTGGAATGTGTACAGGAGACAGCCACTTGCTTCTCAAACAGGGCATCTTAAAGACAGCATATCTCTGCATAAGGGATTTACATGGCCCCTACTACTATAGTATCAGAGCACCTCATAGGCATTAATGCATTTATCTCCACCTCCAGGTGAGGTAGGGCCAGGCTGTTATTCCATTTTACAGATTGGAATTGAGGCACAGAGAGACTTAGGGTGTGCCTACACAGCATGGTTGGCTCTTGCCAGTCAGTTAGGGCTTGTGAGGCTCAGGCTGCAGGGCTGTTTCTTTGCATTGTACATGTTCCAATTCAGGTGGGTCCCAGAGCCTGGGTTCCAGCCCAAACCAGAAGTCTACATAGCAGTGAAACAGTCCCACGGGTCCGAGGCGGTTGGCACCAGACAGCTGTGGGTGTCTAGACCCTAAGTGACTTTCCCAAGGCTGCACAGGAAGCCTGTGTGGAGCAAAGATTTGAACTGAAAACTCACAAATCCTGCACTATTGCACTAACCACTGGACAAGCCTCTCTGTCTTGCAAAATACCCAGGCCACCTAGGGTGGGTGAGGAGGGTCTAAATAGGAAGTCTCTTTTGACCTAGCCAGGGAGATACAGGTCTTTTGTGTCTGGTATTCTTTCTTGCAACAGCCAGTAAATATATCTGGCATTTATATGATGCGCATTTGATACTTCACAGGAAGCCTAACAAACGTTAATACACGTAACCAGTTGTGCTGCGCAGTCCATGAAAGAGAAAATCCCTCTTAACTCCTATGATGACAATCCGCTTTCACCCTGGAGGGCAAGATCCGATTGTCCTGATTGACTACATGTCAGTGGTCATGGAATTGTCTCCACCTTTGTAAAACCCAGCCAGAGCATCTGACTTGATGCCTTGTCCTGTTCAGGTTTAGCAATGGGAACACGCAAAGGAGCTGTTTGCAGGGGAGAACACCTTTCTGTGTGGGGTGAGACAAGTCATCATCTGAGGGACCACTCAATCACCTAGTCCGAACTCCCGCATTTCACTGGCCACCAAATGCATGTGCTCTCTAGCACACTTGTGTAGAACAATCCAGGGGTCATGTGTAAACTAGTCATTTTTTCAGGTGAACTCATTTCCCATTAGATTTGGGTAAATACATTCAAGTCTCTTATAAACTCACAAAGGGAAAGGGATCAAAATGAAATGCAAGGGACTGACGAAATGGGATGCTAGGGAGGGTAAGTGGTGAAATACGGTGACATCTGACAGCTAATTTGCAGGTTTCCCATCAATTTCTACCACTTTCTAAAGATAATGATAAAGCCAGCTGTGACCCAGTGCAGCCTGAGGATCAGAGTGTCTTCAGAGTCATTGAATATTAGCACAAACCAGTGGCTCTGCAGCACTTTAAGGTTATGAGCAATATGGAGGCCTCTGAGCAGAATAATTTCCAGAATTCTGAACTATATAGGTTTTATACCATGCTTATCACTATAGTATCCTAGCACCTTTCAGTACTTGATTAAGCAATGTGACAGCACACTGGTCATAAGCTGTTTGGTCTCGCATCCTTCCCTCAGAGAGAGAAGTGCTCAGAGTGGAATGTCTGGTTTGGGTAGGGTTAGTTTGTGTTAAATATACCTGTTGCAATGTGTTCGTTTTCGATAAGGCAAGGTCAAAGAAATGCTCCTTGCACTTGGAGAGAAAAGTGGCCAAGTCTGTGATGGTCCACAGTTTCAGAGAAGATTATGTCTCCATCACAGAGAGGAGTGGTCTTCATCCCAGAGCTCTAAACAGCCTTTTAGGTATCCTGGGCCCAGGCCACTGGGCATTTTGAGGATAAGGATTGAGATTTTGAATTTGATTCAGAACTTCTTGGGAGGCCAGTGGAGTGCATGGAGAACGGGTGCGATTTGCTCACAGTAGCTTGTGTTGCTGAAGAAAGGTGCTGCAGCATTTTGTACTAGCCAGAGTTCCCTAAGTGCTACAGATTTCACACCCAGGTATCCAGCATTCTTGTAGTACAGCTGAGAGGTGACAAAGGCATGAATACCTGAGGCCACAAGGATGGGATGGAGTCTCCTAGCCAAACAGGGATGGAAGGAAGCATTCTTCACACCTATTGGAGTGTAAGAGCTCACTGCTAGCAGGCATTCTCCTAGACCAGGGGTCCTCAAACTACGGCCCGCAGGCCGGATACGACCCGCCAAGGTTATTTATCCGGCCCCCGCCCCTGCTGCGGCCTGCCCCATGCGTCTGGGGCAGCGGGGTGGCCGCGGCCAGGGCAGGCTGCCGGTCTCCCACCCACCGGCCGCCTCGACTTCCCGGCCCAGAGCCGACCCCGCCCCGCTCTGCCGACAGCGTCGGCCTCCCGGCATGGGGCCAGGATCAGTCTCCGTTGCCGGGGTCTGTCTGCCCTGCCGGGGCCGCGTTCGGTCCCCGCCGGTGCTCCCTCCCAGCTGTGCAGGCTGCGGCCGGGCTGGGGAGATTCAAATCTCCCGCCCTGAGCATGCGCAGATACAGCGTGCTCAGGGCGGGAGCGGCCTGGCCGGCAAGCAGCTCTGCCGGCCATCGCTGTAGTTCCCAGCCCCCGGCCAGGTAAGGGGGCTGGAGGGAGGCCTGGAGAGGGGTGGGGGGACAAGGAGACGGCCCGGGTTAGAGGGGTGGGGGTGGGGACAAG
>ML685839.1:6032408-6049008 GCA_007922175.1 Pelusios castaneus
CACACACACACACACACACACACACACACACACACACACACACTGCATGCACTTATATTTAAAAACAGTCGTGTTGTTGGACTTCCATGAAATAAAGAATATTTGTCACTAGATGTTTCTGTATATACACATATATGAACATATCATATAGGTAGAGAAATTCTCAAGAGCAGTGTGTGACTCCATTCCCTGGTGTGTCAATACTCAAGGGCACAGAATATGATGTGATCCTCAGAATCTTTTTCTACACTGGGTTTTTATTAGAGTATTAATTAATGGTAGTGGTGCATCTTAAATTCTTCATATAAGAGACAACTGGAAAAGGATTATTAATGATTCCCAATGAGTTTAATAGTATAGTTGTTGCTGTTGTCTCACTTGTTATGTGAACAGGCTATGTTGTAAGGAATCGTGATGATACTAGAGTTAGATTCCAGATTTCAAACGTGCATGCATGATTCTACCATACGGTGAGGTTTGTTTGTAAGGGCAGCTTTTTCTCCGGATTGTGTAACAGTGGTAACAGCTTCCCATATGCCATTTCTCTCTAACCCTACTCATATTCATTGTACGGGGATTTGCTTGATATGTTATAAATTAGCAGTTAATACTACCGACTGACTGTAGATGTCCGGTTCAGACTACAGATTGTTTTACCTCTAGGTCCCTGGTTTAAATCCAGCCCAAGTCGGTTCACCTAACAGCTTTTTAATTGCACTGTATGACAGACATTTGGAAGGTGTCAGCCAGGTGTCTGGTGGAATTGTAGTCAGAACACAAAAAACATGGCACCTCTATTATCAATAGTTAGCTGCTTCATCAGAAAAGATGAAGACCACGAGGGCAATGAAACTGAATTACCCTCCCCCTCCTGTAGAGGTTGCCTCAGGCACATTACAGGCCTGGTCCAATTTCAGTTGGAGTTAATGGAAAGACCTCATTGGATTGGCCCCCTCAGTGGATGCTATAGAATTACCACTGTCCATAACAGGTAGTTTGCACTACTGCTGCCCATATGGTCTTTGTTATATGGCTCAAAAGAGGACTGTAGTCTTCAGGCTACCTCTCTGGTTCCTTTCACTAGAACTTTAATTCAATTTTTTAATAGAAAGACACATTGCTGATTTCACATCTACTCCATTGCCTCAGCTCTGACATAGCCCTGTTCATCTAAAACTGTTTGCTCTTCAAGAACAGCCTCTGCTCATTTCGATCTTTCACTAAACATGCAAAGTTGGGGAAATTACCTCCGTTTGCTTCCTCCAAACAGTCTGACTCACCACCTGCCTTGACTAATCCTCAGTCAGTCTGTAAATGAGAAAAAGGAAATATTGTTGGGTTAAATTTGATCTGGGCAATGACAATCAAGTAGAGTCTCTGGAAAGCTGTTATTTCTTCAGAGCCATGATGTTTTCATTTAATGACTGACAGGCAAAAGCTGTTTTTCTGTTTGATATGCAAAGGAATGTTTAGTTAGTATCAGGCATGGACAGGTGGCACACAGATTAGCTGTCAGAATCACTGACATTTCTGACTTAAAGTTATTTCCTCCTAGACTGAGATTTCCAAAGTCCAGGTCCAATTTAATAATCCTAAAACTGCAGTCACCACCACAGAGGAGAGACAGTGTGTGGCACAGAAACTGAGCTGGGCTAGCCAGACCTTCTGATTTGCATGAGCGCCCTTCAGAAGCTTAAGGGATCCACACCAAAGTGTAGGTGCAGAGCACTTCTAAGGTGGGAGTCAAGGGTAAGACTTAGAATCTCAAAGGTAGCAGGTGCCAGAATCCCTTGAAGATCAGGACCTGACGCTCCTTGAGTTCAGAGATGGGCCCTGCACTGTTAAATGGCAGAAAATTTGAAAAATCAAATGTACACTTCACCGTTTTCTGCGTTTGTTTTGCACCTCATTCGTCTCAGACGATGGAACTAGACTGCCCCTGCAGTAGTGTCTGGAGGTCCAACAGGGCAGTGGGGTGCTTAATTTACATAGATTTGCATGACATTAAATGTATCATCATGGGAACAAATCTATTCATATGGGGTTTGTAAGCCCACCCCCTTCTTTTTTCTCAACACAAAGGAAACATCCTCAGCTGGCGTGCATATTAACTGAAGTTAATAAACTATGCTGATTTACACCATTTGAGGAGCAGGCCCGCCATCTACACGGTAGTTCTGAAACCACCGAGAGAGAGAGAGATTTTGCAAGATGGTAGAATAATTACACTCTCATCAGGGCACAAATTGTTCTTTCCACAACCAGCCCTCTCCCCCGCCCCGCCTCCTCTCCCCAGGAGGAAACAAGCTTAGAGAATTTGGAATAGACAAGTTAAAAGAACTGATTAGCCAAAATGGTTCTGCCACAGACAGTGACAGGGCGCATGCAAGAAGGTTTCCAAGCATCCAAAAGGCACATGTACATCCCTTGGGAAATCAGCCCGTTTCGATATCCTTTGTAACCAATTAGGCCATTCTGATGCAGAGCTGAATGGGCGTCTGCGCAGATTTTTATTTATTAGCATGTGTTACTCTCACGGCTCCTATTGTTAGACTTCTCAGAACACAGAGCGCCATCTACGCTTAGACAGGGCTGGCCTGCTGGGAATGCGGCAACCACAGCAGCAGCAAAGGTTTGCAAATTTCCCTCTCAAAAAGCAACTGAAATATTGAATGGCTGGAAAGGAAGGAGAAAGTGGGCCACTGAGGGGACAATGAAAGTAATTAAGAGAGTTACCAGCCCTGGATGCTGCTCCTGCTCTAGTGCTGATGAGTGACTCTACACTCTTGGGGTCCCCTGGACAGGAAGCATTTATGAAGTGTAATGTTCCCCTCCGAGGCCAGCTGTGCTTCACGGCACGCTGTGCCTCCCTGAAGGCCAGGCACAGGCTGGCCACTTCTAACACCTAGACAATACTGCTGTCCCTCCTGGGCTAGGACCCTTTGAAACCAGGCTCGACACCACACCCTAAGAGCCCCACAAAAACCCTGCGCTTGCAGCACAGAGCAGAATCCAGCCCTTTGTCTGCCACTGCTCAAGCTCCTAGGAGTCCAGCTCTCGCCGGCTGCTGCCAGGTGGACGAAGGGGTTTAACATGCATGGCCTGATGTCATTATGGAAATGGCTTCAGTTGTTTAACCCACAGACATTGTGCAGCTCTTGAGCTGGCTTGAATCGATGCAGGTTTATTGATCTCAAAGGGCCGAATGCAGTCATGGGGCAAGCAAGTGCCACTCCACCACCCCGGCATGGAGAACAGCAGTGGCTTACCCCAGGTCTGAATGTGTCACTGCCTTACATTCTACGACAACACCAACGACGCCATAATTCAAAGGAGTCAATTGCTGGTAGCTGACTCCCAGGGTTACTGAGGTGACACACTGCAATTCCTTTTGGAAGTCAGTCTGATGTCCACCGCCCACACTTTACAGGAAGCCCTGACTGACTCCCTCCCACTCAACTCGTACACGTGACAAAATCCCCATAACATTGACCAAATAAGCCCCATCTGCGCAGAGCCCAGGTGAGATCAGCCATTAGAAATCCTCCCTCATACCCAGAGGCCTGGGCCAAAAACACAACAAAGCTGCTCCTACAGCCCCAGAGCTGAGGAAACTCCATGATTGCTGGTGCCTTGGTGGATTTACTGATGCATCAGCTGTGCACTACCCCAGACTCTCCCTATGCACTGGGGCTACTGGACTCCCCTGATGGGAAACTCAACAGTTGTCAACTCTTGTGGGCTCCTTGCATCCCACTTACCAGTCCTCGATCACTGAGACCAGTCTGATCCTGAGCAGCCTACTGTAACAGTTCCCAACCTGAGAGGCAGGACCCTGGGGAGGGGGAGGGAAGGGAAGGGGGAGCACCAAAGATTCCAGGGGGTCCATGAGGTTTCAGTAATATTGAGTTCATTTAGCTCCCTAGCTCCAAGCTGGCCAGAGCAGAGGAGCAGGGCCCACTGACATGACCTGGCCAAGTGTGTCACTGGAGGGGAGCAGCCGCACTTTTGGGGGCCTGGAGCAACCCCAGCTAAATCTGCCATAGCCTGCCTCCATGAGGGACAGGAAGAGGTGGGGCTACATGGGTCATCCAATGGCGGTTGCGCGAGAGAAGGCTTAGCTTCTTACTCAGGGAAGAGTAACTTATTATTATGTAATTTAGTATTGTTATTATTATCATTATATATGTTTATAGGGCTTCACGGCCAGCAAGAGGGCAGAGTGGGAGGGGGCATGTGTTTTATTTAGTCTTAACTAGTGTGGCTTTCACTTCTAAAGGTTGGGAACCACTGTAAAATCTACTGAACCAACAGCATAAACAGAGACAATCTGTGTACCACCTCACTGGACAAACAGATTAGGCCGGATGAGCTTCCTTTTGGCTTCTAATCCATTTTATATAAGTTTATCCAGCTCAGTTTTGAAGCCAGCTAGGTTTTTGCCCCCATTCAAAGATCAGTTAATTGCCGAATTAGACTGTCCCATCATACCATGCCCTCCATAATTTAGCAATTAACTAGCCTTTAACTACTAGAGGTAAATATGCCAATGGCCTATGATGGGATGTTAGATGGGGCGGTTCTGAGTTACTACAGAGAGTTCTTTTTTGGGTGTCTGGTTGATATCTGTAGCTTAGGACATGGGTCACTTGCTGGTGGTTTTTCTGTACCTTGAAGTCTTTAAACCATGATTTGGGGACTTCAATGACTCATTCATGGGTTAGGTGTCTATTGGAATGCACGGGAAATTCTGTGGCCTGCATTGTGCATGAGGTCAGACTAGATGATAATATTGGTCCCTTCTGAGTTTAAAATCTATGAATCTATATTTTGGGTATGTGTTCTCTAACACATCACTGTGTGAGAATTCACAGCTTTACGGGGCAATATTTACTATCCAGAGACAGTTTACATGGAATCAGCTTTTAGCCTCTGGAAAGGACAGCCATGTTAAATTGTGACCCTTCCCACAATCCCATCCCAGCAGCTTTCTTTAACAATACATAAACTGGGGGCCAAAATTAAGATGACAGAGTCCCTTAATGATACATGCAGATATAAGGGCATTACTAATGGTGAAGGATTTGCAGCAAAATAGATAGAAAATCAAAGCATTTGACTATGAAATATCCACAAATCTCAAAGAACTGTTTTCATTTCTTGTGTTCAGACCTAACACCTTCATCCTGCTGCCAGACAGAAATGTCATCATGGGAAGGAAGGAGAAGTGGAATGTGAGTGTCCCAGACAAACTTGTGTTTCCATCCAGAAAGATGCTTTCCTTCACTGTTTCAGAGATCCGGAGCTGAGTCCATCGTGCAGCAGCAATGTGGGATCAATGTATGCATGGATATTCTGACATTAGTGACTGGCTATGTGCCATAGGTCAATCAGGCTGAAATTGGCTACATTTCAATGTGCTAATTCTTTGGTTTTGACCTTGAAATGCAGGGCATCCTGGCAGGCACAAAACTGACCTATGCTGATTCTCTAGAGCATTAACTGGGTTGTTACACAGGACAGTCATTGAAAAGATTAGAGAGTCTGGCTGTGTCTTTGATTGACATAAGTTATATCGGCATAAACTCGCATAGTTAGCATGTCGCCTGTGTGAACGCACGCTTGGCTTCTCGTGTGAGTGCTGCACGTACTCACCAGGACTGCTTGTGTTGATGCACAATAAATGTGCAACCCATGACCATCCAACACACCGTCTTTTGGGAAATTTTGACAATGCATAGTGGGGTCAAAACGAGTCATATAGGAGTGACTGGGAACAAGGGCCAACTGCGCAGTGTGGAACTGTCTCCATCCTGGAATGTTATCTATATCTCATAATCAGGGCTTTTTTTGAGCTGGTACACACCAGTATGGTGTACCGGCACCTATTTTTCCCTGGCTGACCCCACTGCTCAGCTGGGGGCCAGGGTCAGCAGGGCAGGAAAAGGAGTGCATCTCCTTTCCCCTGCTGACCCCGGCTTCCAGCTGGGCAGCGGGGCCAGCAGGGGCCAGGAGCAGCAGCCGTGGGCCAGAATCCAGCCCACCAGGGGCTGGAAACCAACCCGCGGATGCCTGGGAGCTTCGGCCAGGCTGCAGCTTTTTCAAATCTCCCACCCTGAACATGCTCAGATGCGTGGCTCAGGGTGGGAGCAGCCTGGACAGGGAGTGACTCTGGCCACCCCTGCAGCTCTGGCCAGGTAAGAGGAAGGGGGTTGGGGGGGTTGGGGAACTGCAGGCAGGCGGGTGGGGGGCTGAGCGGAGCAGAGAAGGGGCTGGGGGGGGGGTCAAGAGGAGCAGAAAAGGGGCCGGCGGGGCCAAGAGGAGCAGAAAAGGGGCTGGGGGGGCCAAGAGGAGCGGGAAAGGGGCCAGGGGGGCTGAGAGGAGCGGGAAAGGGGCCAGGGGGGCCGAGAGGAACGGGGAAGGAGATGGGGGGCCCGAGAGGAGCGGGGAAGGGGCCAGGGGTCGAGAAACCAGCGGGTAGGGAGGGGAGAGGTGGGGAACGGGGAGGTCAGGGAGGCGTGGGGGGGGGGGAGAAACGGGGGATTTGGAGAGGCCCCAGGGGGGTGGCGGTGGTCTTGACTCCTCCTTCCCACCGTTCCTGCCTGCGTACCGACACCTTTTTCTTTTTTAAAGAAAAAAGCACTGCCCATAATTGTCATGCCTTTTTCCAAAAGACCACGACAACATGCAGTCATTTGTACTAGCCTCCCTCTCTGACAGAAGCATGGAACTTGCACACCTCTCATAAGTATTACAAGCACAAGATGCACGATCTTCTGATATGTGCAGCGCTGAAAGAAGATCCGAATCAGTGGAGACCATGATGGGTTTCTTGGAGGGCAGGTTGCAGTGGGACATAACAAGAACCAATTCAAGGTGGTTGGTAGTGTTCACTGAGCAGTACAGGTGGAGTGGTGCTTCTGGGCCTCAGAAACAAGCACTGACTGGTGGGATTGCGTCATAACGCTGGTTTGGGATGATGAGCACTAGCTGCAGAACTTGCTGATGTGCAAGGCCACCTTTCTAGATCTGTTCCTTCCTGTGCAGGGACACCAGAATGAGAGCTGCACTGATAGTGGAGAAGCAAGTGGTGATCGCATTATGTAAATTTGCAATGCCAGATTGCTACTGGTCAATGGGAAATCAGTTTGGAGCTGGAAAATCTACTCCAGGGCTATTGTCTTGCAAGTGGTCAGGGCTATTGTGATGGGATGTTTGCCCCACACTCACCCTGAAGGGGTTAATGGAGGGCAGAAGAGCCAGTTAACCTATTAGGCTTCAAGATGGGGGAATTAAGGCTGAGAAGAAGGCCTTAATTAGGGGGGACACACTTGTACAGGAACAGGCAGGACTTCTATAATCAGGAGCTCATAGCTGAGAGGGTTGCAGGGGAGTAGTCTGCAGTCCCTCCCTGGGGGAAGGGAGGTATTTTGGAGACTATTGAATGTAGTCTACTGTTACTCACTGGGAGGAAGGAGGCTGAACTAGTAAAATTAGGGCTGGGAGAGCCAGAGAAGTAGGAAAGACTCAGGCGAAAAGCAGCAAGGTTCAGGAGGGAACAGACCTTGGCTTCTGAAGAGAAGGATTCTGAGCTAGAACCCAGAGTACAGGGTGGGCCTGAGTTCCCTTACCAGCCACTGAGGAAGTGGCACCACATGGACAGTGAATGGGAAGACCAGCTAAGTCTGCTGATAAGGAAAGACTTTTTTACCACAGAAAGGAGAAACTTGCAGAGTGACCTGGCTGGGGGGCCAGGAATGAAGAGCAGGCATCCAGAGTCACAGAGAGAGAGAGAGAGAGAGAGAGAGAGAGAGAGAGAAGGAGCAAGGTGCCTAGTGAGCAGCAGAAGGGGGCCTTGGACTTAGAAAGAGCTAATCCTCAGAGCACTCAGGAGAAGGCACCACCTGTGGTGAGTGGATCCCATGACAGCCATTAATCACCTCCAGCTATGCAGAACTGTGACTCTCAGCTACGTGCAGGATGCAGTGGACAGCTTTGGAGTAAATGGGTCCCCCAGCTGTGGTGGAGCAATAGACATAGATGGCACCCATATCCCTATTTTGGCCCAGACCACCCTGCCACAGAGTACATCAACAGAAAAGGCTACTTTTCTATGTTTTGGCAAACATAAGTGGATCACTTGGGATGGTTCACCAATCATCAGTGTGGGCTGGTCATGGGGGTGCATGACACATATATTTAAGAGCACAACACTGTTCAGAAAGCTACAAGCAGGGACTTTCATTCCTAATGGGTAGTTTACCACCTGTGAAATTGACATGCTTATAGCAATCCTGGGTGACCCATTGCTCTTTTTGCTTCGGAAGCATATGCCAACTATCTCAACCACATCCAGGAAAAAGTCAGCTCCTGGGTCAGCAGGTGTAGCATGAGAGTTGAATGAGTTTTTGGCAGACTGAAGGGGTGCTCACATTGTTTACTCACAAGATTGGATCTCAGGAGAAAAGGATCCCAATGGTTATAGATGCCTGATGTGTCCCACATAATATCTGTGAAGCAAAGAGGGAAAAATTGCTGCCAAGGTGGAGGTAGAGTGGTTGTCTGAGTTGAACAGCCAAACACAAGGGCTATTAGAAAAGTGGACGATGGACCTATGCAACTAAGAGAGGCTTTGAAACAACATTTTGTCAGCAAACCACAGTACAGTGTTGTGTTGAACCTAGGACCTGTTAGAAATGGTCTGTGAATAAACACTGCCAATGCAGCTATTAATTTTACAGTGCTTGTTGGACATTTATTATTATTGTGGCATGTTTGTCACTCATCCTATGAGTTATGTGTCACTGTATGGTAACAAATAACTGGCTGCTTTCAAAACTGCTAGTCGCTCTGCAGCATATGTAGTGAACTAATAAAGATGAATTCTCTTCCAAATAATGGGATTTTATTCAGTAACAAAATCAGTGCAAAGAAAAACCTGTCCAATTTAAAAGCAAATACATACAAAACTGAGAACAAAATTTATGGAGGGAAAAATCATTCATGTGCACTGTACCTACATATGCACAAGCCGTGGCTTTCACAGGTCAGCGCATGGGAATCTGTGGTTGTCTCCAATGTCCTGTAGGGTGGAGTACTAGTGGTAGGAGTGCGGTCCCTGGTGCCCTGTGTAATGCTGGGGAAGGGATGGTGCCAGGAGGTGTTGCAGCGGAGTTCTCCATGGACTGCAGAGGGAGGTGATGAGACTGAGATTGTTGAACCTGTCGCTCCACAAGCATCAGCAGCATCTAGGTTTGCTGCCAGAGAAGCTCTGTTATGTCTTGGTGCATCTCCTTTTCCTGCTGGGACAGCTGGGTCTTTCTCCCCACCACTTTCCTTCTCCAGGCTGTCTGCAGCATTCAACCCTTGAACTCACATCCGATGCAGCACTGGATTTGCAGGATCTCATTGTCGTCCTGAGTCCTCTTCTTTCTCCTCCTTGCCTGGCCCAGGTGCTCCATGGGTGCAGAGTAAGAGCCCCTCAAGGCCACAGTGGCAGCAGCAGCAGCAAACACATAGAGAGGTACCCGTCTCGGTGCAGTCACAAAAGAAAGTAAAAAAGCTGCGATTTTGAACTCCCTTCCCTTGCTCTTCTAAAGTTTTAAACAAGCCATGCTGATTGACACTTCTGCGTGGGGGTGCTTGTGAACGGCGCCACTCAAAGTTCCAGCCACTGTGAGTGTGACCTGCCAGGGACAGCTAGGGAAAAGAGGAAGACATTGCTTATTGGCATGGTTCTAGTAGTCCAGGACAATGACACTGAATTCTGGCTCTGTTTTCCATGGGCAGAGGTGATTTTAGCTGATATCTCACTTCTGAGGGTAACAAAGGCAGAGAGCACAGCTGCTGCTGGCAACCCGAAGCTGACTAGGTCCATAGGCCATTAACCCATTTACTGCAGTGGTGCCTGGAAAAATAATCACTGGCTGGCGTGGGAAAGCGTCCTGCTGTGGTGGAAGAAATAAGGCAGCCATCCCTAGAAACATGGAAGTGTCCTCAAGATCTCTCAGTAGGAGTCCAGCAATGTCACTGTGCACATAAACAACCTGCTCCGCATGGCTTCCCGGATGAACTCGACAGAGGATTGAGGATTGAAAAGCATATAACAACTCCGCCTCTATCTGTACTGCTACCTCTTCTACTACAAGTGAATGTATCAAAAGTCAGTCTCCGTGTCCTGCTTTATTGGGGCACCATGGCTGTCCTGGGAAATGCATTTACACACTTACTGGTAAAAATGCCAGGTCTGTAACTTGGCACCAGATCTACTCTTCTCCTCCTAGCCTTCTGGTATGCCTGCCACAGTTCCTTGACTTTCATGCGGTTCTACTGCTGATCCAGCATACTCCCTCTTTCACCTCCCCCCAGCAATCTGCTCACAGATGTCCATGTTTCTATGGCTGGTCGGTACCTGTGTCTCTTCTTCCTACAGGCCCAGGAGATCCAGTATCTCCTGTCTATGTCAAGTCGGAGCACACCTGTAGCTGGCATGGTCAGCTAAGCCATTGCACACGATAAAAGAAAGCTGGTAGGTGTCTCGCCAAGCTGGGATTTCAAAAATTCACAGGGCTTTAAAGGGCAGTGAGGCCTTCCCAAATAGGTGACCCTTGAGCAGTGGAGTTTACAACTGTGACCAGAGTGGTCAGTGTCAGGCATTGTGGGACAGCTGCTGGAGGACTGGTAGGTTGGCATAGGCAATTCAGTGGATCAACCTCAGTATATCGACCCTGGCTCAATGCTGCTATAGGAGCTTGTATTTTGATGTCACTGTCTTGGGGTGCTTACATCAGTGAGAGACAAATTTAAGCGTAGGCACATGCACAACTAGGTTAACACAAAGTGGCTTACGCCAACCTAGCTTTGTAGTGTAAACCAGGCCTAATGCTGCTGGAGTGTTGGAGGTAGTGGTTCATATAGGATAGACATAAAGCAGGGATGCCTCAAACATGGCCAAAGGGATAACTGCTCTCCATGGAGTCCTAAAACGCAGCCCCAACTGCAGGGTAAAGAGAAAAGTTGGTCAACCTCAACTGTCTCGCAGCTCATCTCTGAAGGTGAACAGAACCATAAGCAAACCTGGCTGTCTAAATTACTTTAGAATTAAATATGTATTTACATCTACATCCAATACAAAAAAGATGGAGTCCACCTGCTCCTGGCAAAGTTCTCACTTCACTAGACCTGAGCTGGCAGTGAGGTTTAAAAGCTATAAAGGTCCTTGGATTCTGAGCGGTTTGTTGGCCAGATGCGACTGGCTCACCACTGTCCATAGTCAGGTTACCAACTCATAGAGGGGATGGAATGGTACGGGTGGACCATGGGCATCTCCTACAAATGCATCCAATCTAAACTCTATGTTCTGCTGCAACACACATATCCTTTAGCCAGTGTCTTGCCAATGATTGGCATTTTGGGTAGGTTCTGAGAGGAGCTAGCAGGAGAGTCTGCTTGATTACTACAGATAGACTATTCCCTTATTGACTCATAGACTTAGACTTTAACACCAGAATGGACCATCATGATCCTCCAATCTGACCTCCTACATGTTGCAGGCCACTCCTGTAACAGACCCATAATCTGTATTTGACTTATTGAAGTCCTCAAATCTTGATAAAGACTTCAAGTTAAAGAGAGAATCACCATTTACTCTAGTCCAAACCAGCAAATGACCCATGCCTCATGCTGCAAAGGAAGGTGAAAACCCCCCAGGACCTCTGACAATCTGGTACAAGGAAAAATTCCTTCCAGGCCTCTCTGGAGATCAGTCAGACCCTGAGCATATGGGCAAATCCCATCAGCCAGACCCCTGGGAAAAAAATTCTCCATAGTAACTCAGAGCCCTCCCTATCTACTGTCCCGTCACCAGCCATTGGGGACATTTGCTTTTAGCAGTCACAGATTTATTACATGCCATTGTAGGTTGTCTCATCATACTATCCCCTCCATAAATGTATCACTATCAATCTTCCCAGTGAGGTTTTATGTGCTCACTGCTCCCCTTGGGAGGCTGTTCCAGAACTCATGATGGCCAATAGCAAAACTCCCACTGAGTTTAATGACAACACATTGACTCTAACTTTTGCAAGTATGCGGGTCCTACGGTATCATATATGTGGCAGGGAGGGGTAGATCTACAACTGCAGAAGATATCTCAAGAATTGCAAAATGGTTTGTCTTGCATATTGGCTTTATTGGCATTGGGATTTTCAAAAATCATCCAGTTGTTTTCAGACACCAGATGAGATGACAGACCACCAGTAAATGAAGGCAACTTGTTTTTCCCTGTGAATTCTTATCCATCTCTACACACACTGCATTTATTAATGAAGCAGAGATAATTCGGGTAAATGGAAAGCTGTCTACAAGTCCCAGTAATTGCAATAAACATCCCTGAAGCAAGAAGGAATGTACGCAATGATATAAAGCAGGGTTCTGCTCAGACAAGTGTCTAGCATTGACTTTGTGGAGATCCATATTTCCTGTGTCTTGATGCCTTCCAGATCAAATGTGTTCATTTGGGACCAGATTCGGATTCCCTTCTTCAGAGACAGTCACTCGACAAACAGCCTCATTTAATGGAATGGGGATACTTGTGCCGTAAAATGCAACTCAAAGCAATTAAGGATATTAGAGTCTGACCCTTTACAATCTGACCTATTTTGTAACTAGCACCACTGCAAACTCAGACTGGGATCTCAAAGTCAAGCAAGGTTCTCCCCAGACTACTAATTGTGTGGTTCCCCCAGGTGATCAATGGAATGACAATGACGCCTTTGGGGCTCTTCCATTTTTGCAGGAGATTTGAGATGGGGATTGGAGGAATGCTTTTGGGGAGGTGAGTGCCCAGCCACCCTCCTTCTTCTCAGGAGTAAAATGGGAACTCTGCTTCCCACCAGTTTAAACCGCTCTTTCTGTGATTTACTTTCAAGAGGTGCCTGAGTCTAGTCAGAGGCATCAGCTAGAGATGCCATCTCATCCACAGTTTTCACATTTTTGTCCCATCAACATGGTGTGCATCATCTTTACATATACGTCGGAAACGCTGCTGAGAAACAAGGTCAAACATTTCTTAGCTTGCATCTCCTTTTTCCTCACCCATTTTCCCATCAGATCTTTCATCGTTTACATATTCCCCATTACTCATACCAGCCCCCCCTCTTGAGATCCCTAAATTTCACTCTGTATGTTTCAGGGATAAACAGAAATTGCTTCAAAACTGTTCCTTTGAATTTAGAATAATCTAAAGTGCCCTGAAATGGCCATTCATTGACTATATTCAGAGCCATACTGGTTACCGTTCCAACCAAAGTGGAGATTCTTTTGTCATCGGCAATCTCACGAATCACACACAGTTTCAGTAGTAAAATAGCCTGTAACATCATTTGTCTCTTTGTACGCAGGATACAGTTGTTCCCATTTGTATGGTGGGGAGGGTTCTGATTCGGTTTTTCTAGTAAGTCCAATTGGTGCTTTCTCTCTCTCTCTCTTTCCTCAGCTTCCTGGGTTTCCAGTTCTAGGACCCACCGATGTGCTAACTCCACATCCATAGCTTATTTCTGAGCTCCTATTTCCACATTCTTTAACTCCAGGATTCGCTTGGTTTTTTCCTCTTTTTCTGCCACCTATACATCTCCAGCTTTGCAAGTGTAACCTTCGGGTGGGCTAAAATTAATTCAATTGCCCTTCTCCAGTGCCTCACAGAAATACACCCCAATCCCTGTGGAGAAAGCAGCTGGAGACCCAGGATCCAGTCTGTACAGGACTCACAGCAAAGATTGCTCAGAGTTACCACCCCACATTAAAATACTACTAAAAACAAACATAACAATGAACTTTATTAACTACTAACTAAATAAACCTTATCCTAAGAAAACAAAATACAATTAACCAAGAACAATCCCTACAGAAACCCCCACATGAAAGATACCCAAGAGTCCCAAAGTCCAGGTGGAGTTCACCCAACTCTCAGCTACAGTCTCTGTTCCAGTGTAGAGGCTTAAGTGGCAAGAAATAGCTGTCCTCCTCTTCTTTCTTTGCAGGAATCTTCTGTAGCATTCCATGCAGGCTCTTCCTTCTCCTTTGCAACCAGCCCTCAGTCCCATATGCACGTCTGCAAAATCTGTTGCAGATGACTCCATGTGAGGGAGAAAACATCTTGTTCACTCCTGGCTCAGCTTCTCTCCTGAAAACTGAGCACATGGGCTCTTCTCAAGGCAGCTCCTGCCTGCTGTCTGCACAGACTACTGCTCTCATGTGATCTGACTGACTACACCACATCACACCAGCAGGGCATCCTGTGGAGCATGCTCAAAATGCTGCCACTCCCTGCTTCTAGAAGTTTCTGGTTGTGGGTAGCTAAACTGCCCAGCAACAGTAACCTACCCTCAGTAGGTCTCTCAAAGAGAGGCATATGGGTTACACAAGTGCATCACTTTCACCCATCTTTCTGCTTTTTCTGTTCATTTCCCTTCCCCGAGATAAGCAAACAGAGAACAACAAACTGGTATCCTTTCCTTTGGCTGTTCTCAGCCACCTCACTTAAAATCCCTGCACCAGCATAGGAAGTGCAAATCTCACTGAGAACAACATGCTGTGCACTTCACCTTACTCACTGCGGCAAGATACCTGGGGTGCAGCCTGGACTGTGGCACTGCTGAGCCATTCAAACCCACCACTCTGGGCTGCCTCTTGCATGTGATGCTGGTGTCAGAATACAAACCTCTGACAGCCACTGCAGTTACACAGACATCCACCGTAAGGGACACATTCAACCGTGTTACCCACCCTCCCCCCACTTCAAAGTCTTTGTCCTCCAGATGTTCCTCCAGGTGTTGAATTGGGAAAGAGGAGAGAGAGAGGCCAAGTGATGATGTCACATCCCCTCTTTTACATTTTCTCCCAGCTTGTTGAAAAGATCTTTGCTGTGACGTGTGTTAGTCTGCCCCTATGGTGTACATGCCTCCTCCAAGATGTCTCCAGGATAGTGGATTGTGTTCCTGGCAGGTGCTAATGAGCCATTAATTACCATCTGGCCATTAATATCCACTTCATTGTTGTACTTAAAAGTCTGGCTGTGGGCATCTTCCAACCTCACAACATATTTCAGTAAGACACACAGCAATACTTCCTAACCTCCCTTACAAGGATAGCACACACAATCCAACAGGATATTATTGTTCAACAGATCCAGACTTAATACCTCACAAGGAGTGCATCTACAGTTGTAAATAAGTCGACTTAAGCAGGCTTAAGTCGACTTAATTTACTCTGCGTCTACACTATAGTTTCCTTAAATTGACTTAAGCTGCTGCTTAAGTCACAGAACCATAGGGATGGAAGGGACCTCATGAGGTCATCTAGTCCAATCCCCTGCTAAAAAAGCAGGACCACTCCCACTAAATCACCCCAGCCAGGGTTTTGTCTAACCGGGCCTTAAAAATCTCCAAAGATGGAGATTCTACCACCTCCCTAGATAGCACATTCCAATGCTTCACCACCCTCCTAGTGAGAAAGTTTTTCCTAATATCCAGGAAATTTTAAGTCGACTTAATAAGACCTAGTTTTACTTCGACTTACTGGTTAAGTCGACTTTATTAAGTTGATTTAAGCCAGTGTAGACGTGGCTTAGCCCTAAGTCGACTTAAAGGGTCCCCAGGGCTCCCCCACTGACCTCCCTCCCAGGGTGCCTGGCACAGCCAGAGCTTGGCGTGCCCACCCACAGGGCAGGACACAGCCCTGCCCACCCCTCTCCTGTACCCTGCCCCTGTCCCTGTGCTGCTCAGCACCCATGTACCCTGGTACAATGGGGAAGATGCTGGCTCCCTGGCACTTTTGGAGGGGTGCCTGGGGAAGAGGGGCACCTCTTGGGTGCCCCCCTTCCCACCATGCACCACTCCGAGGTCCACCTAGCCCCTACAAGTCAACTTAGGCGTCCAGTGTGGACGCTTAAAGTTGATTTGGCAAGGTCCTAAATTTACAGCGTAGACATGCCAAGTCGACTTTTTGAACAAGTGTAGACACAGCCAAGGCATGCATTATGAAACATATCACAATCCTATCACAGTTGTGACTATGGGGATGGCAGAGTGCTATTCTGAAGTAGAGTGTCACACTCATCAGCTCTGGATGTCCAGCCAGAAAGAGGTATCTAAGCATGTCAAGAATTGGGGTAACTATCCCCAGGGTCTTATGTGTAGCAACAATGCTATTAGACACCAACTAACAAAACTATACAGAAAAATTTCATCCAGCCAGCAAAGATTAAAGATTGCAGGAGTAACTCTGTGTCCAGCAATTATGGCACGGAGAAGCTGCGTACCAGAGATTAAATTTACATTAGACTGAAATGAGAGCAAAGAGGTGGGAGTCTTACAAAACAGGAGAGGAGAGGAACTGAAACTTGGCAGTTAATGTGGAAATGCTCAACCTGCCTGATGAAAGCATAAGGAAATGATCTGAAACATTCCAGGACTAAAAAGTTTCTATGGAGAGCACAGATAAGGCCATCCAAGGAAACAGAAGTATTATTTCCATGTGCTGAATGCCCATCCTGGTTATGTATGTGTGGGTGCGCGTGCGCATGTGTGTATGTGTATGTGTG
>ML685839.1:6049018-6085185 GCA_007922175.1 Pelusios castaneus
GAGAGAGAGAGAGAGAGAGAGAGAGAGAGAGCGGCACTCAAGTGTGAGTTACAGGTCCTTTTCTGTGCTCGGTCTACACAGGATGAGTCTTTGTCTGGTACAGCTTCCAGTTAAGAGACTGAGGGCCTGACCCAACACACATCAATGTGAGTTTTTCCATTGACCCCCTAGAGGAGCCTTTTGGGTCCTACTGTGGCAGGAGGAAAGGTTGCCCTTGATGGCTACCCTCCCTATCCTTCAGCAGGGCTTTAGCAGGAACAAGGCACCAGTCACGTCCCACAGGAAGGGAAGATGGAAGCAGGCCAGTTGGAAGAAGAGGGCCAAGCTGGGGAAAAGAAAGAAAGTTACACAATCTCTGACCTGAATCATGACATGTGATGAGGGAGCCCTCGCACACAGGGAGGAGGGGACCTTAAGAGGTTGCTGCCAGGTTGGTGGGAACAAAGCAATCTTTGTGAGTAGCTGGGAGGGGGAGCGGAATGGGGTAGGCACACCAATCTGAGGAGCCCCTAATCCTTACTATGTACTGTACCCTAGACTGGCTTTGAGGATCTGCACATCCCATGGTGCATCACCAGGATGGGACCGAGTTTCTAGGGGCAGAGACTGCTGTAGAGAGTTGGTGGCCTTAATTTTCTGCTGCTCCCCTTTGGTCTGGGCTGAGGAGAAGCTGTGAGTGAGCCTTGCTATTTAGTTGCTGAGACTGAAGATGCACAACCCGAATTAAGATTACCCTACCGCTGACAACATGCTAGCTAGGCTAGCTAGGCTCTGAGGCCAGAAGCTGGGAACTCTCGGTTGTGCAGCAGATCTGAATTTAGCTTACAGACTGTTGAGGAAAGAGTCACTTACCCCTGGACTATTGACCTCTAATGTGACAGCTGCTGCTGCCAGCTGGTGTTGTGCAACCAAAGCTGGTCCCAGTGCAAGACTGGCTCACTTCTTGTTCCACCTGGATTGTTTTGGTCGGACGTACAAAGTGCTGCTGGTCTGAGCACTGGTTCCACCCCATGGGCGGGACCCAGGACTATCTGCATAAGAGACTGAGTCCACACAGGGATGGGGGGAGCTGTGTACAGTGCTCAGAGTGATAGTTAGATTTACACTGCTGCTTACTATTGAAAGCGGCAACCATAGGCTGAGCAGTCACAGCACCCCCTACTGATCTAGTGTCGATATGACACCTTCCTCTGTGCAAATCAGCTGCATTTTCTATCACATTTTGTTAGGATGGCTTTTAAGAAAATGGTGTGGGTTTTATTTTGGGAGTTTATTGCCTGCATAAGATCCCTTGTTTGGATTTTTGTACCCACAGATGCATATGGTGCCTGTCCAGGCAGAGACCATGCACACTATAAACATTCTTAGGAGTAAGTATGCTACTGCAGCAGGAGGATTCACAACTAATTCTCCATCTCAGATGGGACCCCCAGGATCTCTATGGCTATGCCTACACTGGCAAGTTAGTTTGAATTAACCAATGTGGCCATGTTAGTTCGAATTAATTGCTTAGTTCGAACTAACCGGCCCATTGAACTCAATGCAATTTGCTAATTCAAACTAAGCAAGTGCCATGAATGGCACTTGCTTAGTTCGAACTAAATTTTTCTAGTTCAAATTAAGTTAATTTGAACTAACTAAAATTAGTTCGAATTAGTTAGTTCGAATTAACTAATTCGAACTAACTTTAGTAAGTGTAGACATAGCCAATGATCCTTAATGACATACAGCACTCAAGTGAACATTGTCAGCTCCTGAGTCACCCGTGAAGGAAAAGGGGATTGTGCTGGTTTGAGGAACAATGTTTCTGAATCGCTTCAGTCTCTGGTTCTCATGGGGGACTTCAATCACCCTTAAATCTGTTGGGAGAGCAACATCGCATTGCAGAGAATCCTAGATGAGGGTTGGAAGGGATTCAGGAGGTCATCTACTACAACCCTTGCTCAAAACAGGATCAACCCCAACTAAACCATCCCTGCCAGGGCTTTGTTAAGCCCCACCTTAAAAACCTCTAAGGATGGAGATTGCACCACCTCCCTAGTAACCCATCCCAGTGCTTCACCAACCTCTGAGTGAAAATATCCAACCTAGAACTCCCCCACTGCAACTTGAGACCATTACTCCTTGTTCTGCCATCTACTATCACCAAGAACAGCCTAGCTCCATCCTATTTGGAACCCCCCTTAGGTAGCTAAAGGCTGCTATCAAATCCCCCCTCAATCTTCTTGTCTGCAGACTAAACAAGTCTAGTTTCCTCATCCTCTCCTTATAAGTCATGTACTCCAGCCCCCTCATCATTTTTGTTGCCCTCCACTGGCCACTCTCCAATTTGTCTATATCCTTCCCACTCTAAATGAGGCCTCACCAGTGCCAAATAGAGGGGAATGATCACTTCCCTCGATCTACTGGCAATGCTCCTACTAATGTAGCCTAATATGTCATCAGCATTTTTAGCACTAAGAGCACACTGCTGACTCATATACAGCTTTTTGTCCACTGGAGATTCCTTGGCATCCCATGGGATGCGAGGATTAGGCACCAATAAATGATGATAAAAGGGTGGATTCAACAGCTGCCTTATTAATTATTATCATTTTGGATATCAGTCTCTGTGTGAAAAGCAGGCATCCTGGTGTGCTCCATTATTTTCTACTCGCGCCCTGTGAGGGCTGTCAGGACTGTGAGCTGCCAGCCCGATTCTATTCTGCCTGCGCAAAATCCACCCTGCACAGCTCCTGGGGTGGGACCCCTGCCTTGGCTCCTGAGAGTACAACTTCAGTGCCATTTGGCAGCTAACCCGCTAGTGCAGGGGAAAGGCGGCATGTCCAGGGACCCAATTGCCAGAATGGCCGTTTGGGATCACCAGCAGCCAGGGCAACTCAGAGCTGTCCTAGAGCTGACATTCAGGCAGTGGCCCCAGAATAAAGGGTTGTGAGAAGTGGTCTTAGAACACATTCATGTTCTGCCCCTATGTTCCTGAGCAGTGCTGGGGGCAGAAGAGCCTACAATCTTTGCTTTGATTTCCTTTCCTTATAGTTCAGTGCCAGTCTAGGTGCCGGCGTTTCTGGGGCCCCCACAGGGGGGGAGGGGAGGGTACATTTTACTGGAGCCTGGAGGCCCTGGGTGAACCGGCCCAGACTGTAAACCCCGCCCCCCCAACCAGGGGGCCTATGTAACAAATTTGTACTGGGCCCCCAAAATTTATGCCTGTGTTCTGGGCATTTCCAGAAGCACTAGATGGAAACAGAACCTTCCAGAAATGACATCACTAGTGTCTGATTGGAGATGGAATTGTGCTGCTCGCAATACAATGCCTGCAGATCATGGCCTTATTCGGCCACACTTACAGGAGTTGGACCAACTATTTCAGATCAGGCACTGCTTGTAATGTATAGTTTAGTCCTGGTCATCAAGGAAAATTTGACTAATGACCAGCAAAAACAATTTGGAAAACAGAGACCACTTGCACTGATTTCTGCAGTTATTCCAAGGTTTCTGTTGTAGTAAAATGGTGTTATCCAAAATCAAGTTTGCACTATGGTAAATGGAACAATGACACAGTCCGTTATTGTTACTGCATCTCTTCCATTACACCATCTGAGAGAGCTGGGCATGAGAATGGTTCAGATATTACCATTGCAAGGGCAGTGATCATGAAAGGAAAGCCTTAAGCTGGCATCCTACAGCATCCTACAGCTATCTAGAAGAGCATTATAACCCTACAGAAAGAATCAGTTGAGGAAATGGATGCTTGACAGATTGGTAATGGACCATAGAGCAATTGCCTCTAGTTCACTAGTTCAAATATATGTCAGTAGTAGCCAAAAGTGACTAGCATATTGGGCTTGATATAGGAGTGGTGAGGTGAAATTCTCTGGGATGGGTTGTGCAGGAGGTCAGACAAGTTAATCGTGTTAGTCCTTTCCAGCTTTAAAAATCTCTGATTCATCGACAGGTTAGTAACATGCTGAATGTAAAAGCAGCTGATGGCTTAGATACAATTGCTAGTGGACACATGGCCAGCCTGATCAGCGAGACCAGGGGTTGAATAGGGCATGCAGACTGAATTAATCTCTCAGTGGCACCATTTGAACAGGGAGGAGGCATGCTGGAAGAAAGTTGTGAGGAAGCCTGCATGACCGCCCTACATGTTGAACCTGGCTATTACCTATTCTGTAAATAAATCCGGAATCCTGGCCTCCCATCTTGAGAATCTGCCACATTGCAGGGCACTGAAATTCACACAGTTTAACATATAGAGGGAACGGGATCTTAATCTGAGGCAGTGGAAATTAGCCCGATCAATGATATTTTTGGGTCAGTGCTGTTTTCTACTAACTCTGCCTCAGAGGAAAAAGAGATCTACAGCAATAAGGAACACCACAATTAATTTGTTTCCAGCAGCTAAAAGTTAGGAACAAATATAACTTTTGAAAAAAATTTGCTCTATTTTCAGAAACAAACAAACTAAAGGAAATAGAAGCCACTGCAGATCTTTTGCGGTGAGTGGAGACTCTGCCCCTTGATAATTTAGCAGACTGACCAGAAAAATGGATTATATTTTTATTAAATGAAAATAACCACAAGAGCGTTTTAATTAAATTCCCACCTGGGTATTGAAGCGGATGAATGGAAGTTGCCTCATGAATGATCAGGCAAAAGGCCAGAAGCCAAATACCATGAATAGGGCTGTTCTCATTATGAACCGCCCCACTCATTTCATTTACTTTAGCTTTAAGTGCTGGGAGGGCAGCAGGGGGATGGTTATGCCTGGTGAAAGCAGATGGAAAAGCACGGCCTGATAATGAAAGGATTACTTAATCCTGCAAGAACGCCACAGCAAGAGACACACAGGCTCCTCATTGTACTGGGGGGGTGGGGGCAGATATCATTGTTCCAAGGATACTATGCAGGAAGGGATTTGCAGATAGGGGACATGCCTTCCTTGCTTCTTCTAGGATAGACACTGGGTGCAAAGTTCATTCGTTGCACAGTAAAAGACTGAACGTGGACAGGCACTTGGTGTAGAAGCCACAGCGTCTTTAAAATAACAAACACTGCAGGGATAGAGACTGCCAAGGGGCCCTTGACATGATGTGTTTTTTCTCATCTAATGGATGCCACTTAAAAATGACAAATGGTCTTGGCTATGCCTATTGACATCTCTAAGTTATAAGGGCAGTTTGGGGGAAACCAAAGGCCGGTAAAGGGAGCTGGCCCAGATCCTTAGACATATTTAGCAATCTAATTCCCATTTAAATCAATGAGTGTCAGAAGTCTAAATTCCTTTGAGGATGTGGACATGAGTTTTCTCATTTCTCATTTCTCATATTATATTTTGTAAAGAATTTAAAATATTAAGATCATTCTTCCATTTTAAAAAGCAAATTCCACCCTGGAACAACAATAGTTCACTTATTAGCCCTCTTCTCAGTCCCTGATCTTCAAAAGGAGGATGTTAATGAGAACAATCCATCAAAGGAACTCAATTACTCGACCATTTTCAGCTCTGTTGCAACATCTCATACAGAAGAACACTGTCCATGACTCACTGTCAGGCCGACCCCAGAAGGATGAGAACACATAAGAGATGGTTGGAGGAAACATGGTTTTCATTGGAGAGGTAACCCTCTGGTGTCCACCACTGTGCCTAATCCACAGAGGACATGAGTTTGTTACGGCTGCCACATAAAAGGCATGCCTCTTTAGCTCAAGCTGTGGAAACACAGGTGTTAAGTTGTGGTGGCCCCTGGTTTAACCCTCACTGTTTGCTAAGATGGTGGCTGTCCCAGCTACAGCCCAACAAAGTTACTGATGTAAATAACGATGCTGCTGCTTCTCCCTTTAAGAGACTCGTTCCAGGTTTCTGGTATTACAACAGCTAGAAATGTAAAGAAGAGGTGATGAGAGGCTGGAAGGACGCCCCCAACGCACACACACGATATTGAGCCAACACAATACAACCTCCTGAGCAGCCTGCCAGACTTCACTTATGTTGTCCTCTGGGAACTGAGATGTGCCAGGCTGTAAATGCACCTCCCCTTCCTGCTGCTACTGCTTACCTCGCACTCTTAGACAGAGTCCTGACTTCAGCTTCTTCTCTGAATTTCTCCCAAACCCAGAATACATACACACACAAGATGAATATTTCTGCTGAAGTGATCAGTAGCGAAATAGTTACTGCTGACATTTCGATTGTCATCACTAGACTTCAGAGTTAACAAACCATTGAGGTGAATGGACCAGTTCACATTTTCCAGCATTATTGCTTCAGGCACTCCATCTGCAGCCTCACTGAGACAGCACTGCTTCAACTCACATTCAGAATGGTTTCTTTGCAACCATAAAATCTGAAATGCGGTCACCAGAGTTGTGCTCATTTTTGTACCATGCCCTGGTATTGCTGACTTGAGTGGTGTTACGCATTGGCTTTCCTATGAGGATACGTGAGTTAACCTCTTTGAAGAACTCTGAGTTGCACTGTGCTGTTAACCTCATCAGCTCAGTTCTAAAATGACTGGATGTTTTTGCTTGAATTCTCTGCTTTAATTAGCCTGTTTGTTTTTCTTAGACCAGCAAATACTTTAACTAATCATGTTGGTTTCTGACCCTATTGATTCACAAAGATTAAATATGTTTGTCACCGTCAAGTGTCCTAATCAGTTTCAAGTTCTAATTTCAACATGATTTGAGGGGAAATGTGTGTGTGTTTGCCTAGATGGAGCCCTAGATACTACAGTTGAGTGCAATTCAGTACAATAGACTAGATTAATTTGCTCCACAAACTCATTTGAATTAAGGTTTTAGTACTTTGTAGGCAGAGTAGAAAAGTGAAACACTTTCTGTATCTTATACTCTATCATTACTATAAACTGCACCAGAAAGATTCCTCTCCCAGAAAGCGGTGATTTCTCAAGTGTTATTGGAAAATAGTGGTTTCTACACAAATAGCTTTACTAAATCATCCCCGTCACTAATCCTGCCACCAGCTTGACACAACTGAATGCAGATGCTCTTGCTTTGCAGCATTATAAATGCCAAAAAGTGCACATGCATTCCTCTCACTGGGAATGAAGAGATTTTTCTTTTGCATTTCATAGATTCATAGATTTTGCACAATGCGGGCCACAGAATCCCCTGCCCACTCTTACAATGGACTTCTATTCTATGACTGAAGTCCCCAAATTGCCCAGATTTGAACGTCCCCACTTTTCAGAGTGGCATTCAGAAAAATGAGGACTGCATCTTATTAAAATCACTCCCAAGCCCAGACATCAGCATTAGCAAATTGCTATAAAAGGAGGCATGCCTGCAAGAGAAACAGTCAACCAGCTCACAGCTCCAAGAGATCGAAATGGTTCCAGACTGGGTGCTCCCTATACTGCCCAGCGTTCCTGACTGGGTTAATGGCAGGATTTGGGAAAGTGAATAACACCTAGCATTCTTCATCAGTAGATCTCAAGGTGCTTTACAGAGGAGGGGTCAAGATCATTGTCCTCAGTTTACAGATGGGGAAACTGAGGCACAGAGTTGGGAAATGACTTGTCTGAGGTTGCCATGAGGGCTGATGGCAGAGATGGAAATAGACCCCATGTCTCCTGCATCCTTTCCACTAGATAACACAGCCTCCCTTAAAAATAACCACATAACCTCTCTTTGCGTGCATATAACAGAGGCCCAGATCCCATTCTCCTGCCTCAGGCAAAGCTCCCAGTTATATCCATAGGAGTTCAACTTGTCTCAGGACTAAGTAATGGACTCTGGGCATCTGCCTGCCCCTTTGATAATTTGTGCGCTTCAAAACAGGAAAACAGAGTCTTGGTGGATACAAACATCTGCAGCTATAAAATTGGGCCCACAATTATTTGCCCTGTAATTTGTGGACTCAGAAGGGATCCTCAATCCTCAATATAGATCACAGGGTAGCAGAAGACCTTCACGAGGGGAAGATCTTGTCCCCCATGCCCAACCCATCTTGCAGTATATCAGTAGCAGTCACATAAGGCAGACTCCAGCCATTCTGTCAGATATTGACTTATACTGTTCACAGTTCTAGGGAAAGGAGGCTCCAGGCAATCCACATTAAATTGGTTATCAATAAGGTGGTCCTATAGCTATATTTATATGCCAGCAGTCAATAGTCTCCTATCTTCTGAATAAATCCTTTACTGGAGAGTACGCTGATTAAACTCGAAAAAAGAACAAATAAAGCAAGCTGACAAAGGGGAGCACAAAAACCATCTTTCTTTCAACAAAGCCATCAGCAGTCCACCTACACTGATATTCTTTACATTGCAGAGATGCTTTCAAAGTCCATAAGCCCCAAATGAAATCTATTTTTTTCTTGCACCTATATGCAAAATCCATGTAATACTTTATGTAATTTCTTTAAAGCAAATAAATAAAGGCTTCAATGATAGTTACTTCTAAGAACCAAATCAATGCCTCCCGCCCAGCAGTGGAAGACAAAGGTGAGAAAGGCAAAACATTTCATTAGGGAATCAAATTTCATTTCTGAGTTCCTGGGGGAGTTTTACAGATGTAAAAAAAAAAAAAAATTATTGTAAAAATATGATTGAGTCCCTTAATCATAATATTATAAACTCTTTTAGAGCTAATTAGTCTTAATTATTATTATTATTAGTGAGTCCATTATGTAGACTGAGCTAAAGTCATAAAAAGATAAGAAGATATCTCTCACAATTATTTTGGTGAATTTAATCCTTGAGCAAATTAGATGAAAAATATCCTTTACATTGATTCACAGCAGGAGATCTCAGGACTCCCATGGTTCATGGGGAATACACTTTTGGGGCCTAATTATTATTATTCATTGTTAGTAATAGTTAGGCTTGGAAGATTGAATTATTATTGGTAAATGTCGGTGAATATTGATTTCACCACACATGCACAATCCGATGAAACAATATTTCCATTGATAATAATTGAAATTTACAAATAGAAAAAGTAAAAACAAAAACAAAAAAACCCCCAAAGCAACAAAAAACGCTGCTTGAAAACTTATTAAACTTTGATTTGAAGCTATTTACTTTATCTGTTTTGACCCACGATGTTGACAATTTGTATTTAAATGGTCATAAAACTTTAAAATTTAAATCTCAACATCTCACATCATTATACAATTATTGCTTGCTTCCCCACCATACAGCCCCCACCCATAACTTCTCACAGCTGTGAAAATTGAAATCAATAAAAAAAAATGCTTTGCTATTATTTGTCAAAATTATAAAAAATAAAAATTGAATTCTGTTAAGGCTAGTAATGCAATATCACCTCCAGACTCCAGCCTCATTTAGGGCCGCAACGTGCTGGGAGCCAGACCAGAGATGACCCGGGCCTGCAGACAGAGCGATGGGGGCAGAGTAAGGCCAGCTGACTTCAACAGTATTACTGAGCATGCTCAGTCTGTGTGAGCATGCTCAGTACAAGTCAAGCATCAAATCTGGGGGGAAGAGAGGTGCACGACCCCTCATGCCCCTTTCTCCCCCATGTGTTGCTTCTGAGCTAGACAAACACATAGTAAGAAAACATCCTTCCCAACGAGCTGATTGCAGGGTGACAATGCCATTTCACAGGAGTTTTTGCGGTTGTGAAATTCGTTTTAATTCCACCTTTCATGAAACTAGCATTGCGTTGAAATTAGCTTTCCAAGTTCAAGAAGAGTGTGCAGCTACTGACTCTTGGGGTAAGAGCGCCATGTTCATGCTGCCCACCTGGCTGATTCCTGGATCAATCTGAATCAGGCACGCTTGGGACTTGAAGGGCATAGCTAATGTTAAAATAACTATAGGATAAGGTGTGATATAAGTAGAAGAGCATTATCAGGGCACAATACTGACACAAGAGTGCATATTTGCTTATGGCAGGCAGATAGGTAAAATGTTGGGATTGATTAAATCCTACAGGCCCAGTGGTTAAAGTATAATTTGATGAGCCCCGGAACCCTCCTAATCTCCGGGCCCCCTTCCCGTATTGTCTGGGCCCCATGTGCGGGCCTCAGCCCAGGTAGGCATGTGCAACCACTTCTCAGTACCACATGCATCGGTTATCGCTTCACAAAAATATTTATAATTTTATATGGCATTTATGTCTATAGCAATTATTGTCACAAACTAGCAAACACTGCATAACACAATAAGTATTGTGATTAACAATGGTGGGGTGTAGGACCTGCCAGCAGCCAGGGCAGGGCGGAACATGCATTCCGCTGGATTTTTCTATTTTTAGGGGCCTCAGAACTCTGGCCCCTCAAATTTGTGGGGCCCGGAACTGTGTTCCAGTGCATTCCACCTTACTTTAACCCCTGTACAGGCCCAAAGCTTTGCAAAATATTTAGCTTAGCCAGAGGGCTTCAGGCCTGAATTAGCCTGGCATGAGCAGCGGACTGATAAATAACCCTGTACCCCTAAAAATTTTCTGTTACAGTACGTGGTGTGCTAACTGCTGAGATTTAGAAAATATATATTGTCCATTAAAGCTGGTTAGACTATTTCTGGGATTTCTGCGGATATATGGTGTCAGCGATGTGCTAATCAAAAGTAGGTGTGTAAACATCAATAAGCATAAGGGTTACTAACAAGTTAGCCTATGAAAAATGGGGAACTCCAACTTTAGCGGAGTGCAGATATACAGATAACAAAAATCATTCATGAATAACTCTACACCTCTGCTGGCATCAGGATAGCTTGTATAAAAGAGGTCACCTGGTCCATGTGCTGTGGGAGACAGTTGGACAACAACCACTGGTGGTGGTGGTGATGATGATGACTGATACACCCAGGTTCCTAAGCCAGGATATAGGTGAGTGATGTACCAGCCTATAATTTTTGCTCCATCTTCTGTTCTATTTAAGTGTCTGTGGCATTATTTCTTGGCCTCGTTGCCGTTATTAATTAACCTCTCACGCTAATGATATTGGTAATAATCTTCATGAGGCTGTAGGAGTCTCTCAGGAGACTGAACCACTGTAACCATTGTGATCTGAGGAATCAATCTGTCAGTTATACATAGTCAGTCCCTCAAACTCTCAGTTAGATACATTCACTTACATCCCAGGCCAGCATCCTCAACCTCCAGTGAAGGGGCATAGCCAGAAGTGATTTTCTGGCAGGGTCTGTGATTGACTCAGATGGGTCTGGGCCACTCCCTGCTTCTGGTCACGTGATCAGAAGCAAGACGTTCAGGAAAGCTGCAGACGCCCCAGTTACTTTGGCAACAGGAGCATTCAGCACCTTAATGATTCTCAACTGGTCATTTCCTGAACTTCCTGCTTCCAGCAGAAGCAACAGATTGGGTGGGCTTGCTTTCAAAGTGGGTGGGCCATGGCCCATCCAGGCCCACCGATAGCTACACCCCTGTTCTAGGATATAGAGCCAGACCCAATTGCATATTATTTCAGGGGCACAGGTGGGGTGATCAGGCATAGAGGGGACTCTGTAACACATACCTGCCAATGTGCATGTAGGAAAGTCCTGAAAAATTGATTTCTTGAGTCTGGAAGCCAAAACTGAGCCGATCTTGGTGCTCAGAGGAGATGAGCGTTACTCTGATCTTACTAGTCAGTGCAATTACTCCTGAGTTACAGCAGTGTGACAGCCCAGGGCTTTGATGATTGGACTGTGAGCATTTATTCCTTTGAAATGCGGTATAATGATAATACCACTGAATATCAAGTGCTCATTTTCCAGGGAGCCCTGACTCGAGAGTAAATAATTCTGCACAAGGCGAGCATGCTGTAACATAGACAGTGGGTCCAGAACAAAGGTGAATTAAGCCAAAAGGGAACCTTGCCTGTGTTGTGCTGGAACAAAAGAATCAATGAGTTTTCAGTTTCTTAAGGAAAATGGTGATTGTCTGTGCTGTATGGCGTACACTAAGCAGCATTGCTTCTGCAATACAAGCACACCAGGCAATCACCCAGAGAAGCAAAATATTAAGGACAATGTGACCAGGAAGGCTGGATGTCCCCTCAATGACAAGGAAAGAAAAATCCTTTGCGACGACAATAGAGCTAAGAACGGTTGTTAATCATGAGGAGGAATCTATTGTCATTTAAAGCAGCGGCGATGAGAGGATATTATTGGGGCGACAAGGTCCCACTCTGCATTCAAGCAGCAATCATGCTGTCTTGCAACCAGATTTCTGAGGAGAAAATTGGCCCTCCAATCAAAGTGACTGGCAGTTTCATTTTTACACATGCAGCTGAGCTTAGATTTTGCTTTTTCCCACCAAGTCAGTCACCCTTCCTTATTGTGGTTGGGTTTGGGTTTTCTTTTCCTACCCCAGAATAGTAGAGGGGATGATCAGGAGGCACTGTGCTGTCTGATCGTCCACCCTGCATTTTGGACACATCCCAAGCTTATCCCAAGATTGTTCACCCCATTGTTGTTGTGCTAGGATGGTGCCATCAGGCATTTAACTGGAGAAGTGGAATGACTTAAGGCAATCACCCTCCCCCACTTGCTTCTTGCCCTCCTCATGCAACCATCCCAAAAGAAGCCTCGTATAGGACATCTCAAGGAGAGAATTTGTTTCTTTGAAGCTCAGATCAATTGCTGTCGCTACTTTCTAGGAAGATTCATTTTTGATTAAATTGCTATGCCCCCTCTTTTTAAATCATAGTTGTCAGCCTATTAATTAGTAGATCTTATCATTTAGTAGTGGTACTAATTTGTGATAGCACCTGCAATTTGCTAAGCCTTTTCTAGTCATTCAGGAAGGGACACAGTCCCTGCCCTAAGGTGCTAAGAGTCTAAGGATGGACAGAAAGACAGATAAGCAGGAAGAGGTCAGGGAAAGGGAACAAGCAAAGAGATCGACATGATAGGTAGCAAGGCAGGGTGGGAGTTAAGAGTGTTTTAATGTTAGGGTAACAGACTGCTTGCAGATGAGTTCAAAGAGGTCAGGCCATGCATGGTGGTAGGAGATGCGTGGAAGAAAATACAAGGTGACTGTACGACAAACTAGCAAACAATTGGACATGGATGAAGACACTGGTGGAGTAGAGAAATTTACATGGTGAGGGAGAGATTACTGGGGTGTTTATTATAGATTTTTCTTTCTGTTAGTTTAATTTTTCACTCTAGACACCAGAATTCCCTATTCGCCGTTAGGCAAAATTTCTAAACTTACTGAGTAAATGTATTACTCTAGCTTAGCAGGTCAGAGAGTTGAAGTTACTTGACACACAGAGACACTGATTGTTACAAACCCTTTGATAATGGATTTGAAGATTTGAGCTCATGTGCGTTATGGAAATGTTGTAATGTAATAGACCCTCACTTCTGATCAATAATTTATCTCCCGCTTCCCACTGTTATTTTCTTTGATCATTATGCTTTTCTGCAAAAGGTGCTGGCCTCGCAAATGTTTGGAAAGAATCAATTGCAATCTAATTCTATGTACAATATTATTGTGAGCACCTGGCACTTACTGTACAGAAGTGAGCCAATGCTCTCTGCTAGATGCAGATTTTAAAACCTCTGTGGAGCTTATCCTTCTCTTCCTTCTGATCTTTAAGAATATATTAGCATCACCTCTTATTTTTTAATGATATTTTAAACCTGAGTTCCATTATGAATGGCTCTTTGGAGCTGGACTTTCTGTTCCATTAAAGCATGCTTAATGGAGACAACAGATGCAGGTTCAGTACACTGAGGAAGCTAACAATTTTTCATAGTCAAGTGGCACTTCACAGCAGAGAGCTCTGCCGTAATTAGTATCAAGATGACCAGAGTATATCCATTTGCTGCTGATTGCTGTGGGGCAGCTTGAAGATTAGCTGTTGCAGGGGAGCTCAGATGGTCAATAAACTCATGCCAGGACAATTGTGAGAGGGCAGTCTTTGAAGTGCAGCACTTTCTATTGTTTTTGGCATGTGCACTTGTCCCGCCCAAGGACAATGCTGTTTTCTTCTAACAATGGGGACACCTTAATTCGTTTCTACCTTCCTTCAGTGTTTCCTCAGCGGGGATGAGAAGTGTGGCCTTACAAAGGAGTGGATAGTAACCCAAGATGCGGTTGAACCATGCTGCTACCCTTTCCAGCAATATTCAATCCTACATCCACGTTTGCTACCACAGCTTCTCAAACCATTGCATCTGCTGCTTTGCTGCTCTAGCATTACCACAGAACTTGCCTTCACCAACTTATGTAGCAGATACGTTATGTTATTTGATCAAGCACGCCGTAGTATGCACACCATAAGAACATCATCTTACTTGCATTTTTGGTGTGCACTTTTATGATTTACAAAGTGGCCCCATGTAAAGCATGAGCTTCCTGTTAACAAGCCCCGTTACCAATTGGTGACCTGGCTTCTCACTGACAAGGAGTGGTTTGAACAGAACATTACTTCATCTAAATATCTAAAGGTGCAATCTGACAAAAGCAGGAGCAGGAGCTCACTGCTAGGGGTGGCTAATATATTGATAATATTTATATAAGTCTCTCTTGTTTCCTTTCCCAGTTGGTCAATGTTACATGTATTCATTTGTGGTACTTAGATGTGCAGCTGTCACCCTGCTTACTTATTGCTTTGATTACTTATAAGGGGCAGCATTATTACTTTAAATAAAAAGATTTTCAGAAGAAAATAAATGACTCAGTACAGTTCACTAATCAATGTGCCTGATACATAATCCAATGCATTTCATGTGCAGATCAATTTGACTTAGGAATTAGTGACTTGTTTTGAAGCATATTGAAAGCAGACAATTAGAGTTCATCAAGAAACAAATACCACACATGGAATATATTGTGATTCTCATAACAATAATGAATTACTCAGTCAACTTATACATACAAACTAGTATACACCTGTGCCCCACCATTGCCTAAAACTCCTCTTCTTCCTTTTCCTTCTATCCTTATGCCTCAGAATAAACATTTCATTTTTGCTTTCATTCATGACGAGCTCTTTCCAAAAGGTTTAGGGTGTGTGATACTCGGTATGAAGGATGCTGTCAAAGTACACTCAATTGTCTTACATTGCCTACAGAGCTTCCTGTAGAAAACAATAGATGTGTTACTTAAGTCTTCGATTGTCAGGCACAATCCATTTCGTCCCGCTTCTGTTCATTTGCACTTGTGACAAGTAACATCTTTCAAATAGTAAAGAGTCAAAGCACATTATGGAACTTTTAGTGCATAGTAGCAGGGTTCACACAGCCAACTGGGGCACGGCAGGCTAGTATGCTGTACATTCACACCCTGCATTAAGTCTCCATGTAGACAAGCTCCCACTAGCATAACCCATCACTTTCTTGCAACCAAACTGATGAGGTTTTTTGGCACCCAAATCTATATCTATATGTGAATGTAGGAGAGAGAGAGAGAAACCTTACATAGCTTCCCCTCTGAGTGCCGATCTATTCTAATCAAAAGTGCTAATATGTCTAAACAGGGATGTGAAGATCATTTTGGATGTAGCGGAAGTAATATATGGGTGGTGTAATTTTATTATTATTAAGCTGTCAATCAAAAGCATATCATACATAGATTGGGTGACAGATTCAGATACAACAGCTCAATTGCACTGAACATCAGTCGGGTTGGGGCTCTGTGAGCTAGGTGCGAGAGAGAGAGAGAAAGAGAGAGAGATGGTTTAATGCAAAAATGTCTGTAATTGAGGCTACATCTTCATCCCCTTCTTGTTCTTCTTCCGTACATCTTAAAAACAGCAATGGTAGATTTCCAAGTATAGGTTGGCAATACAATTGATTGCTTCAGGTGACATGGAGCGGATGGCAGAGATCCCACTGACATATGACTATTTGGGACATTGATTGATGACGTGTTCCATAGTTTGAAGTCCATCTCCACTGTCACAAATAGGATTGTGTCTCAGTTGCCATCTATGGAGAAGGAAGACACATCTGATATGTTATGTTTGGATGTAATACAAAACAGACCATATTTTCTGTGAAGTGAAAATCCACTGCGTTCTTTAGCTGGATCCTTAATGAGGCATTTATTCTGGATGTTGACATGCTTCCAACTTGCCTGCCATTCATTTTTGGGGGAAAACATTGAGTCTTTGAGTTCTTGTGCTGCAGGCCAAAAAAAGTTTCCTGAATTTGAGTCAGAAACTCGGTATATTTTGCTGTACTGGAATATGAGGGAACTCTCGAAGAATTCTCATGGCATGGCAAATTTTGATGTGGTGGCCATGCACTAACAGAGGGAAACCCTGACTGTGACCTAGATTTTATTGTGCCCATAATAACCTACATGACAGCATTGAGACTCAACAAGTGATATGTGAGAGATACATGTTCAGACAGATGAAATATCTGCTACAATAGGGCAGACCCAAGGTCCGGTGAAGAGTTCCATAGAGCTTTTGTATCAGTTTCCCAGGCTGATCCTGCCAGATTGTAAGATTTACACACATCTTTATTTTGTTCAGAACAGTTTTCAGATACTGGTGTATGTGAGACTTCGATCTAATGTCACATTAAGATATTTCGGGGTAGGATTGTGTCTTATTTTCTGGCTACTGAAATACACAGGCAATTCTATAATAACCTTTCAGTCGGTCGGATAAAGTGCTGACACAACAGTCTTATTAGGATTTGGTTTTAGCGGCCAATAGAAGAAATATTCATACACTCTTTTAAGAAACTTAGTTAAAATTTGCTTCATGGTAGATAAATCCCATGCCTGGACATTTAGAGAAATGTCATGAGGATAGGGAAATTTCTATGAGGATGTTGAGGGAAAGTCGCTGATATAGATATTGAACAGGATTGGTGCTAGGACTGATCCCTGTAGTAGGCCATCATTGAGGGAGCGTAGCCAGCTAATCTGACCAGCAAGCAAAACACAACCCTAGAGTTGGTCAGAACTTCTCGGAAAAATTGTATCATTGCGTTCCATGGGATAATTTTGCTGGCTTTCAGGGGAAGGTCTTTCCTGCATACGCTGTTGGAGGCAGCAGAAAAGTCTCAGAAAGCTGCCCCCAGTCTTAAGTGTACGCTGGAATCCTATCTCGGTGTGTGTTGTCAGGGCTAATGCTTGTTCACTGTAGCTGCAGCCTGTCTAAAACCCACATGTTCATTCGGTTACATTGATCTCACCAGAAGTGGGTAGAGAGCTGACTATTTGTCAAAGCTCTCTGCACACTTTGTGCATCGTAGGCTTGTCCCTAGTGATCTGGAGTTCCTAAGGAACATTCTTGCAATCGCATCATCTGAGATGTCAGGGTTTCAATCTTTCATTGGCTCTGCAGTCCCAACCTGTTACAACAATGGCCAAGCTTTGCTGCAGGAGGGAGTAAAATCCAGAACTTCTGCTGTCTTGATCCATCTTTGATGGTGCACTGAATTCAGAGACACAAGCAGGGACATTGCAGTGTTTGGCTCACCAGATGTTTGATATACCTTTAATAGCCGTTCCATTTCCAATTTGCAGCATGGCAGGTATCCTTTTGGTTAGTCAGATGATCTGGGTGAAATGGTTGAAGTTTTGGGCTTTGGTGGAATCCCACTGACGATGACCTCAACTGTCACAGTGAATCTGGACCAGTTTCCCTTTTAATAATTCCAATAATTCCAGTTTCCCTTTTATTAATTCAAAATAATGTAATAATTTGGGCAATGCCAGGATTACTGAGAGCTCAATCCCAATGTGGATTATCATCGTTCGACTGTAGAAAGCTGCAAGAATAAGTCCCGGAGGCATTCTGAGGATCCCAAACGGGTTTGTGGTGAGGAAATATAAATCCGGGTTGTAGTCTCTGACCCAGCAGGCAGCATGAAAAGTGCTTCTGTCTTTCTGATCAAAAAGAATGTCTTTGATGACCATTCTGGGGTGTCTCACCAGCAAAACAATTATTATGATAGCCCCACATCACTGGTGGCTATTGTAATCACAGCCAGGAACAGCCGGTTGCTAGGCTGTGGGGAATGCAAGAGATCTGTCTGTATTCGGGTTTATAAACATTTGCCACTGTTATCTTGCCCATTCTTACTAAGATGGCGAAGGTTGTTGAGTTGTTCCCATCTGCTAGCATGTCATAATCCTCAATGCCCTGCTTCATGTACATGAGTAGGCCATGTTTGAGTGATGGAGAGAGGCAATGAGGGTTTAGCTGTCAACACAGCAGTGTGATTCTTGGGAGTCATTTTTAATATGGGTTTCTGGCAGGGTGATGACATCAAACATGTTGTCTTGCATAACGAGAGCTAGGTTGTCACTTTTAGATGGGACAACCCTTCAGTGTTCAACTGGCAAATTCACAGAGTTGGGCTGACTCCTCTAGTAAAGCGGTTCTGGAGGGAGTCCCTGTTTCCATTGCTGTTCAATCTGGGATTTCACCGACCAACGTTTGGATGCCAACCAGATGATCTTGTGACACATAACAGGGCAGACCATGAAAAGGGTGCCGTCAGCTGCCCCACTGTGTCTTTGTCACTTGTGAATAATTCAGCCACCCTACACTCATGTGTTAAAATCATCCCATATACTACCTCTCTCTTTCTCTCTCTCACCCCCCATTTTCCCCCAGAATGGTAACAAAGACTATTTCACTAAATCATATGTAGGTTTTTCTAACTTCCAGTGCTAGACTGCACACTTTCCTGTCCATTAACCACAGCATACAGACTGATTTTCAGTTCTAGGATTTTCTCCTTTCAAACCCATGCCTGGGGTTGAATATATTTTAAAAGGCAGAAACTAGGTCAGCAATTATCAGTATCTGCCTGTTACTCTCCATAAGTTATTTAATAACCTCCTCTGAGAAACAGCCCAACACACTCCAAGATCACTGCATTCATTAAACAACACTGCTTTCAAATGTACCTTGCACATGTAAAAGAAGAGATGCTAGCCATAAATCTGATGTCTCAGGTGAGTAATGCAAACTTGGGCAGCAAGAGGCAGTAGGCTATTTGTAGTTTGCCAAAAGAAAGGTTGATTTTGTGAATAGAAGTATGGTTTTGCAGTTATGGTCAGGCCTAGGCAATGCATATACAGCTTTTTACATGACCTGATCTTCAGAAGCACTGCGCACCTACAGTTGGTATTGACTTCAGTGGGAACTGTAATCACTTACATTAGAGCTAAGCACAATTTTCCAGACCACACATTTGGGGGGGGGGTTCTGAAAAAATGCTGGGGAGAGAGTGGAAATCGGAGGGTTTATACACAAATTTATACACAAATCATTACAAATTTAATTTGTGTAAAATCCATTAAGTTGTTTTATGGAGGGAAAAAAAAATTCCCCCGCTCATTGAAACATTTCACTGTGACATTTTCAGAATAAAATCTTTTGATTTTTCCTTTCAAAATTGTTTTGAAATGAGTTTCAATTTTATTTTTTAAGTTAAAAAAAAAACCCTTAGAAATGAAACATTTTATTCTATCTAAAACAAAAGAAAATTGACTTTTTTTAAAAAATCCCAGTATATTCTTTTTGGATCAATTCAAAACTAACTTTTTCCTAGATTTTTCAGAACAGCCGGGAAAAAAAATCAGTTATTCATACAGCTCTATTCCTCACTCCTGAAATATCAGTGCTCCAACTGAGCACTAGAGTTTGAAAACCCAAAGACCAAATTTCTCAGAGAAAGCCAGGAAGTGCTGAAGTTTCAGTCCCTGCAGCAAAGTTGATTTCATCACGTTGCACGCTCCAAATATTTTACAAAAAAACATGAAAATACAGAACAGAAATATAATATGCTACATCTTCAGCGAACCACAGGCTGGGTTATGAAATACTGGAACATGGTTTAGTTCAGGTTGCTAACTATTGTCTTTCCTGACTCGCCTCGGTTTTGAGTGTGCATCCACCTTGGCGTTACTTGAGACGGAAAATAGTACTTAAATGGGGCACAGGCTCTGTGGAACCCTCTGCCCATGGATACTTTTGTTGTTGGTTGGTTGCTTGGTTGGTTTTTCCAATAGGAATATTTGACTTTATGGTGAAAATTTAAAACAAAAAATTTCCAGCCAAAATCTTTCAGCTGAAAACTGAAAATTGTATTTGGAAGCAGTGCAGTACTGCCTTGGTGTTTAGGGGTGTAATTCCTGTGTTCTCTATGGGTCATGCTCCCTAGCTGGACTGCAGCTGCCATGACACTCCACTGGTAAGTTGCTGTGAGCAGCTGTGGTACATCATGGGAGTTCCATGGTCACAGTGCATCAGGAGAGATGCAGTAGAGCTGGAGAGTCTGGCCCACAGAGAACTGAGGACAGGAGGCCCAGGGTAGCATTTCCTTCCAATTTAAATTTTTGTTTCAGTTTTCAGCTAAAAAGTATGTGTCTGAGGGAAATCAGTTTTCAGATGTTGTTTTTTTTGACCCCTCCCCTAAAAATCAATATTTTCCACAGAAAGAAAACACTTCCAGGAAAAAATAACTTAAGGAAAACATACAATTTCCCCTGAAAAGTTTTCATGGAAAATTTTCAATCAGGCCCTATGGAGACCTGTTGGATTGGCGGGTCCAGACAGCAGGCGAGCAACCCTTGATTTACATCAGCCTGGTTTGTTGTGTTGCAGATCATTTGGGGAATCAGTTGTCCTGCACTTCTGGAAATCTGTCCATTTGTGGATAGCTTTTTCTGTAGTGATTGTGGTGTTTATCACTGTAAACATCAACCGTCTTTTTTCCCAGGGAGGAATATATCTGAGAGTGGCATATGGGGAGGGAGACAGAGAAATCGAAAGAAAGTCTTGTGACTCTAGCTGCTTTCTAGTTTGTTTGTTTTTTTCCTCGAAATAAATGTAGGCTCATTCATCAGCTACCTAATTATGGCTTTTCTTTGAAGCAGGTGTTGTCTGTTGTGTGCGTCGATGGGAACCAGGTAATCAGACAAGCTTTATCCTTCCATTGTACACATCTCAGCGGCTCCCATAACGCCCCTAGCCCCCTATTTAACAAAGCCAGATTCATTATCACGTTCACTTATCGTTACTGCAGAGTCCTTTTATATCTCGGAGCCATTGTGCATCTGTTTAAAATGGCTTTGCAGCAAGCCATACAGAAAAAGAGCTATGCTATTTAATCACATTGGCACGCGACTAGACAGGCGAGCATGAACGTGCCCACATGTGCAGCACTGTCACAGATAATAGTTTGTTCACTATTGCTGTGCTTTCACTCCTGCTCACTAAGCTAGAGAGTGGAGTCAGCCCACCCAGTGTGAACCCACAGTGGACACAGCGAGCATTGGGATCATGATGGGGCGGGGGAAGGAGGCAAAAGTGGTTCAAGAGGGAATTTTTTTAAAATGATCATTTAAAAAGCCCATGTAGTCCCACGGGTTTCATTCATGCAGCAAGGTACTACACCATATAAAGAAGAGAGGTAGGATCTGGCCCTAAATTATTTGTTCACTAATGCTAACAGCCCACCATCCACTCCTATTGTTTGTTACATTCCCTGGTTGCCCTTTGTCTGCAGTTAGATTTTAGGGATAGGGACCTTATCTCCTCAGCCTTGTGTGAATTTTCCTTCTTGCAGGGAGCTCTGGGCACCCTTGAGCCAGGCAGGAACAGCAGCCTGTTCAGAGTGGAAGCAGATGGGAATCTCTATAAATATTCAACAAAAGCAATCTGAGGAGTCAGCGTCTCAAAGCCGACAGCCTAAATGCAGGTCCTTGGGTCCATATGTAGGCAGGCACATTGGTATTTTCAAAAAGCTCTGTGCTAAGTGCCCAGAGCCCATTAACTTTCTAACTAACTCTCCCAGATTCCTTTGTAACTTCCAGCCCTGCCTAATAGAGGCCAGAGCCAGTTTGGTAGGCAGCAAGCAGGGCAATTGCCCTGGGTCCCAAGTAGTCAACGTTTGGGGGCAAGAGTGGCAATGCCTGATGGCTCAGGCTTCCACTCGGAGGCCTTAAGCTCCAGTCCTGCAGCCCCCCACCAGGCACACTTCACCACATTTCACCAGAATCTCATGCCCCTGTGAACAGGCTTTAAAAGACCTTGGTGAAAACTCACTACAAACTCGAGTGTGACGGATGAAGTTCTTTGACGACCCAAGGGAGGTTATTAAAGAGCTAAAATTCTCTGATTCCTCAATCTCTTCTGATCCCATTGGTGTAGAAAAAGCATTCGAGCCATTCTATAGCCTTGCAAAGCAACCCTGCAGCTGCACTGTGATTCATGTGCACTCTACAGCGGTCTGGCCAATAACCACCCCAAGTTAAAGGCTGTCTAAATTAGTTTACACAATGGGCAGGTGACAAAGTGCTGTTTTACAAGTTCTCAGCCAATCAGGGAAACATCCAGCGTCTCCTGATCTTTCTGAACTCTGGCGATTCCTAGTGTATGTCAGTTCTGAAGTTTACAGAGATGTTAGCTTCTCTCTAGGCAATTTCCCAGGGAGATAAGCTCTTGATGTACTCGTCTCTATCAGAAAGTTCCAGGCTGGCCAGAACTTCCTAGTTATTTTTAGCATTTGAAACTTTTTGGTCCAGTGGAGTCAAGTTGCTGGTCACTTGCTTTGCCAGTCCAGGCTGGGTATTTTGCATCTGGGCTGCAATTGAGTTTCTATTTTCTGGCTGATTGGGCTTGATGCAACCTCTCAGTCCTTTCTGAGAAGCCACCAACCTGTTTTAATTCCTTCTCATCCCCTGAGAGGTTCTCTTTTACACCTTCCACCCCACTTTGATTTCTGCCAACACCAGCTCCCTCGTAGCTTAGCAAGAGGAAGAACAACCCGCAATTCCTCTCCTCAGAAACTCTACCCTGCTTCCCGCATCGGCCAGATGAAAAATGTGAGTCAGAGACAAATGTAGCAAAGGGGATCTAGGAAGGGGAGAGATGAGAGTCTATGGAGACAGAGGAGCACATAAGGGAAGCCCAGGGAGATGGAAGAAAAGAAGGAGAGATTGGGTGCTAGAGGGAAACAAAGGGGTATTCAGAGAAGTGAGATAAGGAAAAGAGCGCTGAGGCTGGGGAGAGAGATATGGGGGTGAGCAGGGGTGTGGGAGAAATACAATCCAATGAGAAGGAGGAGAAAATAATGTAGAATGAAGAAGGCATTAATCTGGCATGGAGATATGAGAGAAGAGTGAAAGTGGAAGATGGGACAAAAGAAAGAGGTTCTTCAGAGGTGAAAAAGCAATACAAGATGCACACAGCTTTAAGACATTTCCTTAGCATGAAGTGGAGCGCTGAAAGGAGAATGTTGTGTATACACTGAATCTGCATATTAACTTACATTGCAAATTAATGTGCAAATGAGATGTGGACCTCCAGCTACTGGAAAGTTGCCAATGCAGGGGTTGGTGAGGTAAAGCTCCTGTACTCGGATATAGTCTTTGCTCAGCTGATAATGAAATGTAAAGGCATTGGGACAGCTCCTCAGATGAAGCGAATGAAATGACACCATGTTACACCCATTGAGAATCCAGGGAAACGTTTCAGCCACCAGAGAGCTTCCATATTGTCTTTTGAATATAAAAGATGGTTGGAGAAAGTACCCTTACCATTTTCCTCATACAGTGATAAAGGTCACACAAAGATTTACCTAGCTGATATTAAGATGTACATGCAGACAAGATTTCCTGAAAACTAGGCTTAATAACGTGAATTATAATTTGTTGCTTTCACCAAAAGAGCGATGTCATTGTTTTAAAACAAATGTAAGGTTGTTTGTAATAAAGAAAACAGCTACATATAACGCCAGGATGGCCTTCCACACAACTCAAGGTCAAGCTTTGTCTTTCTTGTTTACCAAGGACCTTGCCCTGTCTTGAACTCTGTACAACTTGAAGAGCCATCTGGAGGCTGAATAATATATGGGAAATAAACATATCATTACACAATTAAACTATGCAAATCTAGTAAATAGGAGACCCACTGAAATGTGTTCTTGTATGTAACAGTGAGGATATCTTCTGTTTTTCTGCACCGACCTAAAGTTTTGTTTGGGCAATACCCAAGATTCCTTTGCAAGTAGAAAAAGTACCAATGCCTTGTTATTAACAAGAGCCCTCACTCCACAGACTTGCACACGTGACAAACTGCACACACATGTATATATATACTCATGTGCATAAAGTTACTCACAGGCGTACATTTGGGCCATGGGTTTTTTTTAACCATGATCCAAGATAAAAATGAACATTACAGAGCTTAAACTTTCTGAGGACATCAAGAATGCAGGCCACAGAACCTCACCCACACACTCCTGAAATAAACTAACCTATGACAGAGTTATTAAAGTCCCCAAATCATGATTTAAAGACTTTAAGGTACAGATAAATCCACCAACAAGTGAGTCATGCCCCAAGCTACAAAGGAAGGTGAAAAACCCCCAGAGCCTTTGTCAATCTGACCTGGAGGAAATTTCCTTCCTGAACCCAAATATAGTGATCAGATAAACCCAGAGCATGTGGGCAAGTCTCACCAGCCAGTCACCCAAGAAAGAATTCTCTGTAATAACTCAGAACCCACCCCATCAATCGAACCATTGGCATATCTATCACCAGGAGCCAAAAATCAGTCAGTTGCCAAACTAGGCTGACCATTATACCATCCCCTCCATGAATTTATCAAGCTCAGTTTTGAAACCAGCTAGGTTTTTTGTCCCCACTGCTCCCTTTAGAAGGCTATTCCAGAACTTCATTCCTCTGGTGGATAGAAACCTGCATCTAATTTCAAATCTAAACTTCCTGATGGCCAGTTTATATCTGTTAGTTCTAGTGTCCACATTGGCGCTGAACTTAAATAATTCTTCTCCCCAGGGCCCAATCAACACCCTTGTGGGCCCAGGGCTACAAGATTTTGTGGGGCCCCTGGCCAGCCACCAGTCAGCCTAGGGGCAGGAGAGTGGAGTCTCTTGCACCTGGGGGGGCCATACTTACATTGGCAACCCCCCCATAGGCAGCAGCACATCATGTGTGGGGTCTGTGGGCCCATGTCCCACTCCCCCGCCCCTGGCAGCAGCACTTTGTGGGGTCATGGAGAGTCTGTGGGCCCACGTACTGCTCTCCCCCTGCTGTGGGGGTGGCAGGGCAGCTGTGCAGGCTCTCCATGGGTCCCTTCTTATGCCCAGGTCAGGGTGGGAGGACACCCTGGTGGTCTGTGAGCTGTGACACCCTGGATAGTGGGGTTCCTGCTCTCACATTTTCCCTCAGCCTCCCTTCTCCATATCCCCCCTTTCCTCACAGTGTCCCCCAAACCTCATCCACCTCTGCTCCAGCCTCCTTTCCCCAGTCCCTAATCTCCCTGTCCCCTGATTCCCTTGTATCACATCATACCTCTTCCAACTCCACTGCCTCCTTCCCCCTTCCTGTCCAGTCCTGCTCCCTTCATCCCTTTCACCTCCTCCAGCCCCTCACATCCCTGTTCCCCCTCTACCCCAGACCCCCCCCCCCTGCCCCACTGTCTCCTTTCCAGCCTCTTTGCGGCTCTGGCTCCCAGGAGCTGAGCCCACAGCAGACTGCATCCCCCATCCTGCAAACGAAGGTAGCCACGACAGCTTGGGATGTGGGGTGTGCGTGGGGGGGAAAAATCACAGTCAGCTCAGCTGGGAGCAGCCTGGAGTCAATCTCCATGCAGCAGGAGAAGGGGAGTGTGTCGCCAGGAGGCAACGCTACCTGGAGCAGAGAGGTGGGAAAGTCTCTCCTACATTGCCTCCCAGCAGTGCCTCCCTGGGAGCAGGGACAGCTGGCCAGGGCTGGGTTTTTGGGGTGCCCCCTTAGCCCAGGACCCTGGGCTTCAGCCCCTAAAGTCCCTGTGTTAATTCAGCCATGCCTCTCCCTCCCTAGTATTTATCCCTCTGATGTATTTATAGAGAAGAGTCATATCTCCTCTCAACCTTGTTTTGGTTAGGCTAAATAAGCCAAGCTCTTTTATAAAGCAGGTTTTCCATTCCTCAGATCATCCTAGTAGCCCTTCTCTGCACCTCTTCCCATATGAATTCATCTTTCTTAAACATGGGGGACCCAGTCTGCCCCCTCCCTCATCCCCATCCCCTCACATGGAAAACAGGCAGATCAGCTATAGGCAAGGGGTGCTAAAGATGCTGCGCCTAGGGACATGCAAGGTGTAAATTCAGCCCTGTTTAGACATTCCCTGCACTATCACCTGCCATCTAAGAAGTGCATGGAAGGCAGCACAAAGCATTTTGCTCCCCCCACAGGTGCACAGTGCAGGTCACAGGAATGCCCAAAGCCTGAGGTGAGTGGAGCACACTCCCTCAACTGCACACAGGACACTTCATGCTATAAAACAGTTGCTCGTGTTGAATACAAATCCCCGCTCGGTACAGCAGCAGATGGACTAGGGGAGGTGGGAATGACTGAGACAGAGCACACGCCAAAGCCTTGGGCCTGGACAGTATCTTCTCCAGCTGTCAGATTTCCCGCTAGACCTTTCCAGCAGAAATTTCTGCATTGACTTCAAAGGGCTTTGGATGAGGCCACAGACAGCGTACATTTGTTTGTCTCTTCTCATTGCTTCCTTATCAGGAACTTACTTGGAGCGCTGCATTTAACAGCCACAGAGCTGGCCCTGACACGGAGCGCTGCAGAATAAACTGACCTGTCGTCTCTCTCAGTATTTTATGCTGCAGCCTGTCAGCATGGTATCTGAGTGCGAACAGACAAACATCCTGGGGGCAGTCAGTCACATCTCTCTTCCCCACTCACTGCTTGGTCAGATGGGGGCACTCTGCCATCAGGGGAGAAGCAAGCGGTTAGCAGCATTCCCTGTAGTAAGGCATGGGTGACGTATGAGAGCCAGTGACTCCTTGAGGAGATTGAGTGGGTTGGAACACACACTCCTAGCTGGGCTGGGAGACCTTAGTGAGGCGCCGTAGAGCTGCAGAGCAAGGTGGATGCCCATGGACCCCCGTTCCAGGCCATCTCACCTGGCAGGCTGGAGCACAGAGTGCCTGCTAGGAGCTTCTGGTTTTGGCTGAGACACCAGGGGGCAGCACAGGCCAGACAGTCACTGGGGCAGGGAACCGGAGCTGGGCAGGAGGTTTCAGCCCAAAGGGTTTTGCCTGTCGGTCGTTTCTGTCCCTGCTCCAGAGAGCAGGATTCATATATGTGTAAATAAATAAATCATACAGAGCAAATCCCCCAATGCCACGTCCCCCATCTCTGCTCCCAATGGGAAAGTGACCTGTGAGTTCCCGAAAATCTGCGTCACTCAATGGAGGGGTGATGGCATCACACATTGTACTGTATGCTGCCTGCTGGGGTCCTCTACCTTCACCTGACTGAAGCTTGGGGTGTGTGCTGGGATAGAAACTGCAGGCCTCTGGGGCTCGCTCACACACACACACACACACACACACACACACACACACACACACACACCTCTCTCTCCCTCCTCTTGGTAGCCTCAGCTCCTCTCTCCCCTTTTAAACCATGCCTCACACTATCATGCCCAGGGATCTGATACTGGCTGTGCCGTTCTCTTTTACATTATCACCCCCCATAGTAAGCTTTACCACTCCTCCTTTTTCCAGCGTAGGTTAGTATTATAGAATCACAGGAGATGAGGGTTGGAAGGAACCGCAGGAGGTACCTAGTCCCACACCTTGCTCAAAGCAGGACCAGCCCCAACTAAACCAGCCCAGCCAGGGCTTTGTCAAGTCGGGTCTTAAAAACTATTAAGGGTGGAGATTCCACCACCACCCTCTGTAACCCATTCCAGTGCTTCACCACCCTCCTAGTGAAAAAGATTTTCCTAATATCCAACCTAGACCTTCCCCACTGCAACTTGAGACCATTGCTCCTAGTTCTGTCATCTGCAACCACTGAGAACAGCCCAGCTCCATCCTCCTTGGAACCCCCTTCAGGTAGTTGAAGGCAGCTTTCAAATCTCCCCTAACTCTTCTGCTCTGCAGACTAAACAAGACTAGTTCCCTCAGTCTCTCTTCCTAAGTCATGTCCCCCATCCCCCTAATAATTTTCGTTGTCTTCTGCTGGACCCTTTTCAATTTGTCCACATCCTTCCTGTAGTGAGGGTCCCAAAATTGGACATAGTACTCCAAATCATTTTGCAGGTGGGGAACTAAGGCTAAGAAATATGAAGTGACTTGCCTACAATCACCAAGCCACCAGTATCAGCTCTATCAGGTCTATCCCTGCTACATTTGGATGTGCAGCCTTTCAGGCATGGCCCTTCGACCCCCGCCCAGCAGAGCACTTGCTTATGTTTAAGCCCAGACATAGTTCCGTTGATCCCGGTGGGCTACTCGTGTTTTTAAATGCTCTATTTTATTGGGTCCTCAACCTCTGTGACCTTCAGTGTAAATGAAATCCAGGAACCAGCAGGATTTAAGATATTCACAGCTACACGGAGGCAGCAATATAATTTTCCTCATTTCACAGTGGGGAGACAGCCTCAGTGAAAGGGCAGTGAATTGTCTCTAAAGCACTAAAATCTAGCAGATTAGCATAGGGCCAGGGTCAGAAGAACTGGGTTCCACTATTGTCTCTAACAATGATTTGCTACGCAACCTGCGTCATGTTACTTAACTATCTGAGTCTGTTTGCCCATCTGTTGAAAATGGGGGTGGGATGGGGGGGAATATCAGCTGATTAAATACTGCTTGTAAAACACTATATTTTAAGGCTGCTTAGACCAGGGTACACAACTCAGGTTCACCGAGCTGTGCTTGAAATGTGACTTTTTAGCTCCTGCGACTTTTTCCAAAGTTGTATTAACCAGCAGCAAATCTTTGTTCAAAGCTGCCCTCTTGATCAGCAGAGATCTTTCAAAAATATCCAGTGAAAATGGATTTCATTCAAAGTCACTCCAATTTCACAGAAGTGTTGCAAAGCTGAAGAGAGGCATGTTTTATTCCTTCTTGTTATGAGGAAGAGAGGTTCGTTGCAGTCTAGGTGGACCCTAAACAAATTCGTGAACAATGGTGTGTTTTCAAGTATAAAAAGAGTTTTCCCATTCATCAAAATGAACTCCATTTCCTTAAACTTCCACTACATTGTTTCCATTTAAAAATAAAAGTGAATCTTTTTAAATGTCTTGGATTTTAACTCATCTCCCTCATTGAAACGTCTCTTTTATTTACTGAGATTCATTACCATGTATGGAAGTCAAATCACAAACTCAGGGAGTTTAAAACCAGCCTTTTTATTATGTCCCCATTCTTCAGGACTCTGAGATGGTGAGGGTTGTTTTTTTTAAATCTGTTGAAGCTTTATGGTGACTGGTAATCTCACTGAATTTATGTCACACAAAACCATAACACGGTGAGACTGTAAAATTGCTGTTCTGATTGTAGCATCACAGCACGAGATAAATCATCTCAAGTTACTTGTCAAGCTGCAGCTATCAAAAAAGTCCAGAACAAAAGCAGCTTTGGGGAGAGTCAGTAAGGATCAAGATTACAATTTTCAAAAGCATGTACATGTGATTTAAGAGTACACGTTCCATGGAGATTAGTGTTCCTAAAGCAAATTTGAAAATCCCATCTATCAAAAGTCACTGGGATTTAGGCTCCTAACCTAAGTTACTTTTCAAAATGGGAAATTAGGCTTTTAAGTCACTCAGGCCTGGTCGACACAACAAAGTTAGGTCAATGTAAGCCACCTTGCATCAACTAGTTGCTCGTGTCTCTATGCTTAAATTTGTCACCCACTGATGTAAGTGCCTGTTATGGTGACACAGTAACCCCCCGCCCCCGAGCGGCATTGAGCCATGGTTGATATACTAAGGTTGACTCAGTGTGAATTTAGGCACTGCGCTATTTATATCAACCTTAACAGTCCTCCAGCAGCTGTCCCACAATGCCCCACACTGGTCACAGTTGGGAACCCCACCACACAGGGATCATGGAGAATGGAAGTCAGATCACTTTAAAGCCTTTTCCTGATTGCACAGTTTAGCCAGCGCACCTCGCTGCTCTCCACTGTTGTGTGCAACTGCCCAGCTGACCGTGCCAGCTACGCCCAGCAGATGTGCTCTGGCCAATGGAATTGGATCTCTTGGGCCTGTGGAAAGAAGCTGTGTGAGCACAGCTATGGACCAGCTGTAGAAACCTGGCTGGCTATAAGCAGAGTGCATGGATGATGCAGGAGAAGGGAAATGACAGGAACAGCAGCAGGCGCATCAGAAGAGCAGGAAGGCCAACAGTACATCTGGTGCTAAGCAGCAGGCCTTCTGCATTTACAAAGAGCTGCACGCCATAGCTGGTGGAGATTCACCAATATGCTGCAGACCACTGTGGGTACCCCTGAGGAGCCCAAGTCACAGGTCTCTATCGTGACCAGCCAGGAGAACATGGTGGATAAGGAGGAGGAGGATGGGGAGCATGCAAGCAAGAGTCCAGCTACGGTGTGAGCCAGGACCTGTTTGAGACTCCACTGCAGTGCAGTCAGTCCTGGCAGTGAAGCACAGGCAAGCTGCATGCCAGGGAAGGAACCTTGGGTAAGAATGTAAATGTATTGACCCCACCCCCCAACTTAACAGGACACAGCTTTCGACTTTTCACTAATTTCTTCATGCTAGAAGTAGTTGCGGCACAACTAAAAATCTTTGGCATAACTAAGACAAGTCCCATCATTTCTAGGAGTGACTTTGAAAAGGAGATGGCTCATCTTCCTCTCAAAGCAGGGAGATCTGGTATAGCAGCACAAGCCCTGGCCCTCAGGCCACCGTGGTGGGAGGCCAGGGCCCCAGGTCGGGGGGCCCCACAAAAGTGGGCAGCCCAGGACCCCAGGGCCCTTAATCTGGCCCTGAGCCCCTGAGATGGTGATGCTGCTCCCCAAACCACCTGCCTCACCCAGCTGCCACTGCAGCCCTCCCAGACAGAGCTCTCAGCACTGGTGCCTTGAGGTTCAAGGTGTGAAGTCAAGATGCTTCCCAAAGACACAGCAGCCGCCTTGGAGGCAGTGAAGAAGCTCCTGGGAACAGGACAGACAGGACACCCGGGCCCCAGATCTGGGGAGGAGCTAAAACTTGTCCAAAAGGTCCCAATTGCTCTTGGGGTTAATCTGAGAACCATGGCCACAAAAAGAGCTAACGATACTCCAAGAACACTGGGGCGCCAGTGGCCAATATGGACAGGAGACTCATCTGCCACTGGCTCAAAGGGCCAAAAACCATTGAGAAGCTGAATGCACAAGTCCGCAGAGTAGGAATCCAGTGGCTACAGTGTCTCAAGAGAACTGTTGCCTCTGAGCAAACCTCTGCATTGCTATCATATGCACCACAGTGGCCCAGGTGTACATTGGTACTCGCTGTCTGCTGTCCACATTTATGAAGCCACTGGGTCCTCCCCTTTAGTAAAACTAACTGCCCAGGTGCCCCATGGCCAGTACCCCTGAGCAGAATACGTCATCTGGTGAAAGCTTTCTTTTGTCTGGTCACTACTGTTTACCACAGTCAGTGCAATTACCAGGACCTGTTACCCTTACCAGGGAACAGCTGAAGGGAAGTATAGTTTGCCCAGCACTGAAAAGAATATTGATTTCCCTCATCCAGTGTATTTATGAATCTGTTGGCCTTCCCCGTGATCAATCCATGAGCGATTGCAAAGACACACACAACATCCCCTCTATGTAAACATTCGGCTTCGCAGTAAAACAAATCCGATAATAAACACCCCTGGAATATATCAAATATGAAGAGAACATGACAAGTCCATATTTCAGGCTTTCACTTTATCTTTAGCATTGAGTTGCCAGTGCTAAGATACTTCATAGGAAGCATAAAGACTCTGATTTTGCCTGACTGCTTTTTCTGTCTGCCTTTTTTTTCTGATTTAATTTCTCTATCCTTCCATCTCTTTCTGCATTTTCCCTCTCCTTTCCCCCTTTAATTCTGGCCTCAGGGGCACCTCCCATTCAAACCAGTGTCAGCACAGTCTTTTCCTAACCCATTGCCTGTACATGACAACCATCATATCAGTGCACACAGCGTCCCGAGCACAACCAAGTTCTTGCTGGACTACCAGGACCAGGCAGGGCCATGCTGAGGACGGGTCAGGGCCAAGAGAGGGTCGTGTCTGGACAGAGGGGCTAGTACTCAAGAGGTGCAGCCTTCTGCTCCCCGCCTGACCCCAGCCCTTCTGCGCAGTCCCATTCACTTCTCTGCACAGGGAGGAGTGAGATGGGCAGAGAATGGAAGGGTTCCTCAACTGCTGCCTGGTGAGTTTCCTCCTGGGTATTGGGCACCCTCCTCCAGCCTCTGTGGGTACAGGACACCCTCCCCCACTGCCACAGGCCTCTGTGGGTACAGGCCACTCCTTCCCCCACCACCCCAGACCCCAGGGGTACAGGGCACCCTCTCCCCAACACCCTAGGCCCCAAGGATACAGAACACCTTCCCCCCCTGCCCCACTATCCCAAGGCTACAAAATACTTCTCCCCACACTACCCCAGGCTCTGGACCCCAAGGGTGCCAAGCATCTCTTTCCCCTCCGGATCTTGAGCTCAGGATATGGGAAATGGAGGGTGCAGGGTGTTGAGATCAGCCACAGTTAGCCTCACAGCCCTATCACAATAACAGGTGGACAACTTACAGCTGTTCCCAGCCCCCTGCCTAGCTCTCTGATTTACATCCACACCCTCTATACTCTTACCTCTGACAATCCTGGCTCTTCTTTGCCCCTCTTGCCTCTCCTTGGCGTTCTCATTCGGGAGGGGAGTCCGCATTCATTCTTGTCATCCCATCTCTCTGGGGCTCCCCCTGCTTGGGCCACCACCTGCTCCTTCAGTATTTCTTTTGAACCTCACTCCTACTCTGACTTTTGCAGAGACTGGGTAGGAAGGATCCCCTGTTAAAAACATGCATGTCATAGAATAGAGCATAGAATTGTGTTGTCACAGTTCTCTGGCGAGGGCAGGAGTCTGGCATTTGTCAGGGGAAAGGACTCTATGGCAAAAAGCCCAGAATGGAGAATCTCCTCACTTAGCAGAGCCCCATACGGACTCAGAAGGATGGAAGGACAAACCCCATTTCAGTTACACGGGTCATTCATAGTCATTCGTTTCCTATTCAGGCATCTCTCAGTGAAAAGTTCAATTAAGCACCACCTGATAAGCCAGCAGAGAAATTAGAAAATAGCTCCAGCAACTAGCGCTGTCAGGGATTTTTGTTTATTTTGTCAAAAAAACATAGATGCATTGAAACCATAGTTGGGCTGAGGAACCTCTTGACTTGAAAAAAGTGTTTTCAAAAGAGTTTCAAAAACATTTCAACAGTTTCTAAACATAAAGATCTGGTTTTCCAGTTTGAAGCTGCATCTCATTTGGAAATTTAAGCTAATTCGATGGGAAAAAAGGTAAGAAAAAAATGGAACATTTCAGATGACCTGAACTGAATTGAATATTCTCTTCCCCCCCTCCCCTTGCAATTTTTCAGTGCATGTACCTTTTTGGAGATTTTGGCTTTTTGGCCCCATTTGGCACAGAGAGTTTCTTCTAACTCCCCAAAATATTTGTGGCACAAGAAAACCATTTCTACTCAGTTGTACTGGCAATAATATGTTTTCCTAATGTTCAGCAATAGCTCAGGGACTCTAGTTGTTAACCTGCCTACATGTTTTTACTTTCATAACTCCCTCTGTCTCTAACACTACAGTGTATGCCCCTGGAGCTTTGCTGGCGATGCGTTAAAAAGTCAGGTCAGCAATGCTCCCTCCATGTAATTAAAAAGCAGTTTGCATTTTCATATCTGGCCTCTAGCCAGCCTCACTCTAGCTGTCTTGTCACTGGGTCTCATGAATTTACCTGACTGGGCCTGCTGAGAACTTGGTTAGAAAACCCAGATCATACAGATAAGGATTTGGGGGGATTTCCCTCTGAATCAGAAGGGAGCCGACGAGCCAGCATGAGACAGAGGAGAGAAGAATGCTTCTTGTATCGATGCCATCTTGCAGATGACATAGTCATTCCTGGTTCTTTTTATCAGTAGATTTCACAGCACCCCACAACACTCCTGTGAGGTAGGGCAGTGTTGTTATCCCCAATTTGCAAGGAAGTAAATTACTCTGAGGTTCAGAGACCCAGTCAAGGTGACACAAGAAGCCTGTGAGAGCAAGTAATAGAACTTTACACGCCCAAACCTATGGCTGCTCCACTAACCACTGGGCCAAATGCCAGCGATTCTGACTACTTGTCGTCATGGAAGATCCCATGGCCCTTCCCAGAGCACTTGATGCATTAACCTCAATGTCTCAGATACATTCCAGTGCAGATCACTGCATTATGCCTGTCCCATCACAGTTTCAATTGGATTTGGTAATGGTGTTTAAGTATTATTTTAAAAAGTTGAGTAGCTATTAAACAGTTAGGGATAGCTGTATTTCCAGGATGCATATAGGAATCCCGGCAGAAATCTAAACAAAGAGTAAAGTACTTTGGGATTCCCCGCTGTGATATGCACCATCTGAAATGCTTGCATTGGCAATGTTTTCATTCTCTACTGATGCAGCATGGCACACGTGTGCTGGAGAGATGCCTTCAGGACATCTTGGCTCCAAGGGCAGAAACAATAATTTTCTGCCTTATTACAAGTTTGCTGCATCTCCAGCGTTAGCGTACAACAGTCCCTGCAAGAATAATGCTAATATGAGCCGCTGGAACTACTCCGTCAGGTAATTATGTTCGGTTGATTTACGCTTATGTCACAGGAACATTCCCCCTTATACCAAAACCTGGTCAGCTGATTCAGACAATAGGAGTAAGATCTTGCCCTGATTTTTTGGGGGGGTGGCGGGGGGAGTTGGATCAGAGGGAGGGGGGGTAAGCTGAGGCACCGGAGTTTTTAAATAAAATGTCCCCAGGTGCGAACAGGAACATTTTACACCCACTTTGCACTGGTGTAAACAACAGCATGTGATGCAAGGCAATGGAATCAGGGAATGATTGCTAAGCCAGAAGTGACCATTGGCTCTAGGATCCAATGGTTTTCAAGCTTTTTTTACCTCAGGATCCAGTTGAAAAAAATAACAAATGCCTGCAACACAAACTTTGCCAGCCCCTCCTCTCCAGCCCCTCAACTGTGCTGGTGGCTCCCTACATCAAAAAAAAAAAAAAAAAAAAAGGCAGCCACCACCCTGTGGTTACAGTAAGTGGGAACACCAGGGAACGCTATTCCCGAGTCCCATAAATTTCATAAATTTCATTCTTATGGATTCTTATGGTAAGGGGGCCAAGGGATTAGGAAGATTCTGGGGCCCATTCCGGGGCCCATCAAATTATACTTGAATCACTGCTGCCACCTGAAAACTCAGCAGCAGCCACAGCCAGGGGTGGGATGGTCTCCAGGCACACAGCCGAAAGAAGCCTAGAGTGGCTTCTTTCCATGGCATCCCTGGGAACCCCCATCCCAGCCACTGTCAAAAGAAGCCAATCCAGAGAGCTTCTTCTAGCTGGGGTGGGGTCCCCAGGCACACCGTGGAGAGGAGCAGTTCTGGACGGCTTCTTTCTGCAGTGTCCCTGGAGACCTGTCCCTAGGCATGCTGCAGAGAGAGGCTCCTTCTTTCTGGGGACCTGTTGGCCTATGCCCCGCGAGGGCCCTGCCCACCACTGCTTGCTTCCCCACATTTGAAGCAATATCAACAGTGGGAGATTTAAAAGCATGTCAGCAACCACTGGTACCCTGTGCGCCTTTGAGGTTTTTGGTGGTGGTGTCAGCAGGAGGCACTGTGACCCAGTTCCTGAGGGTCTGCAACTCGTTACTGGGTCATGACCCGTGATTTGAAAACCACTGATCTAGTCAGTCTGACCTGCTGCATACCTGCTCCCAGGAATTCCTGCAGTGGGAGGAATTCATCGCTAAATAAGTGACGCTATCACAAGTGACTTCCGCAGCACCCCAAGATGCAGTGCAGACATTTGGAAAATTGCTCTCATTTTCTCCACACACCCGCTTTCCCCACCAAAGAAGGAAGACCTCTCCCTCACTTAGCACATCATCAAACTTTGCCCCAGTGGGAGTCTGTGTTTAGAAAAGTTCCAAAGGGGTAGCCATGTTAGTCTATTGCAGGAAAACAACAGAGTCCTTCTGGCACTTTTAAAGACCAACAGATTTATTTATCACGTGAGCTTTCATGGGAGAAAATCCCACTTAGTCCTCAAAGCATTTGATGCTTTTTCTCCCACGAAAGCTCATGCAATAAATAAATCTTTTAGTCTTTAAAAGTGCCACAGGACTCTTATGTGTTTAGAAAGGGACCATACAAAGCCTAATCATGAAACTGAGC